>VDFB02270651.1:393025082-393069468 GCA_007258455.2 Sequoia sempervirens | reverse complement strand
GGAATGATATGCTTGCATTTATTTTTGCAATATTTCTTGTAGGGGTCGATCTTATCCTTGGCTACATTGTGTTATGGCCTCAATAGGTCTTATAACTCCTTTCTCTAGGAAATTTATGTTGATCATTTATCCTTCCCCTCCTATTGTGGTTTAGAGGAGGATGTTCATAGGATTGAGATTTTCTTTCATCATAATGAGATGATTTATATGTTTGATAGATTATGATCCCACAATTATATTTCATAGGATTGATATTTTATTTTCTCATAATGAGATTATCTATATGTTTGATAGATTATGACCATTCATAAAAGGTTTAAAACCTCTATATGGTTCCCCTCTTGTACCACAAGATGTTTATATCCCATCACTAGTTCTTGGTGGTATTTTTTGTGAGCCTCCTATATCTTTCTCCTTTTCCACTTGATGATATACATCTCTGTCTTAAACCTCATTTAATGGTTTTTCTCCTATTGGTGACATGGACGCATGTTATCCTTTGACATATTTCTTCTTAGGTGATGAGGATAGCTATTTTTGGATTGTGGTTCATCACAGGCAGAAAGGTCTTCCAAAGTTTGTTTTAAACTCTCATGCTTGTATTAGGGGTGTGTGTCCTTCAAAGTCTAGTTTTGGTGGTTATTGGTCACCAAAAAAATTATGAAAAGGATTCAACTTTTATTTCCCATTTTCTTTTATGGCTCTATTAAGCTACTTTTGTGTTGTTGATCTACTTTTCTATCTAGTGTGAGCCTATTTCAGTTTACATCTAGGCAATTCCTATAGAGGGTTAGGACCCTTGTTTCCCGCTTTTTATAATAAAACAAATACCAAATTGGATTATTTAAATTTCAAAATTTTCTATAGGACTTTAATGTAAGTGTGATAATTTATTTATCACTAAAACATATTGAAATAATATTTTAATTTTAGTTTCCTTTATATCACTATAATGAATTAATTTTATTATAATATCTTTATGAATAAAATAGTTTTTTACACAAATTATCTATTTGTCAAGAGAAATTTGAAAAAAATTGTAACTCGGTATTTTTATATTCATGTCCATATAATTGTTGGTAGTTGGAGGGTAAGAATTTATTTGGTATAGCTATACTTTTTTTTTCAAGAGAGAATTCAATATGTTAAGGTCAAAATTTAAGAAGGTGATTAAAATATATTTTTGAAAAAGAAAAAAATCCTTGCTTTAGGAATATTTGAATTTTATTACTTTGCAAATAATTTTTTTTTTTTAATGAATTTAGAGATGCTTATAGAATATTATTTCTATTATAAAGAAATTAATGAATGGTAACTTTGTGAGGAGATCGTTTTGAAATAGAAATCTTCTATTAATTGATCTCAAAAGAGAATAATAATATTTTTTTCCATATTTTATTTAAAACAAGAAGAAATGATAACATTCTCTTGTCTATCATTACTACTCAAGCTGCTCATCTCTCTTCCAAGTAAGATATTTTTGCAGAAGTTAGGCACGAAATTTTCTTCTATATTTTAGGAAAATGGAACTAGTGTTGCAGAGAGGAAACGAATCATTTTGAATTGAATTCTTACCTTGGTTTCTAACGATACAAATAGTTTTTTTTATGGGTGATATTGTAGATGAAGAGGGGTAAATCCCTTGGGTATGATGACTTTGCTATTTTTTAGCATAATTTTAGAATATTCTTAAGCTTGATCTTTTGGAGGTTGTGAGGGAATCTTAGGTCAATTAGAGCATGATTAAAGATCTTAATTATATATTTTTTCATTTATCTTCACAAAAAGAGGGGGTTAACGATTTTGACTTACTTTATCTTGTTTCCCTTTGTAATGTTAATTATAATATTGCTACAAAAATTATTATTGATCATTTGAAGAAATTTGACTTTATATCATTTCTCCATAGTAGGATGGTTTTGTTAAAGGATGTGAGATCCGTGATGATATTGTTGGTGGTAAAAAATATATTATACATATAAATTTAAAGTGATGTTTATAAAATTACAAATGTCTAAATTTTATGGTAAGGTTAGAAGGTCTTTCCTCTAAAATGTTTTGTCTACTTTTAGGTTTTTCTTAGAGTGGATTGATTGGATTATGATTTGTGTGGTATTTAATTTTATTTACATTCTTATTAATGGCATTGTAAATAACATAATTCTTTTTTTCCAAAAAAAAAATGTTGTTAAATCATTTTCAAATGAGGTTTTACTTTCTTAAATTCTTCCTTCATGCAAGCCATTTAGAGATTTCAAATATTTAGTTTCTATCTAGATCTAAATATAGGGTTTCTAGGAAGGTGAATTGATTTGGTAAGTGGTGTCCTCCCCCTTCTACTTTATTAAAAATTAATAGTAATTGTTTTTCTTTGAGGTAACTCAAGTGTTACTAGAATTGAATGTGTTGGTTGTGATAGTGGTCATTTATTCCCTTTTGTTTTCTCTTATGCTATGTGCATTTGTTCTATCAATTTGATCAAATCCTAGGCTATTCTAGTGGCTCTTGAGAAAACATGTGAATTTAGTTGGAAGAAAGTTATTTGTAAATTGGATTTTTGATCTTCATTTCTCTTTTGATCAAACATGATCTTAGGAGTCCTCTTAGCATATTGCTTCTTTAGTGGAACAAATTATCCATCTCGCTTTGAATTTTGAGGCTGTCCCCTCTTCTCATATCCATAGTGAATGAAATGTTTTAGTAGATTGCATTGCCAACTAGGCCTCATAGGAATTTTTTTTTGACATGTCTTTGAGTTAGGGTCAATGCCTTCTATTAAATCCTCTTAGATTTTTTAGTATGTTTATACTGATCAAATTAATATTAAATAAGGGATTCTATTCTTTTAATGGATATGGCTATTTGTGCTACTCTAAATTCTATTGATTTTAAGGTAGTGGAAAACCTTCTTGAATTTTTTCTCACCTTATTTTAATTATGATTCTTGCACTTTGAAAATTAATAATTATAAAATATAACTCATTTATGTTATCTTAATAAATTTACTTTTACCCTTTAAAAAAATATATAAACAATTTCTATTTATCAATTATGAATTATCATATGTTCATGTCTTTTTTAAAATTTCATTGACAATTAATTAAACATCGAAACACTATATTATATTTAAATTTATCTAAAATATAATTAGTTGATTAAAAAAATATTCAATTCATAATTATATAAATTCAAGGTTAGTTGTGAATCTGATTTCTTGATATTGGTTTCTCTTATGAATGAGAATCTACGTGGATTAGATTAGATTTTTTTTAAATTTTTAGTATTTTTTTTAATATTTTTAGAAAATGGAATGTTGTAACAAATTGTCCTTTCAAGTAGATTTCATACGAAAATCGTCATTGACATGTTTATGATTTAAGATCATCATCATTTGAAAAATCTTCCCAAATTTTCTATTAGATTTAAAATAGGGATAAAATTTCTTCAACTTTTCTTCTTCTTGTCTTAGTAATAATTCTTATCGTTTGAAAATCACAAAATTGTAATCTATAATGTATTTTTTTTTATATTAATAAATTTATTTTCATTCTGTATATGGCATCAGGCAAATTCACCACTTGTAATTCACCACCAACAATTCACCTGGGAAATGACAAATTCATCTCAAGGAAAATTCACCACTAGCAATTCTTAGCCACTGAAAATTAATTCCAAACTTTCAATGTGATCATGACGATGAATTTTCGCATAGTGAATTGTTGGTGGTGAATTTTCCTAAAACCCCTTTATATATGCAAGATTTTAATTGTTTATGTTAATGTAGATAATCTATGGATAAGAGTACAATAGATCTATTATTACCCTTTATATTGATTATACAAAAAAAAAGTTATATTTTACAGAATCTAAATAGAAAATTTTCTTTCTAAATCTCAATATTGGAGCGTTTCTTTATAAAACTAGAAGGTAAATAGAAAAGACCTCTCCGGCCCCTGTTGAGTCAAGCAATCCACTGCCTCCTGAGGCGAAATTTATCCCTCTGCTCAAATTTGCCTTTGGTCCGAGATAAGGAGGGACAAAAGGTAGCCTCAAATAAGTAGCTGCAACGATAGTTATACAACAAACAAATTGGATTAGCTATCTGGAAAATACAATGAATTAGATATGTAATCATAAAGGATACGAACCCAGGAAGTCGAAAACGGTGCGCCCATTGGTAAAACGACCAGTTGGGTAACGGAAAAAGGAGGCGCCGTAAGGTGTGAAGTTTGCACGCGCTTTAGAGTGTGGGATGTAATTATTGTTCCCTGCGTCTTCTAGCGAATCTCCAAACACAAACATGGCTGGCACATAGCTCCCTCTGTCAGCTGCAGCCAAACAACTGACCATCCATAACCCAACTAAAATGCACAGCATTGATCTCTCCATTATTGCCATTACCAGAAATATATCCCAGCACTCCTCAATCTTCAACTCTTTCACTTATTAATGAATACATGATTTTCTATATAAATAGGGCGTGGGTATAAGTAGAAGTTTCTGTAAATATGTTGAACGATGAAGGCTGACGAAGACGACCATTTTCATGTGCAATCTTCAGGAATAAAATCAGATAGAAGCTGCCGTTCAGGACTTTGTTCATGTTGATAAGGTCAGGATAACGTAGGATAAGGTTTAACACCATTGAAGCTTTCAGACCCATGTTATTTTTCAACATCCTCTAACAGGATAAGGTCTAACACCATTGAAGCTTTCAGACCCATGTTATTTTTCAACATCCTCTAATTTCCACCATTACAATTTCTTGCCAACGAGCCCACTATTCACAAAAGAGAGATTGTAACATTTAGACCTCCCAACCAGCCCACCATTCACAAAAGAGAGATTGCAACATTTAGAAAAGTTCAGACATTATATTTTTCTGACATACATATAAAATTAGAAAAAGCATTTTCAAATATTAACATTGACGAGAGAAAGTATTATGCAAAGATTAGTCAGACACCGTGTCGTCCCATTCTCATTCAACTTCATTTAATTATAAGAAGAGAAATTCTAGTGTACGAGAATATTCAAATGGTGCCTTCTTGCTATTGTTACTCTATTCAAATAGAGTGTGATCCCATTTTCATTCAATTTCATTTAATTAGAAGAAGACAAATATTAGTGTACGACAATATTTAATGGAGTCTTTTTCTTATTTGTTAAACTTATTCAAGCATAGTATGATTCCATTCTCATTCAATTTTATTTATATTCAATTTCATTATATTATAAGAAGACAAATTTTAATGTACAAGAATATTCAAATGGTACATTTTGTCATTGTTATATTTATTCAAATATAGTATGATGTTATTCTCATTCAACTTCATTAAATTCTTATTTAGCTTCATTGAAATATAAGAAGACAAATTCTAATGTATAAGAACAATCAAAAAGTGCATTTTGTCATTGTTGATACAATATCATGTAAACACCATTTAGTTTTTTCTTTATAATTGTATGGAGATTTCTAAACAATACAATTTGTATGCAAGTAAATTATAACAAATAGCAAGAACATATTAGAATTATTGTATTGTGTTGTGAATACGATTCAAAGTTGAAGATTTGTATACAAATTTATCTATGGGATATCTCCTGAGTTATGAATTCTAATTTTTTTCCTCTTAAAATTATATGTAGTGATGTTCAACAAGTCTAATTTTTTTATAGAAGCTTCCTTGGAAACTTCACTATTTAAACCTAAGGTTTCGAGTTTATATCATAAAATTTGATGCCTCCAATATGCCTAGTTATCAAAGGTGTCAAAGGTATAAATTTTGAAACCCCTAATTTATAATAAACAATTTTGACATTCAATCATCAAAATTATATGTACTAATAATTGAATAATTTTTTCCAATATTATGTAAAATAAACACTCAAAATCATTAATTCCATCATATTTTAAAATTTATATACTAATAAAGACCTATTTTATATGCCTCAAAATGTAAAATATTAAGTTCTTGCTTGCCTCGCTACAATTTCCTTGTTTTAACCCATCATTTACAACCAATCTAAGAGAGTCCAAGTGGGTCTCTCATCAAATCTACATAAGGGTTGTTCATTGTCATCCTATTGGCAACACAAGGGTAGACAACTGAGAAGGGGGGGGTGGCGAGTGTGAATCAATTGTCAAAGAAATTATACTTATTAAACTTATTCTCAGATCCAGATGATAAATAAACATGAAAGCATAAACCATCATCACATCAAAAACACACATAACACCAAGATTTTTCATGTGGAAACCTTGTTAGGGGAAAAACCACAATGGATGTTAGTCCACAAGATTATACTCTGTTAAAAGTATAAAAAAATAAATGGGAATGCACATTCATTCAGGCACATTTCCTAGAGCTCGCTGCTCAAATATAAAAGGCTTATTACCCAAAGAAAACACACTGTCTTACAAAAAAAAATTTGGATTACATCCGAAATATTTTGAACTGAGAAAATAACATTTTCTAATGCCTGATTATAGTTTTGATTAAGTACGCTTTCATCTACTCACTCTTCTTCATACTTTACTTCTTCTCTCAAAATATTAGAACATTATTTGCACATAGCACTCACACACTTTGCTTCACCACACATCTAAATGGTATAAACAATCGATCATATATATCTGCAACTAAGGATAGCATCAATTTCATGTCTGCTTCAACAAAATATAAATTGTGTACAAACTGTCGGCCCAAAACAATAAACAATTTTCAATGCAAACCAACCAAAGTTGGCCACAACATAATAAGGAACCAAAATAACATCCTTGAATTTAGAACACCTTCAAAAATTATTCCTCGAAGATTGACAACACACTACAATCACCCTGTTGCCCATGAACATGAAAAATATGAACTCACAAAAGAAAATCACCAATCACAAGCACAATGATCAACACAAATCAACAACATAGATAGATTATGATCTAGAAACATCCACAAGCATCATGAATCACTACAAAAGTATCCACAATACTTCACGTTACTAGAATCACATCATCTCCTTTCAGGAACACTAGTTGAAGTAATAGAGCAACTGTGAGAACATAGAGACTCATAACTCGATCAAATCTTCATGTGAACCTCTGAAAGTTCATGTGGATAAACTAGATATACTTAGATCCATAACCTCTTATCATCAATATACTAAGCTAGCAAACAGTAAGAACTTCATTGCATCATTGACAACTTGTGACTTATTATATTACATTTTTTTCAATATCCTCCACATATACAACCTTAAAGACATTAGTGCCAATAGTGTTGACATCAATGAAAAACACATATCAGCAACATCCAACAATCTTCCCCTTTGATATTGGTGGCAACACATGATGTGAAAAACACCATCAATGACACTTTCTCTTAGCACTTTCTCCCCCTTAGATTTTGACTCTTTTTCTCCTTAACTCTTTCACAATTTTTCACATGAATCTTCTCCTCCTTTGACATCAATGACAAAGATACACATTATCTTTCTCCACACAAGCTCTGAAACACATTTTTTAACATCTGACTGCTCCCCCTGAGTAGTAGCCACCTTAACATCAATTTGGATCACAAGATATGACTATGAAATGCATAGACTGATCCAAGTCAATGCATCTTAATTCTGATTAGGAGGGGTAATCACCCCTACCTTCCCTTTGAGATACTCAAAAGTATCATTAGGAAAAGGATTGGTAAAGATATCTACAATCTGTTTCTTAGTGGGCACATACTCCAATCTAACTTTCTTCTCACTCACCTTCTCTCTCAAAAAGTGAAACTTGATAGATATATGCTTGGCTTATGAATGCAACACCGGATTCTTACAAATGTTAATTGCACTTGAATTATCATAGAATATAGCAATAGGTTCATCATACACAACTCTAATATCTTTCAGCATCTGCTTCATCCACAATACTTGAGTACAATTGTTAGTAACAAAAATGTATTCTTCCTTTTGCAGTAGATAAAGAAATGACATTTTGCTTCTTACTTAACCATGAAATTATCTCTTTCCCAAGAAAAATGCACCACCATTAGTACTCTTTTTGTCATTCACATCTCCTGCCCAATCAACATCAGTAAAGGCACTCAAAGTAAGGTCACCTTCTTTAGTATACCATAGGCCAAAATCAACTACCTACCTCACGTATCTGAAAATCCTCTTCACAGTTGTCTCATGAGCTTCCTTAGGATCAACTTGAAATCTTACAACAATGCATACAACATTCATGACATTATGTCTAGTTTGAGTCAAATAGAGCAATCCACCAATCATGGATCTGTATCTAGTTTAATTTTCTTTAGGAGAATCATCATCTTGTTTCAACTTACATCTAGTCACCATAGGCGTACCAATTGGCTTTGAATCTTCCAAACCAAACTTCTTTAGAAATTCATTCACATACTTGGATTGAGATATAAAGATCCCTTTATCTAGCTGAGTAATTTGCAATCCCAAAAATAATCTCGTTTCTCCAATCATAGACATCTCAAACTCACTTTGCATCACATCAAAAAACTTCATGCACAAACTATCATCTCCTCCAAAAATGATATCATCAACAAAGACTTCAACAATTTATCAAATATTTACCATGATCAATCTTGAAATACAGATTACTATCAACAGTACCTTTATTTAATCTAAGCTTCAACAAATACTTTCCCAATCTAGCATACCATGCTCTTGGGGCTTGCTTAAGTCCATACAATGCTTTCGATAATCAACAAACCATATCTCCCTAATTAGTCAATTGAAATCCACCAGGTTGATCAATATACACTTCTTCTTCTAGTTCACCATTTAGAAATGTTGACTTCACATCCATCTAATAAACCTTGAAGTTTTTGTAAGCAACATAAGCAAGAAATTGTCTCACAGCTTCAATCCTAGCAATAGGGGCACAAGTTTCTTCAAAGTCAATTCCTTCCATCTGATAATATCCTTTGCACACAAGTCTTGCTTTGTTTCTAACAACTTCACCTTGCTCATTCAGTTTGTTCCAAAAGACCCATTTAGTTCCAATTACATTTTTGTCCTTAGGTCTAGGAACAAGAATCCATGTATCATTCTTCTCAATTTTCTATAGTTCTTCTTTCATTGCTTCCACCCAATGTTCATCTTTGCATGCTTCATTGACACTACTAGGCTCAGTCTTTGAGATCAAACAATATTCTTTTGCAATTCTTCTCCTAGTTTGAAAACCTTTTTTCTTATCACCTATAATATGATCTTCTGAATGATTTACTCTTACATACCTTGGAGTCTTAGGATGTTCTTTAACTTTAGGCTCTTATGATCTCACTTCTACACTTTCACTAGTTTCTTCTTCTCGAATGATCTGCACTTGATTCTGAGTTTGAACTGAACTATCATTCTAATCATTTGAATCATATCCATAGGTTCTAGATGGTCTAACTATGTCTTCATCAACCTTGACATTAGCACTTTCAACTACTTTACTCAATCTCTTATTGAAGCACCGGTAGGCTTTACTTTTAGTAGAATAACCAAGAAAGATTCCTTCATCACTTCTAGCATCAAAATTTCCTATATCTTCATCTCTTTTGATATAGCATTTACTCCTAAAGATTTTGAAATATCTAACAGTAGGCTTATGACCAAACCATAGCTCACGAGGGGTCTTACCGATATCACCTTTGATATGTACCCAGTTGAGAGTGTAAATGACAGTACTCACAACTTCTCTCTAGTAGATATGACAAATATTTCCTTCAACCATCATAGTCCTAGTAGCTTCTTGAATTGTCCTGGTCTTCCTTTCCACAACTCCATTCTGCTAAGGTGTCCATGAGGCAAATAATTGTCTCTTTATCCCATGCTCTTCACAAAAATAATTAAACTCATGGGAGGTGAATTCACCACCTCTATCTGATCTCATAAATTTAATCTTTAGACCTATCTTTGTCTCAACCATACCCTTAAGGATCTTGAATTTCTCTAGAGCTTCATATTTTTCCCTTAAGAAAGGAATCCACATCAATCTAGAACAATCATCAATAAGTAACATGAAATACCTATCTCCTTGTAAACTTCTGACTCTAGAAGGACCACACAAATCAAAATGAAGAATCTCCAACACTTCATTCGAACAATAATGTTTGCTCTGGAATGAAATTCTAGTTTGCTTCCCTAACTGACATTTCTTGCATATGGTATTAGTAGGTTTTACCAACTTAGGAAGATCTCTCACTACCTAAGTAGAACTTATCTTGATAATATTTTCAAAGTTTACATGACACAATCTCCTATGCCACAACCAACTTTCATCAACTTGAGCAATCATAAAACTTTTACTAGCAAGATTCAGGTGAAAGATATCACCTTTTGGTTTTGTACCAGATGCAATCATATTTCTTGAATTCCCAAATATTATACACTTTCCATCCTTGAATTGAAGATTGTATCCCTTGTCAACCATCTATCCAACACTTAAGAGATTATGCTTCAAACCTTCCACATATATAGAACATCATCAATATTATTCTTACCATCAAGAGAAATGGATCTTCTCCCATGGATTACACTAGATTTTTGATCACCAAATCTTACAACACCACCATCATAATTTTCCAAGCTTACAAATTTACTTTTATCACTTGCCATGTGATGAGAGCATCCACTATCAATCACCCATTCATCTTTTTCTTCAAATATGGTACCTAGATATTTCTCCACATTCATGCAAATATCATATTCAGTAGGTATCAGATCATTTTATTTGATAGCAATAAATACCCATTCATCTTTGCTTAAATTCCTTTTATCAGATTCATCATCTGTCACACCTTCATCAGTAGCATAATAACACTTTCTTTGGAATCTAGGCTTGTTAGGTTTTGACTTAGGAACTCTTTTAGGACACCTTGAGCAAAAATGACCTATCTTATTGCAAGAAAAACATTTAAGAGGAAATTTCCCTTTATACTTACCTTCTCTTCTAGGTACTCTCTTAACAATAAGCGCTTCAAGCTCATCTAGTTTTCTCTCTTCTTCAATCTCTCTCAATTCTTGTTCATACTTGGAAATTTTTCTAGAATAACTTTGTCCCAGATCATATCTCTGCTTATCTTTTCCAGAGGTCGTAGCTTTGAATGCAGATTTTGTCTCAGGAAGAGATTCACTAAACTCACTTAGCCCAAAATCAACAAGCTTACCAATCTACATGTCTCTGGCTACATTTGTCACAGTCCAGATCTCCTCAATAGAAACAACTTTGTGTTTGTATACATAAGGCAAGGATCTGAGCACTTTAGCAATAGTTTCTAATTCATCTAATGTTCCACCAACACATCTGGTACTACATGCAGTTCATTCACTCTCTGCATAAAAGAAGTAATGTTCTCATCTTCACCCATTCTCAACGTTTCATATTTTTGTTTCAAGCTTTGCAACTTAGCCTTCACATGGTTATCACCTTCATACAAAGTTACCAACTTTTTTCCAGATCTCATCAATAGTCTTCATATCCATTACATTTGTCCTCTAGATATCAGTTGGAGCACTCAACAATTCTTTCTTACCCCCTAATATTATACTCGACATCTTTAATCTCTCCTGCAGTAGAAGGACCATTATGTGGGATGATATACCTGTTCTTTGTAATTGACTAGTAAGGTTAACCAATGCATCTCAGATGACACTCCATTCGAGCCTTCCATAGAGAATAATTAGTTCCATCAAATCTCAGACTATCCTTCTTATATTCCACCATCCTAGATATCCTCAAGCTATCAAACTTCTTCTAAGGAACCTTCTATGATACCAATTGTTGGCAACACAAGGGAAGACAATTGAGAGGGGGGTGAATTAGTTATCACAAAAATTATACTTATTAAACTTATTCTCAGATCTAATAAATAAACATGAAAGCATAAACCATCATCACATCAAAAACACACATAACACCAATATTTTTTATGTGGAAACCCTGTTAGGGGAAAAACCACGGTGGAGGTTAGTCCACAAGATTATACTCTGTTAAAAGTATAAAAGAATAAATGGGAATGCACATGCATTTAGGCACACTGCCTAGATCTCATTGCTCAAATACAAAAGGTTTACAGCCCAAAGAAGATGCACTATCTTATAGAAACATTCAGATTACATCCAGAAGATTTTGAACTAAGAAAATAGCATTTGCTAATGCCTGATTACAATTTTGGTTAAGCACACTTTAATCTGCTAACACTTCTTCACACTTTACTTCTACTCTGGAAAGATTAGAACATTATTCACACATAGCAATCACACACTTCACTTCACCACACATCCAAATGGTATAAACAATCAATCATTTATATTTTCAACCAAAGATATCATCAATTACATGTCTGCTTCAACAAAATATAAAATGTGTACAAACTGTCAGCCCAAAACAATAAAAAAATTTCAATGCAAACCAATCATAGTGGGCCACAACATAATAAGGACCGAAAATAACATCCTTGAATTTAGAATACCTTGAAAAATTATTCCTCAAAGATCCACAACACACTATAATAACCCTGTAGGCCATGAACATGAAAAATACGAACTCACAAAAGAAAATCTCCAATCGGGAGCACAATGATCAACGCGGATCAACAAAACAAATATAGCATGATCTAGAAACATCTGCAAGCATCATGAATCACTACAGAAGTGTCCACAACACTTCACGTTACTAGAATCACATCATATCCTTTTAGGAGCACTAGCTGAAGCAACAAAACAACTATCAGAACATAGATACTCATAACTCGATCAAATCTTCATGTGAACCTCTGAAACTTCATGTGGATAAACTATATATACTAGAGAACAAACCCTTTGATCCTCAACCTCTTATCATCAATATACCGAGCTAGCCAATAGTATGAACTTCATTACATCACTAGCAACCTGTGACTTATTTTATTACAATTTTTTCAATATCCTCGACATATATAACCTTAAAGACATTAATGCCAATTGTGTTGACATCAATGACAATCACATATCAGCGACATCCAACACATCCCCCATATGTCTATCACAAATTAGAAAGTGCAAAGGTCCAAAAATATTGGGTGGATATGTGTTTTATTCAAATTCTAAAATGTGTGCATGTTTTTAGAGTTTTGAACATGTTCAAATTTTTTCCTCCTGACATTCCTCTCCTATCCTATATTGAAAGTTATTAAAATCCTAGAGAAAAATTATCTATAGAGGATTTTAAGTCATTCCTAAGAACCATAATTAATGTCAAATATTTTGAGTATCGCTTATCGGCATCCCTTTTGAAGTATTTGATCAAGGAATCCCTTGGAAAGTCTTCCTTCCCAGTATATCTTTCGTCTCATCTCTACCTTGTTATTTTCCCCCTTAGGGTATTAGAATTTTCCATGTTGACATACCTTTCATCCATTCTCCACTTTTTAAATTATCTTTGTTGGGATATTAGAATTTCTATTACTATCATACCTTTTATTATAACCTTGACTCTCAAACCCTTCACATTATGTTACCTTTTGAGATAGATTTTTGATCATCTATTTACCTAGGTTTATTTTCCTTGGTATCCCTCATCCTAGAATTACAACATTTCCTTCTATATTTTATCACATTCGTAGATGAAAAGATGTCTATAAAGTGGTACTTCTTGCATGAGTTATGAGTCAACCTCAATCCTTGATATTTTTCACTAAGTTAATTGGGATCATAGGTTTTGATGTGTCATTATTTGGGTACGTTGCATAAGTTATCGTTGATTCCCAATCCCCTCAACTAGATCATTTACACTAATTAATCTTCAAATTTAAAGTTTCCTTCATTACTTTCTATAGGTGATTTTCCCTTGGTATTCCTAATCCTCAATGCTTAATAATTCCTTCTATACATATTTTTTAGAATTAAAGATTTGAGAATGTTTCTAATATGGTAAAAGGTGAGTTGTACTCAAAATTCTTGATCCCTAAAACCTTCTATTATATTCCCTTAACAAGATCACAAGTTTGGACCTATCCTAATTTACATGTCTTAAGGAATTAGTTCCTTGGTACCTTTAATCCATGATTTCTCAAGAATCATATTATTTATGAGGTATTCCTAACCATTAAATCCTAAAACTCTAAAACTCCTACATTTTACTCTAGTCATTGCTTTATCCACTATGTATAGCCCAAAGTACCACTATTGATTGGATTTAATTACAAAAAAATCCATCTGATTCTTTGATTTTTTCACCTCATTTGTTTCACAAGAACAAATTCCTAGGAAAATGATAAGTATTTAAGTTTAATTTATTATAGTGTTAGGTTTTGTATTATGAACATTCTTTCCACATGATTATTGAATTCCTAATTCTTATACTAATTTACTATTCAAAATCATATTTTTGGCCATCGTTTTACTAGGGTATGTTTTTCTTGGTACCCCTATTCCTTGAATTCTATTTTTTCCCTCTTTATACTCTATCAATGTTACGAGAATTTTTCCCCATGAAAAATATAAATAAAATAATGTAAATTTTAATTTAATTAAACATTATGATTATTATGATTATTGTGAATGGGTGTCACTATTGTAACTACCCTTGGAATATTATATAAACCCATAAGTTAATTGAAACAAGAGGACATAGAGAAAGAGAAAAGAAAAGTAGGCAATAATCAAGGAAGATATACAAAAGTTTAGAGAGTGTCAAGGAGTGAGGACATGATATTTAGCTAGCATTGAGCTTAGTTGGAGAAGAAGAATACAATGTGTGTCTAACTTAGGGTACAAACCTGGGATTGTCTTAGCAAGGGTTTTACCGTAAGGCCCTTTGAGGCATTTATTTTAACTATAAGGTCCTTTAAGGAAGGTTGGTATTCTATGCAAGAACCGTTTCCTCCAAGAGTGCCTCCTTGTTGTGAAGAACCTACATTTTCCTTTACATGTGGAATAGTAACCTCTATTGCAAAAATTAAGATATGTATTCTTTGATTATCATGGAATTCATAAATTAAATGTTTCATGCAATCATTATTCATCTTTATAAATGTTCTAATGATTGCTATCATTTTAAGACTCAATAGATTAATTGATGTCATACCTTTCCTTTACTTCGTATTTAAAAGTGACTGATTAAATAAATTAAAGTGCATCTAATTTAACATTTAGGAATAACTTGGATAATAATTTGGTATCAGAGCTAGAGCTTTACAGATCTACATTAATTCATACATAATAGTGTAGACACAAAATATACTGATTGATCTCAAACACCTGATCCTGATTTACTAACACTAGTTCATCGCAAATCATCTCCTTTACTAACCATTTAATTGAATAATCTTTATTTGATTAAATTAATCACATTTCATCTTTTAATTAAATAAATCAATTTTATCTGATTAAATCACTATCTTCTATTGATTAAATAAATCATTTTGTTTAATTAATCCCAATCTCCTCTTTTAATTAAATAAATAAATTAACTTTATTTGATTAAATCATATATTCTCCTATTTAATTAAATAAATCAATTTTATTTAATTAAGTTATCAATCAATCCTAAAGTCATCTCTTTAATTAAATAAATCAATTTTATTTAATTAACTTCTAAGGTTCTTCATTTAATTGAATAGATCAAATTTATTTAATTAAATTATTAATAATCATTATTCCTCTCATTTTGATTTATTTAAAATCCTAAAATCTAAGTCAAAGTGTCAAATCAACTAATCTTCATCTAAATTAATCAAATCCCAATTAATACTAACACTAATCCATCAAATCCTCTAGATTTTGCAACTTGCACAAGTAAATCAATTTAATTGATTTATAAATCCTCCATTTTCATTCAAAAAGCATCAAAGTTGGAATATTCTTCAAATTTGAAAATATCCCCCCAAAAATACTTGTACATCCAACTTGTCACTTCTCAAATTTGAAATTCCACCTAATGGAATTTATGTGCACATTCATCAAAATGCGCTCAATTCCTCTCCACTAGCATGTTGACAAGTTGCATTTTTCCATTGGTTGATGTTTAGTCCCACATTCATCCTTTTGCTAATTCTTCCATCATTTTCTTCTATAAATAGAAGGATCTTTTGCTAATTTTGCATCCACAATCTTAGGCATTTTGACACACAAGTTCATCCACAACTTTATGCAAAGTCATTATCTTCATCAGTTGAGCAATTTTCGTCCATTTCCATCCATTTTCATCAAGTTTCATAGTTCGATAGCTAGGTTATAGTAGATTTTCATCAAGGATCAACTCTCATCATTCCAGCTTACAAGGAATTGGGAAAGGGCTATTTTCCACATCAAAATAGCACCAATTCACCTATGAGATTGAGGTTTTGACTATTTTGGAGAAGATTACTTAGCTTTCAATAGATTTTATTTGACATTATCTCTTGTTTTCTTGTTCATTTCATTTCAAATGAATCTTATGGGGAATGTTGATTTAGATTTTACATAATGGACTAATATTGTGTTGTTTGTTTGTGTTTGTGCAAGTCTAGAATCATCATTCACATTTTGGCACTAGAAGGAGGGAATAAATCTCAAAATTAACATTTTTTTTTTGCCTATTCCATCATTTTTTCTATTTTTTGTCTTTCCAGTTCAAATAGCACCGCTAGAGGAAATAGCGATGCATATGCAGTCTCTGTTTTTCCACAGAGTGATACTTATTTCAATAGAGTGCCACTCAAATCCTCAAACAACACCACTATCATTCTAGCATGGCTATTTTCTCTCAAATAGCACCACTGCCTCTATGTTTCAAAGGGTGACACCTTTGCTTTCTTGCTTTTTCACTAAATCTTAAAATGGTCATATCTTGGTCATATTTTGGTCTTTTTTAGAGCTTTTTTTTTTTTAAATGAGGTATAATTTCATAATTTATCCAATGGTTTATGTGTTTCTCAACTTTGATATAGTTAAAATTTTCAAATTTTTACCTAATGTCAAATCATAATGAAACTTGGTTTAAATTTTAGGGGTTTTATGCTTAATCATTTATCTAACCCTCATATCTTCTTGTTTCTTGATTTCATCCAACTTTTGGAGCTTGGATTGTAGGTTTTAAAGGATCATGGAGCATGGAAGTGAAAGAAAAATAATTATCACATGATTGTAAAAGTGTTTTTAAACACTTTGGGAGCAATTATAATCCCATTCTTAAGGCTTTTTTATCTTCTAGTTTTAAGACTCAAATAAATTTCTTTTGGGTTTAAAAAATAAAAATCAAAGGGTTAAAAAGAACCTTAGAAACTCACTAGATTTGGTTTTGGGTTTTAATAATTGAACAAAAAAACTTCAAAAATTTGGTTTGGTGCTATAAAAAGAATCCATTACTACTTTTGGGGTCTTAAATGAACATGTGTATTTTGTGTTTTTCAATTTTTTTATAAGTTAATATCATTTAAAGGGCATATGTACTTCTCTCATGCTTCACAGTGATATTGAGAATCATAATTCTTTTGGTGATATTAGGTTCTATAAAAGATTGCCTCCACACTTCAATTTGGGCTTTTAAAATTGAACAAATCTTGCTAGTGTGAGAAAAAGAATTGTGTGTGTGTTTTCTCTTTGTTCATGCAAACAAAGATTGATCAAACTATGGATGTACTTGTTTGATATTGTTCACCTTTAGAGGGGCTTTCCTAAGACCAATTCGAATGCGACTCCAACCAATTTTTCACTCGGGCTGGTATACAAATGGATAAGACTAAACTGTCAAGTCCTCATGGTATGTAGGCCTTAGTCATATATTGTCTTTCAGAATGAGGTACTAGTGTAAAATGTATAAGAGCCCCTAGTAGGATTGATTAAATCCTTCAGTGGCTTTCTAGACACTCGCAAGGTGCCATGTCCATGATTTCCCTAATTAAGAACCAATTTGTTTAGAAGCCCAAATCCTTATCTATTTTTTGGTGCAAGAACGGTCATTCTGAATCCATCCCACATTTTTATGACTCTTAGTAGAGATGAGAAGTATGCCATGGGAGTTTCATGGGTACTGAAGCTTGGCTGACCTGAGAAGTGTGTGTCATGGAGGGGATCTAGTGTGGTCAAACTTCTAATCATCTGCTAAGAGTAGGCGTAGCTAGATTTATCCAAGTGGGAATTCAACAAATATTGTCTCTTGACTATCCATAGGGTTGTACATTATTTTGGAATAAAAAACACTTTTCTTTGATCTAAAACATTGGAAAACAAACATTCAACATGAACATCAAATTTCAAACCATTTAGAAGGAGCAAATACCTTTGAAAAAATTCAAGTGCTATTGCTTTCACTATGGATTCTATCCTTAGAGGCTTCTAAGTATTTGAATTTACATCTCAACTTTCTCTTACTAAAGTCAGCATTAGGGAACTATTGCCTCAATTTCCTTGATTTCCACATAATGGACTTTGTGGGATGAAAATAAGTTGGGACATTAGACATTTAGTTTGAAAAGCTAATCAAGAGAGTGTTTGTGGTAAAAGGAATTCATTAAGTATTAAAGATAAGATAAAAATCCGAAAACCAAAGTCTAAAATTCTTAGTCCAAGAGCCCTCAAGAAATGTTTGTCTATACTTTACGAGTTTAGAGAGAAATTTCTCTTCAACTTTTACAAACATGCATCAAAGAACAATCCGAACTTGTACTTATTTTACTATTGTCAAAATCCATGGCTTTTTCAAAGGTTTGAGTTTCCATTGGAATTATAGCATGTTTTTTAACACCAAGGTCTTGTAACCAAAAGGTATTTCTAGTTTTATTTAGGATGAAAATCAAAACTTTCATCCATCCCTCAAAAACATCAAATCAAAATCATCTCACCAACAACTCTTGGAAATCTTGAAAAAATCATTCATGCTAGGCTTTTGGAAAATCCTCTAAATCAAATCCAAATCATCTTGTTTGATTAGATGTGTGTAGATGAATCCTTCTCCACACATTTAGTTAAATTATCAATCCTTGTGAATAAGTCTATCCCTTTATAACATCCAACGTCTTGGGGTTTATGAGTTCATTATCCAAATCCAAAAAAAATCAAATCAAATAAAATCCAAAATCCAAATCCAAATCAAAGCCAAAGTCAAAATCCAAATCCAAATCAAACCAAAAATCCAAATCCAAATCAAATCAACCCAAATCAAATCCAAAAGTCCCAAAGTTTAGTATCTCCTTCAAGATTTCCTAAGAGTTCAATCATTCATTCCATCCATCTTTCCAAGTTATCTCATCATCACCCTTTGATCCTTAATCATTCTAGATTTTTTTTGTACCTAAAGTTTAGATCAATCCAAGGAGTTAGAGGTTCACCTCCCATATTCCTATAAATTGATCCTTATTTTATGGTCCAAACTAGATCTCAAGAAAAGAAAAACATGGAATATAAACTTGATTCATACATCATGAGTGATCTAAATCAACCAAACTATCAAAGCCTTACAATGCCAATTGATTTTCAAAACTCACATTTATACAATCCATACAGGGGATCATTATCCCCTACAAACATCAATGGTACAAAAAATGTGAGTATGCCCAATATAAATTTTGGAACACCTTTCCCTATGGTAGATTTAAATCAAAGTCCAAACCTACAAATGTATCAACCAAACAATCAATGCATGATTCTTCAACAAAAGAACATTATCCCACCAAATAAATACATTCCAAATGTGAATATACCAAGTACAAGTTTACCAAACATGAACATTTCAAATCCATAGTTGGTAAACTTTGGGATAGATATGTTTGCGAATCATACAAATGTTGTTCAAAGTCCAAACAAGATGTTAATGACTCCATGTATTAATCCAAGTCGAGGTAACACCATGCAAAATAAAAGTTACCTAAATCAAGGCAATATGTTTTGCAACCACAACAATGTTCAATTTCAACCAATAATACCAAATATAAACATCGTCCCAAATCAAAACATTGTCCAAAATTAATTTTTCCATGATCCCATACAAACACCACAAGTATACATTCCAAATCTGCTTGAGCAAAAACCAAATCAACTGTATCAAGGGTGTCAAGATTAAATTTTTCTAGATCAAATCACTTCACTTGCCAAAATAATTTACTTATTGAGCCAAGAGACATCTCCACCCCAAAATCAATACACTCTTCCATTGGTTAAACCATGTCATCAAAGCATTGAGTTGTGCCCACAACCACATCAAGAGAAATATCTCCAATGTCAAGAGGTTGGATATCAAGATCAATCAAAACTATCCATCAATAGGCACCTTGAAGCTATGTCTACCTCATCCAATGATCAAATCAACATATATCAAGAGTCACTTTTCAATTATGATCAAAATCCACCAAAAATACCCAACAATGATCCAATTCAAGAAATGTTAACATCATTTGACCCTATGGTTGAAAACATTGACAATCTATCCACCACAATTATTGGAAACAATGATCAAGATCTATCCATCAATGAGCACCTTGAAGATGTTTCCACCTCATCTAATGATCAATTCAACATACATCAAGAGTCACTTTTCCATCATGATCAAAACCCCTCAACAATATTTTTCAATGATCTATTTCAAGGAGTGTTGGAATTATTTGATCCTATTGGCATAATCCATGATCCATCAACTGATGATCATGTTGAAAATGTCCCTACATCACCTAATGAGTTAGAAGAAATATCTCAAGATTTTACCCCAGATCATGATCAACATCTTTCACCAAAGTCTAGCAATGGTCCTTTCTAAGACATATTGACATCCTTTGACCTCATGGTTACAAATAATGAAGGAATCCTCAACTCAACATTTGATCCAAGTTGACCCAAATATCAAGAGGATATTGAGCCACTTCCCATGCCTAATGAAAATGTCCAAGAACCCTTTGTAAGTAATCCATCATTTGAAACTAACCCATGTCAAGAACTTGAATCAAAGCATGTCAAAAACATTTTAAAAATTAATCAAGATCAAGAATTCGTATCTCTAAGATACTACAATGGTATAATGAACACTCTCCTATCTATACAAGATTTCACAAATGATGATCATATCCATATAGCACATAATCCTCCATCTACCCATGAGATGCTTTCTTCTGATGGACACATAGATGATCTTCATTTAGAATAGGATTCCTTTACTCCTAACATTATTACACAAAAAGAGCAGGTTATTGATTCCTACCGTCAAACTAATTTGTCAACTTTAGGATTGGATATATCCCACATTTAGATTGGGGACATCATGTATGAAGATATCCAACATTATCCACTCAAGGAAATAGGTTAGACAAAACAAGATATTCCAGAGTCAGCAGAGCAACAAATTGAAATAACATCATCTATAGTAGTCATTTGTCAGCGAATGCTTGCTAAACAAGACATCTCAAAATAGGCAGAATCAAAGCATGAAGGTACTACTTCCACAATATTAGGGGCAACTATGTCTGAGCAAGAAAACGTCAACATAGAGAGCACAAAGAATCCTTATATGAAACCAATGCCAATACTACAACCAACCATGTCACGAATCTTCATCCACCCATCACCACATCCACAAATTGGGACCAACATCAAAAGAAGGATGTGAATCAAAACAAGAAGAAAATCGTGTCGAAGAAAAATAAGTTGAGAAGCATAATGGACAAATCAAATACACGTGGATAGGTATGTGCATGATCATGATGAGCCAAAAAGTGGCAATATGATGGGTATGTGGCTGACGACTATTTTTTTACCCAAAATTGATGAAATGAAAAGGGTTTTTTAAGGAGATTCTTAGCTTTCCACCAATATAAATTATTCTTTACTTTGAATTTAAGAAGTAATTATTATTCATTTTCTATTCAAATTACGACTAAAGTCCTAATTGATAGGCTAATTGAAAAACATCCATAGCTTTCAAATGGTATCAAATTTTTTGAATCCAAAACATGCATCATATTCTATGCTTCACATACTATAGGATTAAAAAAATAAAAATTGGATTTCATGAAGTTTTGGCCAAGTTAATGTGGTCAAACATACAATTTTTTAATATTTTTTAAAAAGTTGTAATAAAAAAATCACAATTAATTATTTACATGGAAACAAATTACAAACAAATATGCATCACATCGAGGCATGATTCCTCTACTTATATTTAAAATATTATAAAAAAATATTATCATTTTATTGTGGTTAGGGTGGTTAGACAAACACCTACTTCTTATTTTTTCCCTAAAATTTAAGTACCACTACATTGAAATTTCAAAATTTCACCAATTTTTTTATATTTTTTTAAACATACCTAGTAGTTTATAAACTACATTCAATTTCCTACAGATTCTATTCTTACACATTTTTGAAATAATATAGATAACTTATTCAAATTTTTACGTAAAGTTGCTTAACTCTGATTTTTATGAATTTTTTGCCACTTAAGGGCCTTTTTTTTCCATGATGATCCTACACATACATGGATACCAAAGAATAAAAAGAAATATTATCCCTATCAAACTCTATTAGTCAAATAAACTATGGGGAAAAATAAAAATGGGAAAAGTATCCATCAAAGATGTCCACAAAGGAAAATTTAGGCTTCCCAAGTGACATACAAAGTATATCAAGCAATTGGTCCTTATTCCATGCACACTTTTGTATCCACCCATCATTACTCATCTTCCCAAGATTGTAGAGTCAAAGGTTCCAAACTATCAACCAATCCATCTTTTATTCCTAAACACACTCCATCCATGCCTCCATGCATGATATCCAATTCTCACATTGACCATGTATTGGAAGCCACCCTTCATCATGAGGATTCAAAAGGAACTCTATTGTGATGTGTACACAAAGACGAGGTTAACTCTAATATCAACAAAGAAGATCAAGAATCTCAAAAGTTGCATTTAAGTGCACTTATCTTAGCAAAGCAACGTCTTCAAGTAGGATACCGATGGCACATTATGACAGAAGCATCTACATCAACACCACCAAGTGATTCAACATGAGCTTAAAAATATTTCATAGAGAAAATCCAAAAAAATAAAAAAATCCAAAAAAGATCAAAAAAAGGATTGAAAATAGTAAAGAGAAAAATTATTCTCTAGTGAAAACCACTACGGTGGCGCTTTGGACAATTACCATGATAAAAACCTATCAAATAGGTGTCATGTGTATAATTGAGCATCTGCGTGTGCTAGTTCAAGTGGAAGCATCTCATCCCATCCATGATAAATCCAACATTCCATCCATCTTACATCCATAATAAATCCATTCATCTATGAACCATTTATCCAATCTATTTTTGGCCATCTCCATCCATAGTCTAAATTATCTTGATCTTTGTAAAATTTTGGTGCACACTTTACACTTGCTTATGGTAAACATCTTGACATAGGTCATTTTCATTGATCCTATCTTACCCAACATTATCTGAGTTGTGCATCATTATCCAAATGAGCATTCTTTATCCAAGTACCTAATCTTATCACAAGATAATCATTGGCATCCTTTGCATGCTTAGCATATTCATCCATCTATATCTATCCAAGAATTCATCCATGGAATTCCATACATTGCTAGACACTAGGGGTAGATATTTACATCTTGCTTCGAGAATAAATCTTAATCTATATCTTCCAACTTATGTAGTGATCCAAACATTGGAAAATGTAAAATAAAATTGGTCAAGCATTTGTGATCCAAAATCCAAATCACTAGCCCATGGAACATTTTGACAAGAAGGTGTTCCCTATCAAATCATTATCTTTCATCAAATATCAATCCAGACAATTAATATCAGTCATATCTAATTCGCACTTCAATATCACATCAAATCATTCAAGAAAATTTTTGTTTGAAGCTCAAGCTTCAAAATCCTGATCAATCAAATCCAATCAATCTCTCATCTTGGGATATCCATCCTAATCCTTGTGTTGCTTAACACTATTCTTTTATTGTTGTGTATCTTCAATAATGTTATCATCATCAATTGATCAAACAAATCAATCAACCTTAGCTTGGTTTTCAAAAAAATCCCAAAATAGATCACTCATATCATTGCACATATCCATATCCAAATCATCAAAATCATGTGAAAATACAAAAACATCTAAAATCATATCAAAATCCAAAAATATTCATAAAAACAAAAAAGTAAAAAACATGGTATCTGAACTACGTTGTCTCTGAGCTTAAATGTAGGAAAGGATAATATTTGATCAGCCCCCAAGACACAAAAACACAAAAACATTCAGAAAACTAAAAAATCCAAAAACATTCATAAAATCTCATAAAACACAAAAACATTGGAAAATTAAAAAATTAAAACATTTGTAAAACATCTTGAAAATACCAAAAACAACCTCAAAACAGTTCAAAACATCAAAAACATTCAAAAAACCAAAAACATCATCTTTCCCATCTCAGTTTCACCCACAATAAACATCACTAACAATAAATCATCGTCATCCACAACCTTTGGTAAAACAGTCAGAAACAAGTCTAGGAGGCTAAAAGTGAAAACTCAATCATTAAAGTCTCAAGTCTAGGTCAGTAAGTAAAGAAGTTGGTCAAATCTTGGTATTAATAGCTCATCACATAATCAAATCTCATCATCATTTGATAACATTATGTCGTAGGATCTGTATCCTTCCTACAATGGACATCAACATTAGGCATCACCGAAGTTTAGTCTTAGCTAGCAGTATGAAGAACATTAGCTTGTTTGTTTTTGAAAGAGGAAAAAACGAGTTTTACAGGGACCCGAAACCACAAAATTTACATACTAAAGATAAGATCGTCAAAGATACCAAAAGAATAAAGGCTATAAAAACAACAAGAAAAGTCCATAGCCACCAAAAAATCTAGCGAGGGCCACATAACAAAAAAAAACCAGACAAAATGCTAGTAACAGTTAAATTTGGGTCTTTAATAAATCCACCGTTTCAGCTTCCAGCTTGTTCATATCCTGAACTCCCCTCTTTAATATCTGAACCATCTGGGCAGTAGTGGGCACTTTCCTTTTAAGGTTGGCATGGGTCCTTTCCAAAATCCTTTGGTCCTCATTCTTGCTATCCTTGTTCTCTTCCAGATCAACCACCAGCCAACCCTGTTGCATTTTTTCTAGCTTTTCAAACATAGTATTGATGATGATAGCATTGTGCCTAGCCATTTTATGATTTTGTTCCACAATGGTTTTCATGTTGTTTTTAATTTTGACCATTTCAACTTCCAAAACCTTGTACTTATCCTCAATGTCACCTTTTCCCATACCAATATTGTTCTTTTTCCATTTTCCTTCTCCATTGTTGAGAGCTGCTAGCTTCAAATCCATCTCTTTTGACTTACTATATAGAGCCCTATTTCTTTGATTAAGATCATTAATTTCTTGATAGGCCCATTTCAAAACCCTGAAATATATCACTAATGCCACTTCTAGCAGAAGCAAGAATGTCACCATGTTGAACCCGATCTAAAATGAGGTTAACATCATCCAGGTTGGGGGAGCTAGGGGGTCTAGTACCAACAACTCTTAAAGAAGTAGGAGGGGAGGGCACAAAAGTTCTGCTAGCATTAGGGTTCTCAACTTTGTCTTCCAGTGAGTTAGCAGAGTAGGATACCAACTTATTGGTAGGGGAACCCTTGAGAACAAGGTTTATTAAATAGACAGAGCAGCCGAGGTAGGTCTTACGGTTAGCTTTAGCAAGTTGGGGTTTTTTAGGCTGGGTTTTCTTACCAGACATCTCAGAGGATGGGTGGGTTTCAACAATTCTCTCTTGGTGAGGCTGATTCTCTGAACCCCTAGTGTCTGTATCATAGTCCTTAGACGCCGTGGAGGCAATAGGTTTGGATAAGGCCAACATACTTTGATAGTGTTCATATATTAACCTAATAAGACTAGGATGAAGAATTGGGTATCTCTTGGGATTTTTCTTATGGTCCTCTAGGCTATTACTCAATGAACATAACAAGTAGTGAGGCAGAGATATTCGTACCTTATGGTGGAAGTGGTTAAGAATGGAAAAGTGATGACCATACACTCTGGTAAATCTTTCATCCAAGGTGATGTACTCCATAATAACACAAAGCACCTTTCTCCACAGTGCCTCGATGGTGTCAATTTTGAAATAGTTGTTGGAGATTTTAACTAGTTTCAATTTCTCCTTATCCTTCTTAGGAAATCTGATGACCGCCTCATCAGAAAACCTTCTGTCGCGATACAACTTCACACCCTCAGTGGGAATTTTAGTAATCTACCCTATAATTTTCTCATCCAGCTTCAACTTTCTCCCAAAAAGAATTATTTCGCCATTGTTCTAGTTCTTCTCAAAGTAGTTCATGGCCATAGTATCAGACCTACGAAGTTTTTCTAGAAATGAAACCAACCCACCTCTTACAATTTGCTTCCAGACCTTATCATTCGTCATGTGCACCTCATAGCTCTTTGGTTCAACTCTTTTCTTGTTCCCCCCGTTTTCATTCGCACCTTTCTACAGACTCTACCACTGTCAGGCACTTGTTGCAAAATAATGCAGCTATTCCAATGCACCCACAAAACGTGTTGCTTTTTCTTCCTGTCTAAGTAATATGACGTGACCCCATGAAAAATATTGATTTCAATGTACTTGGCCCCTTTCCCTTTAATCATTAAAAGTATTTTCTTCTTTCCCATGCATAACATCATAGTCTAGTAAAGCCTTGAATTTAGCTCTCAAGTCCCTACAATTCTGCCACGTGTTCAAGCCTTGCTTCCTGAACCCTTCATTCGCAAAGTAATCTACCATGCTGTTAGCTTCCGTGTAGACGTGTGAAAATTTTACTTTTTCAAACTTGTATAGAATAGACTTTGCTTCATCAATCTAGTTCTTTATCATCCAAGAGGGTGGGGTCCTTCCTAAGAGATAGTCAATGATATTCTTAGAATCCCCTTCTATCCATAATTTTTTTATATTCAATTTATGAGCCAAATTTAAAACTTGAAAAGATCCTATAGTCTCTGCCACATGGTTGGTTTGATGACCTAGAGATATGGTCACAACCACCATAACATTACCATTTGAAACCCTTAACACACCTTCACTTCTGGCCATGCTCAAATTACCCTTCACAGTGCCATCAAAGTTGGCCTTATGCCAACAATTTGGGGAAAAGGTCCAACACACTCCCTCCCTACTTTTCTTGGCTGGCTTGGAAGCTAAAGAAATGTCCACTTTAAAATTCCAATCCTTTGCTATCAATAAATCACAGGGATTGCACACCACAACTTCAATGTTAAAATATTTTTGAGGAACCACATTGAAGTTTTCCTTTATAAGCCTAAAAAATTTCTCAGAGACATTATTCTCCGACATCTCCTTGTCCCTGAAAAAGTTTGTTATTATGTTCTTTCCACACTCCCCAAACAACAAAAGGGAATATGAATGCCCATAACCTTTGAGTGAAAGGATTTTGAGTAGGAGCTTTCCATTGTAAAAATAAATCTTCAATGGTTTGGGGGAGCATCCAAGAGATATTCCAAATGGCTAATAATTTTCCCCAAATTAAGGAAAAAAACAGATAGTGGAGGAATAGGTGGTTGGTTGACTTTGCCTCTCTCTTGCAGAGTTAACATCTGTTGGGGATTTGAAATCCCCATTTACAAAGATTGTCCATTGTGAGCACCATATTCTGAAGCATAATCCAAAAGAAGATATTGACTTTAGGAGTCAAGTGTTTAATCCACACTTTTGACCAAAAGGGAGGGGGAGCTTGAGAAAGAGACAACAAAGAGACAGCCGAAGAGACAAAGTAGTTACCTGAAGGGTTGTCCATCCAAACAAGAATATCATCCTGTTGATTTTGTCCCAACTTGACAGTCTTTAAGGAGGATTGAAGTTGAGAAAAATCCTGACTAATCACACATAAGTTCACCCAGTCTCCTTCATACCAATAATCTTTGACAACCTCCCCGAAAGCAACTTTACAAAGCTTTGCCCATTTATTGAATCTTTCAATTTGGATAAGGGGTTCCTTAAAAATTCATTTATCCTCCCAAAATCTAGCTTGATTGCCACTTCTAATGTGCCATCCTATCCCTAATTCTAGAATTTTTCTACCAACAATCATATCATTCTAGCAAGCTGAGCCATGAGGGAGGATAGGAGATTCTAACAAAGCTTTAAGTGACATGCAGTTAGTCATATATTTACTTCTTATAATGTCTTTCCATTATCTACCAGATGAGAAAGATCTCCATATTTGTTTGGCTAGAAGAGTACTATTCATAATTCTAATTTTTCTAGTACCTAAACCCCCAAAGGTTTTCAGTTTGCAAACCAAATCCCACCCTATAAGAGGTATTCTCTTTCTTTCGTCCACTCCAGACCAAAGGAATCTTTTTTGGATCTTTTCAATGGCTTCAACGTATTTAGCAAGAATTTTGAAAAGGCTTAAAGCATAAACTATGAGGTTCTGAAGAGAAGGTTGAAGAAGATGAATTTTTCCAACTTGGCTGAAAAGAGCTCCTTTCCAACCTGCCAACTTCTTTATGAACCTATCAACCAACAAACACCAAAAGAAATCTGGAGGTTTAAGGCATAATAGAAGTCCTAGATAAGAAAAAGGTAGTGATTCCACCTCTGCAACCAAGATTTCTTGCAATCTTGACCTGTCTATGCTTAGGTGTATTGAAGAAAAAAAGGGAACTCTTCTGTCTGTTGACCATTTTCCTAGTCGCCTTCTCATACACGTCCAAAGTTTTTTTCAAAGTCTTAGCCTCATTCACTCTATATCTTCCCATTAACATAGTGTCATTAACAAACTGTTAGTGTGAACATATCAGATTAGTGGAAGAAGGATTAAGACCTGCAAGATACCTTTGTTCAATCAATCTCTTAAGATTCCTTCCTAGGATTTCAACCATTATAGTAAAAATTATAGGTGAGATAGGGTCACCCTATCTTAAACCTCTTGAATTTTGAAAGAATCTAGAAGGAGATCTATTCACAATAATAGATGTGGAAACCATAGTAACCAACTGATTCACCAACTGAATGTCTCTGCTACTAAAACCAAACCCCCTTAGAATTTTGAATAAAAACTCCCAATCAACATGGTCATAGGCTTTGGATATATCCAACTTAAGTAGAAACCCTTTAGTTTTAGATTCCACAAGTGAATGAATATTCTCATGTACTATGACTATAGAATCTAGTATTTTCCTTTGAGGAACAAAACCATTCCACTGAGGGGAAATCAACGAAGGAAGGATAGAGAGGATCCTTGAAGTCAAAACCTTTGATATAATTTTATAGAAAGAGTTGCAAAGACTAATGGGTCTAAATTCTTCAAACTCCATTGCCCTTGGTTTCTTAGAAATAAGGACCAAAAAATTTGCATTTAGTTCCTTGAGGAGCCTTCTAGATCCAAAGAATTCCTTAACATTATTCACAACATCATTTACAATATCCCAAAACCATTGAAAAAAGAACATAGGAAATCCATTAGGCCCGGGGGCCTTATTTCCTTCAAAAGAAAAGACAACTTTCCCAATTTCCTACTTAGAGGGGATGGATGAAAGCTTTTCGTTATCATTCCTATCAACAACCTTAGGGATAGCCTCTAATAAAAAGTCTTGGTCATTTTGATTGATTTCCCCATTTACTGAAAGAAGGTTGTTATAGAAGAGGACAACTTGCTTTTTGATGTCTTCCTCTTCCTCAAATCAGGTACCATTAACTTCTATGAAAGAGATTCTATTAGAAACCCTGTGTTTAGAAGTAGATAAATGAAAATACCTTGTATTTATATCTCTAGCTGAAAGCCACAACACCCTCGATCTATGCCTCCAGAACTCCTCTTTGGCTATTATGTCGTGCAGTTTCACCAACAACTCATTTTCTTTATGAACTTATTATTTTCAATGTAACCTTCCTTCTGGATTTTATCCTGGATCTCCACAAGTTCCATTTGAAGATCATATTTGATACTAAAAACATTTCCAAAGGATTCTCTTTTCCATCTTAAATTGTGTTTAACTTCTCTCAATTTTTTAGCAATTTTGAACATAGCAATACCCAGAACATCAATGTTCCACCATTTCCTGATTTCATCAAAAATAAGGGGATGGGATAGGCACATTCTCTCAAATCTAAAGGGAGAGTTTCTCTTCACCTTTATAGGATTTGCCACAAAACTTATGCGAAAGTGATCTAACCCAACTCTAGAGAGAACTTTAAGAGAGAAAAATAGCTTAAAATCCACTGATGATAAATTAGAGTTCTATCTAACCTTACTTGAATAAGTTCCTTACTAGTTCTTCTATTCGACTAAGTATATAGAGCCCCTTGCAAGTCCATGTCAATCAGCTCCTTATTGTTGATGAAGTCAAAAAGATTAGATTTACTCTCCTGATTCACTTGAGAACCTTCAAATTTCTCCTCATTCAGAAGGGGAGTATTAAAATCACCCATTACCACCCAGTGGTCATTATTAAAAAAATTGCAGAAAGCAGAGAGCTCATTCCACAAAGCTTTTCTAGCTCCTTTTCCATTGGGAGCATAGATATTCGACTGAATCTAGCTAAAGTTGTCACTGATATATGTGTAAATTTGGTAGCCACATGATTGTTTCTCTCCAACAAAGGTTCCCCTTTATCTAGTTCCAAAAGGTAGCAATACCTCCTGATGCACCATCTGAGCTATTTCCTTGGATCCCATAGTTCTAAAACATTTTAATCTTCTCCACCTTTTCTTTGGAAATTTTAGTTTCTTGGATGAGGAGAATATCCTATTTATGATCCCTAACAAAATTGTGCAAAACATCCCTCTTGTGAAGGCTATTGAGCCCTCTTATATTCCAAGAAATTATCTTCATATATTACTAGGTGATTGGAGAATCTCCAGAGTGGTCTTTTGAACACCATCCACTATATCCTGAAAGATTTCATGCTCTCTCTGCCATTTCCCCAATATTTTGCCTTTGCTAGGCTCAGTAGCTTCACAATCCACCTTAGAGCTTGTTCTGGTGACAACTCCACTCAGAGCGTTCTGATGCTTTCTTTTCAATTTTTTTTTCTTTGAATGAGATTAGACTTCTTCCCAATCAGTTTCTTCTTAGATCTCCAACTCTTTGCCAGATTCCCAATCCTTATCATACATTTTTCTTTGCTCCCAAGGGAGGGTATCCATCTGGCCATTCCTAAACTGATTTAGATTATCACTTGCAAGTTTGGTGTTCTGGATCATATCCTCAAAGGTATCCTTGACAAAATCCGGGGTTGAATTTTCCCCAAGTATAAGAGGGTCACTCGAAGGGGAGCATTCATCAGAGGTAGTATTTAGGATAGGAATGTCAATATCCAAAGATAGACCCTGGATAGGAATGTCCTCCAATCCAGGATACCCATTTTCTTTACCTTCTGATAAGATCTTAAGAGTAGAGGAAACAAATTCCCCATCCCTTTTACCTTGCTCCGCACTCTCTAATGTTTTTTCCTCAACTTCCTTAGGACCAACATTAACTTTTGCCCCTTTTTGGTGATTCTTCTGCGCATTAGGATCCTTGGGTTATGTTTCAACATTAAGGTCAGGGGTATTCTTCTGAGTTTCATGTTTCCTTCCAGCCTCCTCAATGAGGGTGTTGGCATTATTTACTTGTCCTTCCCCATCATATTTCTTTCTCCAGATAGTCTTAGGATTGCACTGGTGGTTCTCTTTTTCTTTGCTGGCATTCAATGGCATTTCTTAGCCCAATGCCCCATTTTTCTACATTTAAAGCAGGAAAAGGGAATGGAATCAAACTCTATAGTTTGCATCCAAGTTCCCAAATTGGATTGAATATCTATTGAAGAAGGAAGGTCAGCACTCTGTGAAACTCCTACACTAGCTTGTTTGCTTACTTGATCTTTGTCTTTTGATTTATCTTATTGTAATCATTCTAATGCCCTCTCGATGATGGCCAAACAAAGGGATTTAGAGAGAAAGGAATAGGGTAACGATCATTATCTTTTATCTATTGTGCTTGTTGGATATTCTTGTAATATAACCTTGGTCATGCGTGCTTTGTTTGGTTTGTAGGGAGGGTTTTTTAGGTGTCTTGTTGACCACATAGGAAGGATTTCCTTTCTATGTTTTGGTCCAAGATATTTGGAATATATGAACTACATTTTGAATGAGTTTCAGTATGTCAAGTGTGAACAAGAATACTCCTATATGTTTGTCAAGTCAAAGTCCATCTCACTAGATACAATGCCATCCTAGTTCTTTATACCTTGATTCATCATACCTATGTGTGTTATCAAACATAAGGTAAGTAGGCCCTTTTAAAATCCCAATTCTTGATAAGAAACACATCATCATCACTCATCATCATCTCTAATAAAGTCTTAATGACTCATGGACTTGTTGGACTCTTGCATCATCTCAGACTCAAGGGTTCATTTATCTTATTCTTCTTATTCTTCTATCTTTACTAAGATTTCCATCCAAATTTGTGTGATATCTCAAAAATATACATGAGGCTACCCATGGCCGATGACTATCTATACATCATCAAAATTGTCTACGTCAAATATTTGATCTTTCTAAAGAATTATCTTTCGTCCTTTGATCAGTAGAACCACTCCCCTCACATTTTATTGTGATCTCGATCAGAAAATTAACGTTTCCGCTTGATCTCTTGAGGGGGTAGTATATTAATGTAATTCTTCTTTCCGCTAGGGCAACAATGGGGCATTCAAAAAAAATTAAAAAAGTTTAAAATTTGATCTCGACAAGGTTATTCTTTGAACCAACATAGCAGGTACATTGCTTCAAAAAGGGGCAAAATTTAGACACATAATATATATTGATTGATCTCATACACCTGATCCTAATTTACTAACACTAGTTCATCTTAAATCATCTCCTTTGCTAACCATTCAATCAAATAATCTTTATTTTATTAAATTCATCACATTTCATCTTTTAATTAAATAAATCAATTTTATCTGATTAAATCCCTATCTTCTATTAATTAAATAAATCATTTTGTTTATTTAATCCCGATGCCCTCTTTTAATTAAATAAATTAACTTTATTTGACTAAATCATCGTATTCTCTTATTTAATTAAATAAATCAATTTTATTTAATTAAATTCTAAGGTTACTCATTTAATTGAATAGATCAAATTTATTTACTTAAATCATTAATAATCATTATTCCTCTCATTTTGATTTATTTAAAATCCTAAAATCTAAGTCAAAGTGTCAAATCAACTAATCTTCATCTAAATTAATCAAATCTTGATTAATACTAACACTAATCCATCAAATCCTCTAGATTTTGCAACTTGGACAAGTAAATCAAATTTAATTGATTAATAAATCCTCCATTTTCATTCAAAAAGACATCAAAGTTGAAATATTCTTCAAATTTGAAAATCTCCCCCCAAAAAGACTTGCACATCAAACAAGGCATTAAAGCCCTCTTACATGTCCATCTTCTTGAGCCAAGTGGCATTAACTCTCTTTTCTTCTCCCTTCAACTTGTCACTTCTCAAATTTGAAATTCCACTTAATGGCATTTATGTGCACATTCATCAAATTGTGCTCAACTCCTCTCCACTAGCATGCTGACAAGTGGCATTTTTCTATTGGTTGATGTTTAGTCCCACATTTATCCTTTTTTCTCATTATTCCATCATTCTCTTCTATAATAGAAGACTCTTTTACTAATTTTGCATCCACAATCTTAGGAATTTTCATCCACAAGTTCATGCTCAACTTTATGCAAAGTCATTATCCTCATGTGATGACCAATTTTCATCCATTTCCATCCATTTTCATCAAGTTTCATAGTTCCATAGCTAGGTTATTGCATATTTCCATCAATGATCAACTCTCATCATTCAAGCTTGCAAGGAATTGGGAAAGGGCCATTTTCCACATAAAAATAGCACCAATTCCCCCATGGAATTGAGGGTTTGAGTGTTTTGGACAAGATTACTTAGCTTTCAATAGATTTTATTTGAAATTATCTATTTTTTTTCTTGTTCATTTCATTTCAAATGAATTTTATGGGGAATGTTGATTTAGATTTGCATAATAGACTAATATTGTGTTGTTTGCTTGTGTTTGTGTAGGTCTAGAATCACCATTCACAAATAGATATATTAATTTGAAAACATTAGAATAGTTTAAATTTAGTTGCATTTATTTTAATATATAAAAGTTACACTTAAATTTTGAGAAAGAGAAATTGTATGTTGATTAATTCATTTGGGTAAAACAAAGTTTAACCAGGTTAAGATTCCATAAAATATTTATCTTTTACTTAGCAGTTATAATTTTCTTACCTCTAGATTACCCCACTCATAAATTAATTTCTCAAGGAATTATATTAAATTCACATAACAATTGATCAATCATTTTACCTTTTGAATTCCCTACTAGATAAAATTAGAAAAATTGTTGTAACCTTTAAACTTGATAACACCTAAATTAAATTGAGTAAAACAAATATATATCATTTAAATTAAATAGTTAAACAAAATGAAGAGTTTTGACATTTAGAAGAGATAATCTTTTAATCCCATGAATTGTGTTACATGGCATTAAAATTTAATGAAAATAATTAAGATTTAAAAGAGAATAAAAACATAATTGCTATTGACAATTTAGGTTATTTCCTCTATAGTTAGCAAAAAAAATATAATAGCTCTTTAGATTCATCTACTTGCGAATAGATCACACAAACTAATTTGAACATCTAGTCTTTTCATACAAAGGCTCCCACCTTTTGACCCCTTCATATTTTATCGTTTAAATTATTTGTTCACTTGTAGAATAGATAGAACAACCATTTGTATAAGGAATAGCATTGTATTCGCCCATTAAATAAGGACAACAAGGTGGAAGGTGATTTTAGTGGCTATAGTAGATGAATTTGTAACCTTCTTCAACCTATGAAAATTATCCTTAATACTCTCAATTTTAGCGATTGAATGAAAATAAATCATGTTAGAAAATAAATGCACCTTTAATCTTGACATTGCTTCATACGCCACATTTAATCTCTAGAACATTTGCAAAGATTAGAATTATGATCTCCACCATTAACTAAGCAATAATACATTACAAATAAATGATTCGGGCAATTTTTTTGAGATAAATTTATTGAAGGTACTGTTGTGCACCAATATAGTGGTCATAGCTTGATTTTGATCCTGTCACAAGAGTGTAGGATGCACACTGGCTTTTTTCATTGACAACTCATCCCCTTAGATGGTTGCTCCTGTGATCATGTCGACACATTGAAAAATTATAATGTTGTTTTCTAGCAATCAAAATGTTAAATTGTTACACTGCAATAAATCATTCCAAAATAATCCTTTGTAAATCAAGACTTACAACAAGATAGCTTTCCTAACCCACACATGAAACATCACCTCCATTTGGCCACACTATCATTATCGAGACTCATAAGGTGCAACTCCCAAAACAAAATTAATTTTCCCTTTGTATTGCACTTATTTTATTGAAAGCATTGAACTAAGACTCAGGGATAATCATTCTACACATAAACTACATTGAAGAATTCCAACAATTATTAAAATTAGTGTGTGGGAAAAGAAGAAATCTATTGTAAAGAAACATTACTTGCATTCTACAAGAATACACAATGTTTATAGTCCTTGGGGGGTGTGATTGAGTCCTCCATCCATGCATCTTTTTTGTTTTCTTTTTTTCTTTTGGAGAGGGTTTTTTTTCCAACCGTTTTATTCTCCTTTTCTCCATTTGTGAGAGACTTCTTTTTAAATTGTAATAGCTACCTAACATGGTTGTGTAGCCAGGATCCATATTGAATTTTTCATTTTTTTGATTTTCATTCCACCTAAGTTTTCACTTAAGGTGTGGTGGGGGGGTGTGAGAGAAGGGGGAGGGTGTTAGTGAGTTAAGTTTATAACTTAGGCATAATTATGCATTTTTTTTATGAGCAGCTTTTCTCATGTTGGAAAGTTTCTCACCTGTCACCCACTTTTCATGCATTTTGAGGAACTTTGTACAATATGTAATTCATCTCATATTTTATTCTCTCTTCTGGTGAAATAGCCTATGTGCTTCTCTCGCATTTGTGAAGGTTTATGTTGCAAATGATCTTCCTAGGTTATTTTCTCTAACATAAACCAACGTACATATTTTAAAATAAATCTACGCTAATTTGACTTCTATTCAAGATTACAAGGGAAATAACTTCAAAATATTCAAATTACATTGTTGCAAAGATCAAACAAGGAACATTTTATTTCTTTTTGGAACCTCCCAAAATGGGGGAATGATATGATGATGACGTATTTGCACCCACTTTCAAAGAGATTCCACTCAAGGATAACTGTAGAGATCTCAATGCAAAGGAGATTGAAATATTGCAATATGGTTGTCCTAGGGATTGAATATGATTTAATGAGGGATTCACCACCAAGATAGAGCTTGGAAAAGACAATGAAATACAAGATGAAATGCAAAAACCTAATATGATGCAAACTTGATTTAAATGACCTAGAAATGCAACAAGAACAAAATAGAAAGGTATGAAACATAATGTGTGCACTTGGGTATGTGTAGGATAATGATGGGCCAAAAAGTGGCAATATGATGGGTATTTGTAGGGTATGTGGTTGACGAATTTTTTTAACCCAAAATTGATTAAATGAAAAGGGTTTTTAGAGGAGATTCTCAGCTTTCCACCAATATAAATTATGCCTTACTTTGAATTTAATAAATAATTATTATTCATTTTCTATTTGAATTATGACTAAAGTCCTGATTGATAGGCTGATTGAAAAAAATATGTATCTTTCAAAGGGTATCACATTTTTGGAATCCAAAACATGCATCACATTCTATGCTTCACATATTATAGTATTAAAAAAAGAAAAATTGAATTTCATGAAGTTTTGGCCAAGTTAAGGTGGTCAGACATACAAGTTTTTATATTTTCTAAAATTTGTAATAAAAATTTCATAATTAATTATTTACTTGGAAAAAAATAACAAAAAATATGCATCATATCTGTACACAAGTCCTCTACTTATTCCTAAAATCTTATAATTTTTTTTTTATCATTTTATTGTGGTTAGGGTGGTTAGACAGACACCTACTTCTTATTTTTTCCCTGAAATTTAAGTACTACTGCATTGAAATTTTAAATTTTCACCAAATAGATTTAAAAAGAAACAATTAAACCTAGTAGTTTAGAAACTAAATTGAATTTGCTACAGATTCTATTCTTACATATTTTTGAAATAATATACATAACTGATTCAAATTTTTACGTCAAGTTGCCTAACTCTGATTTTTTTGAATTTTTTGCCACTTAAGGGCCTATTTTTTCCATGATGATCCTGCACACGCCCACTTGGAAATGTGTTGAAGATTGGAAACAACTTTTAAATTCTAGAAAACCTAAAATGTTGACCTACTGGGAATCATTCGCAATTTTGGGTGAATCAATCCCAATTCTGTATTTCTACATGGGAGCAAGTTTCAGGAAAATGGCTATCCAAATCTACAAAGATCTTCAAAAAACCCTACAGTGGGACTAATTTTCCACTTGTTCCAAATGAGTCCAGTTTATATTTTTTAGGAATTTAGAGTATAGATCTACTCTTCTCAGTTTGCTCAATCTGTTCCTCCACGTGTCCAAATCCGAAACTATGATTTTTGGGAATATAAGTGTTTTTTCATGAAGATTTTCACCTTGCAAGTGGGGAGACAACTAAAACAAGATTGTAACCTAATCTTTAATGATCTTCAAATCTTCAAAGCACCTAAATCTGCAATGACAAAAAGATAGAGAGAAAAACTTGTTGAGGGTATGTGCAGGATCATGATGGGCCAAAAAGTGGCGATATGATGGGTATGTGTAGGGTATGTGGTTGACAAATTTTTTTTAACCCAAAATTGATGAAATGAAAAAGGATTTTAAAGGAGATTCTCATCTCTCCATCAATATAAATTATTTTTAATTTGAATTACGACTAAAGTCCGAATTGATAGGCTAATTGAAAATCATATATATCTTTCAAATGGTATCTCATTTTTTGAACCTAAAACATGCGTCACATTCTATGCTTCACATACTATAGGATTAAAAAAAGAAAAAATGAATTTCATGAAGTTTTGACCAAGTTAAGGTTGTCAGACATATGGTTTTGACCAAGTTAAGTTTTGACCAAGTTAAGGTTGTCAGAAAAAAATTATAAAAAAATATGCATCACATTGGGACATAAGTCCTCTACTTATATCTAAAATCTTATAAAAATATGATCATTTTATCGTGGTTAGGGTGGTTAGACAAACATCTACTTCTTATTTTTTCCTTGAAATTTAAGTACTACATTGAAATTTAAAATTTTCACCAAATAGATTTTTAATTTTTTGTAAATAAATCTAGTAGTTTAGAAACTACATTCAATTTTCTACAGATTCTATTCTTACATATTCCTAAAATAATATAGATAACCTATTCAAATTTTTATGTCAAGTTGCCTAACTCTGATTTTTCTAAAATTTTCACCACTTAAGGGACTGTTTTTTCCATGATGATGGACTGCACATACCCTTGATTGTTAGGGAGTGGGGGTTTTCCTTGGTCAAACCCCCTTTTAGGTAATTAAACGAAATGATGAAATAAGATAATGAAACATGAACATGAAGTAATACAATTAGAACCTTGTCATGATGATGGATCTTGAATTGTTGCAACAATTGATGAATAATTTTCCCTTGAATGCCTTAAAAATGATCTTGAAAGCTATCTTGAAGACCTTTTGAAGATGTGGAATAATTAACTCTTGCTTACCTGATTTGATAACATGTAGGCTTATTTTGCTTGGATCAAATGAGTTAGTCAGTTAAGTTTACAACTTTGGCATAATTATGCACTTGTTTTTTGGGTTTTTTTTCTCATGTTGGGAAGTTTCTCACCCGTCACCCACTTTTCATGCACTTTTAAGGACATTTGTACGATATGTAATTCATCTCATGTTTTATTCTCTCTTCTGGTGAAAAATCCTTTGTGCTTCTCTCGCATTTTTGAAGGTTTATGCTCCAGGTGATCTTCCTGGGTTATTTGCTCTAACATAAATCAAGGTATATATTCTAAGAGAAATCTACACTAATTTGACTTCTATTCAAGTAATATTACAAGGGAAATAACTTCAAAATATTCAATTACATTGTTGCAAAGATCAAACAAGGAACATTTTATTTCTTTTTGGAACCTCCTAAAATGGGGGAATGATATGATGATGATGTATTCACACCCACTTTCAAAGAGATTCCACTCAAGGATAACCCTAGAGATCTCGATGCAAAGGAGATTGAAATCTTGCAATAGGGTTTTCCTAGGGATTGAATATGATTTAATGAGGGGTTCAGTGCCACCAAGATAGAGCTTGGAAAAGACAATGAAATACAAGATGAAATGCAAAAACCTAATATGATGCAAACTTGATTTAAATGACCTAGAAATGCAACAAGAAAAAAATAGAAAGCTACATAACAAAATTATGTGTGCACTTGGAAATGTGTTGAAGACTTGAAACTGCTATGAAATTCAAAAAACTTGAATTGTTGACCTACTGGGATTCATTCGCCATTTTGGTCAAATAGGTCCCAGTTTTGGATATTTTCACGGGAGCAAGTTTTAGGAAAATGGGTATCCAAATCTGCAAAGATCTCTGAAAAAACCTATAGTGGGACTCATTTGCCACTTGTGGAAAATTTTTCTAGTTTAGATTTTCTAGGAATTCAAAGTCTAGATCTACTCTTCTCGGTTTTCTCAATCTGTACCTCCAGGTGTCCAAATCTGAAACTTTGATTTTTGGGACTATAAGTGACTTTTTGTGAAGATTTTGACCTTGAAAATGGGGAGACAACTCCAACAAGATTGTAACCTAATCTTCAATGATCTTCAAATCTTCAAAGCACCTAAATATGCAATCACATAAAGATAGAGAGAAAAACTTATTGATTGTTAGGGAGTGGGGGTTTGCCTTGGTCAAACCCCCTTTTAGGTAATTAAACCAAATGATGAAATAAGATAATGAAGCATGAACATGAAGTAATACAACTAGAACCTTGCCATGATGATTCATCTTGAATTATTGCTACAATTGATGAAGAATCTTCCCTTGAATTCCTTAGAAATGATCTTGAAAGCTATCTTGAATTCCTTGTGAAGCCATAGAATACTTAACTCTTGCTTGATTGACTTGATAACGTGTAGGATTTTGTTGCTTAGATCAAATGTGTTAGTGAGTTAAGTTTATAACTTAGGCATAATTGTGCATTTGTTTTTCAGGTTGTTTTTCCTGTGTTGGGAAGTTTCTCACCCATCACCCACTTTTCATGCATTTTTAACCTGTCACTTTTTATAATATGTAATCCATCTCGTGTTTTATTCTCTCTTCTAGTTGAATAGCCTATGTGCTTATCTCACATTTGTGAAGGTTTATGTTGTACATGATCTTCTTGGGTTATTTTCTTTAACATAAACCAACGTACATATTCTAAAAGAAATCGACATTAATTTGACTTCTATTCTAGTGAGATTACAAGTGAAATAACTTCAAAATATTTAAATTACATTGCTAAAAAGATCAAACAGGGAACATTTTATTTCTTTTTAGAACCTCCTAAAATGGGGGAATGATATGATGATGATGTATTCACACCCACTTTCAAAGAGATTCCACTCAAGGATAACCCTAGAGATCTCGATGCAAAGGAGATTGAAATCTTGCAATAGGGTTGTCCTAGAGATTGAGTATGACTCAATGAGGGGTTCACCACCAATATAGAGCTTGGAAAAGACAATGAAATACAAGATGAAATGCAAAAACCTAATATGATACTGACTTGATTTAAATAACCTAGAAACACAACAAGAACAAAACAAAAAGATACAAAACATAGTGTGTGCACCTGGAAATGTGTTGAAGACTGAAAATAGCTCTAAATTTTTTAAAAACCTAATTTTTTGACCTTCTAGGACTCATTCGCCATTTTGGGTGAATCAATCCCGATTCTAGATTTCTGTACAGGAGCAAGTTTTAGGAAAATGGGTATCCAAATCTATAAAGATCTCTGAAAAAAACCTATAGTGGGACTCATTTGCAACTTGTGCTGAATGGGTTCAATTAGATTTTCTAGGAATTCAAAGTCTAGATCTGGTCTTCTTAGTTTTCCCAATTTGTACCTCTAGGTGTCTAAATCCGAAACTTTGATTTTTGTGACTGTAAGTGACTTTTTTTGAAATTTTTGACCTTTCGAATGGGGGGACAACTCCAACAAGATTGTAACCTAATCTTCAATGATCGTCAAATCTTTAAAGCACCTACATATGCAATCACACAAAGATAGAGAGAAAAACTTGTTGATTATTAGGGAGTGGGGGTTTTCCTTGGTCAAACCCCCTTTTAGGTAATTAAACCAAATGATGAAATAAGATAATGAAGCATGAACATGAAGTAATACAATTAGAACCTTTCCATGATGATGGATGTTGAATTGTTGCAAGAATTGATGAATAATTTTCCCTTGAATTCCTTAGAAATGATCTTGAAAGCTATCTTGAAGATGTTGTGAAGACATGGAATGCTTAACTCTTGTTTTCTTGACTTGATCATTTAGGCTTATGTTGCTTGGATCAAATGAGGAACTGAAAGCTTGTTTATATAGGAAATCCACCTAACATCCAATGTGTTTGATCCTAAAGGATGACATAGGAGAAATTTGAATTAAATTCCCATTTTTCTCACTCAAATCCTTATAAATAGGCCAAATGGGACTCATTTTCCATCCTAGGTGAATTAGTCCCACCTGGATGGGACTCATTCACCCAAGGTGGTGAAAAGGCCAGACAAGGGCTATTTTTCATGCTAAAGTGTCGAGGAGTGAAGAATTTTAGTTTATATGTTGATATTGTCGGGTTCTTTATTGAAATATGCCTTGGGATGCATAATATAAGGTCATAGGGGCCTATTAATGATGATATTAAGGTCATAAATTCCATAAGGCCCAAATTCCAACATGAAAGTGTAAATAAATACACTTTACAATACTAAATTAAGACAAATTTGGGTCTATTTAGCTTAGAAGGGCCCTAAATCCTATGTGAATGTGTAAAACACATTAAAACACTAGATTAGGTTGACTTTGTTTACAAAAAACCAAAATTTAATGTGAAAGTGTGAATAAATACACTTGATAACATTAAATTAGGGAAGGGTTAAGTTTATTCAGCTTTAAAGGGGCCCAAGATCTAATGTGGATGTGTAAAACACCTCACAACAGTAGACCAAGGCAATATTAAGTCTAATTTATCATTAATTATTACCAAATAAAACAAGGAAAAGGTGTACTTTTTGGTGACTAAATCTATCCCCCACTTTAGTGAGAGGATGAACTTGCTTCAAAATCACACTAAAGTAGACATTCAAGAGGGGTTGAAGTGTACCGATCCAGATGGTCTAGGATAACAAAGATGAGGGAGGTCCTCAAGCCCCTATGATCCAAGAGCCTAAGTTAAACATAAATAAGCATAAAAGGACATGCACAAGGTGTATAATATACAATATCAAGATACATGATCATGCAATGTCAATAACTAGAAGAAATAATAACAAAAAATAAAAAAGTGGATCAAGCTTTGGCTATTTGTCCAAGATGATGTGGATTAGATCTAGGTTGTTTTTCCAAAAAAAAAGAAAAATGCATACTCAATCTGAGGTGACAAAACTTTAGGCTATCCATCAGGTGAGAAGTCTTAAAAAGGTGAGAAACATACACTCATGGTTGGTATGTACTCAAACACACACACACAAGTGGCTATGGGGAAATTCATGGCTCATATTGGGCTTCTCGTTCAAACCATACCAAAGTTATACCTCTTGATAACTTTGATAAGGCACCACACAAAAATGATCTTTGAGCTCCATGAAGTAAGAAAAACTTTGTATCCTTGTGGGTCATGAACATTGCAAATGCAAAATAGTGTAAGATATGTTCAAAAGGATTTTTCTTAGTTCATGCAAGGTCTCTTCTTAGGGAACATTGTGCCTAATGTTTCCAAGAGAGTACGAGTTGTATAAATATTGTGCTCTTGGAGGAAATAAAGCTCAATGAAAACACCAAGGAAATAATGCATTGGAAGAAAAAAGAAAAATCATGTAGTGAAACATGAGTGTCGATGTATGCCCCCACTTTAAAGCGGTTTCTAACACCATTACTGTGAGCAATTGCTTTAAAGTAGAAGAAGACATGAGAGCTTATTCAGAAATCCCTATGTGAAGTCATATGTTTTCGATAAGCTACATCATGATAAAGGTAGTATGTCATATGCGAGCCAACTTTAAGGCATGTCATCCACATCCCAATATTGCTCTTATATGTACATGAAAGGTGATTAACTAGTCGAAAGAGGCAATGATAAGTTACATATAAGGACAAGGCTAACTAACTACTTTCCCCCACTTAGTGCAGGACAAGGGTGAGCCAAATATGATAAAAATAAGTATTAGTAGAGGAATTAGGTGCTTCAACACAAGGAAGAGCACCACACTCCTTGAGATGTTGAATTTTTTATTTAAATCCTTACATTCATTAGTAGAATGACCATGAACTCTGTGATATGCAAAAAATGAATGTTTTTAGTAAAATTTATTTCGTGTTTTTGGAAGGAGAGATATCAAAAAATCTTGGATTAGTCTCACCAAGAGGGCAGGTGCATGAAGATGGGTAGCCAATTTGTGGCCAATTCACTTTTTCATCCCAAAATAGTGAAAACACGAGCGTGTTATACTAAAATGTGCTCACGTTATGGCTTGCTAATGACTAAGCCTAGGATCGATCACTACCAAGACATAATGCGAGTGTGTTATAACACACTTGCATTGTGGCTTAAATTTCAAAAAATGTGTGCATTTTGAGTTAAAAAAATGTTCATTTTTTGAAATCAAAAAAATATTTCCAAAACGCGAGCACATTATAATGTGCTTGTGTTTTGGTCTACATTGAAATTTCTTTCTTCTCCTTTTCTTGTCTCTTTCTTCTTGTTATCCTTTAAGTTATACTTTAAGTTATATTTCATGTATATAGTTTCAGGATGTTTGAGAGTGGTTTTGGATCTTTAAGAGTTACAATGCAAATTCTAGTTTGTGGAAGATCTCAAAAATTTTAGACTATCAAATTTTAGTAATCAACATATCAAATTTTAGTAATCAAGAGGTCAAATTTTAGTAATCAACAAGTTGTATCATCTTCTCTTTCTATCTCACTCATTTTTTATTCTTCATGCTCTAGACCTCTCTCTCACACTCTCTCTCCTTCCCTCTATACTTATATCTATCTAACCTCTCTCTCCCCCTCCATCCCTCCCTCCTTTCCTCCTTCCTTC
>VDFB02270651.1:393004114-393024982 GCA_007258455.2 Sequoia sempervirens | reverse complement strand
TATTGGGTAGGGTATTGGAGTAGAGGGTAGAGATTAGAAGATTTAAGGGTTTAGGGTTGAGGGGGTTGGGAGTTGAGGAGTAGAGTTTGAAACTAGGTTTGAGGGTATATGGTTGAAGGATTAGGTTGAGGGTCCAATGTATAGGGTAGAGGGTAGAGGGGTTGAGGGTTAAGGGATTAAGGGTTGAGGGATTAAGGGTTGAGGGTTGAGGGTTTAATGTATAGGGTAGAGGGTTGATGGTTTAAGGTTGAGGGTAGAGGATTGAGGGAATAGGGTTGAGGGCCCAATGTATAGGGTATAGGTTATAGCGGTTGAGGGATTAGGGTGTAAGAGTTGAGGTTTGTGGGTTGAGGATAGAAGGTAGAGGATTGAGGGATTAAGGGTTGAGGGATTAAGGGTTTAGGGTTGAGGATAGATGGTTTAGGGTATATGTTTGAGGGTATATAATTGAAGGATTATGGTTGAGGGTCCAATGTATAGGGTAGGGTATAGGGGTTGAGGGTTAAAGGTTTAAGGGTTGAGGGTTGAGGGATTAAGGCAGGTGAGGGTTGAGAGCAGTGAGGTTGAGAGGTGAGGTTGAGGAGATATAGGTTGAGGGATTAGGGTTGAGGCTCCATTGTATAGGGTTGACGGTTAAGAATTGAGCGTCGAGGTTTTAATATATAAGTTAGAGTGTAGAGGGTTTAAGGGTTGAGAGTTGAGGTTTTAAGGTTGAGGGTAGATGATTGAGAGCACAGCGTTGAGGGATTAGGGTTGAGGGTTTAGGATTGAGGGTAGAGGGTAGAGGGTAGAGAGTAGAGGGTAGAGGGTTTAAAGGTTGATGGATTAAGGGTTGAGGTTTGAGGGATTAGGGTAGAGAGTTTAAATCACCGGGAAACCCCATTTCTTGGATCCATTTTTTCAAACAGGCTAAGTTAGGATGTCAATTTCACCCACTAGCTTTCCAATTCGGTGAAATTGGCAATGAAGTGGCCTATTTGAAAAAATGGGTCCAAGAAATGGGGTGTCCTAGTGATTTACATCACTAGGACACCCCATTTCTTGGACCCATTTTTTCAAACGAGCCAAGTTAGGATGCCAATTTCACCCACTAGCTTGCTAATTCAGTGAAATTCGCAATGTAGTGGCTTGTTTGAAAAAGTGGGTCCAAGAAATGGGGTCTCCCGGTGAACTGTTGATTTTTGGCTCTTAGGGCTTCTCTAACTCTTATAGGGTTTTTCACCTAAAAGGAGAGAAGTAGGCCAAAAATGTTAATGGTTCATTAAATTTAATGTTATGTGTGATTTTTTCTAACCTAAATGAAGCTAACTAAATTCAGTTGAATAATTTAAATGAATGAAAACAAATGCAAAACTAAGACTTACACTACATTGGAAAACACACTATGATATGAAAACAACTAAGTAAATGAAGGAATTATGAAGAACATAAAGGAAAGGGATGAATATAAGTGCACCTAGATGAAATGTGATGATTTTGGAGTGTTCTAGATGGTGATGGAAATTACTAAATTTTCATGGTGGGTGGTTTGCGCCCACAAAAGGATATGAAAATCACAGTAAAACTTTTCTTGGGAATTGGACATTCCAACAGGTGACTTATATCTTCCTATGGATGTTCATTTTACTTGTCAAACCAGGGGACGTATACTTTAAATGGCGTGGCAAAATATATGCACTAGGAACTAGTTTCGGTCAAATCTTAGCAGAAATAATACTGGAAAGAAATTCTATTTAAGCCACATAACGGTAATGCAAAATTCTTTAACTCAACTATGATAGAAACCATAACAACTATGAATGAAACACAAACTATGAACCGACCTTATGCTGCAGGAACAGTCATAGGGATGGACTCTCTATGCTGCAGGAGCACTATAAGACTGAGTTTGTATGAAAACTTCAAAGATGAAAGCTAACTGAAGATCAACAGAAAATAACAACTAACTAACTAGCTACAAATACTTACTAAGTGGGCCCCCTTAGCAAGCATCTAACGATTACACAGATACTAAACTCAGAACTTCATTGAACTTTATTCATGAAAACAGAATGGTATACATTGCTTTGTTGATGTGGAAACTAACAACAAACTCTGTCTTTGCTCATACAAATTTTGTTTCTCCTTATCATACTGACTCTTACATGATATCTGCTATCACTATGCCTCTAACTTTTTCTAACTATTATCTCTCTTCTGTCTCTCTCGCGGGAGGAGAACTTTATTTATAAACACGAGAGCAACTAACCCTATCAAAGAAAGACGTGGAAGTAAAGTATATCCCCGAATCAAGGAACAAACTTCATAATGAATTTATGCGTTCAACCCAATTTTGGAGAAAATCTAGTGCTCCACTCTTTCCAGATTGACTGTCATTAAAATTCTTTCCCATAGTTTCGTTCAAAGAGTCTTCGCTGGAGCTTCCTCGAAGTCATGCACGAAATGGACTTTACTACAAGGCCGAGATCGGCTGCGCTTGACTCGATCATTCTTCAACAACCTGTGAAACAAAAGGTAACAGATGCACAAGAAAAGGAATATGGCACATACACAATATCTATTCCTTAATTACACATTTTAAATCTACTTCATCATTCAAAAACTGTATACGATATACCAGCCATTTTAGGGAGTCAACGGGCAATAAATGCAATCAAGTCAACACCATGAGTTGTAGGAGTATGAAAGTATTATGCTACAGGATATCCCCATAAAAGGTTACTTTTAACATTTCGTCCATTTTTGCTTTCAACTCAGCAATTTCTTGTTTCTGACTTTCAATTTTCTTTTTCAATTTCTTCTTTTCTACTTCCCATAGACTTTGTTGCATATCAGTCTGGGCTATGTGTCAGAAAGTCAGGGTTTGCAATGTGACTGCTTCCCAATTAGCTTTAACATATTCCAGAAACTCAATTAAAAACGTCCTCTTATACACAATAATGGCTTTACAAATTGCAGGGTGAAATACAACTTCACTAGGCACATTCAATTGTTCAATCTGTTCTTGCTCTTGCTGCAAGATAAATTCTTCTTGTTGCTGTGGTGGAGAAGTCTGTGCTTCCTTCGAAAATTGCATAGCAGCCGTAGCCAAATCATCAAGATTTGGTAACCCTTGCTCATTGTGCCCTGTTTCTTTTGTCTCAACTTGTTCCTCTTCAGGAACAAACGAACTCTGAGCAGCATTCTCAGACTCATTCTGAGAAACATTAAATTCAGATTCAACAGACCCTTCTGAAATTAGAATCACCTCAGGTTGCGGTGAAGCAGGGGAGCTCTTAGATTGTTTCCTTGTGGAAACCCTTCTTGGCACAAATGCGGCTGCAGGAGGTGTTCCGGTAGCTTTTCTTTTTCTTATTTGTTCAGAGGGCTTTGCCCTACCAGAGGATGAGAGTGAACTGGTAATAGCAACAGGTGTTGATGTAGGAGAAACGGCTGCAAGGGAAGGTGCTGCAGGAGAGGAACATTGTCTTTTCTGAAAAAGAGGGTTAGATTCAGGGGACCCTTCTGCCTTTGTTTTTCCTTTCTCTCTCCTAGTGGCAGACCTAGTTTGTACCCTAGCAGAGGATTCGGGTGCAAAAGCTGCAAGACTAGGTGCTACAGGAGTAGACGACCCTTGCCCTGTTCCACTAGTAGATGCAATTTCTTTCTTCTTTCTTTGAGGTCGTGGGGTAAGTACCCTAGGAGGTTGTGGTATTTGCAAACTCTTTCGGGCAACAAATTGTTGCCAGGAGAGAGGTGAGACATCTCTCAAAGAGCGCTCAATCAGTAATTAATAAGGCCATGATGAGTGACAGAATTGTCTTTCCCTTGTTGAGTTCCGTGGGCACTTTGTTCTAAAAACTTTAACAAGAAATTCAGAACATTCACAACTAACCCATGCCTCATATAGCTTAATAATTTAAAATGATGAGAATGCAGGTAGGAAAAACGGCCTTCACAGGTTAAATACCTCATTATATAAGTGGCATACTTTGGATATGGAGGAGGCAGCGACACATGCTTGCATCCCTGCTTGGAGACTTCCAGAGGTCCATCAGCAGGCATTGAAAGCTCAGCCCTTGCAGCTGCAGCATCTGAAGAAAAGTTTTCTCCAACGGCTGGGAGCCCGGTTACTTCAGCAATTCTATCTTTGGTTACAACAACTGTTAGACCCCATACGGTGGCTTCCCCTTCAGAAAGTGTTCTCAAAAATTCTCCAGCAGCCTCCTCATCAAAATCATTTAAGCTCAAGAAATAATTTAACCATCCATAGAGGCTGAATGCGTGGACTGTCTGCGGATTTTGCAGTAACAATTCATGAGCTACGGGCTCATGTCGCACCAACTGACCACCCATATTTGCAATTTTTTTAGCTGAACTCAATTCCTTGCTGAAGATTCAAATTCTTTATTTCCCTTTTTGCTCTAGTTTTTCTTCTGTCATGCCGTCACATTTCTCTCTTTTTCCAAAAATGAGCTTTTTGAACAAGCAGTCTTAATCGTAGTTTACAAGAAAAATATGCATTAAAGAAGGACATGTGATCACATTTGCAAAGTACCAGAAAAGCATTAAAGAAAGGTTATTTGTGCAGTTATGGCAGTGGTGAAAAGACAGGTTTTAAAAGATGGATTACCCCGCTCCCTACTTCAAGTATGACATGTGTCCTCACATGTACTAAAGAACAGATAGAGATTCGGGTAATAATGACCGGTACATGCATAGCAGTAAATGAATAGAATGAAATAAATCAAATATGCGATAAGAAAAGATATGGTGTACCTTTGATAATTGCATGTACGTGTGAAGAAAGATGACGACGCTGCATGAATTGACAAGTGGGAAAGATATCTTAATTAAGTTTGATGTCAACGGATGAAGTGGATGGGTGATGTGGGCGGATGAAATGTACGAATGAAATGGATGGATGGGATGGATGGATGGAAGATAAAGAATTGAGATGGGGGCGATAAATGAAAATGGAGAAAAAAAAGGGCTTCCTTAAAAAGAAAACCTTTATTATGGGCATGCTTTTTGAAAATTACGGCAATGATGTAGGAGAAAGGCTAAAGCCTTCAACTGCAGGAAGAGTAGCGGGAGGAACCTGAACAAACTGTTGTATGAATTCTTCCTTTGACACTGGTTTATGGTACAACCGGAGTTGGTAGCCATTGACTAGCAATTTAAAACGGACTTGATCAATTGTCACCAGCTGTACAACTCCATTGTCGAACACATTTTCAACCTCATAGGGGCCAAGCCAGTGTGTTGTGAGCTTACCCTAGTTTTCTTGATATCTGGAATCATATAACAGGGCCCAATCTCCAGCAGAAAATTTTTTGGTTTTGATATGCTGATCATGCCATTTCTTTCTTTGCTGTTGGATTGCTTCTGTGTGTTGTAGGGCGGCTTTTCTCATTTCGTCCAAAGCATTTAGCTACAGGAGATGGTCTTTCTTTGCTTCAGATAAGTCCATGTTGAGTTCAAGAGCTGTCCTCAAAGTTTTATGTTCAAATTTTATGGGTAACATGGCTATTTTCCCATAAAGCAGTTCAAAAGGTGTAATCCCAGTTGTTGTCTTCCATGTAGTTCTGTAAGCCCAAACTACTTCAGGAAGTCTATTGCTCCAGTCTTTTCTATGGATCTGCACTTTCTTTGTGAGTATCACCTCAATTTCTCTGTTTGTTACCTCTGCCTGACCATTGGCTTGAGGATGATAGGGGCTGGACTTCCTATGTTTAATCTTATAGTCATTCATTAGTGCAGTGATCAGATTTGACGTAAAGTGAGCTCCTTGATCAGTTACAAGCTCTCTGGGAACTCCAAATCTTGTGAAAATATGTTCATACAGAAATTCAGCAACTTTGTTATCTCGGGCATGAGTCATAGCTTTTACCTTGACCCATTTTGTGGCATAATATGTGCAAACTAGAATGTATGACTTTCCATTTGATGGTCGATCAATTGGTCCTACAAAATCCATTCCCCGTTTATCAAAAGGGGTGACTATGACCTGCGGATATAGTGGCATTTCATCTGACTTAGTTGGTCTTCCCATATGCTGGCATCTATCACACTTCCTTGTATAGGCCACAACATCCTTGTGTAATGTTGGCCAATAGTACCCTGTTGTAAGAATCTTCATTGCTGTTCTTTTTGTTGCAAAATGCCCCCCACATGGTTCATCATGGCAAGCATGCAAGATATCATAAGTCTTATCTTGTCTTACACATCTTCGCATTACTTGATCAGGTCCAGTATAGAACAGACAATTTGCGGTCTAGGAAAAGTTAAAACTTTTCTCTATCAACAACTTCTTTTCTTTTGACGAAAAGTGAGCTGGTATTCTGTTTGCTGCTAGATAATTAGCAATGTCTGCATACCATGGAGTTTGTGCAACAATAGAGAACAAGTGTTCATCAGGAAATCTATCATCAATAACTTCATGTTCATCAGGTGCAGCTGATTGAAGTCTTGATAAAAAGTCAGCTACAACATTAGCTCTTCCTGGTTTGTCAATGATTGTGATATCAAATTCTTGTAACAACAGGAGCCATCGTGCCAATCTACTAGAAATGGCAGGTTTGTTCATCAGGCACTTGATTGCTGCATGATCAATATGAACGAATATCTGATAACTTGTGAAATAATGCCTAAATTTATTCAAAACATACACTACTGCAAGCAATTCCTTTTCTGTAACAATATAGTTGAGCTCAGGACCTTGAAGGTTTTTGCTGATAAAGTAGATAGCATGCTTAATTGAATTTTTTTTTTGACTTAAAACTGCTCCTATACCAAAATCAGATGCATCAGCATGTATGTGAAAAGGAAAATTCTATTTGGGTCCTTGAAGAACAAGGGCTTTAGTAAGCAAGTCTTTTAGTTGTAGGAAGGATTTTTCACAGGCCTCTATTTTGTTTTGCAAGAGTTTGTAAATTCAGATTAACTTCAATTTTAGCAGGGTCAACCTGAATTCCATTCTTTGAAATATGATGACCTAAAACAATACCTTCTTCCATCATCAGAAAACACTTTTCACTATTTAGAGATAAATTTTTCTCTCTGCACCTTTTCAATACCTTTTCTAGATTCATCAGTGCCTCTTCAAATGTGACTCCATAGGTAGTGAAATCATCCATGTAAATTTCCATACATTCATGAGATATATCAACAAAGATACTAATTACTGCTCTCTGAAATGTTGCTGGTGCATTGCATAGACCAAAAGGCAAGACTGAATAAGCAAATGTTCCCCATGGACAGGTAAAAGTGGTCTTATCTTGATCTTCAGGGGATATTTTTATCTGATTGTACCCACTGTAACCGTCCAAAAAGGAAAAATATCTTTTGCCAGACAATGAGTCTAGTACCTGGTCTACAAAAGGTAGTGGAAAGTGATCTTTTTTAGTGGCATTGTTCAACTCTTTGTAATCTACACACACTCTCCATTTTCCTCCTTTCTTGGAGACAATGACTAATGGAGAAACCCATTGGCTATCAGAGATTGGGTAAATAAAACCAGCATCAAGCAACTTTTGAAGTTCATTTTTCACTATTTCTCTAAGTGCTAGATTTACTCTTCTTTGCGGTTGTCTAATTGGTAAATAAGTTTCTTTGATATATATCCTATGAGTACAAACTCGATGATCTATTCCTTGCATGTCCCCATATTCCCATGCAAAAGCTCTATGCTATTCTTGTAGCATTTTTAATAAGTCAGCCTCTTGAGACTGTGACAACTTGCTATTAACATTCAAACAATGATCTGGAGACAATTCTATCTACTTAGTGAGATTACTCATAGAATCAACAGGTAATGTTTGTACCTCTTATGGAAGCAAGTTATGGAAAATTGTCAGAAGTTTAGGCAATGAACTCTCAGAATCTAGTTGCTACAGGAAACATTGATGATGACTTCCACTTGGATCAGATGAACTACCTATATTAGGGTTAAATTGCAGAATTTGAAAAAGCAAAGCATCTTCACTTTGAAGTTGTGAGAATGGATAATTTTGAAGCATCATTAATTGAGCCAAAAGAATTGGCTTCTTCAGTTTCTTCCCCCACATCTGGCCAAACAGGTTGGGACAAATCTGGTTGAGGTCTAGCAGGCGGATACAAGGCCAATTTCTTTATGGACTGCCCATCAGAAATGATCATATCTCTAGAACGGCATCCTATAAAAGCATCAGTAGTTGCTAACCATGGTCTACCAAGGATAACTTGATACCCTCCTAAAGTTTCCTTAACTGATAATATTGTGAAATCAGCAGGATACTCCCAGGATTCAAGAGTGACAACTACATCTTCCACCATCCCATCAGGTTTAACTGTGGAGCTGTCTGCAAGCTACAGAACTATGGGTGTAGATCTAATGTTTGAAATATTCAAGGAGTCCATAGTATGCTTTGTCATGACATTAATGGCAGCACCTAAATCAATCAAAACATTTTTTACAACTTGGCCATTTATATGTATCTACACTACACGACTTCCAGGGTCAATATACTTTGGAATAACTACATTTCCCAACATTATATCAGCCAATTTCCCTAAGACTGTAATTGTTTGGGGATCCTTTTTCTTCCATCCAGGCTTCTTCAAACAAGCTTCTTTAATAGCTTTTTCCAAAAATGGGAACATCTTTAATAGCCTAAAATAAAGGGATTTGAATCTGTACATTCTTGAGCTGCTCCAGAATGTCAAAAGTGGGTTCTTCTATGGATTTAGATTTAGTGCTTTGCAACCTCTGAGGAAAATGTGGTTTGTCTTGTCTTTGCAAAACAGGTTCCGTAGAAACTGTATCGGGTAAAGGCATATGCTCAGTAGGAACAACAGGTGCCATAGATTCTTCAAGGGGAGAATCTGGTATTTCAGTAATTAGAGGTGGTTTGGGAGCAGGTAAAGTAGTTCTAGACCTCAGATGGATGTCATTAATGTTTAAGGCATAAGCTTGATATTGGTTGGCTTCAACAAGATACACAGTTTGTTGTGGCTGCTACTGTTGCTTATTATTGGGATTGGGCAACGACTGGGTAGGCATAGACATTTGCTTCGGAGGGCCAGGATTTGTGGCAGTTGCTGCAAGAGGTGGCATGAGGGCCTGTTGTTGTGGCTGTGGAAGCTGCAGGAATCTAGGAGACTGGTTTTGCCATTGCTGAGGACCTCTCCATTGAGGATTTTGTTGCCAATTTCTTGAAGGTGGGGTCCATTGCCCTTGTGGTTGCTGCCAACCTCCTTGAGGAGATTGCCACTGTGGGGTCTGATAATTAGGCCAACTTGGTTGAGGTGGATTCCATGGTGGTGGTGGCCCATATGCATGTTGCCATTGGTTATTATAGCCAGAATAAGGATTACCAAAAGTTAAAGGGTCTTGAGGCATACCTTGTCTTTGGGCCCATGGTCTCCTTTGCGCAACAAAGAACACTTGATCATCATCACCTTCTACTATTTTGAACTCAGTAGGCAGTTGCCTAGCTTCCAAATTAGCCACCATCTTGCATCTGCAATCACGCTTCTTCTGTCTGCAGTATGGATAGAACTCGGCCAAAACTACCTCAGCTTCTGCATGTTTCTTCCGAGCTTACATAGTATCTAGTTGTGTAGCCATATTGTTAATGATGTCCTGCTTGAAATCAAATAGCAAATTTGTGATCTTCATCCGAGAAACTCCACCAGAAGAAGACTTCCCCACTGTAACATGATGACCTCGACCTTTCTTAACTATTTCTCAAGAGTAGTTAAGACATATTTTCTTTATATCATCCCAAGGCAGTTGAGTTATATCACCTCCTCCCATTAGGTCCAAGGCGTCAATACAGGCATCACTGATTCCCCTTAGAAAGAGTAGTTTCTGAGAGTCCTCGTTGAGAGTATGGTTTGAGTTCCTTTTTAGTGAAAACAAAAACCTGAAAATATAATCTTCCAGACTTTCATCCTCCTTCTGCTGAATTCAGAATATGTCATCACCTTTGTTGGCACTCTTACAATATTCATTCTACTTTTCAAGAAATTTTGTCTGCATGGCTGCCCAACTATCTACAACGCCTCTTCCCAGACTCATGAACCACCTAAGAGCTCCTTCCTTCAAGGTGGAAGGAAATAACTTCAATTTATGAGCGTCTGTGTTGTAGTCATAACTGCGACAGAGGACATCAAATTCAAACAGAAAAGTTTCTGGATCCTCCGTAACCAAGCCATAAAACTTTGGAAGCAAGGAAGAGGGAATGTTTTTAAGATTGTTGGTATCTTGTTGGGGAAAAATGGGAAACTCAAATGCAGGAGGTGGATTATTAGGTGGATTATTTGCCATGTCTGGTTGCTGGAATAACAGAGCGAATGGATTTTCCTCAGGTTCGTTATCAGCTGGGTCAAATGGTAGTTCAATAAATAGATTTTCAGGGAGGAACCTTCTCAGTGCGTCTCTTCTTCTTCTATGCATGCAATACAGTGAGTAGTGGCTTGAAAGATTTTGAAAATTTTGACTAACAAACTAAAATAATGCTGAAAATGACTTCTAATAGACTCCTAGCTAGACGCCATCCCCGACAATGGCGCCAAAAATGGTTCGCGCCCACAAAAGGATATGAAAATCAAAGTAAAACTTTTCCTGGGAATTGGACATTCCAACAGGTGACTTATATCTTCCTATGGACGTTCATTTTACTTGTCAAACCAGGGGACGTAGACTTTAAATGGCGTGGCAAAATATATGCACTAGGAACTAGTTTCGGTCAAATCTTAGCAGAAATAATATTGGAAAGAAATTCTATTTAAGCCACAGAACGGTAATGCAAAATTCTTTAACTCAACTATGATAGAAACCATAACAACTATGACTGAAACACAAACTATGAACCGACCTTATGCTATAGGAACAGTCACAGGGATGGACTCTCTATGCTGCAGGAGCACTATAAGACTGAGTTTGTATGAAAACTTCAAAGATGAAAGCTAACTGAAGATCAACAGAAAATAACAACTAACTAACTAGCTACAGATACTTACTAAGTGGGCCCCCTTAGCAAGCATCTAACAATTACACAGATACTAAACTCAGAACTTCATTGAACTTTATTCATGAAAACAGAATGGTATACATTGCTTTGTTGATGTGGAAACTAACAACAAACTCTGTCTTTGCTCATACAAATTTTGTTTCTCCTTATCATACTGACTCTTACATAATATCTGCTATCACTATGCCTCTAACTTTTTCTAACTATTATCTCTCTTCTATCTCTCTCGCGTAGGAGGAGAACTTTATTTATAAACAGGAGAGCAATTAACTAACCCTATCAAAGAAAGACGTGGAAGTAAAGTATATCCCCGAATCAAGAAACAGACTTCATAATGAATTTATGCATTCAACCAAATTTTGGAGAAAATCTAGCGCTCCACTCTTTCCAGATTGACTGTCATTAAAATTATTTCCCATAGTTTCAGTCAAAGAGTCTTCGTCGGAGCTTCCTCGAAGTCGTGCAGGAAATGGACTTTACTGCAAGGCCGAGATCGACTGCGCTTGACTCGATCATTCTTCAACAACCTGCGAAACAAAAGGTAATAGATGCGCAAGAAAAGGCGTATGGCACATACACGATATCTATTCCTTAATCACACATTTTAAATCTACTTCATCATTCAAAATTGTATACGATATACCAGCCATTTTAGGGAGTCAACGGGCAATAAATGCAATCAAGTCAACACCATGAGTTGCAGGAGTATGAAAGTATTATGCTACAGGATATCCCCATAAAAGGTTTCAACAAAGTTTAAACAGCCATGAAATAACAAAAGTAAAGACATTAAAAGTTTATCATAACATCCAAATTATGAGCATATTTTAAGCTCATCAGTGGGACTCATTCGCCTAGGGTGGCGAATTAGTCCTCCTCCTGGTGAAAAATTGTTGGATGCAAGTTTCTATCTGTCGGGATCCAGAATTTGAAATTTTTTAGATTTTCATTGCTAAGATGGGACTCATTCACCATAGGTGTCGAATCAATCCTCTCCCAAATTTTTGAAAATTTAGGAGAAAACTTTGCAACACCAGATCTAGAAAAGTCTGCTTGTTGGGTTGCCGAAGTCAATTATGTAGAAAATGGATAGAAAACCTTTTCCAAGCTTATATTAGACTTAAGTTTACTTGAAGCACCTTGTTTTAAAATTATAAACCAATCTTCAACATCAAAAATCTTGTCAAATTTGCATACCTAGGTCATACCCTTGATGATACAATTATGAAGTAATGTCAATGGCTGCTTCAAAGTGCTTCAATAGTGCTTGAAAGGATGTTGTAAAATGATTGAATACTTGAGATGAATAGGTGGATGAGTGAACTTGATGAATGAGGGTTTAGAATGAGATGAAAATAACTTATTTATGCACACTTATGCCTTAGTTACCCATTCATATGTCATCATAGGCCAACATGAAGTGTTTTTAAATAAAATCGCAAAAAGAATTTTATTTTTTTTGAATTTGTTGCCAAGGGGGACTCATTCGTCACCCATGGTGAATGGGTCCCATCTAGGACCTAAAAAAAGTGTCTGGAAATATGTTGTATTTAATGTTGTTTGTCGAGATAATACTCAAAAATATACTTTATTAAGCATATGGGAGCATAAAAGGGTGAAATGAAGCATGAAAAAGGGATAAATAGTGAAGATGTGCCTAGAATACCATGAAATCTTGTTACAAGACTTTAAAACACTTCAAAATAGGTCTTGTTGATGAATACAAAGGTTATTTTTAGGTGAATTGTAATTAATCAAGTCTAGAAGAATGTAGAAATTTCTCACAACACTTCACAACACCTTCACAAGATGCCATTCTTTGAATTTTTGTACCTAAATAAGCATGTTCAAGCCATGTTACAACATAAAATAAGAGCAACATAGTTCGAACACCATGAAACTAGACCTAAAAGGCCATGAAAATGATAAGGGGCCATTTTTGTATGGAACATTTAGCCACCACTTTAGTGAGATGATGAACTTTCTTCAAACTCACACTAAAGTATCCATGAACATCGAGAGGAGGGTTTAAATGCACTTACGTTAGCAAGATGGAATGCAATAGTCCAGAGGGATGATCAAGCCCCCAAGATGAAGATCCCATGGAAAACTAGACATAAGAACAAATGATCACACACATGTTGAGATGAATCAAATGAAGAAGAGAATGTGTACTCACTCTGGGGAAACAAAACACATGATGGTCCGCCTGGTGAGAAGGCCCAAATGTAATCACTTTGGGGCCACATAATTTTTTGTCCACAGGATGAGAAAGCCCAAAAGGTAAGATACATATGTTAGTTGGTATGCACTCACAAACACAAAAGTGGCTATGGGGAAAATTCATGCCACTAGGTGGGCTTCCAGCTCAACCATGCCAAAGTTATACCAATTGATAAATTTAACAAGGCACCATAAGGAAAAAAATGCTATGAACAAAAAGACAAAGTACCACAGTCATGAAGGTGGAAAAAATACAAAAATGTAAAGTGAAAAATGTAAAGGAACTTAAATTGAGTCATGTTCAATTCATGCAAGGTCAGTCACTTAGGGAACATTGTGTGTAATGTCTCCAAGAGAGGACCAATCAAAGAATAGTAGATTTACAACTTAGAGGATGCAGTGCATCACATCAGGCCACCAAGAGGAATGTAATATGCTAAGAAAGATCACACTTATGAAGGACATCATACCCAATGTCATCCACAAAGTGACAAACACATCACGTAAATGAAAAAGTTGCACTAGGAACTAAGAATGCAAATGAAATAATGGTAATGTATGCCCCCCACTTTAAAGGAATTACTACACATCATTTTGTGAGAAATTACTTTAAAGTAGAGAAGAAAAGAAAGAAGCAAAAATAAAAAAGGACATGAGTGCCAACCTAGAAATCCCTATGCCAAGTCATATGTTTTGAAGTTATGCTACATGATGTCAAGGAAAAAGGAAAAAATAAAGAAAGGGAGTTACCCCCCAGGAAAGAGAAGACCAAACACATAAGGGATCTATGGATTTGGGGTTAGTATGTTCGTTGCTGGAATGTTTTTATGAAATATCGTGGAACTATCATCATTCCCCAAAGCACATAGAACTGGAAGAATGAAAAAAAGGGAGTGAAAAAAAAGGAAAAATAAAGTACCTTTTGGGTCAACATGGAAGAGACATTGTGGTCTCAATGCTTTGCATCATCCCAAAAAGGAAAAAACAAGCAAAAAGAACGAAAATGAAAGGGGGAAAGAAAATGAAAAAGATTTTGGGTCAACATGAAGGAGACATTTCAGTCTCAATGCTTTGCATCATCCCCAAAAGGAGAATACAAAATAAAAAGCGAAAAAGACAAAGACTGTTTGGGTCAACATGGAAGAGACATAGGGCATCTCTACGCTTTGTGTCATCCCCAAAAGGAAAACACAAAACAAAAGGTGAAAAAGACAATGTATGACAAATAGAAGAATAAAGATATGAATAGAAGTGTATGAAGAGAGGAAAATATCAAACACATGATAAGGGGGAACACAATACACACATGAAAAGAAAAAGAAAAAAAGGCTAGTTAGGCGAATGGAAGTCAACCATCTAATAGGTCATCCACCTCCCAATCATGTTCAGTGTAATGTGAGGGTGGTTGACTATCCAAAGGAAGAATTGCAAGTGCTGAACCAGGAGTCTTACTAGTTTCTTCACTTGGTGAAGAGGATGCATCATTTAAGCTCATTGTAGATGAAAATAAAGAATTTTAATCATTATGCACTTCTTCATCTATTTTTTCTATTGTCACATCATCATCATCACTATCAAGATTAATGAAAATAGGAGGATGAAGGGTGATTTCTAAGGATGGATGGATCAAAAGTGGAGGGTGTTGGATTGGTTCAATTTGTTGCAAAGATTGCACTAGACTATCGTGTGTTAGGTCAGGAGAAGTAGGATGGTCATCTATTACTTCAGTCAAAGGTAAAGGTTGATTTTCTTTATCTTCATCTAGGCAAGATTGACGAGCAAGGAGATGATGACAAAACATTCATTCCCTAGCACCATGGTTTCATTTAATTTTGTTTTGGAGTTGTTGAGGTGTACGAGAAGATTTAGGCATCATAGGTTCTTCCACTTCTGAAGAGGGAAGAACAAAAGAAACCAAAGAGGATGGATCAACCACTTTCTCTTTGGCTTTATACACTTGTTTAAGGCAAGGAGGCATGACAAGAGTGGTTTTAGTTTCCCTTGGTCATTTAAACAATGGTGGGGAAGTATCAAGGGGCTGTTGTTCAAGAGATTTTATGGTTTGCACAATGTTAGACTTAGGTTGAAGCATGGTTTCATCTATGATAGGAGGTACGAAAGTAAACGGGGATGAGTTACGAAGACACAATTCAGCTATCTTTTTGGTTTTAAATTTTTGATAGATTATGAAAAAGAATTCCTTTTGAGGTGTGATAGGTTCCATGGGTGTAGGCCAAAAGGCTTCTAATGAAAATTTACCTTTGGAAGATAAAGAAATAAAGCCACTATGATGTATGGTGACTATCTCATTGTCATGTGGAAACTTCAAACACTTGTGAACAAATTATGAGACTTCTTTCATTGAGCAAAGCCAAGGGTGGCCTAGCCGCAAATGAAATTAGTCAAATTGTGGAATAATTGAAAATGTTACTTCCAAAGTTTTAGGTCCTATCTATAAGGGTAGCAAGATCGATCCTATCGTAGGGCATGCAAAAATAGTATGTGTCTTAATCCATGCAGTTGGTTTATTATATTCATCTTGATATAGCTCATGTAATACTAGAAACTCCTTTGTGATCACATTCACACAACAAGTAGGATCTATTAATATCCCATTAGTGGGATTATTATAGATTTTGCTAGCCATGTAAAGAGGACCATCAAGAAGTTTTTGTAGTATGTCTTTAGAAGAAAAGGTGATATCAAGAGACTTAGTCGTTTGGCCCTTATGAGGGATAATGTCTATCGTAGCTACTAGCACATCCAGAGGACTTTCTATAGTAACAAGGGGAGGTGCATTATGTTGTTCATTATTTGTATCAATAGTCATTACATTAGTGGTTGAAGGTTCACTAGCCTTCACAAATGAGGTAGTATGTTTAGGCATGGGATTAGTGAATATCTACAAATTCTGGTTAGGGGGTGCAACAGACTTATTTCCTTGATCATTAACACTCATAATGGGCAGATGGCTTGAACCAATGAGGTCTTGAACTAAATATTTCAGATGCTTGCAATGTTTAGTTTTATGTCCATTCTGGCAATGAAAATGACAATAACCATTAGGTTTGAAGGTGGGTGGTAAAAGTTGGTTTGGATCAAGCAATCAGACAACTGGAAAAGTGAGAAAGCTTTGTTGAATTAAATGGTTCATTGTATTATGAAGGGTATCGGGTAGGGGATTAAACTATCTCTTCGGGTCCCCATAGGTATAAGGCACTGCTACTTTAATAGATGCCACTTGATTTGGAACAGATTGGATTGGCTGTGGTTGAGGTTGAGGAGGCAGATTAAACTAGAAAAAATATTTTATTTGGTTTATGGAAGTTTTGTTGGGTATTTTGGTTTATATTATTGTGTTCATGTTTTTTAGTTCAGTTAGAAGTGGATTTTGAATCATGACTTGAAACTGAATTATGGTATTCACACAAGTTTGTGCATGAATGCATAAATGAAGGAAATTTCATCATTGTTAATTTATCCTGAAGATGTGTGTGCAAGCTTTTGATAAACATCTTTTGCAGATGTGCATCAGGAATCTTGACATCAATTTGAGCATACACAGATTGGTATCGTGAAATAAAAGCTGTGACTTTTTCATTTGTGTTTTGTCTACATCGCATAAGGTCATCCATTGTCTTTTTAGGTGTCATGTGAACTTGAAAGTTACTTATGAAAGAATCTACCAATTCATTGAATGAATGGATGGAATGATTAGGAAAGTTGGAAAAAAATTCTAAGGAAGTTTCTTTCAAGGTCCTTGGAAATAATTTGGCTAATAGTTTATCATCAAGGACGAAGTCACTACACAAAGTTGTATATGCATTAACATGGTTGATAGGGTCTCCTTTTCCTCTATATTTCTCAAACTAAGGTATTTATATCCCTTGTGGCATAGGGGTACATAAGATTTCTAAGGATAAGGGGCTACTATGGACATGATATGTAGGTCAAGTGGATCGACCTTGACTAATTGTGGAAAGTTGATGTTGCATGGATGAAACAGAGGTAAGGAGTTGTGTAAGAAGGGGATTAGGGTATGTGGATTGAGGCGGAAGGGAAAATGGTGGAGTGTAAGTGATGTTAGGTGAAGTGAAATGAATGCTAGGAAGTGTGAAGGTGGTGGAAGGGACTTGTGATGCTATAGGAGAAGTAGGAATGCTAGTGGAAATCGAGAAAGAAGTAGTCAGATGCATAGTTGTATGGAATTTTGGATTGGTATAAGTTGGGATGGAAGCTATGGTTGAAGGGGGAGGAACTTGAGGTCCTCCTTGGTTGACAAGAATGGTTACAGATTGGGTATTAGAAGAGGCATGTTTATTGTAAATATCAAAAATTCTCTTCATTACCTGCAAACCATCATCACCTTCAATCAAACGATGGAGATTTTCAATAGTAAGTATGCTGGTTTGGGAAATGTTGTTGTAAATGTACAAATTCTTCACGAATACTAATGACCTTCTCTTGAGGGAGATATTTTTTTTGGTTTTGAACATTCATTGGATGGAAAGGTGAAGGAATGGAAGTGGCATGATCAATTCCTAATGCACCATTATCCATACTAGGAGTAGGATATCTTGAGATCCCAAGGTCCACAATGAAAGTGCTATCATGGGAAGCCATGAGTCTAGAACTTCGTCTCACCAAAGTATTATCAACAGGGAACCAAAAACTCATGCAAGTTCCATGAAGGAAGGGTGAATGAAAATTAAAACTAATACAAGAGTTTGAAATGCAAATAATAGAAATGTTGGTAACTATAATAGAGATCTAACTATAGAAAACAAAAATACAGACAAATACTAAAAAAGTGCTAAAATGTTGTTTAACAAGTGCAAAGGGACTGATTCACCTTGGTTGGCGAATGAGTCCTAGTATGAAATTTTTTTGTACTTTTTAGAAGTTTTAAGATGATTTTATTGTCCTACAAAATACAAAAAATGATGTAGAATGTAGAATTTCTATTTTTTCAATGAGATGCAATGCAAAAATGAAACCTAAATGAAGATTTCACTAATGCAAGATAAAATGTTCTAGAATGAAAAAAAATAATGTAGTAATTGAATGTTATTGAAAATATAAACTAGGATGCAATATGAAATCAGAAATGCAAAGTGCTCAAAATTTGGGTTCACCAAAATGAACCGTTGATTTTTGGCTCTTAGGGCTTCTCTAACTCTTCTAGGGTTTTTCACCTAAAAGGAGAGAAGTAGTCCAAAAATGCTAATGGTTCATTCAATTTAATGTTATGTGTGATGTTGTTTAACCTAAATGAAGATAAATAAATGAAATTGAGTGATTTAAATGAATGAAAATGAATGCAAAACTAAGATTTACACTATGTTTGAAAACACATTGTGATATGCAAACAACTAAGTAAATGAAGAAATTATGCAGAACATAAAGGAAAGGGATGAATCTGAGTGCACCTGGATGAAATATGATGATTTTGGAGTGTTCTAGATGTTGATGGAAATTACTAATTTTTCATAGTGGCACTCATTCACCCAAGGTGGCGAATTAGTCCTAGTGAAAAACTGTTTGAAGCAAGTTTTTGTCCGTCAAGATCCAAAATTTGACAAAATTCAGATTTTTAGTCCTAAGATGGGAATCATTCACCATAGGTGGTGAATGAATCCTCTCTAAAACTTATAAAAAGTCAGGAGACAACTCTGCAACACCAGATCTGGAAAAGTCTACTTGTTAGGTTGTCGAAATCAATTCTGCAGAAAACAGACAAAAATCCTTCTCCAAGCTTGAAATAGACTTAAGTTGAATTGAAGCACCTAGCTGACTTATAAACCAATCTTCAACATCAAAAATATTGTCAAATCCACATACCTAGGTCAAACCCTTGATGATGCAATTTTGAAGTAATGTTAAGGGCTGCTTCAAAGTGCTTGAATAGTGCTTGAAAGGATATTGTAAAATGCTTGAATACTTGAGTGCATAGGTGGATGAGTGAACTTGATGGATGGGGGTTTAGAATGAGATGAAAATAACTTATTTATACACACTTGTTCCTTAGTTACCCGTTCATACCTTATCACAGGCCCACATCAAGTGTTTTTCAATAAAATCTCAAAAGGAAATTTAAAATATTTTGAATTTGGGGCCAAGGGGGACTCATTTTCCACCCATGGCGAATGGCTCCCACCTAGTATCTAAAAACAAGTGTTAGGAAATATGTTGTGTTTAATGTTGTTTGTCATGATAATACTCAAAAGTACACATAATTAAGCATATCAGAGCATAAAGGGGCCAAATAAAGCATGAAAAAGGGATAAATAGTGAAGATGTGCCTAGAATAGCATGAAAGCTTGTTACAAGACTTTACAACACTTCAAAATAGGGCTTGTTGATGAATAAAAAGGTGATTTTTAGGTGAATTGTAATTAATAGAGTCTAGAAGAATGTAGAAATGTCTTGCAACACTTCACAACACCTTCACAATATGTCATTCTTTGAATTTTAGTACCTAAATAAGCATGTTCAAGTCATGTTACAACTTAAAATCGTAGCAACATAGTTCCAACACCATGAAACAAGACCTAAAAGGCCATGAAAATGATAAGGGTCCATTTTTCTATGACACACCAGGTGATTTAAAATCACCAAGAGACCCGATTTCTTGAACCTACTTTTTCAAACAAGCCACTACATTGCCAATTTCACTAAATTGGTAAGCTAGTGGGCCCACTAGCTTACCAATTTGGTGAAATTGGCAAGTTGAATTGACCTGTTTGGAAAAATGGGTCCAGAAAATGGGTTCTCCTAGTGATTTACATTTTCAAACAGGCGACTACATTGTCAATTTCACCGAATTGGCAAGCTAGTGGGTGAAATTGGCATCCTAATTTGGCCTATTTTAAAAAATGGTTCCAAGAAATCACCGAGAGACCCCATTTCTTGGACCCATTTTTTCAAATAGGCAAGCTAGGTTTCCAATTTCACCCACTAGCTTTTCCAATTTAGTGAAATTTCACTAAATTGACAATTTCATCAAATTGGCAAGCTAGTGGGTGAAATTTGCATCCTAACTTGGCATGTTTAAAAAAATGGGTCCAAGAAATGGGGTCTCCCGGTGATGTAGGTGAAATTTCACCGAATTGACATTTTCATCGAATTGGCAAGCTAGTGGGTGAAATTTCACTGAATTGCCAAGCTAGTGGGTAAAATTTCACCGAATTGGCAAGCTAGTGGGTGAAATTGGCAAGCCAGTTGGTCCACCGAATTGCCAATTATTGCCAATTCTTACCAATTTGCTGATATTGGCAACCTAAATTTCCTATTTGAAAAAATGGTTCCAAGAAATGGGGTCTCTCAGTGATTCACCAGGAGACCCCATTTCTTACACCCATTTTTTCAAACAGGCCAAGTTAGGTTGCCAATTTCACCAAATTGGCAAGCTAGTGGGCGCACTAGCTTGCTAATTTGGTGAAATTGGCAATGTAGTGGCCTGTTTAAAAAAGTGGATCCAAGAAATGGGGTCTCTAAGTGATGTAATTACTAGGAGACCTCATTTCTTGGACCCATTTTTTCAAACAGGCTAACCTAGTTTTCCAATTTTACCGAATTGGCAAGCTAGTGGGCCCACTAGCTTGCCAATTCATTGAAATTGGAAATGTAGTGGCCTGTTTGCAAAAAA
>VDFB02270651.1:392989823-393001228 GCA_007258455.2 Sequoia sempervirens | reverse complement strand
GATAAAGTGATGGAGATAGTGAGAGGTAGGTCTAGAGTGTACGGGATAAAAAATGAGTGAGATAGGGAGAGAAATAATACAACTTGGTAATTATTGAAATTTGACTAAGTATGAAATTTGTGAGATCTTCCAAAAACTAGAATTTTCATTATAACTCCTAGAGATCCAAAAGCACTCTCAAACATTCTGAAACTATATACATGAAATATAACTTAAAGTATAAGAAAGTAAATGTCTAGATGTAAATGTCAACTTATACTTAAATTTTTATTCATGTATATAGTTTCCCTCAAATATAACAAGAGAAAAGGAAAAAAAGAAGAAGAAAAATAGATTCAATGTAGATCAAAACATGAGCGCGTTATAATGCGCTCACATTTTTCAATGCATTCAAAAAATGCAAAAGCCATGTCAAAACTAAGATATAATGTGAATGCATTATAATGCACTCATGTGCTTTATATCTTGCTTTGGGAATCTCCAAGCCTTGGGATTGGTATTTTCCTTGGAATACCAACCCAAAGGCTTGGAGGGCATTCCCAATGACTAGAGATGTGTTTTTGAAAATTCTACAATATTTCACATAATTAGGTTCATGCTCACTGTCAGGATTTCACATGGTTCAATATCAAACAAATCAAACATCTGGTTAATGTTAGGTTCTCTCTTAGCTATCCAACAATGTAATTTTTTTCACTTTCTGATAATGTTAAGCCTTTCATCCATAATTTCTTTTGTTTGTGTGTCTCTTTTTTGGAAAAAATAGTGTTTGGTGTTTTTTTGCTATAATTTAACCATTCATTAAAATTTCAAATAAATTACATTTTTAGAAACTAGACTCCATTCTATAATTTAAAAAAAAAAAAGTCAATTAGTTTCCAAAATTTGTAGGGGTAGCATGGCCAAAATTTTGTCTTTTACAAAGTGTCCACTTAGAAAATTAGTAAAAAAACAAATATTCATTAAAAAAATATCAGAAAAATTGTGCATCAACTACATACTATTAGCTAACTTCTGACCATAATGATTTTAAAAATACTTAAAAAAAATGTTCACTATGCTAGGGTCATACAAGAGTTGCTATGTTATGTTTTTCTGAATAAATAACACAAATTTGTGTACGTCCATATTTTGAACTACTTAATATCAACCAATTTGAAAATAAATTAGTATTTTAGAAAGTTGACTTGGAGTACTTCGATCTTTGTTTTTGTTCCATCTCAAAAATTTGAGTGTAACTATCCTCAATTTCACATCCAAGGTCAGTATTTCCTGATTTCAAAAAAAAGTGGCCACTTAAGCCCCCTTTTTGGGAACCATCTTTGTGCACTTACCCAAGATACTCTCTTGATTAATAGAAGATGTTCCTTTATTATGCGAGAAAGATATCTCTTGCTTAGTACAAGATGTTATACCTTTTCAAGACTCTTTAGATTGTGATATTTTGTTCTCTCCTTTATAGAAGGGTGTAAAATCTAATGAACTCAAATCATTAGTGTTTTTCATGATGAAATTGACATTGATAAAATATTTCTCTATCTCTTGTGTTTCTTTTAGAGATTTTTTTGTAATAATGTTGATATTAAGTGAAGGATTTTTTACTTCTATCAAAGGACAATAACCAAGACCATGAGTCATTTCTTGCATCATAGACTCTATATGATTGCATATACCTTGTTCTCTAGCACCACATCCTTTTCCACTATAGCCAAGTTGTTTGATAAGTTCATAACCTTTTCCATAAATATTTTTGATTGCTTTTGGATCTGGTAATTGTTCAAAATCAGCTTCGTCAAAGGTTGTTGTGTAATTTTTTGTGTTTTTTCTAAAGTGGTTGAGGTGGATGCTTTCAAAGGGTCTTCCAAATTTTTTGTTGACATTACCATTGTTCCTTTTCCCTTTTTGGAGTCTTTGTGTATGATCTTTTATTCTCCCATGAATGTTGGTGTGAAATCTAAGGAATCCCAATCATTTTCTAATAGCAACGTGATTTCCTCAATTTGTTTTTCTTTTTCTTTTTGTTGGATGGGTTCTACTTGTGTAGTTGGTGTTAATGTTTTTAAGGGGTTCTCTTTTTTTTTTTCTCAAGTTGTAAGACACTATAAGGCACAGGATCAATGTCAAGTGTGTATACTTTGTTGTTGTAGATGTATTTCATTTTATGATGAAGAGAAGAAGGTGCCCCATTCATTGCATGAATCCATGGTCTACCTAAGAGAAGATTATATGAGAGATCATGTAGCATAACATGGATTAGTGTTTCCAATGTGCCCTTCCTAGGTGTAATACGAAAAGTGATCACACCAAGCAATCGTTTTCCTACATTGTCAAATTCCTTAATAGATAAAGAGTCTAGTTGAATTTTGTATTTATCCACACCAAGCCTATCCAAAAGGGTTACACTACACACATTAAGGGCTGAGCCATTATTAAAAAGGGTCTGCTTTATCCCCTTTCTTTTATATTGAGATATTATTAAATGATTTAAGCTTCATTTTTTTTCACTTCCAAATGGGGGAGTTCACTTTGGTGGAAAACAATGTCAACATTTATTCCTTGAATCATGGCTACTATGCCATTCAGGTTTTCACTAGAGGGAACCACAACTTGTTGCAGGGCTCTTTGAAGCATAATGTGATAATTAGGTGAAGTTTAAATTAAATCCGATAGGGATATCTTTGTGGGAGTATTCTTAAGTTGTTCAACAAGATCATACTCCTTCCCACTATATGAAGTTAAATGGGGAGCACTAAGAAAAATGGGATTAGGAAAAGGTAAGGGTGTTAGGGTTGGTTATTGTGGTTGCAGATTATTTCTAGTGTTATATGTATGAGCATTGGTATTATGACTCGGCTACTACAAAACATTGCTCTTAGGCATAGGTAAAGGATGAATTTAGGTTTGGTGTAGGGGCACCTCAACCCTTAGTGAAAATTTGAATTTTTGAACATTTATTGGGGTGGAAAGTCTAGTCTTCAAAGGTTTGAGTTCAAATTTTATCTTTCTATGTTATTTTTGTTCTAAATAAGGTCATAAATACCATTATGTTGTGTATGTGAGTCTTTAGGAGGGGAAAAATATAAAGGTTGTCAACTTGTAAACTTGCAATGTAATAGGTTGTTAGCATTTAAAAAGTTGTTAAAAGGAAGTTATGTAAGTTGGATGGGTTGGTTGAAGTTGAAAATTTATAAAGATATCTTGCAAGCCAGAATGAAAGGTTAATGAAATGCATTTTGAGGAATATGTGCCCTATTTCAATGTCCAATCTATGAATTTCAAGGATTTTTATGAGTTTTCTTGATTGTGTACAGCCAACAAGGACACAATTTGATCCAAAACACACATAATGCTATGGTAATAGGTGATAGTGTTCTCATTTCAATTATTTTGAAGGCCTCTTATTGATTTTTTTGAAATAATCTCCTCTTTTCTTGCTCTTCAGATAATAGGCCAGTAGGGTCTGAGTTTCATTTTATTTAAGAATGGATCCTTTCCTCCTACTATGGTGACCTAAGATTCAAAGGAAAGGCTTGTACTATGTTAATTTAAGTTCCCACTCTTTATTGGAGCCTTGGCAAGGTGTCTATAGGGCTGGGTGATGTTACCCTATGCTGGAAATGTGGGTTTTTGACATGAAAAAGAGAAACTAAAGTAGTGATTTTGAAAAATAATAAGGTTAAAGGCCTTGTGAGTGCTTATTATATTTGTGCAGACCCCATTAAAGCTGTTTGAAGTTTTGGTTAGGCTTGGGGAGCCTTGGAAATGTGAATTCAAAGAAACCCTAGGTTTTTGCATGTAAAAGGAGGGTTTGGTTAAATTACAGTCCAAAGGCCAGTTGTTTGAGTTTTGAAGGGTAAATTGGTGATTTTGAATCATAATACAACTCTTTCCAAAGATATTTTGTAAAAACAAAAGGATCTGAGGGTACTTTGTTTGGAAAAGAGGGATAATCTTGTAGCCTTTTGAGTAGGGCAATCTAATAAAACTTGGTGTTTGCCTAATGAACCTTGTAAAATCTGATTGGAATATTATATTTGGGTTTGATTGGATGCTTAATTGATTTTGATTTGTTCTTTTTGTGGCCTTCTCTAAAAGATAAGCCCATTTTTTGAGATTTGGAGACTAGAAGCATTAGATGTTGTCCTGGGCAAATTTAGTGAATTATGTTTTGAAAGTTGAATCCTTGTTGACGTCTGATCATTTTGGTCTTATTGTGAGTTCTCCACCTTAGCTCTGCATCAAGGTTTGTTTTGAGTTTGTTTCTTATGTGATTGTGGGTAAAAAATTAGAGGATTCTTAGGATGTCCCATGGGGTATGTATGAGGTCCATTGATTGAGGGGAATCTAATGGACACTTGCACATTCATAACCTCGATGCTCTTGGTTTGATGTATCTCTAATAAAGATAAATCTAGAACCACCTATTTTTCATCACCTAAGGAAGCCACCTTATTATTGTTGTTATTTGCTAGAACCATCATATTCTCCATAGGAGGAGAGTTGTTAGGAGAACTACAAACTAGATGTTCTTGAAATTCAAAGGTTGGTTCTTCAAAAATGAATTCATCGCAAGTAGGGGAGACACCAAGAAAAGGACAAGTATGATATTCATGTTTACCAAATAGATCTTCCCATATGGTAGAGGCATTAGGGAAGGGAGGAGCAAGATTATTATGACCCTCAATAGGTGCATATTCAAACACCAACTTATCCTCTTTTCATCGAGGAGGGATACTAGGAGAAGGACAATTGTGATTGTCATGGTCATCTATGATATCATCCTCTGTGGCTAAAATTTTTTCATAATTAGGAAAAGTGATGTTTAGAAATGTTTCCATGATCTCATCTTCTTGTTTTCTAATATCTTCGAAAGGGGCAGTAGGAGAGGGACAATCAAGACTCTCAATGCTTGTATCTTCTTTCACCAAGATACCTTCATCACTAATAGGAGAGGTACTGGGAGAAGAAAATGTATGTTTTTTATGATTGTATACACTTGCATCCTCTTGTGTTATGTCATTCTTACAAATCCAGTAGATACTAGGAGGGTATCCCACATGCTTATCAAAGGTTTTACTATTGCATTCCTAGATTATTCCCATGAGTAGAGAAAATAGAATCATACAAGTCACTTGATATTCTAGAAACACTAAATGCTTGGAAAGAACACATCATAACATGAGAAAGTAATCTATCTAAATTATGCAATGTTTCTAAAATGTAAACAAATTTCCTATAGATCTGAAACTTTTAATGTTGAAATTATTTTTGAAATGCTTTAAAAATGACCTTACTACATGGATGTTTTGACCTAGATACATAAAATAGATGTTCTTGAAACTTTCTAGACTTATAGTATATGTTACTAGGAGGCTTAGAAAGCACAAAAATAATGTTTTTAATGCTTTAAAAGGTAGTTTAAAATTTGGAATGGGACTGATTCTCCTAGAGGGGTGAATGAGTCCTAGTTAGAGTTTTTTTTTAAATGTTTTAGAATTTTTCAATTATTTTTTATGCTTTTTATGTTGTATGACATGATGACTAAATTTAAATGCATATTTTTAATGATTTTAAATGAGATTAAATGAAAAAATGCAAGCTATATGATATTTCACTAATGCAAAATTTGAAACCCTAGAATGTAAATTAACTAATACAAAACCTAATGAAATATTAATGCAAGCCAAATCTAGGATAATGATGGACTGCAAATCAGCAAAGAAGGTATTCTCACATCAGGTTCACCTAATATTCAATGATCTTCAAGTCTTTAAAGCACCTAAATCTACAATCACACAAATAGAGAGAATAAAACTTGTTGATTGCTAGGGAGTGGGGGTTTTCCTTGGTCAATACCCCTTTTAGGTAAGTAAACCAAATGATGAAATAATATAATAAAGCATGAACATGGAGTAGTACAATTAGAACCTTTCCATGATGATGGATCTTCAATTGCTACAACAATAAATGAATAATCTACCTTTTAATGCCCTTGAAATGATCTTGAAATCTATCTTGAAAACCTTGTGAAGAATTGGAATGCTTAACTCTTGCTTGCTTTAATTTATAACATGTAGGCTTATTTTGCTTGGATGAAATGAGGATTTGAAATCTTGTTTATATAGGAAATCCACCTAACAACATATGTATCTGATCTCAAAGGCTGACATAGGAGAAATTTGAATAAAAAACCCACTTTTCTCGCTCAAAGCCTTAAAAATAGGCCAAATGGGACTCATTCACCATCCTGGGAAGATGAGTCCCACCTGGATGAGACTCATTCATCCAAGGTGTCAAATGGGTCTCACAGGGACTATTTTTCATGCTAAACTATCGGGGTGTGAAGAATTTTAGTTTTTATTTTGATATTGTCATTTTTTTATTGAAATATACCTTGAAATGCACAATATTGAGTCATAGGGTCCTATTAATGATGATATAAAGGTCATAAATGCAATATGGCCCAAAATCCAATGTGAAAGTGTAAATAAATACACTTTACAACACTAAATTAAGGAAAAATTGGGTCTATTTAGCTTTAAAGGGCCCTAAATCCCATGTAAATGTGTGAAAAACATTATAACACTAGATTAGGTCCACTTTGTTTACAATTATCCTAAATTTAACGTGAAAGTGTGAATAAATACACTTTACAACATTAAATTAGGGCAGGGTTAACTTTATTTAGCTTTAAAAGGTCGCAAGACCTAATTGGATTTGTAAAACACCTCACAACACTAGACCAAGGTGATATTAAGTCTAATTTATCATTAATTATTCCCAAATCAAGCAAGGAAAAGGTGTACCTTTTTGGTGACTACACTTTTGAATAGTCCTATTTTCATTGTTTATAGTTAGTGCATAAATTATAAATTGCAATAGTACCCTAGATACATCATTCCAAGATGTAATATATCAATCCCAATGTTAACTTGAGATATGCTAGAGAAACATTACATAGATATTAATTTAATAATTAAATTATATCTTCAATAAATTCACGAAAAATCATTTCAAGAAAAAGAAAAAGAGAACACATCTAGATATTAATTTAATAATTAAATTATATCTTGAATAAATTCATAGAAAATAATTTGAAGAAAAAGAAAAAAAGAATTCATTAATACAATGTAATAGGCAAGGAAGTTTTTCCTTTCCTTCATTACTTGTGTTCTTTTAACTATTTGAGTTTTATATTGGAAATATGAAGGAATTAGGTTTTCCTTCAAATAAGTCAGAATTTTGATTTAATTATTTTATATATTACACATTAATCTATCACAATGATGTTTGAAAGTGACCAAAAATCCTATGAGGCTTTAGAGGAAAAAAACCAATCCTTAATGCAAGAAGTCATTGAATTAGCTACTGAAGTCCAAAAAATTAAGAAAGAATCCATAAAAAAAATAAAAAATGAAATAGAAAGCTCAAAATACAAGAAAAATTCTTGATCAACTCGTCGTCAAAACTAAAGAAAGGAAAAATATAGATCAAAAAGTAAAAGATGAAAAGAATCATCAAAAGAGAGTGAGACTTCCAAATCAAGCAACTTTGACACTTCTGAATTTGAATTTTTGAAACACACATGGTCAATTAGCCAAACAAAAGGGGAATTAGATAGTATTGCTTATAAAATCAAGCTTCCTGAATATAATGGTTATACAAGTACAGGCGATGAAAGAGAGCAATGGTTAAGCAATCTAGAAAGATATTTTGACCTACAAAATACAAGTAGTTATGTTGGGACTAGAGTTGAGAAGTAGTGCATTAAATTAGTGGAAATACATAGTATGATCTTCAAAACTATGGGCCGAAGAAACAATATGGTTACTATTTAAATGATTATTTGAATAGAAATACCTTTCTAATTAATTTCTACAGGAAAAGAAGAATGAATTCTTTAAATTAAAACAAAAAATATAATCCATGAATGAATACAAACAAAACTTTGAATGAATTAATAGGTTTGTGCCATTCATTGAAGGGCATGAATGTGTTGTTAGATTCATAAATGGTTTGAGATAAGAATAAAAAGCTCTAGTGTGGTGCAGAAAGCCAACTTTAGTAGATAAAGATGCACAAATTACTGAAAATTTTGAAACTTATCATCAAATTGCAAGACAAAAAAGAGAAAATTGTAAAAGACATAGCGAATAATCATATAAGAAAAATTTCAAGCAAGGAAGAAACTTTTTAAACCAAATCTCAACTCAATGTCAATCCACCAAAATGTTTCACTCTGACACAAATAATCCTATACCATCGATACTTTAATGTTGGACTTGCGGCAAAAATAATTTACAACAAAATTGTCCTTGATTGCATCCTGATTGTGGAAAATGCAGGCCAAGAATCACCATACACATGATCATACATGAAAACCTCAATAGCATCAAAAAAAATATAACAAGACTTCTACGCCTTCCACCATGAAGATTTATGCCATGGTAGATATAGGTATTGTATAGTACCACCCTTCTCTAATTGAAATTAAGTGTTCTATAAATGGTCACCCCCTTATTTTTCTTGTTAATTCAAGAAGTATTCATAGCTTTGTTTCTCCTAGGGTTGTAGGACAACTAAATATTAGATCTAAATCAATAGAATCTCTAGTTGTCAAAATGGTTGATGGTAGAGTAGTTAGACAAACTGGTAAAATTATCATAAATATAAAGTTTGAATTTGATAGATTTGTAACATATTGTATACACTCAAATTTGGTCTGGAGAAATTAATTAAATACAAGTTATTTAATTAAAAATATTTAATTCTTCTACTTATAAATAAATTGAAAAAATAATTTCTATATAGTTCACTTTCCCTAATTTTTTCTATCTTAAATCATTTTTCTTCATGTCTTAATTAAATGAACAAATGTAATTAGTTTGTTTCATTTAATTAACTCTCTAATTAAATTTGAATTTTTAATTTGAATTTGAGCACATTTCTACTAACTTCTTCTCATCTTCCACCTCATCATGTGTCTCATGAAATTAAATATTTCTAATATTTAATTTGGCATTTATCCTCAACAAATTTTAACCAATTTGGGACACTTGGTCTTCATCTCCATTTGATTCCTCTTCACATTTGGTAGTTTTTTCTTCTAAAGGGAACACACTCCACTTTTCTCTCTAACCTCTTCACTTTCAACTATCCATTCTCTAGATTGAATCTAGATAGTTGATTCCTGCCACCTAGGCTCATTCCTTGGAAAATCTATAAGTAGGCCCTCATTTACAACAAAAGCATGTAGAGAGCTGAGCATAATTACACTTCATAGAATTTTAATTAGCATTATCATCATAGCATTCAACATTCTAGTATTTGAATTTTAGTATCAAGTAGTTTAATCATGGAATTACCATTAGCAACATCTTAATTACTATAGTTTCATCATATATTTTCCATTAGCAGCAAAACAATAGTATCATTATCTTTGCATGTCATCTTCAACTAGTTTAGCAATAATGTAGTGTAGGAAACATTTCTTGCATTTCTAGCATCTCTCATTCTTCAGGTTGTCATTTTGAAAGTCATACATGCACAAACAATCTAAGAAAAAAAATGACTTAAAGAATCCTTGGAGATAGAGGACAATGAGATGCCATTGGGGAATCATTCGTTTCAATTTAATTGTTGTTTGAATTCCTTAATATAATGTTTCATTGGTGTGTTGTGTAGTTTTTATTTTCTTATTCACAATACATTTTATATAGCACACATAAATTGGTGCCCACCATGGGACCTAGCCCTATTTTTAACATTTTCTGGTATTTTTGTGAACAAGTTTGATTGTGAATCTTGATGTAGTGCACCTGTGCCTTCTTTTAGCAAATAGGTGGTGACTTTCGGTGCATCTAGACTCTTTTATAGTCCATACGTGGCATCTTTCAGAGCATCTACCTCTTCTTTTAGGGCATCTACATGATTTGGTTTCCCTTTTTTGTTTTCCAAAATAAAGAATATAGTTTGTTTAATAGCACATACACTAAATCTTTTAGCGCATATGGTCTCTATTTTAGTGCATACACTCTTATTTGCTAGAATTCAAAATTATGGGAACTGATCTGTTTCTTTCTATTTTGTAGGTGCTTTATACGTTGTCAAAGACATTATCTGAAACTACTAACGATGTTTGCAGGGGATGGAGTTATTTTTTCCTTTGATTAAATTAGGCATCTAGTTTAATTACGAGGTTAATGAACACCATGTATGCTATGTTTGTAAAGTGATAGGCCTATGCTCTCCCCTTCATTGGGTGACTAGAATGCCAGAATCACTCTTTCATTTTATTGCAATAGCACCTTTAGAAGGCCTATCGTAGTGGGAAAAAGTACTCACCCTACGGGAATAACCTAAGTGGGGACGACTGAAGCCAAGTATTCCAACCCACTATAGTCAAACATGATTGTGATGAAAATAACATTCAACGGTGGTGTGCATTGATAACCATCCCCAAAGCCTTTGTTCTAAAGGTTGGGAGGTCTCCTAAGGGATTTTATCATTTGTTGCATCGAACGGAAACCCTTACTAAGAACTTTAAGTGTAGTAGCTAGCCGAGTCAGTTCCCAAACATTATAATATTCACAATTCAAGGGGAGGGAAGAATTTACCCCCAAGATACTCACCATATAACTACTAGGGATTACTGGCCAAAAGTGGAGGATTCGACTTTGGTTAAAACCCAAAAAAGGAAAAAATCGAGGTGCCCTCTAGGGGGTGACACAATTGTGTGAGCTGATGTAGTTCTAAGATGTGGGCTATGATTTTTTTAATGACGCTTGACATTAGAAGATTCTGACTAATCTGTTTGCTATTTTTCAATACCACTAGAAATCAAAAGGGATCAGACTAGATCCTTTAACATACACTTGATGTTTAGATCATAGGATGAAAATAACTACTTTACTACTTGATTATGTGTTTGAAATCACTATTTAGAAGATCATCCAATTTATAAACACCCAATTCACTGATTCAAAAATAAGAAAACTTGACAAACTTTCAAAAATGGTGACCATTTCTAGTTTAGCACATAAACTTCCTATTCCATCACATTAGGTTCATAGTCTGGCACATCCAAACTCTATCTTAGCGTATTCATCACATCTTTCAACACATATAGGTTTTATTATAGTGCCTTCTCCTCATAATTCACCACATATAGGGTTTATTCTAGTGCATTCACAACATCTTCCAACACATCTAATGTCTATTATGGCATATTTTCCTCATCTATCAGCACATAAATTTCTTGTTCTAGCACATCTAGCAAACTATCTAGCACATCAAAGCTTTGTTATGGCACACATGTCCCATATTTTAGTGCATCTACAACCTATTTTAGTGCATCCATTTGATTCACAAGAAAAGAGATAAATTGACCTTTTGTCTAACAATTA
>VDFB02270651.1:392922079-392989723 GCA_007258455.2 Sequoia sempervirens | reverse complement strand
GATTTTGAGTTGAAATATTTTGTGGCCTTCTCTAAAAGATAAGCCCATTTGTTGAGATTTGGAGGCTAGAAGCATTGGGTGTTGTCTTGGGAAGATTTAGTGAATTATGTTTTGAAAGTTGAATCCTTGTTGAAGTTTGGTCATTTTGGTTTGATTGTGAGTTCTCCACCTTGGCTCTACATCAATGTTTGTTTTGATTTTTTTTCTTATGTGATGGTGGGTAAAGAATTAGAGGCTTCTTAGGATGTCCCAAGGGGTATGTATGAGGTCCATTGATTGAGGGGAATCTAATGGACAAGTTTGCACATTGATAACCTCAATGGTCTTGGTTTGATGTATCTCTAATAAAGAGAAATCTAGAACCACCTATTTTTCATCACCTAAGGAAGCCACCTTATTATTGTTGTCATTTTCTAGCACCATCATATTCTCCCTATGAGGAGAGTTGTTAGGAGAACTACAAACTAGATGTTCTTGACATTTAGAGGTTGGTTCTTCCAAAATGAATTCATTGCAAGTAGGGGAGGCACCAAGGAAAGGACAACTATGATTTTCATGTTTACCAAATAGATCTTCCCATATGGTAGAGGCATTAGGGAAGGGAGGAGCAAGATTCTCATGACCCTCCATAGGTGCATCTTCAAACACCAACTTATACTCTCTTCATCGAGGAGGGATACTAGGAGAAGGACAATTGTGATTGTCATGGTCATCTATGATATCATCCTCTGTGGCTAAAACATTTTCATAATTAGTTAAAGTAATGTTTAGAAATGTTTCCATGATCTCATCTTCTTTTTTTCTAATATCTTCAAAATGGGGAGTAGGAGAGGGACAATCAAGGTACTCTCGATGCTTGTATCTTCTTTCACCAAGATACCTTCATCACTAATAGGAGAGGTATTGGGAGAAGAACAAGTATGATTTTTATGATTTTCTACACTTGCATCCTCTTGTGTTATGTCATTCTTACAAATCCAGTAGATACTAGGAGGGTATCCCACATGCTTATCAAAGGTTTTATTGTTACCTTCCTAGATTATGCCCATCAGTAGAGATAATAGAATCATACAAGCCACTTGAAATTCTAGAAACACTAAATGCTTGGAAAGAACACATCATAACATGAGAAAGTAATCTATCTAAATTATGCAATGTTTCTAAAATGTAAACAAATTTCCTATAGATCTAAAACTTTTAATGTCGAAATTATTTTTGAAATGCTTTAAAAATGACCTTACTACATGGATGTTTTGACCTAGAAACATAAAACTGATGTTGTTGAAACTTTCTAGACTTATAGTATATGTTGCCAGGAGGCTTAGAAAGCACAAAAATAAGGATTTTAATGCTTTAAAAGGTAGTTTAAAATTTGGAATGGGACTGATTCTCCCAGAGGGGCGAATGATTCCTAGTTAGGGGTTTTTTTCAAATGTTTTAGAATTTTTCAATTATTTTTTATGCTTTTTATGCTGTATGACATGATGACTAAATGTAAATGCATATTTTTAATGATTTTCAATGAGATTAAATGCAAAAATGCAAGCTATATGATATTTAACTAATGCAAAATTTAAAACCCTAGAATGTAAATTAACCAATGCAAAACCTAATGAAATATTAATGCAAGCCAAATATAGGATGATGATGGATTGCAAATCAGCAAAGAAGGTATTCTCACATCATTTTCACCAAGATGGAACCTATTAAAATGGGGGAATGATATGATGATGATGTATTCACACCCACTTTCAAAGAGAATCCACTCAAGGGTAACCCTAGAGATCTCCATGTAAAGGAGATTGCAATCTTGCAATAGGGTTGTCCTAGGGATTGAATGTGATTTAATGAGGGGTTCACCACCAAGCTAGAGCTTCAAAAAGATAATGAAATACACTTGATGAAATGAAAAAAAACTAATATGATCCAGACTTGATTTAAATGATCTAGAAATGCAACAAGAACAAAAAATAAAGTGATAAAACAAAATGTGTGCACCTGGAAATGTGTTCAAGAATGGAAACAACTCTGAAATTTTGAAAAAACTAAATTTTTAACCTACTAGGACTCATTAGCCATTCTGGGAAAATTAGTCTCATTATGGATTTCTACATGGGAGTAGGTTTTGGGAAAATGGGTATCCAAATCTATAAATATTTTTGAAAAAAAACTTATAGTGGGATTCATTCACCACTTGTGGTGAATAAGTCTAGTTTTGATTTTCTAGAAATTTAAAGTCTAGATCTGCTCTTCTCGATCTACTCAATTTGTACCTCCAGGTGTCCAGATCTAAAACTATAATTTTTGAGACTATAAGTGACTTTTTGTGAATATTTTGACCTTGCAAATGGGGAGACAACTCCAAAAAGCTTGTAACCTAATATTCAATGATCTTCAAGTCTTCAAAGCACCTAAATCTACAATCACACAAAGAGAGAGAAGAAAACTTTTTGATTGCTAGGGAGTGGGGGTTTGCCTTGGTCAAAGCCCCTTTTATGTATGTAAACCAAATGATGAAATAATATAATAAAGCATGAACATGGAGTAGTACAATTAGAACCTGTCCATGATGATGGATCTTGAATTGCTACAACAATAGATGAAGAATCTTCCTTTTAATGCCTTAGAAATGATCTTGAAAGCTATCTTGAAAACCTTGTGAAGAATTGGAATGATTAACTCTTGCTTGCTTGAATTTATAACATGTAGGCTTATTTTGCTTGGATGAAATGAGGATTTGAAATCTTGTTTATATAGGAAATCCACCTAACAACATATGTATTTGATCTCAAAGGCTGACATAGGAGAAATTTGAATCAAAAACCCACTTTTCTCGCTCAAAGCCTTAAAAATAGGCCAAATGGGACTCATTCACCATCCTAGGAAGATGAGTCCCACTTGGATGAGACTCATTCATCCAAGGTGTCAAATGGGTCTCATAGGGACTATTATTCATTCTAAACTATCAGGGTGTGAAGAATTTTAGTTTTTATGTTGATATTGTCAGTTTTTTATTGAAATATACCTTGGAATGCACAATATGGAGTCATAGGGTCCTATTAATGATGATATTAAGGTCAAAAATGCAATATGGGCCAAATTCCAATGTGAAAGTGTAAATAAATACACTTTACAACACTAAATTAAGGAAAAATTGGGTCTATTTAGCTTTGAAGGGCCCTAAATCCCATGTGAATGTGTAAAACACATTATAACACTAGATTAGGTCCACTTTGTTTACAACCATCCTAAATTTAATGTGAAAGTGTGAATAAATACACTTTACAACATTAAATTAGGGCAGGGTTAACTTTATTTAGCTTTAAAAGGTCCCAAGACCTAATTGGATGTGTAAAACACCTCACAACACTAGACCAAGGTGATATTAAGTCTAATTTATCATTAATTATTCCCAAATCAAGCAAGGAAAAGGTGTACCTTTTTGGTGACTACACTTTTGAATAGTCCTATTTTCATTGTTTATAGTTAGTGCATAAATTATAAATTGCAATAGTACCCTAGCTACATCATTCCAAGATGTAATATATCAATCCCAATGTTAACTTGAGATATGCTAGAGAAACCTTGCATAGATATTAATTTAATAATTAAATTATATCTTGAATAAATTCACGAAAAATCATTTTGAAGAAAAAGAAAAAGAGAACACATAGATATTAATTTAATAATTAAATTATATCTTGAATAAATTCATAGAAAATCATTTGAAGAAAAAGAAAAAAAGAATTCATTAATACCACAATAGGAAAGGAAGTTTTTCCTTTCCTTCATTACTTGTGTTCTTTTAACTATTTGAGTTTTATATTGGAAATATGAAGGAATTAGGTTTTCCTTCAAATAAGTCAGAATTTTGATTTAATTATTTTATATATTACACATTAATCTATCACAATGATGTTTGAAAGTGACCAAAAATCCTATGAGGCTTTAGAGGAAAAAAACCAATCCTTAATGCAAGAAGTCATTGAATTAGCTACTGAAGTCCAAAAAATTAAGAAAGAATCCATAAAAAAAATAAAAAATGAAATAGAAAGCTCAAAATACAAGAAAAATTCTTGATCAACTCGTCGTCAAAACTAAAGAAAGGAAAAATATAGATCAAAAAGTAAAAGATGAAAAGAATCATCAAAAGAGAGTGAGACTTCCAAATCAAGCAACTTTGACACTTCTGAATTTGAATTTTTGAAACACACATGGTCAATTAGCCAAACAAAAGGGGAATTAGATAATATTGCTTATAAAATCAAGCTTCCTGAATATAATGGTTATACAAGTACATGTGATGAAAGAGAGCAATGGTTAAGCAATCTAGAAAGATATTTTGACCTACAAAATACAAGTAGTTATGTTGGGACTAGAGTTGAGAAGTAGTGCATTAAATTAGTGGAAATACATAGTATGATCTTCAAAACTATGGGCCGAAGAAACAATATGGTTACTATTTAAATGATTATTTGAATAGAAATACCTTTCTAATTAATTTCTACAGGAAAAGAAGAATGAATTCTTTAAATTAAAACAAAAAATATAATCCATGAATGAATACAAACAAAACTTTGAATGAATTAATAGGTTTGTGCCATTCATTGAAGGGCATGAATGTGTTGTTAGATTCATAAATGGTTTGAGATAAGAATAAAAAGCTCTAGTGTGGTGCAGAAAGCCAACTTTAGTAGATAAAGATGCACAAATTACTGAAAATTTTGAAACTTATCATCAAATTGCAAGACAAAAAAGAGAAAATTGTAAAAGACATAGCGAATAATCATATAAGAAAAATTTCAAGCAAGGAAGAAACTTTTTAAACCAAATCTCAACTCAATGTCAATCCACCAAAATGTTTCACTCTGACACAAATAATCCTATACCATCGATACTTTAATGTTGGACTTGCGGCAAAAATAATTTACAACAAAATTGTCCTTGATTGCATCCTGATTGTGGAAAATGCAGGCCAAGAATCACCATACACATGATCATACATGAAAACCTCAATAGCATCAAAAAAAATATAACAAGACTTCTACGCCTTCCACCATGAAGATTTATGCCATGGTAGATATAGGTATTGTATAGTACCACCCTTCTCTAATTGAAATTAAGTGTTCTATAAATGGTCACCCCCTTATTTTTCTTGTTAATTCAAGAAGTATTCATAGCTTTGTTTCTCCTAGGGTTGTAGGACAACTAAATATTAGATCTAAATCAATAGAATCTCTAGTTGTCAAAATGGTTGATGGTAGAGTAGTTAGACAAACTGGTAAAATTATCATAAATATAAAGTTTGAATTTGATAGATTTGTAACATATTGTATACACTCAAATTTGGTCTGGAGAAATTAATTAAATACAAGTTATTTAATTAAAAATATTTAATTCTTCTACTTATAAATAAATTGAAAAAATAATTTCTATATAGTTCACTTTCCCTAATTTTTTCTATCTTAAATCATTTTTCTTCATGTCTTAATTAAATGAACAAATGTAATTAGTTTGTTTCATTTAATTAACTCTCTAATTAAATTTGAATTTTTAATTTGAATTTGAGCACATTTCTACTAACTTCTTCTCATCTTCCACCTCATCATGTGTCTCATGAAATTAAATATTTCTAATATTTAATTTGGCATTTATCCTCAACAAATTTTAACCAATTTGGGACACTTGGTCTTCATCTCCATTTGATTCCTCTTCACATTTGGTAGTTTTTTCTTCTAAAGGGAACACACTCCACTTTTCTCTCTAACCTCTTCACTTTCAACTATCCATTCTCTAGATTGAATCTAGATAGTTGATTCCTGCCACCTAGGCTCATTCCTTGGAAAATCTATAAGTAGGCCCTCATTTACAACAAAAGCATGTAGAGAGCTGAGCATAATTACACTTCATAGAATTTTAATTAGCATTATCATCATAGCATTCAACATTCTAGTATTTGAATTTTAGTATCAAGTAGTTTAATCATGGAATTACCATTAGCAACATCTTAATTACTATAGTTTCATCATATATTTTCCATTAGCAGCAAAACAATAGTATCATTATCTTTGCATGTCATCTTCAACTAGTTTAGCAATAATGTAGTGTAGGAAACATTTCTTGCATTTCTAGCATCTCTCATTCTTCAGGTTGTCATTTTGAAAGTCATACATGCACAAACAATCTAAGAAAAAAAATGACTTAAAGAATCCTTGGAGATAGAGGACAATGAGATGCCATTGGGGAATCATTCGTTTCAATTTAATTGTTGTTTGAATTCCTTAATATAATGTTTCATTGGTGTGTTGTGTAGTTTTTATTTTCTTATTCACAATACATTTTATATAGCACACATAAATTGGTGCCCACCATGGGACCTAGCCCTATTTTTAACATTTTCTGGTATTTTTGTGAACAAGTTTGATTGTGAATCTTGATGTAGTGCACCTGTGCCTTCTTTTAGCAAATAGGTGGTGACTTTCGGTGCATCTAGACTCTTTTATAGTCCATACGTGGCATCTTTCAGAGCATCTACCTCTTCTTTTAGGGCATCTACATGATTTGGTTTCCCTTTTTTGTTTTCCAAAATAAAGAATATAGTTTGTTTAATAGCACATACACTAAATCTTTTAGCGCATATGGTCTCTATTTTAGTGCATACACTCTTATTTGCTAGAATTCAAAATTATGGGAACTGATCTGTTTCTTTCTATTTTGTAGGTGCTTTATACGTTGTCAAAGACATTATCTGAAACTACTAACGATGTTTGCAGGGGATGGAGTTATTTTTTCCTTTGATTAAATTAGGCATCTAGTTTAATTACGAGGTTAATGAACACCATGTATGCTATGTTTGTAAAGTGATAGGCCTATGCTCTCCCCTTCATTGGGTGACTAGAATGCCAGAATCACTCTTTCATTTTATTGCAATAGCACCTTTAGAAGGCCTATCGTAGTGGGAAAAAGTACTCACCCTACGGGAATAACCTAAGTGGGGACGACTGAAGCCAAGTATTCCAACCCACTATAGTCAAACATGATTGTGATGAAAATAACATTCAACGGTGGTGTGCATTGATAACCATCCCCAAAGCCTTTGTTCTAAAGGTTGGGAGGTCTCCTAAGGGATTTTATCATTTGTTGCATCGAACGGAAACCCTTACTAAGAACTTTAAGTGTAGTAGCTAGCCGAGTCAGTTCCCAAACATTATAATATTCACAATTCAAGGGGAGGGAAGAATTTACCCCCAAGATACTCACCATATAACTACTAGGGATTACTGGCCAAAAGTGGAGGATTCGACTTTGGTTAAAACCCAAAAAAGGAAAAAATCGAGGTGCCCTCTAGGGGGTGACACAATTGTGTGAGCTGATGTAGTTCTAAGATGTGGGCTATGATTTTTTTAATGACGCTTGACATTAGAAGATTCTGACTAATCTGTTTGCTATTTTTCAATACCACTAGAAATCAAAAGGGATCAGACTAGATCCTTTAACATACACTTGATGTTTAGATCATAGGATGAAAATAACTACTTTACTACTTGATTATGTGTTTGAAATCACTATTTAGAAGATCATCCAATTTATAAACACCCAATTCACTGATTCAAAAATAAGAAAACTTGACAAACTTTCAAAAATGGTGACCATTTCTAGTTTAGCACATAAACTTCCTATTCCATCACATTAGGTTCATAGTCTGGCACATCCAAACTCTATCTTAGCGTATTCATCACATCTTTCAACACATATAGGTTTTATTATAGTGCCTTCTCCTCATAATTCACCACATATAGGGTTTATTCTAGTGCATTCACAACATCTTCCAACACATCTAATGTCTATTATGGCATATTTTCCTCATCTATCAGCACATAAATTTCTTGTTCTAGCACATCTAGCAAACTATCTAGCACATCAAAGCTTTGTTATGGCACACATGTCCCATATTTTAGTGCATCTACAACCTATTTTAGTGCATCCATTTGATTCACAAGAAAAGAGATAAATTGACCTTTTGTCTAACAATTAGAATCACATTTAGGGATCCTTTCTAGAACAAAGATAATTCCTCATTATAATATTGATTTAAACTTGAAGAAATTGGATTTTGCAAGTGAAATCCTTTTAACTAAACTTAGATCAAACAACTTAAAGTTCCTAATCACCAATCTCATCTCTCATTGTTAGCTAAGTTTCACCATCAAGATCTATCATCCTTGATCATGAAACAAATGTTGCACATCAGATTTATCCTAGTCTCATCAATAGGATCCATCATCCTATTTGACTTTGGTATTTCATTGGCACTCTCAAAAAAAAGATCAAAGTATAGCAAAACTATATCATTTGCATGCACATTTTAACAAGAGCCCAAAAACAAAAACTCAAAGAGAAGGAAATAGAAAATAAAACCATCATGCTAGAAGGAGAATAAAATACCTTTCATAGATTTCATCAACCTAAGACATATGAGATAATTGATGACGACGTTCAACATGCTCAACAAGACCCTAATATGGAGAGAAATACTTTTTGATGCTAGTTAACCAAGGTGTGAAACTACCCAATTATTTTGATGTAAACTAATTGAAGGAAGCTCCCAAGACAATAGAAGCTGACTCATGAACCACAAATCCAATGAATTATTTAACTCAACAAATGAAAAATCTTCAACAACAAATCCAAGACATGCAAAGAGGAACAACCAAAAGATATTTTTTGCAAGATATTTATCCTTATCCCTTTGACAAAAATATGAATATGATACCTTTCCCACCAAACTATGATCTTCCAAAATATGACAAATACAATGGAAAAAATGATCCTCAAGATCATGTAAGAAAAATTTGCACATGAAGAGACCTATCTAATGAGATTATTTCCATGAAGTTTGGGTGCTCAATGCATGAAATGGTTTTCAAAACTTCCACCAGGTATTAGATCATTTTAAGAGTTGGTAAATAAGTTTATCACCCAATATTCATACAACATTTAACATGAAATAACCATGAAATATATTTTTAACACAAAAAATAAAAATGGTGAATCATTTTTGACATTTCTACAAAGATGGAGATGATTATTTGCTTAATATTCCCATCCTATACCTGAGAAAGAAAAGATGGAGATTTTTATTAACAATCTTAAAAGTGAGATGAGTTATAGACTCCAATTGCAATGTCCACCCAACTTTGAAAAGATGATTGAAAATAGACTTAAGATTGAGGAAGCCTTGGTTAAAAGAGGAGTGTTAAAAATCTATGATGAAGGAACAAACTTAGAAAACTCTTCTAATCATCATAACAACCATGAAAAATCAAAATCCGAGACAAGAAATAAAAATGCTAGTAATGATGGCACAACTGATACACATAACACAAAACTAGTCTTTAATTTATAAGGTATTACACCCAAAAATAGTCAAAACAATATTGAATCTAAACCAGCCTCAACACCATATCGAACACCATCAAGTCACATAAAATTTACACCTTTGGGGAAGCCACTTGAATCAAAATTAAAATAACTTCTTGCAAACGAACTCATAACATTACTAGAGGCATGAGAGTTTGAACGACAAGTTAAACGATCATGGTGAAACAATGCATATTACTATGTTTTTCATAGAAACAATGTCGTAGAAAAAAGCACCCTTTTTTTTTCATGAGATTAATTCATGATGGGCTTAATGAGGCCTTAATCTAGTGTTGTGAGGCATTTAATGCATCCATACTAGGTCTTGGACCCTTGAAAACTAAAAAAAATGCTTTTAATGACATCTTGTGAAGGTGTCGTGAAGTGTTGTAAGACATTTCTAAATTCTTCTAGACTCTATTTATTACAATTTACCTAAAAATCACCTTTTCATCCCTAATCAAGTCCTATTTTAAAGTGTTGTAAAGTCTTGTAACAAGATTTCATGATTTTCTAGGTTCTAATGCTTTATTTGGTCCCTTTATGCCTTCATATGTCTTAATTAAGTGTATTTTTTAATGTAATCCTAACAAACAACATTAAATACAACATATTTCCCAATGCATATTTTTAGGTACTAGGTGGGACCCATTCGCCATGGGTGGCAAATGAGTCCCCCTTGGCTCCAAATTCAATTTTTTTAAATATTCCTTTTGGTTTTTTATTCAAAAACACTTGATGTCAGCCTATGATGAAGTATGAACAGTTAAATAAGGCACACATGTGTATAAATAAGTGTTTTCCTCTTGATTCTACATTCTTCCTTATTCCTCCACCATTCTTCCAGTTTTAAGTCAAGCAAGTCAGGGCTTTCACATTGCAAGTCATCAATTTAGCTTCCTAATACATCCAAGAGGAGATTTGACATGTTTTGTTCTAGAATTTGAAGATCTATCATTATGGAAAGGTAATATATTCCATTATTGCATGTTTCATTATATTCCCATGCCCTAACATTCAACATTTTTTCTTCTCTTCTTGTGTGTTTGCAGATTTAGGTCATTTGGAAGCTTAGAAATCATTGAAGATCAAGTTTCAAAGTTTTTAAAGTCCTCTCTTCATTCAACAAGTCAAAGAATCAACAAAATCTCATTTTCAGGCCCATGAATGAGAGTTTTGGAATTAAACAATTATAGAACATCAAAGTGCAGATCAGAAGCTCTGAATTCTACTTTTGAAAATTCAAAAGTAGACTCATTCACCATGAGTGGTGAATGAGTCCCATTTCTAGGTCGGTTTTATGTTTTATGCATTTTCTAACACCCTTTTGACAGAAACAAATTCCAGCTCAATTTACCAGAACTAGGACTCATTTGCCCAAAATGGTGAATGAGTCCCTCCAAGCCTAAAAAACATCATCAAAAACATTTCCAAAATAAATTTCTAGTATTCTTCAACATTCCACATGCACATCTTCAGTTTGATTCATTTATATTGCAATTTTCCATTCATTTGTAGGTGATTTTGCATTACACAATGTGTTTTCAAGCAAGTTGTTTTCCTCTAGTTTCTATTCATTAGTCAATCAATCTTATTATTTTATTTCATTTAAACATCACATGTAGTAATTTTACATCCATATCACACTAATCTTTGAATGTAAATATATGCATTTTTGGACCCGTCTTTCTCCTTTTAGGTGAAAAATCCTAGAAGTGCTGGAAAGAAAGTAGGTCCCAAAAATTGATGTTTCATTTTGGTGAACCTACTATTTGAATGCCCTCTTTTCTAATTTTAGATTCCATTAATAATTCTAGAGTTGCTTGCATTGCACTCTGCATGAGTTCGCTTGCACTCGAGAATCTCATTTTTTCATGAGTAAAAGTGCAATGATAGGTTGCCTTTGTGCACCTTTAATCATTGAAAAGTTCTAAAATTTAGAATTTTGTTAAATCTCACTTTAATTAGCTTATTTCATGTACTGTTTAATTTTACTTTTTGCATCACTACATATCATTTTCAGATTGTTGCATTCTATACACAAATACTTAAAAACTAAAAATTGCATTGCATTGTAATTTCTTTCATTTTAGTATGTTTTCTTTCAAAAGATATGCTCTTGATTTGATTAAACATGGATTTTATAAGCTTAATATCCCCTTTTATAGTTTTCTTTTGACTACCATAATAGGTACTTTATGAAACAATCAATTAATACAATCCTTAATCTTACATTACCCATTAGTGAGCATGGTAATGTTGACAATCATAATAAACATACTTGTTCTTCTTCTGATAACTCTCCTATTAGTGACGAAGGTATTTTGGTACAAGAAGTCACAAGCCTTGAAATTCTTCATTTTCCATCTCCTTATTCCCCTTTGGATGACCTTATAGAACAAGAGCATGAGATCATAGACATATTCCTCAACATAACCTTGCCAAATCTCCATGGTCATGACAACCACACTTGTTCATCTCCTAATACCCCTCCTCGAAGTAATGAGGATAGGTTGGTGTTAGAAGACATGCCTATTAAGAATCATGACAAACTTGATCCTCCCTTCCCTAATGTCCCTATCCTATGGGAAGATCTATTCGCAAACCATAGTGGTTCTTCTCTTGATACCTCCTCCACTTGTGATGAAGCTACTTTACAAACCTCAAACTTGGATGAACATATTACAAGCTCTCCTTTTAGGGTACATAACATGGAACAAGAGAATGAGCCTATGGAAATTCATCATTCCCCTATTGGCAACGAATTTATTATGCAAGAACCAAGCCTTACTTGTCAAGAACATGTGGCTTGTTGTTCTTCTAAAAACTCTCCTCCTAGGGAGAATATCGTGGCATTGGACTATGGAAAACAAGTGATTCTTGATTTCCCTCACTTAGAGATACATCAAAACAAGACTGTTGAGGATATGAATGCACAAGTGTTCATTTAATCCCCTTTGTTCAATGAACCACATACATATCCCATTGGATATCTTCATAACCCTCTCATCATTTACCCACCTTCATTCAACATCAATAATCTCACACACCACACTCCTCAATCTTCCTTCCTAACTAATGGTCTTGAACATCATCCTTCCTACAACATTCAAATGTTCATCTTCCAAAATGCTCATGATTTCAATTCATTATATTTTGTGTACTCCTATAATGAAGAAGACAAAATTTCGCAATCTACTAAGTCTTGCATAGGTACATGACATCTAAGCAAGATGCATCTTTGACCCCAATCACACAACCACCTTCTCCTCTTGATCAAGAAGGTATCTTATCAAGACTTCTCCATGATAACTTGATGATCCTCCCTCCAAGAACTTGAAAGAAATGCTATTCCAAGACTTCTTTTTGTGCGTATCATAGAGTTCATGGTCACTCCACTAATGAATGCACTTCTTTGAGTCATAAAATACAACATTTTAAGGAGTTTGGTATGCTTCCCTCTGTGGAAGCACCTAATTCCTTTAATTGATCTTTATTTTCACTATAGCATGCATTTCAACAATTGATTTGGCTCACCTTTTCCCTACACTAAGTGGGGGAAAGGAGTTTGATAGCCTTGTCCTCATATGCCACTTGTGGTTGCCTCCTTTTGCTAGTCATTAAGCTTTCATAAATACATAAGAGAAAGCTTGGGGTGTGGATGACATGCCTTAAGTTGGCTCGCATTTGGCATACTTCTCTTTTCATGACGTAGCTTATTGTAAACATATGACTTGGCATAGGGATTTCTGAATAAGCTTTGATGTCTTCTTCTCTCTTCTCCTACTTTAAATCACTCTCTCGCATTATAGGTGCTCGCAGCTACTTTAAAGTGGGGGCATACATCACCACTTACATTTCATTGTGTGATTTTATTTTTCTTGTGATTCCCTCTCTTGGAAGCATTAGGTACAATGTTACCCAAGATGAGATCATTTCCACTTATCCTCTCTTGGAGACATTGAACATGGTGTTTCCTAAGATGAGACCTTGCATGAATTAACCAAAATCCCTTTGAATAATCCTTACATTTTTTTCATTTACAATGTCTATAAGTATAAAAATCATTTTCCTTTGTGGTGCCTTTTCTAAATTTATCAAGAGGTATAACTTTAATATGGTTGAGCAGGAAGCCAAACTAGCGGCATGACTTTCCCCATAGCCACCTTTTTTTTTGTAAGTGCATACCAACTAGCGTATGTATCTTACCTTTTGGAATTTCTGACCTCGTGGATGATTAGAAGTTCCATGACCCTAGAGTGAGTATGTTGTGGCCTTCTCACCCTGCAGACGACCTAAAGTTTTGTGGCCCCAGAGTGAGTACATCATTTCCACCCTGTCTTTCTTTCCATCTCTCCTTTCAATGATTTTGTATCTTAGGGGCTTGACCTACATGTGGATATCTCTTTAATTTCTACTTTAGTGTGAGTTTAAAGAAAGTTCATCCTCTCACTAAAGTTGGGGCTAAATGTGTCATAGAAAAAGCACCCTTTTCTTGACATGAGATTAATTCATGATAAATTAGGCTTAATGAGGCCTTAATCTAGTGTTGTGAGGCATTTAATCTGTCCACACTAGCTCTTGGACCCTTGAAAACTAAATAAAATTCTTATAATGACATCTTGTGAGGGTGTTGTGAAGTGTTGTAAGACATTTCTACATTCTTCTAGACTCTATTTATTACAATTTACCTAAAAATAACCTTTTCATCCCTAATCAAGTCCTATTTTGAAGTGTTGTAAAGTATTGTAACAAGATTTCATGCTTTTCTAGGCACAATTTCACTATTTATCCCTTTCTCATGCTTTATTTGATCCCTTTATGCCTTCATATGTCTTAATTAAGTGTATTTTTGAATGTAAGCCCGACAAAAAACATTAAATACAACATATTTCCCAAAACATATTTTTAGGTCCTAGGTGGAACCCATTCACCATGGGTGGCAAATGAGTCCCCCCTTGGCTCCAAATTCAAAATTTTTAAATTTTCCATTTAGGTTTTTATTCAAAAACACATGTTTCCTTGTAATGAGGTATGAACGGTTAACTAAGGCACATGTGTGTATGAATAAGTTTTTTTCTCCTCATTCTACATTCTTCCTCTCATACACATACATTCTTCCTTATTCCTCCACCATTTTTCCATTTTCAAGTTAAGCAAGTTAGGGCTTTCACATTGCAAGTCATCAATTTAGCTTTTGAAGACATCCAAAAGCATATTTTACATGTTTTGTTGCAGACTTTCAAGATCTATCATTAAGGAAATGTAATCTATTCCATTATTGCATGTTTCATTTGATTCTTTCATCATTTTGGTTTAATTACCTAAATGGGGTTTGACCAAGGCAAACCCCCATGCCCTAACATTCAACATTTTTTCTTCTCTTCTTGTGTGTTTATAGATTTAGGTCCTTTGGAAGCTTGGAAATCATTGAAGATCAAGTTGAAAAGTTGTTAAAGTCCTCTCTTCATTAAAAAATTCAAAGAATCAATAAAATCTCATTTTGAGGCCTGGGTTTCAGAGTTCTGGAAGTGGACACCTGTAGAACATCAAAGTGCAGATCTGAAGCTCTGGATTCTACTTTTGAAAATTCAAAAGTTCAAAAGTGGCTCATTCACCATGGGTGGTGAATTAGTCCCATTTCCAAGTTAGTTTTATGTTTTTTGCATTTTCTGACACCCTTTTGACAAAAACAAATTAAAGCTCAATTTACTAGAACTAGGACTAATTCGCCCAGAATGGTGAGTGAATCCCTCCAGGCCTAAAAAAATCATCAAAATTTAAAAAAGAAATTTCCAGTCTTCTTCAACATTCTTGGTGCACATCTTTAGTTTGATTCATTTCTATTGCAATTTTTGATTCATTTGTAGGTGATTTTGCATTACATAATGTGTTTTCAAGCAAATCATTTTCCTCTAGTTTCTTTTCATTAGTCAATCAATCTTATTAGTTTCTTTCATTTAAACATCACATCTAGGAATTTTGCATCCATATCACACTAATATTTGAATGTAAACATAAGCATTTATGGACTCGTCTTTCTCCTTTTAGGTGAAAAATCCTAGAAGTGCTGGAAAGAATGTAGGTCCCAAAAATGGATGCTTCAAAAAGAAGGTCATAAAACAAATGATTGTATGCAACTAAAACATTTGGTGCAATATTTGATAGATAGATGTGAAATATCAATAGAAGGACCTCAAACAAATGTTGATCATGGAGCATTTAAAAACCCCCTACCCAACTATGAAAAAGGAGAATCCTCTTCAACAAAAAAAGGGAAGAATGTGAATTATGTCTATGATACTACCATCCTTCACATCTCTATAGCTGAGAATCAAGTCAATGACATTGAAACTAATCACACCTCTTTCATTGATAGTCCAATCAATGACATCAAAACCAATCACATTGCTACAGTTGAGAATCAAATCAATGATACTAAAATCAAGGACAAACAAGACATTGTTGCAGCTAAGAATCAAACCAATGATATTAAAATCAAGGATAAACAAGACATTGCTACAGCTGAGAATCAAATCAATGATATTAAAATCAAGGATAAACAAGACATTGTTGCAGCTGAGAATCAAATCAATGACATGAAAATCAAAGATAAACAAGACATTTTTGCAGCTGATAATCAAAAAAATGTCATCAACATCAACAATAAATAGGACAATTTACTAGTAAATGTGACCACAAGAGTGCAATCCAAGTTTGTATTGAAAGGAAGTACATTTAAAACACCTATTGCCCCTTCAAATCAATACAATATTGTAGACCAATTGCAAAAGATCCCAATGCAGATATCCATACTAGAACTTCTTAAAATTTCACCAGCACATAAGGAAATTCTAGAAAAGGATTTGGTGGACACGATAGTAGCAACTAATTTGGAAGTTTGTCAATTCCAAGCCATGGTGGGACATTTGAATACACCCCATTGTTTATAATTCTTAAAAAATGATGATGCATCCCTCACTCATCCACAAAACACTCCACTCCATATTGAGGTTTTAATCGATAAACATCAGGTTAAATCTCATTTAATAGATGGAGGAGTTGGTATAAATATCTGCACCTTAAAGCTTATTTGTGCATTAGGATATTCAAAAAATTTAATAGATTCCAGAAGAAAGATCACCATAAAAGCTTATGATGATGAATAAATATCCACTCAATGACTAATAGTATTGCCTATTCAAGTGGGACCAATTGTAAAAGATATAATATACCAATTTTTAGACAAGGAGTTCAATTACAACATACTCTTGGAACGAAAATGGATCCATGAAATGCAAGAAATTCCCTCAACATACCATCAATGCTTGAATTTCCCCTACAATGGACAAGAGATCACCATTTCAATTGATTCCAACAATCCTCAATACTTCAACACTCTCAAGAAAGCCCAAGATATTTTTGTGCCACACAGCAAAGAAGCTCACACTTCTATTTCTCAAGTAATCAAAGCCAACTAAATTATTTCTCAAAACAGCTTGAGAAAAAGGTTCAGGAAAAAGATAAAGGCATCAGCGATTCTATTTCTTCAAGTAATGAAAGCCAACTAAATTCTTTGTCAAAATAGTTTGAGAAAAAGATTTAATTGAAAGATAAAGGCATGGGTGAGTATTCAATTGAGTAGTCCTTACGTCTCTCATAGCTACTACCTTCTCCAAAAGCATATAGGCAGCCATCAACATCTAGACAACAATCTTCACAACCCACCTCGCTCTTTGATGGTAAAGTTGTAAAAGCAGGTACTATAGTTAATGAATCTGAGGAAAAAGACATTCTAAATTGGCTTTACAAAGATGAAGAACAATCCCAAGCAACAAATTCTAGCATACCAATATAACAATATGGTAAAGGATCCACAATCTTGGAAAGGATGGGATATGAAGGAAAAGGTCCTATTGGAAAATGAAAAGAAGGCATTGTGGAACCAATTCAGCCTATCACAATCAATGCAAAAGATAAGACATGATTAGGATACAAATAAGTGACAAAAGAAGAAGCCATTCAATAGATTTGTGAGAAAATCCTCCAATTGCAAACTAGTTCTGAAATAGACTCAAATGAATATGAATGGGATTCACTATCTAAAGTATCTTTTGAAGACAAATAAAATGATGTGATAAAGAGGTATGCACACATACATATGGAGGGATGAAGTTTAGGGTCTAGACCACTTCAATTTGGATCACTACATATTGATGACTAGTGAGGACGATCAAACATCAAGCAAGATAGATCATTTAGAAGAGAGTAACATTATAGACCTTGGAATTGCTATCAAACACCTTAAAAAAAATTCCATCTTGACACTTACCACCTTTTATCTTGAGGTCAATGCAATGATTCCTTCCTTTTGGTACATCCCGAACTCATTGACTGGGAACAAACCGAGTTGCTTGATTTCCCTATCTTTTCAGATGATGATTCCATTGTCAACTACCTTTGTTCAAAAAATCCAAAAACAAGTTCCACCAATGAATTTCATTACGAAACTTCAATCAAGGGGAGTTCCAAATCTCTTAGCTGCAAAATAAAGAATACAAAAAGTCAATATAATGGTCAAAACCATGCAATGGTAGTATTAGATCATGGAAAAGTAAAAGAAAGAGTGTATCCAACGGTGAAAACCTCTCTGAGGCATTGAAGGATGAGATATTTGACACTCTTCCTAAACACTCTCAAGAAATATCTTTAGTATTGGTTGAGCCTATGCATTCCATAAACATTGGTATTGCAGAAATAATGAAGACCTTACACCTAGCAGCATCAATGACAACAAGAAAAGCCAAATTTCACCAAGTTCTTTGAAGAAATACAAATCAATTTTTCTTGGTTCTATGCTAACATGCTTGGAATAGATCTAGATATAATAATCCATAATTTATCCCTACCACTTGGAGTGAAGCAAGTAAAGCAAAAATTTAGAAAAATGCATCCACACATTACCCTACTGGTGAAAGTAGAATTTTAAAAAATATTAGATGCAGGGTTCATTTGACCAATCGATTATGCAAAATGGATTTCAAACATTGTACCAGTCTCCAAACAAGACAACAACATCATAATATGCATAGATTGCAGGGATCTTAACAAGGCTTGTTCAAAGGATGACTTCTCTTTGCCCAATATAGACATCATTGTGGATTTAAAAGTAGGACATGCTATACTATAACTCATGGATGGTTTTTCAAGTTATGATCAGATCAAAATTGTGCCAAAAGATCAAGAAAAAACAAATTTCACATGCCCATGGAGTAAATTTTTTTGGAATGTCATCCTTTTGGATTAAAGAATGTAGGAGCCACTTATCAGTGTGCAATGACAACAACCTTTCATGACATGATGCACACATTCATGGAGGAATATGTGGATGACTTGTTAGCAAAATCATACACCAAGGAAAGACATCTAGAAATCTTGGATAAAATCTTTACTCTAATGGAAAATTTTAATGTGTGGTTAAAGCCAAAGAAGTGTGTATTTGGAGTAACATCAACAAAACTATTAGGATACATATTCTCAGCTAAAGACATCGAAGTAGATCCAGTAAAATTCAAAGAAATAATGGAAATTCCACCTCCTAAGAATATTAGCCAACTAAGATCTCTTCAAGGAAGATTTCAATTCATTAAAAGATTCATCACGCAACTGGCAGACAAAATTCATCCTTTTACTCATTTGTTACACAAGAATATTTCTTTCTGATGGGATGAAAAATGTGAAGCTTCCTATAATCAATTGAAACAATATTTGATGAATCCACCAATAGAGGGAAAACCACTTCTACTTTACATAGCAACTACTGAGGTATCTTTGGCAGCTCTGCTAGCACAAGAAGACTATAGAGGAAAAGAAAGGGACATCTACTAAATCAACAAGACATTAAATGGCTATGAACTTAACTATACATTCATTGAAAAAGCTTGTTTGGTAGTGGTGTTTTCTACTCAACAATTGTGACACTATATGTTAACACATACCGTCAAACTAATAGCCAAGATAGATCCATTAAATTATCTACTCAGCAAATCCAATTTAATAGGAAGATTAGCAAAGTGGGTGATGATATTGAGTGAATTTGACATTCAATATGTGGATAGAAGAGAATTCAAGGGAAAAGCAATAGCTAATCAGTTAGTTGAAGCACCGTTGCAAGATGACCATCCTATGCACATTGAATTTCTAGACGTAGATTTCCTCACAATGACAACACAACATTGGATATTATACTTTGATGTGTCTTACACTCAACATGGATTGGGCGCTAGAATCCTATTTGTTACCTCTTAAGGACACACTATCCCAAAATATTACAAGTTGATGTTCCCTTTAACTAAGAACATGATTGAATATGAAGCACTAATCATTGGTATCAAGGTAATAGTGGAATGGAAAATCACATAATTATAGGTTTATGGAGATTCACAATTAGTCATCAATTAGGTTAATGATGAATATCAAACAAAAGATGAAAAGATGATTCCATACAAGAGAATGGTAGATAACTTCAAGAAATACTAAGTTGTTGAGATCAAGTTTGAAAAAATTCCACGGATAGACAACAAAGTTGTAGATGCCATGTAAACCATTGCTTCTCTTTTACAAATACCAAAAAAATGAAGTTGTTATGAATTCATGGTGGAACAATTGTTTAATCTTGCATATAACAATCCTGAATCCCAAGCCATGTGCCATCTCATTGATGTTGATTCTTCAATTTAATGGAAGATTTATACCTATCTGAGAGACAATACCCTTCCACCTAATCTATCTCAAAACCAAAAATGCAACTTTATCTGTCAAGTAGCTCGACACACCCTAATAGCTGATACACTTTATCGACGAGGTCTCAATGGTACTCTCCTTCGCTGTCTTGAATGTGACAAATCTAAAACTACTTTATGAGAAGTTCATGAAGGTATTTGTGATACTCATTCAAGTGGTCTTACTCTAGCTAAGAAACTCTTATGCTTGGGATATTATTGGTCGAACATGGAGAAAGAATGGTTTCAATTTTTTAACAAGTACAAGAAGTGTCAAGTCCATGGAAATCTCCTACATGCATTGGCACAAGAGCTACAAAAAGTCACATCAACTTGGCCTTTATATCAATGGGGACTTGATCTTGTGGGTAAGATTCATCCATCTTCCTCTAATGGATGTAAATTAATAATCACAACCACTGAGTATTTCACAAAGTAGATTGAAGTCGTCTCCTTAACCGCCATCACTGGTAAACAAATTTCCTCCTTCATCTTGAACTACATTTTCTGTCGGTATGACATCCCTAGCTCCATTGTCGTTGACAATGGTAGACCCTTTAAAAATTAGGATGTACAAGAACTTTGTGAAAAATTCCATATCCAACACTAATTTTCCACACCCTATTACCCTCAAAGGAATGGCCAAGTAGAAGCCTCAAATAAGACTATTTTGAAAATCCTGAAGAAAATTGTGAACGAAGCTGGATGTGACTAGCATGTTCAATTAAACCCTACTTTTTGGGCATATCATACTAGTATCTGAACCCCTACAAGAGCCACACCATATGCTCTTGTGTATGGATCATAAGCCATCTTACTTATTGAGGTTGAGTTACCTTCACTCCAAGTATCATTGAAAGGAATCATTTTAGAAGAAGACTATTGAGTATCCAGATTACAGGAGTTGGAATTGTTAGACGAACATCGCCAGCATGCTATTGATCATCTAAAAGCTTATCAAAAAAGAATGTCAAGGAGCTATAACTAGAAGGTAAGACCAAGAACATTTTAGGTTGGTGACTTGGTCCTAAAAGAGAATCCTTGTAATCAAGAGGATCATGAAAAGAAGGGAAAATTTGAACCAATTCGCTAGGTCATTTTGTCATTGTATCAATATATGGATCTAGAGCATATCAGTTATCTACACCTAAGGGGGACTTGTTTGAAGAACCTATCAACAACCTTCATCTCAAGAAATTTTATGCATAACTCATACAATACACGGTTCAAAAAGCTAAAAAATCCAAAAAAAAAAAAAAGTTGAAAAATCTAAAAAATGAGAAAAAGAGAAAAATAAAAAAAAAAGCAAAAAAAAAAATCTAAAAAATCAAAAAAGATCAAAAGCTGAAAAATCCAAAAAATCAAAAAAGCTGAAAACTACAAAAAAAGTAAAAAGTTGAAAATCCAAAAAACCAAAAAAATAAATGAAAAAAAACCATTACCTTGATGAAAACCTAGCAAACAGGTGTCTTGGTGCAACAAAAAAATTAGAAAATCAGAAAAAATGCAATAAAAACAAGTAGTGAAAACCTGGAAACAAGCACTATTTGTGATAGATTAGCTTTTCCATCTATTGGAACATATGTCGGTCATCCGCTTTTTTCCATCATTATGCCTATTCATCATACGAACCTCATGTACATATCCGAGCATCACAGTCATGTTTCATCTTGGCTTGGTGATCATTGTGCATATTCACAATAAATGGTTGGTTTCTCATTTGGGGAAAAATCCTAAACTCACTGGGGGAAATCTACTTTGAGCTTAAAACAATGGATAAACAACAATCAGACAACATAGCAAACATAGTTGTTGTCAAATAAAGTTTGCACCCTTGATAAGCTATGAACTATAGCAACCTATTGACACATGGGAACACTTCGAGGTTGTGGGTGACCCGGGAATGAAGTGGACCTCCAGATTATAGACTGGTTCCCCTTAAGATAGCTTGAAAATAGGATAAGGAAAAGAGTAAGAAGGATATGCTTAAAACCTTAAACCTAAAATTCGACAATATTGTTGAAACTCACAAAAATCTCAATAAAGCTAAGAAATCTCACAACACATAGATTTATGTTTGCAAAAGTGATTTTATGTAATGTTCTGACTATTCTAATGATTAACACAAGGAAAATGATGATGTTTTCACAGATATAAATGCAATAGAAAGAGATCACTAACATAAACCTGCACTATGACATAATATTCTTTGCATCCAATATTGAAGGAATCTGATAAAATAAAAGATTACACAGAACTTATCATGTAATTCACAACCAATACTAAAAGAACAAAGAAAATAGGTGAAGGAAATGACTTTCTATTGAGAAAAATAAGGAGTCTATGTATTGCAAATTTGTAGTATTCATACAAAAAATGAGTTACAAAGTCTAAATAATGCTCTTTTAGCAATCTCTTAACCAAGAACTCCTTTTACAAAGAGGAAAAAATGCCATATATACAACAAAAACCAAAAGTGTCAGCCCCTGCCTTAGGGTTTTCAAAAATTGAGTCAGTTCCTAAACACGTCAGCCCTAGAAGCATTTTGGAAAAAAGTCAATGAGGCATTAAATGTGCATACCCTATTCATGTCGGTGAAAGCTCGCTCCTAGGCATGGCCTTTAGATCTTTTGCAACGATCGCATTAACTTGCAACCCTCATGTCCACCCTCAAGACTTCTTTGTAGAGCTACCTTGAATGTTCTGAAGTATGGTCATTAATGTCGATCCACTTTTGCTAGTAGACATCACAACTGTCATTGTGACTCGCGGCCTCTTGCCCTTCAACTTTCTTCTTGTTCTAGATCTTCCTGCAAGTTGACCTCCTTGAGAAACAACATCAGATTTATCCTACTTAGATCTTTACAAACGAACACTGCTATCCATCAAACCGATTAATCATCTCATTCACAGAGCAGATCCATACCACTCACATTTTGTTGATCTTCTTCACAGGATGGTCACCATAGTCAAACTACCATTGGTTTCCCTCAGCCTCCCCTAATTGGTTGAATAGCCACCACATAAGATTTTTAGGTGGTCAAAAGTCATTTAAATAGAATCGCATGTTAGTGAGACACTAGTTGTGTCTCCCCAATGCAGTTATACTCCACAACAGCAATCGACATAGTTTAGAGCTATCGTCGAGAGTTCATAGTGAGCGGAAAGAGTTATACCAATGTCAAATATTGTCGCCCAGACTATTGCTATTGGCCAAAAATCATACCGAAAGCATCTGACAGTAGATACCATTCCATTTAGACCATCGACAAGAGTCTCGGTGATGCTCAGCATGAATGCACCCATCAGCAAGACAAAAAAGTTGGTACAAGGTCTCAGCGAGCTCCTATCAGTCACACCAAAGAGCTAAACCATTAGTGAGACTCTATCAATCGGGAAGACATCATATTGAATGCAAACCCCTCAGCTAAGAGTCTTACTAAAGCCATATACCCATTGGCGAGACCACAACAAGTCAGCGAGACATCATAGCAAGTGTAACTTTTTCAGCCAAGAGTCTCCCCGATGCTTACAACCTTGTGAACAATTTTTGGCGAGAGATCTCCCTGAGTGGAGAGAAAAAGAAAACTCACAGTGACCAAAATGTCTTGGCGACCCGAGCATTGAAAAAAAAGGGCGGAGTTGGAGTCAGGGTGGAAATTGAAACTAAAATTAACCAATATTTCCAAGTCCATCCCTCATTCCAATTCCGCCCTTGCAAAAGCAAAGAACCCCCAAACAAAAGAAAGCAAAGTGAGATCAAAATCAAAACTGATCTCAGGAAAAACATAGCAGGGGGGCGGAAGTAGAACAAAAAGAGACCATGGAACTTTTTCCAAATTCAGAGCTGGTTATAGTTCCAGATCTGCCCACAACAATGCACAAATCAAAAGGGAAGAAAGAAAAACACAAAGAAGATCAAAGGGAAAGAAAACTCCCTCGATCACAGGTAATGAAAAAAGGCCAAGAAAAGAAGAATGTGTGGAACTGGAACCGGAATAGAAATGAAAAATGGAATTTGGAAAAGTTTTTGATGTTCGGTTTCAGTTCTGATCCCACCTCCGACAACAAATAAGGAAAAAAGGGGAAAAGGAAAAAAAGAAAAAAAGGGAAAAACAACCCCACAGTAAAACAAAAGGCCAAAAGAAAATAAACAGACAAAGGTGCAGAACCGGAACCGGAACCGGAACAAAAATGAAAACTGGAATTTGGAAAAGTTTCAATGTTCATTCTCGATTCCAACTCCACCTCTGATAGAAAAAAAAGAAGAGGGCACAAAGAAAACAAAACAAAACAAAAAAATGGGGAAAGTAAGGCAAAAGGATAAGACGAAGACCCTCCCAATTAAAACTGAACACCCGTACACTGGGCTCAACCCTTATGGGAGCCACATTTAATCCGCATGCCGAATTTAAAACATAATTTTCCCCTACAGCTGAACAAGAAGCAAAAAAGTTAGAAAATATGTAACCTTGATGCAAATGTTGCTCCATTTGGCCTTCATGAACACTTGAAGACATAGATTGCCCTACCTGATTGAGCTTGCAGGTGAAAATTGGGTAACATTTCTAGTGACCTCAGCTGGATGTTTGCCTGATAAACATGCAAACTAGTAGCCTAGGCCTATCCATTGGGAATGGAGTCCATTTTTGTGTTCTACTTTGAGTCAAAAAACTATAACTCAGCTTCAAAACACGCAAACTGAAAGAAACTACAACAACTCTATTGAAGACAAAATTTGAGAAACCAGGTGCAACAACTGTACTTTATTGAAAGCAAAACAATACTAGAATGAAAATGTGCCATGGGGCACTTATTGAAAGCAAAAACAAAAATTTCTACCCTACCCTACACTTACCAGTAAGAAATTAGTCAAACAAAACCATTCACAGGATGATTGAAATAGATGCCCTTTCTCCTCAATATGCAATGACTCTCAAGCTTAATGGCAGTTGAATAAAGATGGTACACTGAAAAATGTTTAAAATTCCAATACACTGCCTCATGAAAGAGGGTAACAAGTTCACTTACCTCTTTAAACTGATCATATGCATTTGTATTCAAAGGAGGATAAGTAAATTGAACACACTCTTTTTCTACTACAAGTACATCCTTTATGCCACTTTCAGCTGTGGCTCCATGTGTGAGTGTTTGATTAACCATTGTCGCTTTATTAAACTCCATCTAGGCTAAATCTCTGATCGGACAGCCCCTTGTAAAGACCAAAATTGAGCTCTCCTTGTTGGTCTCTTACCCATTCACTGTTGTTTTATAGCCTTGGCTAGAAAAGTCTAACCCCTGTGACTGACTTAGTGAGAAAAAAGAAGCTTCTTCAGTAAGCTCGAGTTGTTCATGATTAACTTCATCAAGAGGTACTAGTTCAACACCCAAATTAGTATAGAAAGCTTCTAAATCATTCCAAAACATATCCTCTTCAATGTCTTCTTTACTTTTCTGAATAGAAAGACTAATTTCAGGCCTAATGCAGTTCTCATCTACCTTTGATAAAGCATCAAAATCACCCTCTTTGCAAAACAGTATGTCCAGTTTAGGGATTTGTTCAACTTGATGGGTATTTTCATGCACATCAAAATGTGGCTCTCCATGAACAGTGCTACTTAAACCTCCTTGTTCACGAGTAAAGACTTCAAACTTACCTTCACCTTTATGCAACAATAAATTAGTATTACCTCTATCAACCTCATGTTGGTCCAATTCTTCATCCTTGTCAATGAAGTAAGGTAGACCATCAAATGAGAAGATTAACTTTGCCTTTCAATTCTCAGCTATGTTCATTACAACAAGCTACTCAACCTGATTCTCCTCACCTTCTTGCAAAAGTTTAGATTCCTCATTTTCCAGTATTGAGTGAAACTCGGCAATTACCTCCTCTCCATCAAGCTGAGAGAATAGAGATAGTCCCTTATTCCAAGCTGTAAATTGACCTTTCTCAACAACTACTTCCATTTCATCCTCTTTTCATCCAACTTGAACTTGATGGATTTCCTCTTGTCCAATTGTTTGTTGCTGCAAGTGATGACACTTAATGGCTAAATGCAAAAGATTCGCATTATTAAGCTTTTCCCAGAGGATTAAGTTATCTTGATCAATAAGTTTCTCCTCCTTTGCCTTCTGAACATTAGAGCTTAGTTCCATTTGAATGTCTGATAATGGAGTCTCATAGGGTTGAAAGCATGTTCCCTTCCAACTTGGAATTTCAAAACTAGAAGGCTGACTTGAAAACTCAGAAAGTAAGTTTTGCTTAAAACTTGAAAATTTGGACTTGGGAATCTCCTCCTGAATAGGTTGTTCAGGAACATGGAAGGTTGATTGAAACTCCTTTTATTTTTGTGCAAGTAAGTTTTTCATTTACTCTTCTTTAGCTGCAACTTGTCTAGCAACAACCTTCTGTTCATACTCTTGGACCTCCACATACTATTGATGTTGAATATAAGCTTGCAAGCAAGCTCTTCCTCTTACACAAAAAACTCTTGGTCTCTCTTAATATCATCCATCTTCCTTTGGAAATCAAGCAATATCTTATCAATATTGCTAACTCCCTTATTAGTATTTTGGGGCTAGTTATTGAAAGTACCATGTTGATTTTGTGTAGAAATGAGTTCCTGTGGTTGAATTTGAGCGTATGTTGGGCGACATTGAGATTGCGCAAGAGTGGGAGGGTGGGAGGCATGATAAATTTTTTGGAACTCTGTTGCTACGGGGTCATTTGGAATAATGATAGTATATTGTTTTGTATAATATGGTCGATAAGAGGACATATACACAAGGGTTTCATGGAATGGAGGGTTAAAGGCCATATTTCAATGAAAGCCTAACATCTCTTTTCCATTCAAATTAGATTTCCATCCAAAAAACTTAAAACATGTGAGCACTTGAGCTACTGAAACTAGAAAATTTCCACACTTGGAGTCACCAGGTATGTGATTCAACTTGCCTCCAAGAGGCTGAAACTACCGTTCTACACACCAAACAACAGTAACATAAGGACAAGAGAGACTAAAAATTAGTTATGAGTCCCACCGGCCATGCCAAAAATTGTTGTCAACTAAAGTTTGGACCCTTAATAAGCTATGAACTGTAGCAACCTATTGACACATGGGAACACTTTGAGGTTGTGGGTGACTTGGGAATGAAGTGGACCTCCAGATTATGGGTTGGTTCTCCTTAAGATAACTTGAAAATAGGATAAGGAAAAGTGTAAGAAGGATATGCTTAAAACCTAAAACCTTTCACTAACAAGTGATACACCAAAGATAAAATTTGACAATATTGTTGAAACTCAGAGAAATCTCAATAAAGCTAAACAATCTCACAACATAGAGATTTATGTCTAGAAAAGCAATTCTATGTAAGGTTTTGACTATTCTAATGCTTAACATAAGGAAAAAAATGATGTTTTCACAGATAGAAATGCAATATAAAGAGATCACTAGAATAAACCTGCAGTATGACATAATATTCTTTGCATCCAGTATTGACAGAATATGATAAAATAAAATATTACACAGAATTTATCATGCAATTCACAACCAATACTAAAACAACAAAGAAAATAGGTGAAGGAAATGACTTTCTATTGAGAAAAATAAGGAGTCTTTGTATTACAAATTTGTAGTATTCATACAAAAAATGAGTTCCAAAGTCCGAATAATGCTCTTTTAGCAATCTCTTAACCAAGAACTCCTTTTACAAAGAGGAAAAAATGCCATATATACAACAAAAACCAAAAGTGTCCGCCCCTACCTTAGGGTTTTCAAAAATTGAGTCAGTTCCTAAACACATCGGCCCTAGAAGCCTTTTGGAATAAAGTCAATGAGGCATTAAATGTGCATACCCTGTTCATGTCAGTGAAAGATCGCTCCTAGACATGGCCTTCAGATCTTTTGCAACGATCGCATTAACTCAAAGCCCTTGTGTCCACCCTCAAGACTTCTTTGCAGAGCTGCCTTGAATGTTCTGAAGTATGGTCATTAATGTTGATCCACTTTTTCTAGTAGACATCACAGCTATCATTGTGACTCACAACCTATTCCCCTTTAACTTTCTTCTTGTTATAGATCTTCTTGCAAGTTGACCTCCTTGAGAAACAACATCAGATTTATCCTGCTTAGATCTTTACAGACGAACACCAATGTCCACCAAACTAATTCATCATCTCATTCACAGAGCATATCCATACTACTCACATTCTATTGATGTTCTTCACAGGATGGTCACCACGGTCAAACTACCACTGGTTTCCCTCAGCCTCCCTTGATTGGTTGAACAAACACCACATAAGATTTTTAGGTGGTCAAAAGTCATTTAAATAGAATTGCATGTCAGTGAGACACTAGTCGTGTCTCCCCAATGCGATTATACTCCACAATAGCAATCAGCATAGCTTAGAACTATTGGTGAGAGTTCATAGCGAGTGACAAGAGTTATACCGATGTCAAAGATTGTCTCCTAGACTATCGCTATCAGCCAGACATCATACTGAAAGCATCTGGCAATAGATGCCATTCCATTTAGACCATCAACAAGAGTCTCAATGATGTTCAGCACGAACACACCCATCAGCAAGACAAACAAGTTAGGACAAGGTCTCAATGAGCTCCTATTAGTCACACCGAAGAGGTAAACCATCAACGAGACTCTATCAATTGGGAAGATATCATATCAAATGAAAACCCCTCGTCCAAGAGTCTTACCAAAGCCATATACCCATCGGCAAGACCACAACAAGTCAACGAGACATCATAGCGAGTGTAACTTTTTCAGCCAACAGTCTCCCCAATGCTTACAACCTTGTGAACAACTGTTGGCGAGAGTTCTGCCCAAGCAGAGAGAAAAAGAAAAGGCAAAGTCAAATTCAGGATGGAAACTGAAACCGAAATTAACCAATATTTCCAAGTCCATCCCCCGTTCTGATTTTTCCTTGGCAAAAGCAAAGAACCCCCAAACAAAATAAAGAAAAGTGGGATCAAAACCAAAACTGATCTTGGGAAAAACATAGTGGGGGGATGAAAGCGGAACAAAAAGAGACCATGGAACTTTTTACAAGTTCAGGCTCGGTTACATTTTCATATCCACCCCCGACAACGCACTAAGAAAAAGGGAAGAAAGAAAAACACAAAGAAGATCAAAGGTAAAGAAAACCCCCTCGATCATTGGAAATGAAAAAAGGCCAAGAAAAGAAGAATGTGCGGAACCAGGATCGGGACTGGAACAGAAACGGAAACTAGAATTTGGAAAAGTTTTTGATGTTCAATTTCGGTTCCGATATCACCTCTGACAACAAATAAGGAAAAAATGGGAAAAGGAAAAAAAGAAACAAAGGGAAAAACAGCCCCACAGTCAAATGAAAGGCCAAAAGAAAAAAAATGGACAAAGGTGCAGAACCAGAATTGGAACCGGAATAGAAACGGAAAGTAGAATTTGGAAAATTTTCAATGTTCATTCTCGGTTCCGACTCCGCCTCTGACAGAACAAAAAGAAGAGGGCACAAAGAAAACAAAGAAAAATAGAAAAAGGGGGAAAGCAAGGAAAAATCATAAGACCCTCCTAATAAACACAAAACACCCGCATGCTGGGCTCAACCCTTATGGGAACCCCATGTAATCCATGTGCCGAATTTAAAACATATTTTTTCCTTGTAGCTACACAAGAAGCAAACAAGTTAGAAAATATGTAACCTTGATGCAAATGTTGCTCCATTCGAACTTCATGAACACTTGAAGACATATATTGCCCTACCTAATTGAGCCCGCAGGTGAAAATCGGGTAACAATAACAATGACAAAAAAAACTCAACATTGAACATCAATCACAATTTTCAAAAAATCAACCATCCAAATCAACAACACAATTGGTAAAAAAAAAAAAAAAAATCTAACTGCATGATGTTTTTTTGAATCATGGTTTAATCAATTTTGCATGAATGTTCAGTTGTTGTATTTTGATTTTTGTGATCATTTCTCTTGAGAAACTCGAGGATGTCATGAACTAGAGAAGCTATGATAGAGTATGGTATTTTCTTTGTTTTTTATATATGAGTTGATCATTACTACTATGTAAATTTATCGTGATATGTGCTCTACAAAGTATCATTGATGGCATTCTAGATTTTCATAGGCAAAGGATTAACTCTTATCTGTTTTATGCAAGCAATACTCAATTCATCTCAGTTCAATTATTCCTAGATGCTTTTATTACCTTGCAATATCAAAAATCAATAAGAGTTGTACTTAGGTCATCATGGTCAAATTATACCATCAATGTTTGTACTAACTTTCAACATATTAAAAGCTCAATGATGATACCAAACACAACAAATCAGTTGACAAAAGGCCAACATTAGATATTTAGATTTGCATGGTTAAGATAGATTGCATCCTTATTAGTTTTGTATATGTATTTTAGATTATAAAGAACTAGCTAATTTCAAAATGATTCTACCTCTCTCATTAAAAGATTGAGTACATTTAACATTAAAAAAAAAAGATCAATCACATGTAGCTTCATAATCATTATCATATCATGCATACATTAGAAGGTATTATCATAGGTCATGCATCCATACATTAGATCATATATTTGCATCATTAAAAATGCAAAAAAATAAAGTGCATCACATCTTAGCTGCATGATCAAATCCATCTCATATATCATAAAGCATCATCGATAAGGCCATATAGAATCATAATCCATGCATCACCATTTCATTATTGCATCCATACACAACCATAGCATAATCATATAGATATCACATAGCATATAGAATGAAAATCAAATGCATTCATCATAAAAGCATATAGACAACATATAGATCAATAGTATTCACTACATCTCATATAATCTCAAAATAATAAATGTCAAGTGTACAATGATATCCCAAAATGTGGAAAGATACATCAACAAAGTGGTGAGAAATCCTAAAAGTCCCTGACTGAATAAATGTATAAACCAAGTCTTAGTACATATCAAATATGAGCACAAAGCTATGTGGTGCTCCCCCCAGACAATGTAGACCTCGTTGTGCCTGCTGTTGCACCACTAGATGGACCTGCACCTAGATCCCTTCCTGATGGATCTATGTGAGGTGGCCCAATCACACCCTTGCTCATAGTTTGAGAATAACTTCGACTTCAATATTTAGCCAGAGTGGAAGAGTACTATAGATTACGGTAAAACATCATCTATCCTATCATTGACTCTCACCTATCATGAGATCAATCATTATCTAACCTATCAAACATCATGAAAAAAATGAATGATGTGATCATCAAGCATCAAAAGTCAGGAGAACAATAGAAAAAATTCAACTCTCGTGTCAATGCACTAGAACAGTGCATCAATGCGCTGAAACAATGGATGTGCCAAAAAACTCCATAAATGCGCCAAAATAGTCCTTTGATGCGCGAAAACCCTCTATGCGCTACAACATTCAATATATGTGCTACTCTATGACATCTTTGCGCTAAATCAACATATGCACTAAAACAGATAATCAATGCATTAAATCTGGGCATCTATGCACTACACTACCATATGCACTAAAACATTAAATCAATGCACTATATCAAATTCTAAATGTGCTAAAATGCAAAGAAAAAAATTTAAAACATCAAAAAATGTGCAAAAAATAAATTTAAATTTAAAAAAGTGATTTCTCAAGGTGCATACCGGAGATCCATATGTGGCAGGGTGGTTGTGTCTTCGAACTCACTCGAATCGATGGGTTTGGTATGGGATCACTATCTTGCTCCAAGTATCAATCAGCTCAATCTTCCAAATGCAAATGAATTCAAATGAGCTCACTTTTTCATATTTTTCTCTTTTAAAGGGGTAATTGGAGGGTAATTAAGTGGGGTTATTTTATTTTTGACAAGGGCATCAATTAGTCAATTGGCAGGATCATTCTTAGATAAATCGTCTCAACATCATACAATTTGAAAATCATTAGAAAATCATTAAAAAATCAAATTTTTCATGATTTATCCCCCGAGGGGGCATACACGCATCATCACTTGAAAATTAGCGTCTGGGCATATCAAAATTTGTATCAGCACTATTAGCAATTTTTTCTTTGAAGCAATGTGCCGCAAAAACATCACTTCAAAGAGGGGAAAAATGTATACACTCAAATTTGGTTTGGAGGAATTAATGAAAAACAAGTCATTTAATTAACAATATTTAATTCTTCTACTTATAAATAAATTGAAAAATTTATTTATATAGTTCACTTTCCCTAATTCTTTCTATCTTAAATCATCCTTCCTCATGTCTTAGTTAAATGAACAAATGTAATTATTTTGTTTTATTTAATTAACTCTCTAATTAAATTTGAATTTTTAATTCGAATTTGAGCACATTTTTACTAACTTCTTCTCATCTTCAACCTCATCATGTGTCTCATGAAATTAAATATTTCTAATATTTAATTTGGCATTTATCCTCAACAAATTTTAACCAATTTGGGACAATTGGTCTTCATCTCCATTTGATTCCTCTTCACATTTGGCATTTTGTTCTTATAAAGGGAACATACTCCCCTTTTCTCTCTAACCTCTTTACTTTCAATCGTCCATTCTCCAGATTGAATCTAGACCATTGATTCCTGCCACCTAGGCTCATGCCTTGGAAAATCTATAAGTAGACCCTCATTTACAACAAAAGCATATAGAGAGCTGAGCATAATTACACTCAACATAATTTTCATTAGCATTATCATCTTAGCATTGAGCATTCTAGTATTTGCATTTAAGTATCAAGTAATTTAATCATGGCATTACCATTAGCAACATCTTAATTACTGTAGTTTCATCATATCATTTCCATTAGTAGCATCACAATAGTATCATTATCTTTGCATATCATCTTCAGCTAGTTTAGCAATCCTGTAGTTTAGGAAACATTTCTTGCATTTACAACATCTCTCATTCTTCAGGTTGTCATTTGGAAAGTCATGTCCATAGATAATCTTCTCAAGAGAAAAAATGGCTTAAAGAATGCAGGGAGATGAAGGACAATGAGACGCCATTAGGGAATCGTTTGTTTCAATTTTATTTTTATTTGAATTCATTAATATAATGTTTCACTTGTGTGTTGTGTACTTTTTATTTGGTTATTCATGATACATTTTATATAGCACACACATATGATCAATTCCATATGTTGAATATGGGTATATATGATGCTATTCTAGGTATGAGTTGGCTAGAGATAAACAATGATTTCCTAGGTTATGAGAACAAACAAGTTATCCTAAACTCTAACATGGGGACATGTTACATTTTATAAGGGGAGAAAAGACATCTTCACATTAAAAATATTTCAGCCATGCAAGTCAAGCGTAGTGAAAGGAAAACTTGTAAAATATTTTGTGCTATGGTTTTTCAAACATGTGATAAGTTTAAAATAGACATTAATGTTAAACCTGTGATACAATAATTTAAAGATGTATTTCCTAAAGAATTAAATAGTTTACATCCTAAATTATTTGTAGAACATGTGATTGATTTAGTTCTTAGGGAAGAATATGTCTTTAAAGCCCCTTATTGTCAATCAATCCCTGAATTAACTGAACTAAACATTCAATTAACATAATTACTTAAAGAATCAAAGATAAAACCAAGTGTCTCTCCTTGGGGTGCACCACTAGTTTTTGTCAAGAAAAAATATGGAACCATGAGGTTATGTTCAAATACATTACAGACAATTTAAAAAATTAACCATAAAATAAGTATACCTTGCCTCGAATTTATGACCTCCTAGACCAGTTAAATGGTGCCAAATGTTTCTCCAAAATAGATTTAAGATCAGGATATCATCAAATTTACATTAGAGAATCAAGTATTTCTGAAACTTCCTTTCAAACATGATATGACCATTATCAATTTGTAATAATTCCTTTTGGTTTAACCAACACACCGACAACCTTCATGACTTTGATGCATGATATCTTTCAACTATTTATAGATGTATTTGTGATTATTTTTTTAGATGATATCTTAATATACTCAAAGAATGAGGAAGAGCATGAGAAACATCTCAAGATGGTACTAGAAACATTGTAAAAGAGTAAGTTATATGTCAAATTTAGCAAGTGTGAATTTTTCAAATCAGAAGCATCTTACCTAGGACATGTAGTTTATGAAAAGAGTATTTCACCTAACCCTACTAAAATTAAGTCAATACAAGATTGGCCTATTCCAAAGGATGCTCACAAATTCAAAATTCTTCTAGGATTATATGGGTTTTATCGATGTTTTGTTAGAAACTATTCCAAAATAGATGTACCTTTGATTGATCTATTAAAAAAGAACAAAGCTATAATTAGACCTAGAATGTGATAAATCTTTTAATACACTAAAAAATTTATTAACATATGCACCTATTCTTTGTATTCCAAATTTTATTAAGCCTTCTATTGAGGTTATTGATGCACGTGGTCTAAGTATCGGTGGTGTTCTAATGCAATACAATCTAGTAGTATATTATGAATCTAGAAATTTTCTACCCACTAAATGAAACTACCCTATCCATGATCTTGAATTATTAGGCATTATCCATGCTTTAAAGGTTTAACGCCATTATTTATTACGAAATAAGTTTACATTAAAAACCAATCGTTTTAGTCTCCAATGCATCTTTACTCAACCTCACCTTAACATGAGGCAAAGAAGATGGATGTAACTCTTAACTGAATATGATATCACCATCCATTATGTTCTTGGAGAAGAAAATGTAGTGGCAGACACTTTAAGTTGAAAATGACAATGTGTTAATGTTGTAACTTTGGAGAGAATTCAATTTGAATAAGACATAAAATCCAGGTTACCAATTGATGATTATTTCCAACCAATTTATGAAGGCCTGCAACATCAATCCCCTAATGTCCATCTAAAGATCAAATAGAGCATTATTTGCTAAGCAGCAATGGTCCCCTTTACTACAAAGGAAGATTATGCATTCCCAATCTACCTAACCTTAAAATAAGGATATTGAAATATTCTCATGACATGTTGCTGGCCGAACATCTTGGATTGTAGAAAACCTATCTTTCAATAAAGAAAAACTACTTTTGGCCTTAAATGAAGACTGAAATATGTACCTATATTCAACAATGTTTAACTTGTCAAAAGGTAAAAGTAGAATAACATAAACCTTTGGGTCTCTTGCAACCTTTTCCTATACCAAATTGGAAGTGGGAGTCATTAGTATGGATTTTAATACTAGATTACCTTGAGCACATAAAGGACATGATTCTATTTTTGTAGTAATGGATAGATTAACCAAGATGGCACATTTAGTACCTAGCAAAATAAAGTCATTTTCTTTTGATACTACCCATATTTTTGTCAAAGAGATTGTCAAGTTACATGGCTTTCCAAAGAATATTATTTTAGACTAAGATCCTAGGTTTACATCATCTTTTTGGAAATCTCTATTTACAAAACTTTGTACCCACCTAAATTTTAGTATTGCCTATCATTTTGAGTTAGATGGTCAAACTAAAAGAGTTAATAGAATCTTAGAAGATGTGTTGTGAATGTATACCATGGGAAAACTCGTGTCATCAGAAGATTATTTACACTTAATAGAGTTTGCATACAATCTTGGATATCATTCAACTATTAATATGCCACATTTTGAACCTTCTCATGGTCAAAATTGTAATAGACCTATCTCATGGTCCAACCCTATCCATAAGGTTTGGTATGAGAATGAAAACCTATTGAAAATGGAAGTTATTATTAACAAATCCAAATGAAATATGAAGGCTTCCCAAGAGAGGTATAAAAGTTGGATTGATTTCAAGAGGTCCAATGATGAAAGCAAGGTGGTGATGAATCAACCAAACTCACAATAATCAGATCCAAAACCAAGAAACTTTCCCTAAATACACAACTAGAGGCTTGTAGCCCACAAAACCTGACTTTGCACAATATATTTTAGAGAATGGTATACAAATACCTTCTTAACATCCTTTGAGACTCACAACATGACCCAACACAAAATACCAATAGTCATGATGAGGTTTCTTTGAAACAACATTGAAAATCAATAACCTACCCCTATTTTAGGCCACTCAATTAGCCCTATTTTCCAAAGGAAGTACTTCCTAAACTCCTTGCTTTCACCAAAAATAATTTGACAGAGCTAAATTTTGTCCCAAAACCACATAATCCATTACCATTTCATAGATACCTGACTTCCAAAATGTTGCACCATGAAACCCTCATTTTACATACAAAACACTAGGGTTTATTGGAAATATTATCATCCGGGATTTCATGACACAACAATTCATCAAATACCTTACATGTACCCTAAAAAAACTCATAAGTCTATTACATAGACAATTCTTTCACTATTTTGTTAAAACTCTACTTTGACACCTTCATTTCACATGGAAAATCACTCAAATTACCCTAGGGAGTCATCCCAATTCTCACAGCTCAACTCCTTTTCCTACAGCAGCATAAAAACACCTAAATTAAAATGTGTATGACCCATTACATGAGTTACAGTTGGTATAGAAAGTGGAATGGGTGAATTCACCATTTTAAGAGGCAATCAACCCTAAATTATGTATTAACAAGGCTGCTTCAAAAAAATAATGAAATATCTTTCTAATTTTAGAGTTAGACTCTCAAAATGGAACCAAATGGAAGATAACTCATGTATCTACAAAACAAAAATGGATTCAAATCATTCAAAACCTATACGGGTTTGTACATTAAGATAAAGGTTTAGGAAAAACTAAAAAATTGTAGAAAAAATGTTGTATTATGTTTGGAATTCTTCAATAAAGCAATCAACTACAAAACTTGAGAGGTGGAGAGGATTTTATACATGTTTCCATTCAAATACCAACTATTTAATGCCTATAACTACCTTTTTAAATACTAAAATCTTCATATTCCTAATAAGTTGCATTTTGACTATTTTTTGCCTTGACAGCATTTACATCTTTTGTGCAACTTTTACTAACTTGACTCCTATGAATCAAAACCACCCAAATACATATAAAATAGTCTTATTAGACCCTATTTAGCATAAATAGACCTTGCATAGTGTAAAAATACATGAGTGTTCCTAGATTTGACATGTTGACCTTCATTTGAAACCATCATGTGCTTGAGTGCACCTGCACCATTCAACCCCACAGAAAAGGAACTCATGTCACATGAGTTGGGGCTTGTAACATAATTTATATTTTCTCCACACACTCTCTAACCTGCAAACTCCTTCCTCTAGTTCAAACAATGAGATCCTATGATCTTCCTTGCATCCTTAACATTCTTGACCTTGTTTTCTCATAAACTTGTCTCTAACTCTGCATTCAGACCTGCTAGTTGTCTTTCATCTAGTATTTGACCAAAACTAGACATTGTTCTTATCTTCACATTCACAAAAAAAAATTTGTTATAAGTTCCTTGAACCATCTTTCCTCTTACCTCATCTTCACACTTGTAACTACTCTTAATGTCCTATCCATTATGTTTGTTCATCCCTGTTATCAGTCCCACTGTCTTGTCAGCCTTTTGTACCACTGTACCATCAAGTATACAGCCTACTATGCCTGTAGATCTTACTAATTTTCCTCTCACCATGCTTCCAATCAATGGACACACCATTTTACCAACCAAAATATTCTTATTCCAATTCACTATCAACAAACCTGAATTATCTTTCTCACTTGTTGTCCCAACATTCCCAAGTTTTGAAGCAACTATAACACCTATCTTTTTGTCTTCTCTTACAACTTCAACAAGCTCTTTCTTTCCACACATTATTACCTCGACTTTACCCTTTTCATCTTCCACCAAAGGAGACCAAAGAAATTTACATCCATCCTTCTCTATAGTGTATGTGTTCTCTCTCCCATCATATAATGCACACATGTCATACTGCCATGGCCTACCTAGGAGTAAATGACAACAATCTATAGGAAATATATCACAAACTACCTTATATTTATAGCCTCCAATCCAAAATTCAACAACTACTTGTTCATTGACCAACAAATATTGCCCATCACTCAACCAAGACACCTTATATAGCAACTCATGGAGAAATTTTTGCAAATTTAGTTTGTTAACCATCTCACTTCACACCATATTATTTGTAGAGCTAGAATTGATAACAATTTTTCATACCTTGTTTTTGCACTTACATGTGGTCTTGAAAATATTCTTCCTTTGCAATGTCTCCATCTCCTTTGTTGCCTTCAATATGGTCTTTCTCATAATCAAATTTTTACATGTCTTAGGAGTAGCATGTAAAATTGTAGAATGGTTACTCTCACATTCCTCTTCTTGTACTATTTGTGCTCTCCTTTCAATCCTCTTTTCTCCACTTGATGAACTACAAAATTTTTCAAGACATTTCCAAGAAGGATGACCATATTCATTATAATTCTAACATCTCCCTACAAAAAAATTTGAATTTACACCACCACTAAATCTACCACTACCCCTAAAACCTCCTCTAGCATCAACACCTTGCTCCTTACCTTTATTTCCTTCTTGTTCCTCATTTGGTTGTCTTGATGTAGGGAATGATCCTCTCTCTCTTGTACTAGTATCTCTTCCTCTAAAAAATTTCTCTTTCCTTCTTTTTATCTTTTCCTCCACCCTAATTGCCAATTGGAGACACTCTTCAACAATCTTTGGGTTAGAAATAACCAATTCATCTTGTATATTCAATCTAAGGCCACCTAGATATCTAGCCACTTTTTCAACTTCATCTTCATCCCTTCTTGACCTTATACTTAGTTTATAAAATTCATTAGTATAGGCCTTAAAATCTAGATCTTTTTGTTTCAAACCTTGCAATCTTTTATACAATTGAACTTCATAATCCTTTCGAAGAAACTTCCCTTCAAGTTTTTGTACCATATTTTTCCAAGAAACTATTCTTGATTTTCCTTGTTTTCTCCTTTCTGCTTGCTCGTAGTCCCACCATAGAAGAGCATGACCTTTAAGTTGTTTTTTCCACCTTCACCTTCTGCTCATCTGAAATGTTTTGAATTTTAAAGTGGTTGTCCATAGCTGCAATCCTGTCAAACAACTCTTCTTCATTTAAATTTACTCCATACATAGGAATATCAAATTTTACCTTCATTGAATCACCTTTAACTGCCTTGAGAATCTTTTCCATCCTCTAGTCTTCAAGGTCTAACTCCTCACCAACATCTTCATATTCTTCATCTTCCTCCTTTGTTTCACTCTCTTCATTCTCATCTCTTATTTTCCTTGTCTCTAAGGCAGCAAGCCTTTCCAACATAGTATTGTGTGACACTATAATCTTACCATGCTTCTCCTTTCGTTTCTCCAACTCTCTAGTAGCACCAACACCCATTAGAGGCATCTTTACAAACTTGTGTATTCTCCTTCCAATCACCTTTCTTCAAACCTACAAAATTTGAACCACAAGAGACCTTGTTCCTGAGATTTGATACAACATAATGTAAGCAAGGTGGTGATGACTCAACCGAACTCACAATAATCATATCCAAAACCAAGAAACCTGTCCTTGAATACACAACTAGAGGCTTGTAGCCCACAAAACTTGACTTTACACAATATATTTTAGAGAATGCCATAAAAATACCTTCTTAACATCCTTTGAGACTCAAAACATGACCCAACACAAAATATCAATAGTCATCATGAGGTTTCTTTGACACAACATCGAGAATCAATAGCTTGCCCCTATTTTAGCCTACTTAATTAGCCCTATTTTCCAAAGGAAGTACTTCCTAAACTCCTTTATTTCACTAAAAAATCATTTGAAAGAGTTAAATTGTGTCCCAAAACCATAAAATCCATCACCATTTCATAGATACCTAACTTCCAGAATGTTTCACCATGAAACCCTCATTTTACATACAAAACACTAGGGTTTATTGGAAATTTTATCACCCAAGATTTCATGACACAACCAATGCATAAAAAACCTTACATATACCCTACACAAACTCACAAGTCCATTACATAGAAAATTTTTTCTCTGTTTTGTCAAAAACTCTACTTTGACACCTTCATTTCACATGGAAAATCACTCAAATTACCCTAGGGCATCATCCCAATTCTCACAACTCAAATCCTCTACCTATAGCACCATGAAAACACCTAAATTACATTGTTTAGGACCCATTCCATGAGTTATAGCTAGTACAAAAAATGGAATGGGCCAATTCACCATTTTAAGAGACAATCAACCCTAAATTTTGTGTTAACAGGGCCGCTTCAAAGAAATAATGAAATATCTTTCTAATTTTAAAGTTAGACTCTCAAGATGAAACCAAATGGAAGATAACTCATGTATCTAAATAACAGAAAAGGATTTAGATCATTTAAAACATGTACGAGTTTGTACAGTAAGAGAAAAGTTTAGGAAAAATAGAAAATTTGCAGAAAAAGCATTGTAATATGTTTGGAATTATTCAATACAACAATCAACTACAAAAATCAAGCCATGGAGAGGATTTTATACATGTTTCTATTCAAATCCCAAATTTCTAACACCTATAACTATCTTTTGAAATACTAAACTCTTCATATTCCTAATAAGTTGCATTTTGACAAATTTTTGCCTTGACAACATTTACATATTTTGTGCAACTTTTACTAACTTGACTCCTAAGACTCAAAACCACCCAAATACATATCAAATGGTCTTATTAGACCTTATTTATCATAAATAGACCTTGCATAGTGTAAAAATACCTGATCACCTAGACTTGACATGTTGACCTTCATTTGAAACCATCATGTGCTTGGGTGTACCTGTACCATCCACCCGAGCTTTTGATGTTGGTGAACATGTTTTTATTAGAGTCAAATTAAAAAGGATTTCATTAAAACTTGGTAAATATTCTAAGATAGCTCCTCATTTTTATGGACCTTTTGAAATGCTAGAAAACTTAGGTGGTGTTGCTTATAAACTTTCTTTACCACCTCAATTACAAATCCATAATGTATTTCATGTGAGTTTACTTAAGAAATATGTATACAATGTAGATCATGATATTGATAGGAAAAGTAACTTTATTGAACGATTTTGTGAGTTTTGAATTGACCCAAAATAAATAATTTAAAAAATATATAGACTATTGAGAAATAGGGTTATAAATGAAGTAAAAATTAAATGGAGAGTATGTGTAGGATCATAATGGGAAAAAAATGGTGATATGATGGGTATGTGTATAGTATGTGGTTGACGACTTTTTTTACCCAAAATTGATGAAACAAAAAATGATTTTTAAAGGAGATTATCAACTTTCCACCAATATAAATTATGCTTTACTTTGAATTTAATAAATAATTATTATTCGTTTTCTATTTGAATTACAACTAAAGTCCTGATTGATAGGTTGATTGAAAAACATCTATAGCTTTCAAATGGTATCACATTTTTTGAATCTGAAACATTTGTCACATTCTATGCTTTGCATACTATAAGATTAAAAAAAAAAAAGAATTTCATGAATTTTTGACCAAGTTAAGGTGGTTAGACATACGAGTTTTTATGTTTTTTAAAAGTTGTAATGAAAAATTCATAATTAATTATTTACTTGGAAAAAAAGTTATTAAAAACTATGCATCACATTAGGACACGAGTCCTCTACTTATATCTAAAATATTATAAAAAAATATTATCATTTTATTGTGTTTAGGGCAGTTAGACAAACATGTACTTCATTTTTTCCCTGAAATTGAAGTACTACTGCATTGAAATTTCAAATTTCCACCAAATAATTTAAAAAAAAATAAAATTAGTAGTTTAAAAACTACATTCAATTTTCTATAGATTATATTCTTACATATTTTTGAAATAATACAAATAACTTATTCAAATTTTTATGTCAAGTTGCCTAACTCTAACTTTTCTTACTTCTTTGCCACTTAAGGGCCTATTTTTTCCATGATGATCCTGCACATACCCTGGAGTCATTGTGATAATAATAGTGCTACTTGGGAAAAAGTTGATTTTATTAAGGATAAATATCCACATTTGTTTAACTAAAGGTTGTCATATTTGTATGTGTGATACCAAAAATCATCAAGCTGCTAAGGGCAATAGCTAAATTATAGGGGGAGAATTGTTATGAGACTTTTTTTCCCATGAAAATAAATAAATAAAAGAATGTAAAATTTAATTTAATTTAGCATTATGATTATTGTGAACAAGTGTGATTGTTTTAACTAGCCTTCGAATGTTATATAATTTTGTAAGTTAACTGAAATGGGAGGACACTAAGAAAGAGAAAAGAAAAGGAGGCAATAATCAAGGAAGACATACAAAATTTTAGAGAACACCAAGGAGTGAGGACATGATCTTTGGCTTGCATTAAGGGAAATTGGAGAAGGAGCATACATTGTGTGTCCAACTCAGGATACAAAATACACCTGGGTTTATCTTGGCCAAGGCTTTAGCGTAAGTCCCTTTGAGGTAGGTATTTTATCATAAGGACCTTTGAGGCATGTGTTTTAACTATAAGGCCCTTTGAGGTAGGCTGGTGTTATGTGCAAGAACTATTTCCTCCAAGAGTTCCTCCTTATTGTGAAGAGGTTGGATCTTCCTCTATGTGCCAAATAGTAACCTTTGCTACAAAAAAAAGATATGTATTCTTTGATTATCATGACATTCATAAATTAAATGTTCGTTGCAATCATTATTCATATTTATAAATGTTCTAAGGATTGTTTCCATTTTAATACTAAATAGTTTAATTGTTGTTATACCTTTCCTTTACTTTGCATTTAAATTAATCTTGATTGATTAAATAAATTAAAGTGCATCTAATTTAGCATTTAGGAAAAATTTGGGTAATAATAAAGGTAATAAATGAATGAATAATTATAACTTGGTATGAGTTATGAGTCATCCCAAACTATAATCCCAAAATATTACAACTTAAATATTCTCCTAGAATTAGAGATGAAGACACACCCCTATTTTCCTAGTTTTAGCATGAAGTGTCAAGTATCTCTTATCCTTGATCCTTGATAGCCTATCCTTATACTTTCCTAGGATTGAAGTATTATTTTACCTTTTAAATCATGCAGTGAAATGTTCTAAATTTGTTAACCTCCCTAAAATTCTAACAAAGAAATAAAAATCATTTGTTAGTGTTTAAATTTGACCATCTAAACATTCTTTTATAAATATTTAGCATCATACTACATGATACATTATCAAGGTGAACTATCTATAGAAGAGAATTGAAGTCAATACCAAGCATAAGACTCAAAAGACACTAAAGAAAGGAGAGGCCACCAAAGAAGAAAAGGAATGAAAAAAAAGAACCAAAATAAAGAAGAAAGAAAAAGAATACTTTTAATTAACTAGGAAATATATTAATAAATATTAAAATGAGTATAAATTAAACCAAATAACAAAAAATATTTCATGGAAAAATTAAATAAACAATAGAAACATAAAAATAAATTGAATCAAAATCAATATATATATTTATGTGTGTTTCAATGTATTATAAATATATATGTATATGTATACATATATACATATATATTCATATATAGACATACACATTAACAAAAACACAAATATACATATACATACATACATATATATACATACATACATATACATACATACATACATATGTATGTATGCATGTATGTATGCATGCATGCATATATATGTAAATTTATGTGCATGTTTATACAAACATATAATTTCACATCATTCAAAGATGATTAGTGACAAAACATACTCCCCTAAAAATAGAAATTAATATTATCATGTAGAACTAGTGAATTAGGGTTTTCATGAATTTGTGGAGAATTTTCAATTCCTAAAAATAAAAATAAAATGAATGAAAAAAAATATCTCTTAATATTTAATTATTTTTTATAGTAATCAACTAACAAAACCTACCTCCTTAGCCTCGTGACATCACAACAACATTTTGGAAATGAGTTGATCAAATACAAAATGTGTATTTGCTTTCCTTGGTTTGTGGTATGTTGTGATATTTTGAGAGGCTTAGTTCAAATGGGCTCAACCTCTACACATTTTTATTTACATGTCAGAAAAATCATGAGAGTGTTATTAACACATTCATGTTATGCCGTGTATGTACCAAAAAGTGTTTGTGGCCACATTTTTTCTTCCATATCTTTCCTCATGCTTAATAGAAACTGTTAGGAATTAAAGGTCTACATTATGTTAGCATCATAGGTCATTTAAATTAGACATAAAATATGGTCTTAGTGATTTATCTAAAGTTTTATTGTGACTTAAGTATTATAGATTTATTTTCCCACATGAAGAAAACTCTAATATCATAACTTATTTGAATTTATGCATTTAGAAAAAATCTTTACATATATTTATAGCAAAGAATCTATGTTGGAAAAAATAACATGATTCTGTGTAAGACTTTTTTCTGAGGAAGAAATCTATATGTATTTTTTAATGATTTAAAGTATATTTGTAAATAAATAGCTTATTTATAATTATAGAACATTATATACCTTTTAATATTATAGGTCTGTAATAAATTGATGTCCATGAAAAAAATCTTATATGTTTAGAAAAATTATTCAATTCTCAAAAATATAACAATTACAATTTGTAAAAATATTTAGAATCTAAATATGTTTTGTTTCCTCTATATTTCTCTCATTATTAAAGATTTAACTATAAATTTAATTACAATATATTAATTGTTGAAAATTAAATCTATAGATAATAATATAATGGAGTTAGAGCTAAATATATCATTATGGTAATGTTTTGTTGAAGCTGTATATCTTGGATCATTTCCAACTTATACATGTCCTTGGTAGATTCGTTAACACTGAACAAGTATGTACAATGATTAGATAATAATTGAAACAAAGAAAAATAGGCTCACCCCGAAAATAGTAGTAAAAGGGAATAAATGGACCTATTTCTCTAATTTCATTCAAGGAAATGAGATCCACATCAAATATTGATCAACAATGCTTAGGAGATTCAACCCAAGATGTGGATCTTCAGATTTTCCTTTTTGTTAGGATAGGGGTATGAACTAAATTGCACTTTGGGGAGAAAGATTTAACATAGCAAATAAACTCCAAATTACAAGCTATAAAGTGCATTTAGAAGCTAAATCATAATACTAATTGAACCTACAGACCTTAGGGAGATTTTTGAAGGGTTAAATGTTACATACCTCTCACAAAAACTACTTTTTTGGGCCTCACCGAGTTCTCATTCACCTTGTGGCGAATGGATCCTACTAGGGTTCTAGAAAAAAAAAAAAAGGGTTATGTTCTTCAATGTCTGCACTCCCAAATCCCAAGTGTTTAGCTCCCAAAAGTAAAAAATAAATTATGTAGCTTAGTTTCTGTGATCTTGCAATGAAAATGACAACTTTGCAATTTTGACAACTTTTTCCAAATTTTCTCTTCACTTGATTTTCAACCTAAAATTTGCAATCACACATTGAAGGAAAAGAAAAATGTTGTTTTGTTAGGGAATAGGGGTTTTCCTTGGTCTCTTTTGGTAATTAAATCTTGAATTTAAACAATGCATAAAAGGAAAGATGAATGAACAATGTAATGCTACACCTTACCAATCCTCAATTGAACCTTGGAGTACAAATCTAAAACATAGAATGAAGTGGCCTCAATGAGTGTAGATCTTGATCATAAATTTGACATAAGATGATGGATTTGAATACTTGAACTTGATCACTAATGCTACAACGTCACATTAGCTCAACAACATGCATGACAAATGGATCTTTGATTGTTGCAATAAACCTTAATAATATTCCCTTTAATGCATTTTTGAATGCTCTTGTGAACTCTTGATCTCATAAGCTTTCTCTTAGGATGCTTCCATAAAAATGCTTAGGTTAAACTATGTGAAATAACCTTATATTAATATTTAACTTAAGATTAAATCTTGAAGTTCAAATAACACAAGCGAACATCAGATCTAGGATTTGAAATTATTAAAATACCACCAAAAACATATCCCAAGGGGGTGTCCTAAATTAAGCGAGGACCCATTCACCATAGGGTGAATGAGTCATAGCATACTTAACTAAGACACACTTCGGGAAATATGAAATGTTATGTAAAAAGGGTGTCCTAGGACCTAGTGAGGACCCATTTGCCAGGTCCTACATCACTAGCCTATGGTACATTCCTCATAAAAGTAAGTGTTGTGTAATATTATTTAAGAGTGTCAGGTTTTATCACATAGAAAATGCAATTAATTAGACTTGGATTTGAATTAAAAGGGAAAATTAACCTCAAATTAACCTTAATTAATTAATAAAGCCCTAGATTAGTGTGAAAGTATAAAAATACATATTACAACACCCTAAATAAGACACTATTAAGTCCATTTTATTATTAGTTATTCATTCCCAAATTAAAGGTGAAAAATAGTTACTTTTCTAGACACTACAATAATATAATGGAGTTAGAGCTAAATATATCATTGTATTAATGTTTTGTCAAAGCTGAATATCTTGGACCATTTACAACTTAGTAGATTCGTTAACATTTAATAAGTGTGTGTAGTGATTGATTTTGTACAACAAAGTCATTTTTTACATAGAAAACTCAAACAAAAATTTATTGATCATATGTGCACTATAGACAATTCCTTTGTTCGGTGTTCATCTATACTTAAACAATACAACTTATATAGTGATTTGTTACCTAAGAACAACAACAAATAAATGTTTATGTAATGTACGAAATCAAATAGAAATCTTTATCTTTGCATCAATAAGAATCTGGAGGAAATAACTAGCACCTTATGATAATCTCAACTCAAACATTTTGATCCAAATGGTCAACTTTGTGGGGCAGGAAAAGCTTTCTTCAACCCCTCTTGAAAGTGAGAGTGAAGATGCTGTCCAGAGATTTTCAGTGGTTTACATGCATTTGACTGTGGGATTAAATTTTTAGTGGTGAATTTGTTTCTCTACTAGGTAAGATTCTTTATAAATATATATTATCTCGCGAAAAGAGTCGATATAACAAACTGAATAGAGGCTCTGTATTTAAAGAAAATTATTGAATTTTCAGAGAGGCTGCATGGTATTCAACATTATTGTCAAGAATGACAAACTTGCATTTACTAAGTCATATAAAGAATGCAACAATGCCGTCGGGTATCTCAATGTCAGAGAAAACAGCTTTTGTGCATTACAAGTATCCAGAATTATTACTTCCCAAGACCAGTGTAGAGAGATTAAATGGGTGGATAAAAGATAAATTTCCACTCCAAATCAGGTGTGAATACATGACATAAACTTTTTCAGTGGCATGAGTTTTATCCCAGAACATGTGTGCACTTGTATCATTGCAAAACAAATTCTGTGGAGTCGTCTTTCCACAGTCTACTTGTGCATTAAACAATCCTGACCCGCAGCATGCTGTTTTTGTATCCTTGAAACCTGCACATAAAAAATTCCATACATTTATCTCACTTTTCAGTTAGCCAATCGCCGAATCCTTTAGAAGAAGATCGTTTTTTATGTTTGAGGAACTGATTAAGATTGTAGCTTACCATAGGCTTCAGCGTTATCAATTATGTTGATAAAATAATCATAAGTTTTTAGCTGAATGATGGCCACTTCATCTAGTTTTTTACTGAGGTGAGCAACAAGTGACTTCAAAGCAGTGTTATATTCCACAACCAGCTGGTTTGCGCTCTCCAAACATTCACCTTTGGCTATGGCGTATCCAGAGAGTCTGGTATAAGGAGTACATCCTAAAGCTGGAACATCCTCTATAAGGAATTTCCTTGCCCCAGCACGGTAAAGACGCTGTCAACCCACATACCAATCAAGAACATTGTTAAACCATTTTTTTTCTTATGTTATATGAAGTAATATGTAAACTAAGAATTCTTCAACTTACAGCTATGTACTGATCAAATTTGGAGAGCAGCAATGCAACAAACTGTTGAGGAGTTGTATTGTTTTGGAGTGTCGTGTTGGCAATATAGTCTGCAATATCGTTGCCTCCTATTGTAATACAAAATAAAGACTCGCTTATGTAGGACTTCGCTTTCGCAGCTCCAGATGGGTGTGTCTTCCTCAGAATATAAGAAAAGTGTTGGAATTGAAATACCTGCTGGCTCAGTGTGATAATATTCTGCAAGAACGACCCAGAAAAGTAACTTTCAAGACAAATTAAGAATGGAAAAGAAACACATAAAATTACTCCTTTACGAGAATACACTTTGTAATTATAGCTCATCAATTGATAAGTAGGAGGTATTTTCCACAATGTGTCAAATATTGGGCCTTCTCAGGAGGTCACCCATCATAGTACTACTTGAGCTCAAGTGCGCTTAACCATAGAGTTTTCCCCAAGGATAAGCTTGCTTAGCTTGCAATCCCATTTGCAAAACCTTTGGCAAGTGTTGTGGCTTATGAACCATTCATTATAGAGCCATTTAGCTCATCAATTGATAAGCTAGAGGTATTTTCCACAACTTGCCATATTGTGATATTTCTATCAAGATTCAACCATGTAGTTTTATGGGTCATGAGTAGTGGTTCACAAGAACACATCTCTCATGATAATGAATGGTCCACTTAGCACTCATTGCATCTAGCTGATGCTCACAGAGGTGAAACATTGGGCCTTCCTAGGAGGTCACCTATCCTAGTACTACTCTACCTCAAGCACGCTTAATAACAGATTTTTCCCCAAGGTTAAACCCACTTAGCTTGGAACCCCATTTGCAAAACCTTCAACAAGTGTTGTGCCTTATGAACCATTCATTATCATGAGAGATGTATTCTTGTGAACCACTACTCATGAACCATGGGTCAATGAGTATGACCCGTAAAACTCTATAGTTGAATCCTGATAGGAATATCACAATTTGACACGTTATGAAAAATACCTCCTACATATCAATCACAAATGTACAAAATATAATCCAATTTTTATTATTTTAAAAGATTATTACCTCAAAAAAATTATATACATATACATAAAATTTTAGATGATCATGTTGAATGGATATATTATTACTCTTTAGATTGATCTACAGTAAATATCAGCTAAATTTGTTTTGTGTAGACGGATTTATATTTTACAGGATCTAAATCAAAAAGAAAATATTTCTAAATCTCAATTTCGAAAAAAAATACAGAAACTAGACAGAAAAGACCTCTCCGGCCCCTGTTGAGTCAAGCAATCCACTAGCCGCTGAGGCAAAATTGATCCCTCTACTCGAATTTGCCTTTGGTTCCATATATGCAGGGGCAAACGGTAGCCTCAAGTAAGTAGCTGCAACCATAGTTACACAACAAACCAATAAGTGAGAAAAATTGGATTAGTTAACGGAAAAACATAGTGAATTAGATATGTAATAATAAGGGATACCAACCCAGGAAGTCGAAAGTGGTGCGCCCATTTGTGAAACGACCAGTGGGGTGGGGGAAAAAGGAGACGCCGTAAGGTGTGAAGTTTGCACGCACATTAGAGTGTGGGATGTAATTATTGTTCCCTGCGTCTGCTAACGAATCTCCAAACACAAACATGGCTGGCACATAACTCCCTCTGTCAGCTGCAGCCAAACAACTGATCATCCACAACCCAACTAAAATGCCCACCTTTGAACTCTCCATTATAACCATTACCAAAAATATATCTGCAACTCATTCACTTGCTAATGAGAACAGGCTTTTCGATATAAAATAGGGAGTGCTTGTAAGAAGTTTCTATGAATTTGTTGAATGATCAAAGGTGAGAAATACGGACATTTCATATTCAAACTTGAAAAAGAAAATCAGATAGAAGCTGCCGTTGACGATTATGTTCATGTTGATAAGGTGGGGATAACACAAGATAAGGTTTCACAACATTTAGCTTTCAGACTACTGTTTTCCAACCGTTCAGATTTCTAAGTTTTGATATTTTCCATCTAAAATCATATTTAAAAAGTAGTATAATTTCAGATAAATCATTTCAAAAATCAAAATTTAGTGTGTTGTGCTGGAAACTGATAATTGAAATCTGATTTTTTTCAACATCTATCATTTTCTACAAGTACAATTGTAATCTAATTAAAAATATCTTGTTGAAGCTTGATCTTTTTCAACATCTGTTATTTTCTACCATTAAAATTGTAATCTAACTAAAAATATCCTGCTAACAAATCTTCCTTTCATAAAAGAGAGATTGTGACATTTGGAAAAAGTCAAACAGTATAATATTTTATAATAAAAAAACAATATTTTCCAAATAATAAAATTGACAAGAGAGTAGTAGGCAAAGATTATGCAAACACAATGTGATCCCATTCTCATATAACTTAATTTAAGTGTATGAAGTCAAATTTTAGTGTACAAGAATATTTAAACGGTGCTTTTTGCCATTGCTGATACAGCGCCATATGAACACCAATCCAATTCTTAATAAAATGTACGAAAATTCTAAAAAATGAAATTTGTACCAAGTTACATAATAAAAAAATAGCAAGGTCAAATTTTTGAATCATTCGATTGTGCATGTGTTCTTGCTAAAGCTGAAAATAAGGATATAAATTAATGCAGTGGCTTAAAATTATATTTGGCCATTTTTAATGAGTTCAATTTTTTTATAGCAGTTTCTTTGGTATGTTTATTTTTTAGGATTAAGCTTTTAGATTTAAATCATAAAATTTGAAGTTATTAATGTCATTTATAAAGTGTGTTAAAATATTATTTTTGCAATCTCTAAATTATAATAAATAGTTGTGATATTCCATCATTGAAATTATATGTATTAATAATTCAATAATTTTTCTCTAATATTATATAAACAAACACTCAAATCATCAATGTCACATTATTTTAAAACACACATATATAATTTATGTGAACATGGTATTTTATCTAATTAGTTTTATTAAACATACTTAGGCCGTTCTTCGGGAATTATCAAGTTTTATATCTCAATTTATAAGATAAAAGAATATATCATAATTTCATGTTGTCTATGTCTCACCTTAGCTTATATTTGCATATTTTGATAAATAATAATAATTCTCTCATGCTTGGTCTCCCTTGTGCTTTAATTGAAAATCCTAGGTCTTGGGTGGCTAAGATCATAAGGGGACTATTTTCATTCTCAAATATTTCATGATATAAAACATTATGTACCAACTCTTACATGCTATCAAAGCTTGTAGGATTATTTCTTGTTAGTATTTTTAAGAGATGAAAGATACAAATAACTTTTAGAAGTTTGAAAATATAAGTATACTATGATATCATGTCATCTAATAATTTGGAAGATTTCTTTTTTTTTTTGATAAAAATACCAAGATGGGATTCCGATTTATGACCTTATATTGTAAGTGTTACAAGTTTGAGTAGTAAGTTTGAGTAGTTGGTGTTGAAATTGATGTCAACAGATCTATGTTGTTGCATTGATGAGCTTGTGGTGATGCTTTGGTTAGTTGCATTATGTTGTCATTAGTAAGTGTTACTAGTGTCAATCTCTAGTGTTGCTTTTATAAGATTCTATCTGTGGATGTTGTTTGGTTGAGTTGTTGTATTGTAGTTGATTTGGTGATGATGAGGAAGTGGTGAAGACTATTAGAATGTGTTTCTAGTGCTTGGTTTACAAGTGCTTTTAAGAAAAAATGAATAAAAGAGGAAACAATGTGTTTTGGCATATAGAGTGGTGTTGGATTTGCTACGTATTTCTTTTGTGTTGGAGACCTAATTGTGCAGTTTAGATATGATGATCAAAAGTGTTCACATGTGTTATATCCAGAGTTTCTTGCCTTAGATCGTTGTGCAAAAAAAGTTGTGCTCACTAATGTGTGAACTATTTATTGCAGTGGTGTTTGGGAGAAATGGTTTTGATATGCATTTCTCCGCAGTTTGGTTTATGGCCTTATAGTTCTAGAAGTATGCTAATACGGTTCATATCTACATTCAGTTGGAGTTGATTGTGATTTGTTTCTCCATAAGCTAATTTATTGAGTTACAGTGCTTGGAAGATTATTTGGGTGAACAAGATGAGTTTGTTCTTCAGGTGAAAGTTGTTGTGAAGGAATTTGTTAGATTTTAGGGTGTTTGTTGAATATTCTAGATTATGTTCAAATTATATTTGTTTTCCACACGTCATCTTTGGATCAAAGGAAGTATGTAATTAATTGTTTAGTGGTTCTTACACAGGTTCAATTGACCTTGGATGTTTACACTAATTGCATTTTTTTTTTTATGATTGTGGAAGTGTGGTGTGGCGTGTATGAATGGATTTAGGTCTAAGTAAGGTGTGATGTGGTCCTCCTTCATTCATTTCCACTGCACGAATGTTTTTGTACCAACCTAATTTGAATTTGCATCATTGAGGTGCACAACCGAAATTGGAGAATGTTTTCAATGTTGAAGAAGGTGAAACAAGGAAAAATAGGTTTTGGGACCCCGAATTTGGATTGAATGTAAGGGGTTATGATAGACCTAATTTCCTCTATTTCATTAGGAAATGAGATCCCTAGAAAGAATTGAATAACTACCCTTAGGAGAATCAACTCTATGAGGGATCTTCAAAATTTCCTTTTTGTGTCAAGATGGGGGTCAAGGTCAAACAACACTTTGGGGAGAAAAACTAAAATTAGAAAATCAATACCAAAATGCAATCTAACACTTGAAACAACAATAATAAACTCAATACTAATAGAACCTACAATCAAATTGTAGATCATAGAAGGGTAGATCTGTGTGTACCTTTCACCAAAAGTGTTTTTCTGAAGTTGATCTCAAACTCATTTTTCGAGGGGCGAATGGGTCCTTGGTCAATGTTTTTCGGCAACATTCAAGAGAATCTACTACAGATCTAAATATTCTAGTTTTTCTAGGTTTTAGTGTCAAAATGTTGGAAATGACATTTTTAGGTGACTTTCCATGAGAAGATAACACATTTAACAACTTTTGTAAATTTGTTAAGTTCTCCAAATTTGATCCTCAAAGGTTCTTCAACCTTTCTTCCACCTAAATTCGCAATCACAACATGAGAGGGAATTTTTTTTTGTTTTTGGTGAATGGGGGTTTGTCTCAAAGTTAAACCTCATTTTGGTAATTAAACCTTTAAATGAACAAAAGCATGAAAGGGAATGAAGAATGAACAAAGTTGTGTTACCACTAAACAAACCCTTGAATAGATATTGAAATGAATGTATGCAACTTGCATGAAATGGCTTCAATGGATGTGGATTTTGAAATTTGAATCTTGCTTGAAATGATACCTTGAACACTTGATTGAATCATGAAACCTATATCACAATGTTAGCTCCAAAAACATGCATGATGCAAGAAGACTTTCACATAAAAAAATTGGATCTTTATTTTAAACCTTGATAAATATTCCTTTAAATGCAAAGTAGTCTTGATCATCAACTTTACTCTTGTGAAAGCTCTCTCAAAGTACTCTTGAATTACTAGGTGAAACTTAGTGAAATAGCCTTATATTTATAGTTATGTATCCTTAATTTCCTAAAATTCATATTTCACAAGCTGACATTGAATTATGGATTTGAAAACATTAAAATACTACAAAAAAACATAATTTAAATTTAGGTCCCAAGACTTAGGGAAGACCCATTCGCCAATGGGTGAATGGGTCCTAGATCCCTGGTCCTAGAACACACATTGCTCAAGGTAAAGTGTTATGTTTAGGCATTAATTATTGTCGGGTTTCCACTTTAGAAAATTTAATTTAATGGGTTTGGAAATGAATTATAGGGCTTATTAAGGCCTAATTAAGCTCAATTAATTAAAAGATCCCTAAATAAGTGTGAAAGTGTAAATAAATATATTTTATAACACTAAATTAAGGCATAACTAAGGCCATTTTAACTAGAAGGGCCCAAACAAGTGAGAAAATGTAAAGGGACACATTTTTCTACACTATAATGTAGAAGGTAGATAACTAGCCAAAGAGAGAACATCTAGCACTACACTATGCCAAGGCTATCTAACCCATTTCCCCAACTAAGTGAAACACAAGGATGAGCCAAGGTAAGTGATGAGAATGAAGATGATTTGCAATCAATGTAAAACATGCAATAGTGAGTATGTTATGATCCTACAACTATTGCATGGAAAAGAGAAAAGTTCATGCAATTGCTATCCAACTATGAAGTCATAAGAATTATCAACATTAGGATAAAATTTAGTCAATATTATCTTTAAGGAATGACACTCATTGATAATATGCCCAAAAGTTGTATGATATGCAAAATAATTCATGTTTTCAAGTTTATTTATTCTAGTGGGAGGTGGCAATTTAATCAATTCTAGATGAAGAATTTGTTCCATTTTTTCGTTCAGTTTCTATTTTAGTGTACAAAAATGGTAGTGTGTTGACTTTATAAGGATTCGATTTCTTACTTGTTTGATCATTTTGTTGAGGTATATTTTGAGGATGAGTACCTAATATTATCCTATCATCCTTATGAGATATTTCTTGGTTGTTATGAAGGAGGAATTTTGTATCCTTAGAAGATGTGTAGGGAGAAGGATCTTGATATCCTAATCCTTTAGTTTCTTCAATTGGGATTTGTTATAAGAGTTTTTGAATTTCATGCTCATTAGTTATTTCACATCATTATTTAGTTAAGATATAAAATCATTTTTTCTAAGTCTCTTCTAGGTTGAGGGGTGTGTTGATCACTTTGTTATCATAAGATGGGTGTTTTTTCACTTGGTTAGAGAGACTAGGTTCACTCATGGTTGGAGGTTTAGGCTTTGTTTGTGATTCAATTTTAGGATGTAAAAGACCAAACATCTCAAGTTTTGGGATAGTAAGAGGTGTTTTTTGTTGCATGGAAGGGTAAAAGGATGCATTATTTTCAAGATTGTTAAGGAAATTGTTTATGAATTCATGCATTTTGTCATCATCTTCTCCTATGATGTCAACTTCACAATGAAATTCATTATGAGTTTATTGAGCATGATTACTTTTTATTGCATTAGGATCATTGCCAAAAATACAACTCAAAACGACAACCAAAGAGATTAAGGTCTTCCATAGATTACCAATACACATGCCCATTATGCAAGAATGAGTTGAAGTGCAATGAGATTCTTAGATTTTCAAATTTATAACAAGATAATTCTCTAGTTATGCTATGAAAAAACCTAAAAATGATGTCTTTTAGATGCAATTTTGAATTCACACAATGCATTGAATTTGAAAAATTAAGCTTAATATGATCAATTTGAGATAACAAAAATTCTGCAAAATCAAACAACAAAACAAATTGTAGAAATAGATGTTTTAATGCCCAAAAATGCAAAAAAAATCCCTAATCAAGGACTCATTCACCCTTGGGTGAATGTTCCTAGTTCAAGGTTTTGAAAAATGAATTTACAAATTTTAGAGTTCATTCTTATGGTTTTCAGATTTTGCATTGAGACAGGTTGTTGTAATTTTAGATTTATTTAAAACTAGGTCTAAATGCAAATGTAAAATGATGCTAAATGAAAATCTAGGAGGCCTAATTTGATATCCAATTTTGATTCAATTTTTTGTTTTATGTTTCTGATCATGTAATGTTATGTAAATGCACTTTGCAAAATGATTGATTTTTTTGTATTTTCTAGATTTAAAGAATGCAAAAATGCAATCCTAAAACCCTAAATGATATGAAAAATAAATGCAAGTTAAGAAACCCTAAATGAGATTCAATTCAATGCAATGCAATGCAAATAAATGCAAAACCTAGATCTAGGGCTGAAATGGACTCCAAAATTAGAAAGATGTAATGCTCAAACACGAGGTTCACCTAAATGAAACAATGAAAAATAGGTTTGGGGACCCCAAAATTGGATTGAATGATAAGGTGTTATGATATACCTACTTTGCTCTATTTCATTAGGAAATGATATCCCCACAAATAATTGACTAACTACCCTTAGGAGAATCAATTCTATGAAGGATCTTTAGAATTTCCTTTTTGTTTAAGGATAGGCGTCAAGGTCAAACAACACTTTGGGGAGAAAAAAAAAAATAGCCAATAAACACCAAAATGCAATCTAATAGTTTGAAACATCAATATTAAACTCAATATGAATAGAACCTACAATCAAATTTCAGATAAGAGAAGGGTAGATTTGTGTGTACCTTTCACCAAAAGTGCTTTTCTGAAGCTGATTTGGGACTCATTCTCCTAGGGGAAAATGGGTAATATTTTAGGGTTTTCTGACAACTTTCGAGAGCCTATGCTACAAATATAAAGCTTCCAATTAGTCTAGGTTTCAATGTCAAAATGACATAAATAAATTCTATTAGTGAGTTGCCATGAGAAGACAACACTTTTGTCAACTTTTGCAATTTTGTTATCCAAATTTTATCTTCAAGGCTCTTCAATCTTTCTTCCACCCAAATCTACAATGACAACATGAGAGGGAAATTTTTGTTTTTTTTGGTGAATGGGGGTTTTCCTTGGTTAAACATTGTTTCGATAATCAAACCTTGAAATGAACAAAAGTATGAAAGAGGGAATGAAGAATGAACAAAGCTATGTCACCATTCAACAAAACCTTGAATAGATATTGAAATGAAGGTCTATAACTTTCATGAAATGGCTTCAATGGATGTGGATCTTGAAATGATACCTTGAACACTTTGACATGACAATTAGATCTTGATTGCTGCAATAAAACACTGATAAACTTGCCTTTGAATGATCTTGATCACCAAATTTAGCTCTTGTGAAATGTTCTCTCAAAGTACTCTTGAATTTATAAGTGAAACTTAGTGAAATAACCTTATATTTACAGGTATGTATCCTTAATTTCCTGAAATTCAAATTTCACAAGCCAACATTGAATTATGGATTTGAAAACATTAAAAGACTGCCAAAAAAATAATTTAAATTTAGGTCTTAAGACTTAGGGAGGACCCATTCACCCATTGGCGAATGGGTCCTAGGTCCCTAAACCTAGAACACACATTGCTCAAGGTATGTTATGTTTAGGCATTAATTATTGTCGGGTTTCCCCTTTGGAAAATGTAATTTAATGAGCTTGGAAATGAATTATAGGGCTTATTAAGGCCTAATTAAGCTTAATTAATTAAAGGAGTCCTAAGTAAATGTGGAATTTTAAATAAACATATTTTACAACACTAAATCAAGGCATAATTAAGTCCATTTTAACTATGAGGGCCCAAACAAGTGAGAAAATGTAAAGGGATACATTTTTCTACAGTACAAAAGTTATAAATAAGTGTTTTTTTGATGGAGGATGTGTGTATAGGGGTGTGAAGCATGTGTGATGTGAATTGTAGAGGTGTGAGGAATGAATTTGTGAAGTATAGTGTGAACTTTAATGAGTTAGACTACTGGATGTAGTACTACAATAATCAAAAAGGTTGTGAATGTGTTGGTGATGTTGTGGTGTAGTTTTATGTTACATTGAGATGGATTTATCACTGTAACATTCTTCTTTATTCTTTTCTGTAATTTGGAAGTGAGCCATTGCTAGTGAGCCCTTCTTTCATCTAGGCAATGAGCCCCCTGACGGTGAGCCTACTATATTTGGTGTTGCAATTAATTTATATTATGAGCTAATCCTCACCCTAGTTTTTCCCTTCTTCAGTTTTCCATGTAGTTCTGGTGTTCTATTGTGCATGGTATTGATGTGTTTTATTTTTTGTTATTTTCTTTCATGCTAAGTTGTTCTAACAGATTAAAGGTTATTCAAGTGGATGTGGATCTGAATATTAATGAGGGTTTTGATGTTTTAATGAATAGTTGATTCACACCCCATCTTAGTTGTCTTGTGCATTCAATAATTTGTATCAAAAGAAGGTTCCTTGGAAGAAAGATTAACCAATTGAGGTAGATTTATTATGGCACACAAGAGGGATGCTCCTTTGTTTGATGGATCAAATTATCCATTGTGGAAGACAACAATGGAAGGTTTCCTGAAATCTCTTGGATTTAGACTTTTGGAAATTTATTGAGGCTAGATATACTATGCCTATTGGTGGTCCGAGTACAGATGATAAGATAAAAGCCTACAAGAATGATGGTAAAGCAAGGTACTCTTTTAAGTGGTCTTTCTAATACTAAACTTGTAAAAGTTAATCTTCCAGAGATATCTGGACAAAGTTGGAAAGTATTTATGAAGGAGATGATAAGGTCAAGCAATCTAAGATGCAGAATATAAAGATTATATTTGAGAACCTATAGAATTTTGAAGATGAAAAAATTACAATCTACATGTAGAAGGTTAAAAAAATTGTTAACTCTATCAGAGGTCTTGGTGGAAAACTTGAAGAAAAAAAAATGGTAAAGAAGGTACTGAGAAGTCTTCCTAGATCTTAGTCATAATTTTTTTACTATTAAGGAAGCTCAAGATTTAAGAAAATATCCTAGAGATCAATTGAATGGTGCATTATCTTATTTTCAAATGAGAGAATTTGGTCTAAGTAATGCAAAATTTGAGATTGCTTTTAAGGCTAGAAAATTAGAAAAAACTGAGGGATTAGATCAAGAGGTACTTGATGATGTAGAAGAATTTTTTTAAGGAGAATGAAAAAGGGTACTCATAAGTACAAAGGAAAGTTATATTTTAAATGTTTCAGTTGTGGAAAGATAGGTCATTATGCTTTGAAGTGTCCAAACAAATATTTAAATGACAAAAATAAGGAGAACAAAGGTAAAATAATTAAGAAAATTTATTATTTTAGAGAAGGTGCCAGTATATCTAATGATGAATTTTACTATGTAGATGATGAAGATAGTGAATGCTTGTTCATGGTGATGAGTCCAAATAATGGCTCAATTTTGATAGGGTTTATCATATTTTTGTTGTTGTTATTATAGACTTTAGTACCTGGTTATTGACACTCTCCCTATTATTTCCCTAAATTTATGAACCTTGGGCATGAACTTATCCTTATGAATTTTGATGATATTAACATGCTATGTGAATTATCTATGTTGATTTTACATGTGATTGAATGGATGTTACTTTAAGGTAATTATGGATATGCAAGTGTTTTGTACGTGCTAATTTCATTATGCAAGTTCACATTAAGATGCTAATACAAATGAAGCCTACAAAGTAGAAGAAGTTCTTGCCAGTTGGTCGGTTGCTAAGGAAGTCAAAAAAATGGTAATTAAAGAGTTCAATGGAGGGAAATTATGAATGGAGGGAAACTTCCAATGGATGGAAATTCCTAGCTCGTATGGAAATTGTAACTACCTTTTAATTGATCATGTTTGTTAGTTGAGAAAATCTAGGAAGTGTGTTGTGTTGGATCCTCATTAGGGAAAGTCTTCTTTGACTAAATCTGGTGCATGCATAACTTATTCCCTCTCTTTTCCATGTTTTCAATAAATGGAATCCTCCTATTTTGTTGGAGTTGACTGCCTAGTTAGTTAGAATTAATTAGAAGCTTTTCCCTCTATAAATAATAGTCAGATGCCCCTTTTCAGAAGGTTGGATGTTCTAAGATTGTACTTGCATTTTCAGTTTAAGTAATACAGTCATATTGTTGATATGTTGTAATCATGTTTTTAATGAATAAAATGATATTTTGATTTGTTCCATCTGAGTTAGTTTAAGGAAGACTCACTCAAGGGGGCCTACTTGGTGAGAATTCCACCCATTCAGTTTAAAAGCTATTTTTATGTTCAATAATTAGTTTTGGTCTTAGTAGTTGTCTATTCTTGTAGCCATTGGAACTTTGTTCTATTTCTATTCCTACAACCAAGGCAAACAAAGTAACTTCTTATCTATTTGGTGAGATCTATAAATTTTTTCATCCATTTCCAGTTTAGTTGTCGATGCTCAGTGTAGTTGTTGATTCATGCTTAGTGCTTATGTTAATTTATTTCCAACATTTTATTTTTAGTACTATTTATTTTCTAGTTTAAGGATGACTACAGTGGAGTCCTAGTGCACATATAGTGTTGATCCATTTCAAGTTCACGTCCTTGGGTTGACAATTAAATGCACCTTCATGATGAGTAAGATAACTACTTAGTGTAGATGTATAATCTCTAAGTCATAGCTCTAAGGGCTTAGTTATTGAACCATTAGAGGATGCCAACATTTTTGGCACCATTATTGGGGATGGTGTAAAACTAGGAAGTTCTTTGGAGTCATTTCTAGTTTCTTTCTTGTTGTAGTATCTCTGAATTTTCTTCTTAGCATACCCCTCATTTGAAGAAAAGTAATGATTTGTTATTCTTTCACCAATTTTTTGTGTGAGTTCACTGATACTAAGTTAATACCACATGCATAGAGGAAGGAGAAGATATTCTCATGGGAGATTCCTTCCTAATGACCCTAATCCTAATAACAAGTTAGTTGAGTTTCAAAATCTACCAAGAGATGAAGAAGAAGAGGAGGCACATCCTTTTTTTGATACATTTCCCAATTTGACTAGTTCTGAAACTTCCTTTGAGGACCAACCCACCCAAAACCTGATGGAGAATCCATTTACTATGGTAGTCCATCAAGCATATATGGCTCATGCAAATCCAAACAAACCTAATGAGCCATATTTTCCATTTCCTATCACTCATTAGAATGAAGTTGATAATCTCAAGAACATCCTTGCTTCAATTATTCCTAAGTTTTATGGGCTTGTCACAGAAGACCTTGACACTTTCTTGTTTGAGTTTGATATCCTTTGTAGAAGCTATGACTATACCACTGATGCTCATAGGCTTAGATTGTTTCCTACCACCTTGAAAGAATTTTCATTAATATGGTTTATGAGCTTAGATAGGAATACTATATAGACTTGGGATGATATGAAAACAAAGTTTCTTGAGAAGTATAAAGAATACCATAGGGGAAATGATATGAGAGGAGATGATATCTTTAAGATGCGGCAGAAGGAAAATGAGTTTTTGGAGGACTATATTTCACTTGGTTGTTGTTTTTCCTGCAGAAATCTCCACATAATTCACTCAATGAAGAGTCTCAAAAGTTTCTCTTCCTTAGAGTGATCAATGAGAGATGGATTGATGTTTTAGACCTGATGGGAGGAGGAGATATCACCTAAGTTCTAGGGGATGATAGTAAGTACATATGTCAGAATTATTCCAAGCCAACTCTGAAAAAGGGAAGAGGTTATCAATCCTCTATGGGTAAATCCTCCACCAAAGAAGTTTCAAGAATGGAAATCACCCATTTTCTTGTTGATTTCAAGTACGATATCATAAAAATTATATCTAATCATCTTGACACTTTTCAAGGAAAGAAGAAACAAGAGGAGGCAGAGGAAATGTTGGAAGAGTATTGTCCTCATTGTAGAAAAAAGGACTGTCGATGTAGAATAGTAGCCATCATTGACAGTAAGCAAATTCCACTAGAATTTAGACCAATTCAGGTCGATGATTATTAGGTTTTCTACATTGCACAAAGAAGACCATGGGCTCCAAGACAAGGTATGCCACTAGATCCATTATCTTTTAGGGGACCTTATTTCAATTCCTATGCACCTGGTAATCAATGGAAACCCCCATACCCATCCAACTATGGAGCATATCCACCTTAGCCTTAGAATAACCCTCCAAACACCTGGCCCAATTACCAAAACTATCCACCCTAGTGGCATCAATCCCAAGGGAAATGGTAGCAATTTGAAGGGAATTAGCAACCACCTCCAAGAAACTAGTAGTAGACATCCCAATAGAGGGGAGGACAACAATGGACAAAATAGGAAAGTAGTTACATACAGCCCCCTCCATAGCCTCAACAGCTTGCCATAATACCTCCTCCTACTCGCTCAAGTTCTACCACACCTAGTCCAAATAACAAACCACAATATCAACCAGTCTACTCTACAGATCCTAATCAATTTCTTGCATATAATGTGAGTGTAAGTGATATTCATCTGCGTTCAAGAACTACATTACCCACTCCTTCCAATCCTATCATCATTGAACTTCCTTTGGAAGAATAGGAGCATCAGAATGTCCCTATTTAGTCAAGTATGCCTAAGAATCATAAACCATTTAAGTGGTTTGGTCAAGACCCACCATTTCCTAAAAGGTTAGAAGTTGTTAAACAAAAGGAACAGAAGGAAGAAACAACCTTTGACATTCTAGATCAGTTGAAACACATATGTGTTAAGATACCTTTGTTCTAGACCATAAAAGATGTCCCCATATATAGCAAGGAAATCAAGAAAGCATGTCTCAAGAAGCTAGGGAGGAAAAAGAAAGACCCCACTACCAGTCATGTGGTAGGACAGTTGGCAAATATCATGCTTGGGAAAGTTCATGTTCCTAAATATACTGACCTAGGTAGTCCTGTGGTAGGAGTCATTATAAATGGAATCTAAGTAAAGAATTATCTAATAGATTTGGGAGCAATGATCAATGTGATGACTAACCTGGATATCCTACAACAACTAAATGTTGCAAATATGAGACCTACTCCTACTATCCTGGAAATTGCTAATAGTTCGACTACCAAACCAAATGGTATAGTAGAAGACCTTGTTGTTACTCTAGACTCTTGGGAGTACCTAGCCGATTTCATGATCCTTTCCCCTAAAGCTACAATAGGAGGGTATCTGATTATTCTAGGTAGACTATGGTTAGCCACAATAGATGATTAGATTGGAAGTCAGTTAGGGGACATGACTATTTTTATGGGAGAAGCACTAAAAAGCTTGTTCTATACCCTCCTGCTCAACCATCCCATGATATGGATGTTGGCCTTACCAATGCACTAAAAGGTTGACCTGTCAATGCCCGATACAAGTTCCAGTTAAGATCCATAGGAGGCAGTTAGACCATGTCACAAACCTAAGTGTTGTGCTGCAAGGAAGACCAAGTGACACACCATCTTGCAACAATCCCCCCAGCACAAGCAAGGGGTTTGAACCTGTGACCAGCTTTGATACCAATTATTGGCCTTTCCAATGCACCAAAAGGTCAACCTATCAATGCCTGATACAAGTGTTAGTTAAGATCCACAAGAGGTGGTTAGACCATGTCACAAACCCAAGCACTATGCTGTAAGGAAGACCAAGGGACACACCATCTTCCAACAATAGAGAACTCATATGGCCACATGTTGGAGAAGAGGCAAAGGAAGTCAATTCAAGGGCACAACTCATGATGATAGGTAGAAGTCCTTTCATGTAGCTTATGGAAGAAGATGAAATATTATCCCATATAATTCAAAACCATTGTGAAGTGCATGAAGAATCATCTAGTTCTGCATGTTCATTGTAGACACTTCCACCCATTCTTCTTGCACCTGAACTTCCTGCAACAACAAACATGATTCACACACTGTTACCACATGTACTAAAAATTCCAAGCATTAGTGAAATAGTCGTGATTGATTTGACCACACAAGTACAAGTTTCAGAAGGGAAACATTTGAATATTAACAGCAAGTTGAGTCAAGAGTAGTAGTTGTCCCCGACAAACCTATTGAAGTTGCATCGGTATGCATTTGCATGGGATTACCATGACATGAAAGGATCGGATCCCAAACTATGTACTTATAGGATCTACATTAGAGATGACCACACACCAGTAAGGAAACCACAGAGGATAATCAACCCCTCATTTAGGGAGATTGTAAAAGGGTAACTATAGAAGGTATTGGATGCAGGATTTATCTACCCTATCTCAAATAGCCAATGCACATCTCCATTGGTAATTTTACCTAAAAAGGGAGGTAAATTGAGAGTTTTTGTTTACTATAGAGAACTAAAATCTTCCACCAAAAAGGATCATTTTCCCCTTCCTTTTATAGACCAAGTATTGGATTTACTTGCAAGTAAGTAGCATTTTTCTTTCCTAGATGGATTTAGTGGGTATAATCATGTAGACATGGAAAATGTATCAATTACACTTGATCCTAATTGCTAACATTGTTTCAACCTGAATCATCTTCTTTACTAGTCATCATCTTTCGTCCCTTAATTGAATAAATCAAATTTATCTAATTAAGTTGCCATCTCCTATTAATTAAATAAATCAATTTTATTTAATTAGCCCTTTAGTCTCTATTTAATTAAATAATTCATTTTATTTGATTAAATCCCTAAAGTCATTCCATTAAATTAAATAAATTAAACCTTATTTAATTTAATCGAACATCATCCCTCTTTAATTAAATAAATCAAAATATTTATTTAATTAAGTCTAAATCATATTCCTCTCATTTTGATTTAAATTAATACTCAAATCTAAGCCAAAATGGTCAAATAAACTAATCTCCTTTCAAGTTAATCAAATATTGATTAAATTAATCTTAATCACCTAAATCCTCTAGATTTTGCAACTTGCTCAATAAATCATTTCTTTTGATTAATCTTCTATTTTCACTCAACATGGCATCAAAAGGGAATATTCCTCCAAGTTTGAAAATCCATCCAAAGGGATTTTTCCTTCAAACAAGGCATTCAATACCTCTTACATGTCCTTATGCATTGAGCCAAGTGGCATTTAATTCATTCCTTTCTCCCTCCAACATGTCATTTTATAAATTTTAAATTCCACCTAATATCATTTATTGTGCACATTCATCAAAATGTGCTCAACCTTCCTCTATTCACATCTTCACAAGTGGCACTTGGCCATTGGATGTTGAATGATCCCACATTCATCCATTTTTCCTCATTCTTCAACATTCTCACCTATAAATAAGAGGCTTTCCTTTGTATTTTGGATCCACAACTTAGAGCAAAGTTTCTATCTTCATATTTAGAGAAAATTCATCCATTCTCATAGCATTTTCCATCATCATAGCTAGGTTATTGCAGATTTCATCAAGGAAGCACATTTTTCATCATCATCAAGTGGATCAATCTTCATCAAGCTTGCAAAGGAGTTGGGAAACAACCATTTTCCACATCAAAATGGCACCAATTCCCCCATGGGATTGAGAGTTTGCATGCTTAAATAGGATTTAATAGATTTTCTTGTCTTGTTCTTCATTTCATTTCCTATTTTGAGAATTGTAGATGAATTGCATGGGGAATATTAGTTCTAACTTGCATATGGATCTAACATTGTGTTTGCTTGTTGTTTTTGTGCAGGTCTAGGATTGGGTTTCACAAATTAGATACAAATTTCCCCTGAGGATCAAGAGAAGAAAAAAATTACCTGTCCTTGGGGGACTTATGCCTATTCAGTACTTCGATTTGGTTTATGTAATGCACTTGAAACCTTTCAAAGAGTAGTTATTATTATATTTTTCGATATCTCACATGATTGTATGGAGATCTACATGGATGATTCTACTACTTATGGTGTTGATTTTGCAGAAGCATTAAAAAACCTAAAGAAATTTTTATGGAGATGTGAGGACCATAATCTATCCCTAAATAGTGAGAAATGCTTTATGATGATGCGGGAAGGAGTGGTCCTTGGCCATTATATCTCTCAAAAATGAATTCAAGTGGACCCAACCAAGATTGAGGTGATTACCAATCTTCTTCTTCCTACCAAACAAAAAAATGTTAGAAGTTTCCTTAGTATGTGCAGGATCATGATGGGCCAATAAGTAGCGATATGATGGGTATTTTTAGTATGTGGTTGACCTAATTTTTTTACCCAAAATTGATGAAAAAAAAGGTTTAGCGAGATTCTTATTTCACCAATATAAATTATGTTTACTTTAATTTAATAAATAATTATTATATATTTTTATTTGAATTATGATCAAAGTCTGATTGATAGGCTGATTGAAAACATCTATAACTTTCAAACGGTATCACATTTTTGAATCTGAAAGATGCTACATTCTATGCTTTCTTTGTATAATATACAATTAAAAAAAAAAAAGAATTGAATTTCATGAAGTTTTGACCAAGTTAAGGTGGTTAGATGTAAGGAGTTTTTATATTTTTAAAAGTTGTAATAAAAAAATCATAATTAATTATTTATTTGGAAAAAAATTACAAAAATATGCATCACATCTTAGACATGAGTCCGCTACTTATATTTAAAATATTATAATTTTTTTTACCATTTTATTGTGGTTAGGGTGGTCAGATAGACTCCTACTTATTTTTTCCCTGAAATTTAAGTACTACTGCATTGAAATTTCAAATTTTCACCAAATAGATTTTGTTTTAAAAAAAAATAAACCTAGCAGTTTAGAAACTACAATCAATTTTCTACAAATTCTAATCTTACATATTTTTGAAACAATATAGATAAATTATTCAAATTTTTACGTCAAGTTACCTAACTCTGATTTTTTTGAATTTTTTTGCCACTTAAGGGCCTATTTTTTCCATGATGATCCTGTGCATACCCTCCTAGGACATGTAGGATACTATAGGCACTTCATAAAAGATTTCAATAAGATGGAAATGCCACTTTACAATCTTCTCACTAAATATGTTGAGTTCCAGTGGACAGAGGATTGTGATAAAGCATTCTCTGATTTGAAAATGACCTTAACCCATGCCCCTATGCTCAAAGGCCCTAATTGGAAACTCCCTTTCTATATTCACACAAATGCATCTGATTATGCTATAGGGGTTGTCTAGGGACAAAAATAGGGAGAAATTGAGAATGCAATCTACTTTGTTAGCAAGGACCTGCAAGGATCTAAGTTTAACTACACAGTGACAAAGAAGAAAATGTTGGCAGTCATCTATGTTCTCAACAAGTTCAGGCATTATATAACAAGATATCAATTTTTTTTCCATACAAACCATGTAGCCATAAGATATCTCATGAATAATCCCTTGATTTCAAGAAGACTAGCAAGGTGGTTGTTAATGTAGGAATTTGATATCACCATTGTTGACAAACTGGGCAAGGAAAATGTTGTGGTATATTTTCTCTCCAGAATGACTACATCAAAGGTCACTCAAGTCATTGATGACTCCCTCCCTAATGAATTTTTTTTTTCCATTAGTGTGCACACACCTTGGTAAGAAGATATAGCCAATTATCTGGTTATAGGGAGGGTTCCCCCTTATTTCTCTCCAAAAGAGAGAAGGGTTCTCATTGAGAAAACTTTTCCTTTCTCATAGATTGTAGGATGTTTATTCTACATTGGACTAGATCATGTGATGAGAAGATGTGTAAGAGATGACAAAACCTATGATATACTACATGCATGTCACAATGAACCCTGTGGAGGGCACTTTGCAGCTAAGAGAACTGCCATGAAGATTCTTAATACAAAATATTACTGGTCCACACTTCATAAGGATGTAGGCAAGTATACTAGGAAGTGCGATGGATGTCAGAGGATAGGCTAGCCAATTAAATCTAATGAGATGCCTCTATACCCTTAGGTATTCATCACACCATTTGATAAATGGGGACTTGATTTTGTAGGTCCAACTGATCCACCATCAAATGGAAAATCTTACATCTTGGTTTGCACTGACTATGTGACCAAGTGGGTTGAGGTCAAAGCTATGAAACATGCTAGAGACAATAAAGTTGTAGAATTCCTCTATGAAGAAATATT
>VDFB02270651.1:392830271-392921979 GCA_007258455.2 Sequoia sempervirens | reverse complement strand
GAGTTGTAAGAACTTTTGATCTTGAAGGATTTATAAGTCAGGTAAGATTGAGCATTAGGATATTTGCATTCATCCATTAGGTGATTTTTGAAGAAAGATGTAATAAGAAATTTCTTAGCAAAAAATGAGGTGAATGAGAGGAGAATAAAATGGGTTCCTATTAGGAAGGGGGGAAAGCAAAGAGAAAGGAAGAATATTAGTTACCTTGGAGCATTTGTAGAGATAAAGAACCCCATTGTAAGAATAGGTGAAATATTAGATAATATCAATGCATTAGCTAGAAAGGCCCCTATAGTTGAAAAAAGGACAACTTACCAACCACCTACTGATCCACCAATGTATACTTCTACAAGAAAATGAAAATAATCCACTTTGGCAACACCTAATAATCTTGAGCATCCACCTAAAACTACTATCTCCCAAGAAGAACCTCAAAATAAGAGAAAACTTGGTCAACCATGTTTTTTTAATTATTTTATGGGTATTGATGAAGTAGAGAAGACAAAGGTGATTGGGGAGAAGGTTGTGACTGAGGAATACATGGACCAAACAATGTCCTCACCTCCAAGAGTGAATTTTTTTTGGCATTCCACAAAACATAATGGGCATAAATGTAGGAGGGGGTAGGGATGAAGTTGATGAAATTAGAGCCCTGCATTATATACAATTCATTTTTGATGATGTGTCAAGTATCATGAGTTTAAAGACTTTTTGTTAAGAATGAGGAGAGAGGAGTTTGAAGCTAAAATTGATAAGGCTAAGGGAGAGGTTCATCCTTCATAGTATGAGAGTGTCACTCATAGTGTGTTGAAGGAAATTGAAATTGATTTTAAGAACATCGTCCTAGAGTAGGGAAGGAAATTGGTAAGAGAAAGTGGGTTGCTTTTCCTCCTTGAATAGGATGTTTCACTAGCTATTGCATTGGACACCATAAGGAGACAAAGTGAAGAAGTTTTTTCTTATAATGAGTAAGATGAGAAAGCATACTTTAGATCTAGTTTCAATCCAAAGTGGGAAACCTTAAAAATATGGGTAATGGCCCCAAATACTAACAAGCCACAAGTACAGAGACAATACAAGACCTAATAAGGAGCCTAATTGTCAAAATATTATAAGACAAAATAACTCCCTGAGCACCATCTTTGGCAGTTCATACAATATTTTTTAGTGAAGTAGTTACATGAAGATTATGGCAAGATATTCATTGATCAGATTAGGCTCACTATAAAATATAAAAAATATGAAGATACAAATGCCAACACCACCAGCTACAACAACAAGCACTTCATTGATAAATGTCTTTTCTCCAAGGCTTTTATGAATTTTAATGCAATAAAAATAAGTCATAGCTTCTAAAATAAAGAAATTAGAGAAGAAGTTGCAAAGGGCTCAAGATGAGAAGAAGAAAAGGATAAATGACATAGTGGATGATGTAATTGGGTATAGGTTATCCAAGACTATTGGTAATTTAGAAGATTCTAGGATGGCTTATTGAACTCTTAAGGATGCATATGCAAAAATTATGAAGAAGTGGGAAAATCTCAAGCATTTAGTGGATAAGTGGGTGCCTATGGTTGGCAATTTGAAAATGATGTATACATTTTTCAAGGTTTGATAAAAAAAATTCCAACTAACCTCTTTCCAACATGGGAAATGCTAACATTGTTGGTGGAGGTTCAAGCATATATGATGATACTTGAGCAATAGATAAAGGACAAATTCAAAAAAAAAAAATGTATTGGGATGAAGATCATGCCTAGTATATAGGATGAAAATGAGGAATTAAAATCATTGGGCTAATGGAAGGAAGGATTTAGTACAATGGTTCCTAATCTTTTTGTATTTATTTGTGCAAATGATGAGATGCATATAGACCTATTAAATACTACTTTAGAAAAGTCATTTCCTTTAGAGATAAGTCTGGGAAATTTTTGTAGAGGGATAATGGAAGTGTTAGTTGCAAAATATATTGAACATATTGATAGAATAAAAAAATTATTTTCATTGCAGTGACCATTAAAAATAAATTATGTGGAATGGGATGAGAAGTACAATATATTATAGTGTGTGTTTACATTTTTCCGTGGTCATTAGGCTTCCAATGCAATATCCTACTTAGTTAATGTTAATATATTTTTGGATTATCTAACAATGCTTCGAGTGTTCAAAAATTTTGGTCCTATTTTGGCTTTTGTGGTATATTCAATATGCTCTTCAATGGTCTACACTGGTTCCAAAGGAATTTTCTAATTAGTTTCAACATTTTTCATGGGTGATTCCATAAATCAAATCTTGTAACAAGCTCAGTCCCACTTGTAATTGGTTGTTAAAGTGAAAAGTTTAATGTAAATGTAAAAATGTCACACAAGCCATGTGACTTCATTTAGGAGTTTACATGCTCACTTTTCTATATAAAGAGACTCTTGTTTCCTTTCTAGAAGGGTTTGGATGTGGGTTTTATAAATTTGGAAAGGTATGCTAGTCTATGTAGGGTAGTCTTTTGAAGTTTAGAATAGAGATAAATGTAAAATTCTCAATATAATAGCATATAATTCAATATATAGCTCAAATGAAATATATGCCATGTTGTTGTTGTCTCCTTTAAATGTAATTCCAAATTATCTTGATCAAAATAGATCAAGGATTATGGAGGTTTTGGTTGCACATTTGTTGTAACAAATGTTTAATTGATGGCTTATGTTTTACTAATAGATTAAATATGATTTCAATTAAATATTGAGAATATTATGGTTATATTAAGAGTTTGGAAGTAGAACTATAGTTTGAAAAATGGGTGGCCTCATTATTGTAAGGAAATAATATTTTGAGTACCATTGAATTTGTGCTCAAGCTATTACTAGTAGAAATTACTTATTTCATGACTATAAATGGATAAGGAACTAGTATAGGTTACTTCTTGTTCAACTCTAGAAGGCACAAATCCCAAATTGAAAAAAATAAATTTTATAATCTTTTTATTTTTATTTTCACACCAATATTAGAAAGCCTCAAAGGATTTTAAAGATAATAAGCCATATTTGTACAATCCTCACTTAATAGTGTGAAATTCTTATCTACTACTATATCATTAATATCATGTAGTGTCTTAAGATGATGTTTTTGATAAGGTAAGTAGCATTTACAAGGTGTAGTACCCTTACATAGAGAGCCACAAGGGAAAGTAAAGTTCAAGACCAAAAAACATCAAAAGACTAAGCCAAAAAACCTAACACATCGGACCAACAATAGACAGACAAAAAATGAACCAACAACAAACTAAATGGCATCTTCACAGTTCTTGGACAAGATTAACAACATCATCCCCGGCCTATTCTTGGTGATATTCAATATTCTTCTTGTCCATTTTATCCTTCATAACCACCGACAGGGTGTTGGTAACATAGTGGACCAGCTTGACAGTGAAACAGGTCAAGCCACATCATTTTTTGTCCAGCTTTTCCATTCTTTCCTGTAGTACACGGAGCTCCTCCCCACCATTCGTAGTCTTCATAGTATCAGCATGCTCCATGCCTAAAGGGTTTGAGTGCTGGGAGGCTAAGTTCTCCTTTTGCACTTTGCTAATATCAGGAATGGAGTGGGGCCCTCCAACATACTCCTCCTCCTCATCCCTGCAATATTTGCTATCAGACCACTCCTATTCCAAATCCAAGTCTTTAACTTACACTTTCTTGCTATTCTTGGCCATCCTACTAGATCTCCTGATGATGGTATCGCCACCAGTCACCATCGTGGCTGTGACCACCATGTCCACCTTAGAATCCCTACCCACCATATTTTTACCTTTGTTGTCCTTGGTCGGAGGCTCCATCAAACCCTTCACTTCCTCTGCACCTTTCTTTTTTGGGGTGGGTTTGCAAACAATATTGGCAATGGTCAATTTGATCTCATAGAGACTAGCCGCAACACTAGTCTAGGCAACACCTGCATTCCCCTTAGGCTTCTTAATAGTTTGTTTAGGCTTGTGTATTAGTAGAGACCAGGAGGGTTTTTCTGATGGGGCTTTTAGACTCATTCAGGGATATATTGGTCATAGCAGGAGGCTTAATCTCCTCAATATAGACTGCATAAATGGATTTGGCAAGGCATAATGTAAGATGAAAGTGGTAAAGCCTCAAAATGATTGGTGAAGTGGCAGGGGAGATGTATCATTAGGATTTAGGCCAGTAGCCTCAATGCATTTTCCGATAGAACTCTCTAAATCCATTAGAAAGAAGAAAGGAAAGCTTAACAAAATTTTATGTTGGAGGTGGTTTAAAAGAGGGAAATGATAGAAGTAGTATGTTTTGTATCTACCTTCCAGAGTCACGTACTTCATAAGGGAAAGAAACAATTGGTTCCAAGGCTGAGCAAGAGCCTCCCACTCAAACCCCAACTGGTTATGAATCGACTTCTTGTTCCCCACAAAAAATGCATTCATACTTTCATTATCTTGGGCTTTTGTATGCTTCGAGTGCTTCATACTAGAACACAAAAGCCTTGTCACCTGCACTATTGCTTCCTCATTCACATCAAAGGAAATAATTCCCAAAGTCACATGACGATCTTTCCAAGAGTTAACAAATTATGCAAAAAAATTAGGGTCTTGGCCCACCATACTCTTGATGAGGGGAGCCAGACTACCCTCATCACAAATGTGCCACACCAATAGATCTTTGCAAAATTTCCCATAGTTGTCGGGCTTCACTCACACCCTATCACCACCCATAATGTCACTCTTCACATAGAACAACTAGACAACTTGTGAAAGCAAAAGGTTAGAGAAAATTGTAAGGTGAAAATTCACCCATACATTTAGGATTTTAAGCCAAATAGAACAGCCTTGGGTAATCAAAGAAATGTATAGGTCACATGCTTGAAGAGGTAATTCCCTAAAAGCAATCTTTACAAATTTAGAAATGAGGATCTCCAAGCACTTGCGGCTAGGTAAGCAGGACATGATGGGAATGGAAGCTTTTCCTTCCACGTTGTTTTTGCACACAAACCAAGGCAAGATGGTCATGGGGCCAAATTTAGAAACACCTAAGAAGCTAGCTTTTAGAAGTGGAGACAAAATAGCAAAAAGGATAGAACCAATTAGGAGCTTGATCTCATAATTATTAGTCACATCAATATCAAAATAAAAAAAATTAAAAATGCGATGGTCTACCACAATCCCAAAAAGGAGATTACGTAAGGTATGACCCAACTTAGCCTTAATCACAAAGTACCTTCCATAATTTCTCATGATGTCCCTTTTAAAAATAGACTCCACTTCATTATTCAAAATTTTCCACTTGTTGGCCACCTCAACTTTTACACCCGTCCACATATCCCATAAGACAAGCATATGGACCCCCCCATGAAACCCAACAAAGTGCTTGATTAGTTATTACCATGGATCAAGTAAGGGCTTTGCTCCTTCATGATTATACCCTGAATGTCTTGGGGTAGGTTCCCCAAATTATGCCAACACTTAGAGAATTTCTAATGTGTGTCAAAGTTAGCTAAGGCATCAACCACTTGATTTCCCTCCAGATAAATGTGGGTAGCAATCCTTAAATTCAACTTAGACACAAAGAGCCTTATGTCTATTAGAATGTCCTTAGTACTCCACCCCAGTAATATGTCAAAGTTAATAGCATCAATAATAGACTTTGAATCACCTTCGATATAAAGGTTCTCAATCCCCATAGAAACAACCAACTGTAAGCCCTTAAGCAATGCTCTAGTTTCTACAATCATAGAAGAGTGGATACCAATCCCCCCAGAGTAACCAACCACAAAATTTCCTTTGCGATCTCTGATAACACCTCCTATACTAGCTCTTCCTGGGTTGCCTTTAGCTACCCCATCAAAATTAAGTTTATACCAACCACTATCTGAAGGCTTCCAAATAGTGTCTCTTCTAGCCAGGGATTTGGAGTTGTCATAGGAGCTTGCATCCAAGTTTTGATGCCAAGCTTTGGCCAAAATTATTTCCTCCTCAGTCGGACCTTTATCTAGGGTTTTCCCATTGAAGAGAAAAAAATTTCCGCAATGAGCTAGGAACAAATACCAAAAACCTTCTTCAGAATCATCTCGATGTTCCTAAAAATCCTATTGTTTCTCTCTTTCCATAAGCACCAACATATAATGGGGGGACTTAGTTCAAAATTTCACAGGGTAAAGGGTGGACAAAGGGTCTAGACTAGCTCAAGATAAAGGATCTAATATCCTAACATATAGTTCATTGAATTCCCAAGTGTTCAATGGACAAATCCCACACATCAACAACAAACAAGTAGTGTATCAACAAGTGTTCCATTGATTCTTCATTGCACTTGCATAAAAAACATCTGTTGGGAATTTGGAATCCCCTTTTCCTCAAATTTTCCTGAGTTAGAATCCTATTATGGCAGGCAGTCCACCAAAAGAAGTTAAATTTTGGGATCATGTGCCAATTCTAGAACTTCTTCCAAATATCAAGACAACACCCTAGTCTGTCAGCAAATTGTAAGTTGATTTAACTAAAAGATCTCCTTTCTTATCATGAGCCCAAAAGAACTCAGCCCCCATGTTGGTAGAAGGAAGTCTAGTAAGGGATCTAGCAACTCCTATAGGGTCTTGGAAAGGAGGCTTAGATCAAGGGATAAGGGGTAGCAAAGGGAAAAATTATTCCATTTCCCAACACCATGAGGGCCAAGGAAGTAATCGCTAATATAAACACCAAAGAATCATTGTACCAATATCATAAGATTTCTAAATTCAAAGCTTTCCAGAGGGGTATCAAGTAACCATGGGTCCTCCAAAAATCTAATTTTATTACCATTACCAAACCATTTTATCCTAGTCCTAAGTAGACCTCCAGGCTACAAATACACCTCCAGAACAAGGAACCCAAAGGGTGAACCTCTGAAAGGAAGACAATCAAAGGTCTATTTTGAAGATACTTAGCTTTCATAATCTTGCACCAATCCTTTCTATTCCTCGGATGGTCCCAGCCTACTTTGGCCATTAAAGCTTTATTTGTATTAGAGATAGTCCTAATCCCAAGCCCACCATAATTTTTAGGTTGATAGACTTTGTCCCATTTAACTAGAGAAAATTTCTTCTTTTCCTCAGTCCCAAACCAAAGGAAATTCCTGTGAATTTTCTCAAACTTCTCAACAATATATCTAGGAATATTGAAAATGGAGAGGAACTAGATAGGGATACCTTGAAGAAAAAAATACATGAGCTATAGTTTACCATCATGGCTAAGGATGAAGCCTTTCCATCCAACTAGTTTTCTTTGGATCCTTTCAAGGATCAAATTCCAAAAGTCAAGAGTGACTTCCTTGACAGTAAGGGGTAAACCAAGATAAACTGAAGGAAGAGAATAAATCAAACAACCCAGGATAGTAGTCACCCAAGCTTATAGATTAGGAGTGTTGTTGAAGAAGTAAATCATACTTTTATTATAGTTAATGCATTGACTAGAACAAGCAGCGTAGTTGTTGAGATAATTTTTCCATTTCTTGGCTTCAATCATAGAGGATTTCCAGAAAAGAAAAGTATCATCCACAAATTTTTGGATCACAATCAGCTCTAAGGAAGAGGTTTCCTTGATTCTCTTAATAGACCCTTTTGATAGCAAATTAGAAAATTTCTTGCTCAAGACATCTACAATCATGATAAACAAGAATGGTGAAAGTGGATCACCCTGTCCAATACCTCTCCCAGCAGAGAAAAACCCAAAAGGAGACCCATTAACCAGAACAAAGTAATTAAATATTGTTACACATTACATTATGAGTTTGACCACAGATTGGTCAAAGCCAAACTTAGCTAAGACTTTTGGGATAAAGTCCCAAATCACCTTATCATATTCTTTTGAAATATCTAATTTAAGGGCCATACTAGTATAGTTGCATCTATCCATGGAATGGAGTAATTAATGGGTGGTTATGGTAGAATCAAGAATATGAAAACTAGGAACAAACCCTTTTTGAGTGGGCCTAATAAGTTTGTCAAGGATAGGTTTAACGCGGTTCACTAGAATTTTAGAGAGGATTTTATGAAAGGTATTGCATAGACTGATGGGGTGAAAATCAACCATAGATTGAGGATCAACAATCTTTGGAATTAAGGATATAAAGGTGTGGTTTAATTGTTTTAAAATATTACTAGATTTGAAAAAGTCACAAGCAGCTAGGACAAGGTCCTCACCAACAATCTCCTAAAATATCTGAAAAAAGACCGGTAGAAAACCATCAGATCCAGGTGCTTTGTAAGCCCCCATACTAAAAGGGGCCAACTTGACCTCCTCAAGAGTGACAACACAAAGGATCCCAAGGTTATCATACTAGGAAATGATGGTTGGGAGAGGGTCCAGTAGCAGACTGTCTAGAGCTAGATTAGGAGCCTCAACAAGAGTTGTATAAGCCTTCTAAAAATAATCCACAACTAAGAGACCAATCAGGGATAGAAAATTGATCACATCCCCCTGCACATTATGCAATTTAGTTATCTAATTTATTTTCTTATGTTTAATGGAAGAAACATGAAAAAAAGAGGTGTTTGTATCACCTTCTTTCAGCCATTAGACCTTGGATTTTTGTTTCCAGAAAATTTCCTCTTTCCTTAGAATTTGTTCCCACTCCCTTCAGCTCTCTTTTTCCTAGTTGCAAGTAGGTAGGCTGAAATACCCCTCCTGCATTTTCTTTTGAATTAATTTCAATTTATCCTTGACAATTCTTTTTTTCTAGAAAGCATCCCCAAAAGCCCTTTTGTTCCAACCTTTCACCATACATTTTATATGTTTGTTTAAAAAAGATCCTGAACATGGGGGAACCACGAATAGGAATATTCCACCATTTTACAACTTTTTTCTTGAAATCATGGTGAGATTTCCACATTATCTTAAACTGGAAAGGGAACGAACCAACAATATAGTAGTCATTTGTGATCAACATCAAAGGATTTTGATCTGATACCATCATGGGTAGATCCCGGAGAGTGGCATTGACTAGACTAGTCTAGTTACTAGAGAAAAGTAATCTATCTAATCTAACTTGAATCAAGTCCTCCCCTAGGAACTTGTTGGTCAAAGTAAAAGCTTGGTATGTTATGTCATTATCAATTAGGCCAGTAGAACTCATAAAGTTTGATAGATTAGCCATGCTATTAGAATAATCCACTAGACCACCACTTTTCTCCGAGGGATATAAGGGGGAGTTGAAGTCCCCAACCACTAACCAATGAGAATTGCTATTATTTTTAACCTGGCTAGAAAGAACTTGCCACAAAGAATTCCTAGCATTTCTCTAGTTGGGAGCATAAACATTGATAAGCAACGAAGAGCTGCCTGAGTAGACAAAGGAAACACCCACACTATTCTAGTAGCAGAATAGTTCAGAGCCATTAAATCTAGAAGGATTCCAAAGCACAACAAGACCACCCAACACCCCCTCAGAATCACTATAGGAGTAAGTGGCCCTCCACCATAAATATTTAGTGATATTATCAAAAATATTTTTTTCATCTTGGTTTCTTGTAAAAGTAACACATCTATCTTATGTTCTAAAACATAGTTCTTTAGAGCAAGCTGCTTATGAGAATATTTCAACCCTCACACATTCCATGACATGACCTTTATTTTTTACCTTTCTTGGAGGACACTTCCAATGTCCTCTATTTACCAATGGCTATCTCATTTGTAGTTTATCTCAACCTCATTTGTCTTTGGTTGGGTCTTGTAGGCTTGGAGTCTCCTCCCACATCAGCATTTTTCTTCCTCCTTCTTTTCTTTGGGGTTACCCAGTTATCCTCTTCTACAACTTTCTCTAGATTCAAATCCTCAGAGCTAAAATTTTTCACTTCAATAACTCCAGTACCCATATCCTCCCAAATTTCACCCTCTTCACCCATAGTCTCACTAGTCCCAACCAAACCCATCTCCAATAGGGAACCACCAGCAAACTCGTCCCCCCAAGAGTTGGGCCAGAGGATAGATCATCTACATCCAACAAATTATCAACTGCCATATTCTTAGTTAGAGAAAGAGTAGCAAGGCTCGAAGCTGGATCAACACTATAAATCTCCATCTCATTAAGAGGATCCCCAGAGATTGGGGGTTCAACCAAAGCTCGCAAGTAGATTTGGTCAGATCGCCCTTCTTCAGAATGTCATTTTCAAGAGGAGAGTTAGTAGTAGTAGTAGAGTCTCTTGGGTTAGACTCCCAATTAAAGGAAGATTTACAATCAAAGATAAGGTTTCTAGGTTTGGCACACTTCTGAAAATAAACAACAATATTTTCATAGCACACAGGTTGGACCCAAGTACCAAACTTAGAGAAAAGCTTCAGAAAGTTAGGAAGTGTCTTATTCACACTAATATTCACACAAAAATAGGCAAACACTAACTTGGACTTTGATCTAGTAATGGATTCAGAAGTAATGAAATGTCCCAAGGAATCCCCCAATGCTTTTGAAATGGATTTGTCCAGTATTCCAAGGGCAACCCAAGTAGGAAAACCCAGACCGGCGCCAATTTTTTTAGATCCATTGCAGGGTCAAACCTCGGCTTCTAGTGACATAAAACCAAACTATGCTTTCCATATACCCAAGGACCAAAAGAGAGAACCACAACCAAGTCTTCTAAGGCCATGAACTTGAAAAGGAAGAGACCACCTGACATTGTACAAATGTCCACACTTCCCTTGAGGCACCATTTAGCAACAACCCATCTTCAAACCATATCTACAATGGGACGGAAAGAGAGAAAATGACCCACAACTGCAATCTCCATGGAGGATAGAATCCTATCACTAACTATATCAGAGATAGAAAAATATATTCTCAAGGCTTTGAATCTTAAGATTATGCTAAGAAGTAAGGTCCGCCTAGTTTTGTAGAGCCTAAAATTTAGAGAGAATTTGTTCAAATTCTTTATTAAGTTGGTCATTGATTTGAATATCTTGAGCACCAGAATTAGCTTAGCTATAGAGACAATTAGATAATTATTTAGAAGTGTAGACACCTAAATTTGGACACTTACATTTGTCCAAATTTATCCCTTTTCATTTAAGCATCCTCTTATTTGCATTAATTAAGTAATATTTCTATTATTTAATTAATATCCTTAAATTCTTCTAAATCCCTAAAGTATTCAGTTAATAATTAAATACCTTACTCTTTATTCCTACTTTCCTCAAAAAGAATTAAATAAATAATACATTTATTTAATCCCTCAAATGTCACATCCTCCATCACCTTTCCTTAATCTTAATCCACCTCCTAATCCCATCGTTAGGGATGTGCACATGTCTAATCCATAATTATGATGTGTCACATCCTCCAACTTTTGCAAGTTGGATCCTAATCTTCATTAGCCACTAACTATCAATGATCGGTTAGTCCAATTAGCATCTTGGTCAACTCTCCCCATCCCCCAAGGAATTTTTAATTCATTTTTTTCTTCCCTGAGCTTTCCTCTTTCACATCTGATCATTGAGAGGTCACATCAATCACATGAGGACAAGTACTTAACTTTTTAAGGACCTTTCCTTATCCAAGGTACTTCTCAACTTCTTTTTTAGGAACCTTTACTTATCTTTAAGATATCCCCAATCATGTGAATTTAAAATTCACTTTTATTCTTCCAAAGCTCTCCCCTTCCCCATGTGGATCATTGAGAGGTCACATTAGTCACATCCCAAGGTACTTGCAAGTACCTCCACATCATATGTCCTTTTCCACATCACTTTTTCCTTTTGATAGATCTCATCTTCCACATGGAAAGATGTGAGGGCTTGTGAGTCTTCAACTCACCATAGCCCTCCATCTTGGCCATGTTGGCACAATCTCAACCATTGAATTCTCTAGAGAATTCTCCCCTAAATATAGAGGATTTCTCTTTCATTCTAAGATTATGCATCTTCAAGCTCAAGCATTCAACTAACTCTCTCAAGCTCAACCATCCACCATTTTTGCACATTCAAGCTCATCTTGCACCCATTTTTCTCATCTTCTAACTACCCACATCCTTCATTTGAATCCTTATCAAATCCTCATCGTTTTGTATCCAATTTAGATCACTTTCCATCAAAGGAGCACACGCATATCAAATATCAAAGGGCCAACCAAACATCAACTTAAGACAAGGTAAAAATCTGCTTCTTGTTATCTTTATTTTGTTTTGAGTTCAACAAGGATAATCATTGAGGTTGTGTAGTGTTGTTTTCTCCTTTGCATCATTATATTTTGCATCATTTAGGGTAGGTAAACTTTACTGTATCACATTTTTAACATGCCTAGTGGGACCCACAAATGTTTCCCTTACTTTTAAGTTCTCTATTTTTTGATGTTTTGTAGGTTCAAGTTGCAAAGAGGCAACTCCAACAAAGATAGAGGCAACCCCGCCCACTGTTGGGTGGACCTAACCTTTAAAGGGGAGAACCTGCCCTAGTTTGGGAAAACCTACCCTATTAAGGGGTGAACCTGCCCCATAGAGGGGCGAACCTGTCCTGCAGAGGGGTTAAACTTGCCCCAAACAAGGGTGAACCTACCCAAACAGAGCTATTTGTGAGGTAAAAAAATCATATAAACTTCATTTTAATAGCTTCTATTTTTCACTGTTTTGAGGCACTAACCCCCTAACATCATCTATTGGTGAGTGTGTACACTTTTTTTTCTAACATTTGTGCATCTTGTATCACACTTGTCGAAGAACAGGGGATCAAACTACTAACACTTTACTTGTAGAGTGGTCATTTCGGCATTGTTAGTGTGCTTTGTTTATCATTTTCACTTAAATCAATTTAGGCACATAGTTTAATTAGGGGGGAGTCAACTTACTATTTTCCATGTTTACAGGTCTTTTGTGTCACCCATGAGGGAATTATTCCATTCAAGCTTTCCCCTTGCACTTCGTGTGAGCCTAGGGAGTAGCTAAAAAATGGTTAGTGTTCTCTTCTTAACATGACCTTCTTGGGGATTTCATCACCCCAAGGGAAAATCCTAACCATGCATACTGGTGGGGTGTACAAAGGGGGGAGAACCAAATTTGTACCCCAATCTACTCATGTCATGTCTGGTGGAGCATGTAAGCTAGGGTCGAAGCTAGGGTGATACCTAGGTAGACATGAAGATTTGGTCTAAGCCTTTAGTATCTTGCTAGGGTTCTTGACTCATGCCTATGATGGGCTGGTGTTCACGGTTGTGCCTCACATACTAAGCATATATTGAGGAATCCCTAGTTGCCTTGTTCATCCTAGAAAGAGGACTGTGTTGGCCATACTTTCATCACTAATCTTAGGCTTGTGTTGTTTGAGTTGTCTTCTTTGTGCATAACCAATGCATTTCTTATTGTTTGCTTGCTATTTGCAGTATTTTGGTCCTTTTCCATAGACATTTTCATCCAATTTGAGTCTAAGTTAGCTGAAAAAGGTGACCTCACCCTCAACTTGGGTGATCTTGCCCTCAATAGGGGAAAACCTACCCTCTATCTCGGTCATTTTGTAGTTTGTTTATGTCATAATTGTTAATATTTCCACTGAATAGGTGAAATTTCCCTTAAGTTAGGTGAACCTACCCTTAACTTGGGAAAAACTTCCCTAACTTGTGCGAACCTTCCCTAACTTGGGTGAACCTGTCATCTAAACAACCATTTACATCTTTCATTTAGTCATTCCAAGCACCCATTTGCTAGTTTGGAGCACTTGTTTGCCTGTCTGAGTACTTGATTACACATTTTGAGCATTCATCTCCTCATTCCAAACATCCTTTCCTCATTTTGAGCATTCATCCCCACAATCCGAGCAACCATCCACTCATTCTAACCACCCATTTACTTGATTCGAGCATCCATTTATGCCTATCTTTCATTGAACGGATGACATTGACCTCAACTTGGGTGAACCTTCCCTTAAGTTAGGTGAACTTTCCCTTAACTTTGGTGAACCTACGCCAACATGGGTGAACCTACCCTAACTTGGGCGACCCTACCCTCCAAATAGCCATTTTCACCTTTCGTTCAGTCATTTTGAGCACCCGTTTTCCCATTTCGAGCACCCGTCTCCTCATTTCGACCATCCATATCCTCATTTTGAGAATTTGTCTCCCTATTCCAAACATTCTTTCCTCATTTCAAGCATTCATCCCCTTGATCCAAGCAGTTGTCCCCTCATTCCGAGCACCCATTTACCTAATTCGAGCATTCGTTTCTACCTATCTTTCACTGAACGAGTGACACTGACCTCAACTTGGGTGAACCTACCCTTAAGTTGGGTGAACCTGCCCTTAAATTTGGAAAACCTACCCTAACTTGGGTGAAATTTCCCTCCAAATAGCCATTTTTACCTTTCATTTAGTCATTTTGAGCACCCATTTTTCTCGGTCTGAGCACCTGTCTCCTCATTTTGACCATCCATCTCCTTTTTTTGAGCATCCTTTCCTTATTTCAAACATTCATCCCATCGATTCGAGCAATCGTCCCCTCATTCCAAGCACCTTTTTACTTTATCCGAGCATCTATTTCCCACCTATCTTTCACTGAATAAGTTACCTTGACCTCAACTTGGTCTAACCTACCCCAACTTGGGTGAACCTGCCCCCCAAACAACCATTTTTGCCTTTCATTCAGTCACTCCAAGCATCCGTTTTCCCATTCTGAGCACCTGTTTCCTATTCTAAGTATTGATTTCCCTGTTCCAAGCATTTGTTTGACCTATGTTCTCATTTAGACAAGTTTGAAAGTTAAGTTGAGAAACCCTGACCTCAACTTGGGTGAACTTGACCTTTACTTGGGTGAACCTGACCTATACTTGGGCGAACCTGACCTATACTTGGGGGAACTTGACCTCAACTTGGGAAAACCTAACCTAAAATTGGGCAAACCTGACCTATACTTGGGTGAACCTGACCTCAACTTGGGAAAACTTGACCTAGACTTGGGTGAACCTGACCTTCACTTGGGTGAACCTGACCTTCACTTAGGCGACCTTGCCCCTAGATAGATGGATTTTTCAAAAAGTAGACCTTCATCTGTCTTCTCGTCATCCTTGTTTCCATTAATCAAAAAATTTCAAAAGTCATCATTTCATCAACCAAATCACATAGGTGCATCTTATAACATCATTAAAGTCCATATCCATCATCAATTCATCCATCCCATTCACCTAGACTTTGTTTCAGGGGTTTTGATTTTTATGCTGAAACTTTCGGAGGCTATAACTTTTTACTCAAGTGTCTGTTTGGACTGAAATTTTATAGGTGGTTGTGTTATGATGTCACATGTGGATTGGCCCCCATTTTTGGCACATGTTTTGGGTTTCAAACATTCATCTTGTGCCTCAAAATCACAATTTAGTGTTTTTTTTTTAGTTTTTGAAAAATCATTTTTGTTAGTAACTCAAAATGCATGTATCATATCTAGGATGTTAGTTGGAAATTCATCCTACCTTGGTTTTAGGAAGCTTTTGGGGAAAAAATGGACTCTCAAAGGTATGCCTATGAGGTTTCCTAAAATGGCAAAATTTGACAATTTTTGAAAATTGCCAAATCTAGCAGAAATTTGATTGTCAACACCTTACGTCATCTAGTTAAAACCCCTAAACTTGGTTTAGAATCAATCCTATCATATCCTCCAATCCAATCCCAACATGAGCTTAACCAAAATCCTAATCTAAGCTTTAGTCTGTCTGCATCCAAGATCTTTGGATATTGAAACAAATCTTAAGATCCCTCCTTCCATCTTCAAATTCATCCTATTTATTCTTTCATCACCTTTTATTTCCTTCTAATCATTTGTTCCCATATTTTTAATTCATATCCATCCCATCCAACATCATGAATCCTTATCCTTTACCAATGCAACCAAAAATAGTAGTCAACGGAAACCCTAATTACATTGATGATGATAATGATAGTTTTATTGATCAAGAGGTATATGACATAGATCTCTTTGATGCTATCATTGTGAGTAAGCTTTCCCCAACCTCTTTCAAAACTCTAATCACTCATCCAAGCTATCTCGTTATGTCTTCATCCATACCTAATAACGATCCTTATGCTACCTCTGATAAGGGATATCCATTATCTTCCTCACCTGCATCATCTTCTTATCCAACATCCATTTCTTCTTATCCTAGTCCAATATCCCAACATCCCTATTATAATCCCCTATCTAAATCCTTCTATTTCAATCCTTCATCCACATATGCCCACTATCCTAATCCTGCATACCAATCTCCCTATCCTAATTCAACATCCACACCTGCTTATCTTAATGCTACATCCCCATCAACCTATCCTAATCCTGCATCCACACCTTCCTATCCTAATCTAACGTCCACATATTCCTATCTTAATCCACCACCCCAATCTTCCCATCCTACTGTATTATCCCAATACCTCTTCTACAATCCACCACTCACATCCTCTTGTCCTAATACACCACCCATATCCTCTTTTCTTAATCCACCATCCATGTCTTCCTATCCTAATCGACCATCCCAATATCCCTATCTTAATTCTCCGTCTACTTCCTCCAACATCAACCCACCATCCATGTCTTCCTATTCTAATCCACTATCACAATATTCTTACCTTAACCCTCCATCCAATCCTAATCCTCCACCTACCCTTAGTCTTCCATCCAATCACATTCCTCAATCTAATCCTAGTTCACCAATCCATAATCCTAATCCTTCGTCTACCCCTACCATGCCGTCTAAGCCTAGAGTATGCATGATTCTCACTCCAGAAGTTCTACAAGGACTTATGACAAAGAAGACATCCCCAAATCCACACCTTGAAGTTGTGGAACCATGTCATCCCAATCCATCATTGTCAGTCACTAGTGATGAGACTCTTCTCCATACCACATGTATTGTTACTATTACCACACCTAGCACCACCCAAATTGTTGAAACCATCACATCCACTGAATCCATTGAACCCCCATCTCCTACTTCGAGATCCACTGACCCCATCTAAGATAACCAAACCTAATCACCATCTCCTACTCCTAAATCCACCCAATCCATCAAAGATATGCAAAACCAATCCACTCCTCGCACACATAGTATCACTGAAACCCATTCCCATGAACATCATGAATCCTCCATCCGTCCATCTCTCCTGCTTTTGGATTCCATCCAACATGCCTCCACTATCATGCCTCCCACATACAATGAGTCATGCCAAGAGCTTGATCCAAAGCATAACACCATATCCAATCCTCCACATCAAGATATTTCCATCTTGTCTAGTCCATCTCAAGATCATAGTCTCACATCCATTCCATCCCATGATCCCCTTGTCACTCAAGATCTGATCACTCCGTCACAGGATCCCTTATCACCTACTACCATAAATCCAAATCATATCATATCACCTAATCCCTCTCTTGATCCTTTACCACTCACTCCTCCTGATCAAGATATTGTTTCCCCATCATCTTCATCTAATGATCCTTCATCATCGCCTAACCATACCATCCCAACACCACTTTTATATCCCCTTGGTACTATTACATTCATCCATGGTGGTTTCCTTGTAGAAGAAAAACAAATCATATACACCACCCATCCTCCTCTGCCCAATAATGGGCTCATTGCATGTTTCCAAAATAAAAAGAATCCTATCATGGATTAAATGGTCAAAAACATGAACTATCAAGGAAAAGCTTTAGGCCTTCATGAGCAAGGTATTTTAGAGCCCATCCAAGTCGAAGACACTCTTACACATGTGGTCTTGGTTATACCTCTCAAGACTTGCAATCCACAAATGTTGGTACAACCTCTATCCATCCTCAATGAGCCTCTTCCACAAGAATAAGAGACTCCTCCCATCGCTCCATAAAATCATTTGTCACCACCCCCCTCCATCGTATCACCTCAAAAAAACCATCCATATTCCTCCTTTATCTTCCAAATCCATTTTGGGTCCTTAGGTCCCTCCATCCACCATCTCCCATCCTTCATTTTCTCCACCTATATTGTGTCCTCATGTCCTTCCATCCTCCATCACACATCCTCTAGCTACTAAGTCCATTTTGGGCCCTTATACCCCACACTTACCTCTTCCATCTCATCCTATTTATCCTTTTATCAACCAGTCCCCTATCCATGTCACCCATCATGAACATCCCACTCTCATATTCCCTAATCAGGATCAACAAAGGCATGTACCTACACATCTTCCATCCCCACATCATCCCCAAAATCCAATCTCCATCACTCCACATCATCCATCTCCTCGTACCCGTCCTATTGCTATTAAAATCACTTTGGATGCTGAAGTAAAAATGCATAAATCTAAGCATCCACATGAATCTAAAGGTCTTCATGTCCCCTTAAAAGGACATGTTGAAAATAAAAGTCAAATCCAAAATCAAAATCATACCCATCAGCCACAAAGGCCCACCAAAACAAAGATCCAAACCATGTGGATCCTAAAGATAAAAGATGCAATACCTTCAAAGGAAAAATCTATAACAATATCCAAAGTTTCTAATCCAAAAGCTAATCATACACCCCTTCCATCTCCTAAAGTTTTTTTGGGTCCTTACATCCCAAAATTCACTATCCTATCTCCTCCATTATTCCCATGTTCTCCATTCATTAATCCTCCTATCCTTTCACATCCACCACCATATGTGCCAATGTTGGTCCTAAAAACATATCCCCATCATATATCCACCCCATCATTCCATCGTTACACTTTCCAACATCCCATCCATTATCCATCATATCTTCCCCATCAAATCCCATTAATTCATCCTCTTCCATAATCCATTTATCTTAATACGGTTGTACCAACACCCAATAGTCACTTCACACATGGGCTCTTAGTACCTCGAATGGAACTTGATGCTTGAGTCCTTCATCAATCTCCTTATCACATGTCTTCTAAATCCACTTATCCACATCCCTATCTTTATCCATCTCCATCCACACTCTATCCAAAAATCCAAAATATCCAAAATATCCAAAATATCCCAAAAAGTCAAAAATCCAAAAAAGTCAACAAAAATCCAAAAAAAGTAAAGAGAAAGATTCATCCAATGGTGAAAACTTGGCAAACAAGTGCCTTGGATAAGTACCATGATGAAAACCTAGCAAATAGGAATCATGCATAAATCCCCATACATCATCCTTTTCCTCCATCCCACATCTCTTCCAAATCCTACCATCATGTCCCATTTATCTCCAACCCCAACATCCTCCTTGTGATCTTGATACAGATAGGGCCACCTATCTATGCATGCTTTGGAAACTGAGCTTGGTAAAAATTTCCTTTATCCATACACTATCCTAATCTTTATCCACATCTATATACCTTCTTTTTCCACCCGTCATGCTAGCATCAATCTCCCTTCCTTATCCCAACATCCTACCTTCATCCATCAAACTCCCTCAGCCACCCATCCTATCCTCATCTAGTTATCTCCTTTATCTTCCCATCTCCATGTCTTTCATCCTTCCTGGCTCATCACGTATGATATATCTAGAGTGGAGGAACCTACCACATTTGTGACATAGTCCTTGGAGACAACCTTCATCCATCATAGCATCCCTTCCATCTCCCCATCCTTATCTTCCTATCCATCTAAACAATCCCTTTTGTCTCCCCATCCTTATCTTTCTATCCATCTATCATAACATCCATTTCATCTCCCCATCCTTATCTTCCTATCTTTCTATCATAACATCCCTTCCATCTCCCCATCCTTATCTTCCTATCCATCTAAACAATCCCATCTATCTCCCCATCCTTATCTTCTCATCTATCTATCGTGAAAATCCCTTACATCCCCCCATACTTATGTCCTTACCCATCCACAAATTCTTTTCATCTCCTTGTCCTTATCTTCCTAGTCATCCATCCACCCAATCCCTCCCATCCCCCATCCTTATCTCTCTATCCATCCCTTCATCTTTATCCTCATCATATCTCATAATCCCTTGTCATTGGAATCTAGCTATAGGCTTCTCTCCATGCAACACAATGTCATCTATCTCATCGTCATCACTTCCTAACACTTCTTTCCAATCTGCTGTCACTTCTCATCAATCATCTCTCTATCATATCATCATCCCAATTCATCTTTTCTTATTTGGATAACTATCCCATCCCTGACTTTCATGTAATCAACATCATGCTATCCTATCTAGTAGGTCTATCTTGTCTCATCATATTGACTCCATCTTTTTATCTACTTATCATGGTCATCTCATCATCCTTTATCCATCATTCATCATCAGTCTTTTGTCAAACTACGTTGCCCCTATGCTTTCATGTAGGCAAGGTCAATCTTTTGATCCACCTTCAGGGCTCCTTTTGTCTGTCCTTTCTTGGTCATCCATTGAGGTCTCCATTTTCCTCTTTCTACTTTTATCCAAGGTTAGTCGCCAGCCTTTTATCAAACTACAAGGGCTCTATGCTTTCATATAGGCAAGGCTAATCTTTGATCGGCCCGTGAGCCCCTAGGTCATTAGGGTATGCCATTCTTGTGTCTTGTATCTCATGTTGTGTCATCAAGTATGTCCTTATCTAGCTGGTTCTTCACAAATGAAATGCACTCGTATCATGAGATTCAATCAGTTTTTGAGTTTCCTACATCATATCAATCTTTTATTTTAGTATCCATCTTTTGTCTCAACAAGATGCATCCTTCCTAACAGACCTCATCAATCCCATCCATCCCCTTGATCCTATGGAAAAAGGACATTCTGCAATTGATTGCAATCTTTGATGCTTTTGGATTTTGTTTATCATTTGAGCTCCCTATCATCACTTGTCAGGGCCACCATGATCCATCATATTATGGTTTGTTTTGACTCATCAAAATAGGAGCATATCTTGATCTTTTGTTTGTTGCTATCTTTTTGTTTATCCCAAGTAGTACCCACTAAGATCCCTGAGGTCTTGTGTTACATTGGGGCATCCTTTTGTGCTTGTGGTTATCTCAATGTCTAGCTCGACGAAGGTCTTTGCGACTTTGGGGTGTTGAGATAGCCTTCTTGTTTGTTGTGTTTGTTTCATGTATTTGACTAATCCACCTTGGTTCCACATACCATGGTACCTAGTGTCATATACTATAGCAAAAATCAATGCTCCAAAAATGGAAAATTTCATTAGGATTGCATTTCATCTTCCCTCCCATTGCATTGCATGTATCCTCCATCCCTTCTCTATGAAACCCATAACCTATGAATTTGGTTATGCAAACATCCATCTCCGCATCTCCCTTCCTTCTCAGGATTATTCTCATCTCTTCAATCTTCTTAGAATGATATAGATTGGTTATTCTAAGCATCTTTTCCCCCCATTATTTTTATTCCTTTCATCCATCTCACATTCCAATCCAATCCTCATCCATTCAATCTAGCACAAATCATCTAATCACATCCTTGGTCTTGTCCCCAGCCTTGTTACAAGCCTCAATCTAATCATCCTCATCATCACCATCATCATTGGGATGTATCCTTCCCTCATCAACAACACTTTCATTGGGATGTATCCTTCCCTATCTTCATGTCATTTCAAGATATATCGTTCCCTCATCAACAACATTCCATCCATCATCAACCCATTTTCCCTTATAGCTTAATTGGGGCAACATCATCTTTTTCTTTAACTCCATTTGTGCTTCCCAATCTCCTATTTCTTATCATTCTCTCTTATCCATCACTTTGCATTGTCTTCCTCCTCTCCCCTTCTAATGTCTCATCCATTTCAAGATCACACATGTGTTCTCTTGAACCCACATGTCCTATCGAGGGGGCATCCTTAATCTCTAATCTTCATCTTCACCTCCATCATCTTTATCCCCAGTCACTCCTTTGATGACAGGGGAATCTTCCCCAATCTAACCATCTTCTTCCGGGTTCTATGTTTTAATATTCTTTGAAATGATGCTACATTGTAACACCATCTCAATGAGGGGAAAAATGTAGACACCTAAATTTGGACACTTACATTTTCCAAATTTATCCCTTTTCGTCTAAGCATCCTCTTGTTTGCATTAATTAAGTAATATTTCTATTATTTAATTAATATCCTTAAATTCTTCTAAATCCCTAAGGTATTTAGTTAATAATTAGATACCTTACCCTTTATTCCCCTTTTCCTTAAAAATAATTAAATAAATAATACATTTATTTAATCCCTCACATGTCACATCCTCCATCACCTTTCCTTAATCCTAATCCACCTCCTAATCCCATCATTAGGGATGTGCACATGTCTAATCCATAATTAGGATGTGTCACATCCTCCAACTTTTGCAAGTTGGATCCTAATCTTCATTAACCACTAACTATCTTCTAATAATTGATTAGTTAGTCCAATTAGCATCTTGCTCAACTCTCCCCATCCCGCAAAGAATTTTTAATTCATTTTTGTCTTCCCTAAGCTTTCCTCTTTCCCATGTGATCATTGAGAGGTCACATCAGTCACATGAGGACAAGTACTTACCTTTTTAAGGACCTTACCTTATCCAAGGTACTTCTCAACTTCCTTTTTGGGAACCTTTTCTTATCATTAAGATATCATCAATCATGTGAATTTAAAATTCAATTTTATTCTTCCAAAGCTCTCCCCTTCCCCATGTGGATCATGGAGAGGTCACATTAGTCCCATCCCAAGGTACTTGCAAGTACCTCCACATTATATGTCCTTTTCCACATCACATGTCCTCTTGACATCTCATTTTCCACATGGAAAAATGTGAGGGCTTGTGAGTCCTCAACTCACCATAGCCCTCCTTCTTGGCCATGTTGGAAAAATATCAAGCATTTAATTTTCTAGAGAATTCTCCCCTAAATATAGAGTATTTCTCTTTCATTCTAAGATTATGCATCTTCAAGCTCAAACATTGAACTAACTCTCTCAAGCTCAACCATCCACCATTTTTGCACATTCAAGATCATCTTGCATCCATTTTTCTCATCTTCTCACCTACCCACATCCTTCATTTGAATCCTTATCAAATCCTCATAATTTTGCATCCACTTTAGATCACTTTCCATCAAAGGAGCACACACATATCAAAAATCAATGGGCCAACCAAGCATCAAATTAAGACAAGGTAAAAATATGTTTCTTTTTATCTTTATTTTTTTTTAAGTTCAAATAGGCTAATCATTTAGGTTGTGTAGTGTTGTTTTCTCCTTTGCATCATTCTATTTTGCATCATTTAGGGTAGGTAAACTTCACTGCATCACAAGAAGAACCAATAAATTGATAAATCTACTGGGGAATTTTGCATACGTTTAATAGTATTGTAGTTATTATTGGGTAGAGTATAAGAAAATTTTAAAAGTTTTTGTAGATACAATTAGTTTAATATGTACTTCAAATTTTTTACAAAACTTGTTAAATATTTATGCCCACTTGTGGGTTGTGACTCTATGATCTCCTTTTCGATAAAAAAAAATGAATAGAAAAGAGGTTCATCATCAAATATGGATTAAATTTATTTATTCCATATAGACCCTAGAAGAAATCTAGTTGGAAAGCTCCTAGCTCAAAGAAAAACATGGAAAGCTAGAGACACAAGTAAGTCTATAGAATGCCTTGTCAATACCTTTACAAATAATGAGGAAATTATTTTGACAACACATTTTCTAGGTAGTGATAATCAAAGACCTATTATGAATATTGAATATATGAGAGATAAGAGAAATTAGATGGATCTTGAACATGATGAATTTATGGAAAAACTTGAAAGATAAAGAGAACAGATCCAAAGAGAATATGACCTCAAAGGGGATTTATATGGATGGGTCATTTCTCCTACTATGATTATAACCTGATACTCAAGGTAATCTTATAAACAAGCCATCAACCCAAGGTAATAACCTATCATTAGCTTTAAGTTTTCCTAATTTTCATTCTATTCTATATAGGAATACACAAGTTGATTTATCTTTACAGAAGGCCTCTACTTCATGAAACTACCATAAACCCCTAAAACATGTTATGAATAGTTATATTTATGACAACATTTCTCACTATTTTGGATAGAAGTTTGGTGTTTGGTGTATAAAACTAACTTCCTTTCATAATAGGGATCTTTACACTAAAAAATATTACTTATTCATAGACCTCTCACACCCAGGGAGAAGTCTAAAATGCATCCTTTATAGGACCTTCTTTCTAGAGACATTTGAGTATGTGGAAATGAGTTCTTACTAGCTCTTAACATTCCTCCCTCTTCATGTGGAATGTGTCATATTCCCTTTTGTTTCTTCTACAACATGAACTATGTAGGGACAACAAGGTAGCTTATAGACCTTCAATACAACTTTGATTTATTCAACAAAACCAAAATAGGCTAAACCTAAAACCTTCGCTTTGATACTTTTGAATTGTTTAAAACAATTTTCCCTCCTACATATGAACATGCTATTTTGAGACAGTAAAGGCTCTTGTGTTGAGTGCTTAGGACTTTGAACATTTTTTAATAAAAGAATTTTTATTTTTATTTTTTCATTATATAAGACCTTTTAATGCTCAATAAAACTTGTGAAATGAACACTACATTCTCCTTAGAATAAAACATGATTATTTGAGTCAACAGACAAATAAAATCAACACTAGTCTTAATATTCTTTCATGTCATTTTATACTTTTCTTATTTTGGAGGTATGCCTATGTTGAGTCATTCATCCTCATATGCTTAAAATGCTAGCCAATCAAATAGAATCTTTGGATTAATCTGGTCACTTTTAGGGTGGGTGTACATACTTTGATAATGTTATATAAATGTGGACTTCATGACATGTTTATGTATCCAAGGTGTTCATATAATTGCTAATTTTTGTGTTCCTTATTCCTAGTTTGGGCTTCACTATATTTTCATGGTGGCCTATGCATTAAACATGAAGCCCGAAGCCTTAATTCTATTTTCCTAAAAGATAAAATTATAATTCATATGGCAACAAAATTCATAATGCATATTCTATGCTTACACCTTTACACTATTTTTTAATAATTTAGTGACTTTATATAGCTTGAAGACAAGTAACTCAATGCACACAATTAAAGTGTCTAACACTATCCCCACAACCTTATCCAATCTTATCTACCACTAGGTACATATTTCCTCTACTAAACCTTTTCTATGTGGGTAAAAGCACAACCCTGTGTCACACTTTATAAATCAATTGACCAACAGCAAAAGAAATTTTGAACTTCAACCACATAAAAGTGGTCTTTATGTTTTGAATTTCAAAATGATGTAAAATAATGAAATGTAGAACATTTGATGAAGTTTATTCCTGTAATTCTTCAAATTTTAAAAAAAAAAAAAATTCATTACTTTTTTATCAATTTAAGAACATATTTTTGAATGATGACAATTTAAAAAAAAAGTGACTTCATGGGTTGTCAAGAAATAAATTGGAAAAACTTCATTTCTCCCTAATTTTTTTCTCCAAATAGGTAACTTCAATATCTTGTGCATTATAAAAAATTCAAATTTTGATGTATATTTTTCTTGTAATAATATTTTAAAGTCAAACTTGTCAGAATTTGATAGTTTTCATGAGACGTCAACTATTGTCTTTTTTTTTTATCATTTAAAAAAAAAATTACACCCTTTTGAACAAGACTCTATGTTCTTCTGCCCCACATATTTTTTAAAAACATTTAATACAATTTACTATTTTTTTTATAATTTCTAATCAACCTCTTGTTTGACTTTAACAACCTACTTGCATTATTTTAAAAATAAAATATATTAAAACTAATCAAAATATTTTAAAAATATATATATTTGGATTCACCACTCTAAGATCTACAAAAGGGTATTTTTCTTTTTTGTAGAAAAATTATTATGATTGGAGAAATACTCTACTAAAGTTGAACATTTTAGAAAATTTTGAAAAAGGGTGAGTTCGCTGCCAAGTAGGTAGCGAACTAGACATGCTCAATCAAACCTATTTCGATCAAACATGTTGTGGCCGAAATATGCTTGGCTAAGCATGTCTTAGCTAAAACTTGTTCAACTGAGACATAACCAACCGGTAGTTGCTTGGTCGAAAAGGGTCAATATAATTTTTTATTTTTTTTAAATTTTTTTCAACTCAAGAAAATTCGGTAAAATACATATTTCAACCAAGGAAGGCTTATTTCAACAAAAGAAGGTTTATTTCGACAATTTAGAAGACTTATTTTGATAAAACAAGGTTTATTTCGATGAAGAAGGTTTATTTCGACAAAGAAGGTTTATTTCAACAATTTAAAAGACTTATTTCAACAATTTAGAAGACTTATTTCAACAAAAGAAAATGTATTTGGACAATAGGAGAGCTATTTTTGAAGGTACATTGATCTTTGAAACTTATTTAATTGATTTTCTTTATTTTCATGAATGCATTTAAAGTTTGTTTTCACTATTTTTCATTTGAATATGGTTGAGAACTAGGGTTATTAGATTAAGGTGTACACATGTACAAAAACCCACAATTCTATTGTATCTTATGATGATATTCCTTCTACATATCATGATGATTTGATATGTCCATAGAACCACATGCTCTTTTTATATCCTTCCTTATTTTATACATTATGATGTGTTTCACACGATCACCAAATTCTCCCATAGCTCATGTGAGACTTATATCAATAAATTAAAGATATGTAATTTTCATGATGCTTGGAATATGTAAATTGATGATCTATTTTGTCAGCCTAGATCATACATATGCACATTCATGATTCATCATCTTTTCTTACATTACATGATGATATCAAGCTTACCCATGACAAAGAGAAACCACCTAATACATGAGATATATATGAATTAAATTCTTAGATTTCAGTGTTATTGATTACCAATTCTATGTTGTTTCATTCTTGTTGTTACATCCTCCTCATGCCTATGTTTTATTAAATTTACCTTTTCCTTTACTTTTATTTGGAAAACTTGGACTTATCTTTCATGTATATATTATTTTTCTATTTTATGTTTTGCATGATTATGTTTATTAGAATTTTGTTTAGTACTAAGATTTTATGATCTTTTCCTTATAATTTTGTTTTCTCATGTTGCCTCATTAATTCTTAAATTTTCATGCAAGTATTGTTATACTTTTCAAGCATGTACAACTTTTCCACAAATTATTCTTCAACTAATGATTATTTTCTTTGATCCTATATATGTCCATGGACCACACTTTCATCTAGTTACCACATAAAATAGAGGGCATCATGCATTCCATTACATCTTATACCTTCATCATGTTGCATCTTCATATTATGGGAATCATGTCTGTATCCCTTTACATCTTATGCTTATATGGTTATATCTTTACATTTAAGGTCATTAATCCTTCTTCCTTTTAACATAGTGTGATTTTATTTATCACATCCTTGCATTTAATGAATCATGCATTCCCCTTTGTATTCTTAAACTTTCATTGCTATATACCTTTTCATAGGAGTTATATATCATGTTTTCTCTCTTTCACATCATATAAGTCTATTATTATGATATATTTAAATTAGAGGCATCATACCTTTCCCCCCTCATGAGTTTCATTATACTATCCTACCCATCTAGGGAAAACTAGCTTTATGCATGTGCACAATCGTGTGTTTTCTATTGCACCTCTTCTCTTCTAGATACTTTTCATTTATTTCTCATGTGCGGGTTCAATCCCTTGTTCTTATGCATTTAACTCCTTCCTTGTAACATGATCTACTCTCATGTGTTCACCTTCTAGATCCTTTTATATAATGTCCAGACCTTATCCAACCTATTGTGGCCCTACCTCGAACTCCTTAGGTGTGAAATAATGTGTACACATGAATTTCCAAGATTCAAGAACAAATGAGATGAAGTGGTGGATTGATGCTAGATTCAAAGTTCATCAAGATTGTCTCATCCTTCCCTAGACACTCATACTTTGCATGATTAATTTATGTTTTTTACCTTATTTAAATGTTTTTCCTCAACCTCACCTACATGGCATGTACACTATTGAGCCTTTATCCAAGTCCATTTCCTTTTTAATTGTCAATTAAATTTCTTACATGTTTTCCAAGTTTTCTCATGCTCTTGCATTAGGGTGACACTTGTCTTAGGTTCACTTGAATTGATCACATGTGTACATATTATACAAGTGGTAATCTACACATTTAGGTATATATCAAGCTCATGATGTTTCTTTTTATGTTTTATAGTACTCATTTTATTAAAAGATCCACATATTTCAATACACATTTAGTGGTAATCTAGTAAGGAATGTCATGATCTAGCACGTGCATCTAGTTACATGCTTTAAATAATTTCAAGTGATATATATTCCAAATGTGCTCACATGATATGTTTGTAATTCATGTATTTAAATAAATTTTAATTGATGAACCTTTTTTCAAGTGATATATATACCAAATATGAGCTCATGATACCAAATTTTCTCATGTGATATATTTGTATTTGTATTTTTTTTTTTTTTACTTTGGATTTAAAACAAATGAATAATTTATAATACTTGTTAGATATTTATGCAATATTAACTGTACATGTTTCATTGAAAGCTCATGTGTGTACAAATTTGTATGCAAGTGAATTCAAATTTGAGTGCAATTTGTGATGGTGAATAAAAGGGCTAGATCAAGGAAGTATGATTGAACACGAATAAGATAGAGGAAGAGAAAAGTGGGTGAAGGAACATCTACTGAAGAACAACCCATGGAAAATATTGATGACCAAGGTGACATACAGGTACACGAACAAACTAAACCTAGTAATAGAAATATTTTTCTATGGTATGGAAATATGATGGAGATGGATGAGGATTCTCTATTCAATAGTATTTCATTTGAAGATATGTTATCTGAAAACAAATTAAAATTACACTAAAAAAGAATATGGGATGAATTTTTTGAAGAAAAATATTTAATTGGAAGAGCACAATTAGTTGCAAAGTTATTTAGATGAAAATAAATGACCCCTATTTTGGAGAATAGGAAAAAGTCACCAGATTCATTAAAACAAACAATTGCTAAAAACTTGTAAGAAGCATTGAAATGTATTGAAAACAAGAGCCGATCTAGTGATCTAAGTGTTGCACACAGATCATTGATGACTACAATTTCTAGTAAGAAATTATCACATAGAAGACAAGTTCAAGAAATTTATGAATTAATAAATGTTTCTAGGAGAACTATTCAAAGGTATATTGAAAAGAGAAATGAAATAGATGAAAAAATTGAGAAAAATTAGGTAAATATTTGTAGGGTTTCTTGAAAAGATAGAATTTTAGAAGATATAAAGAAATAGGTGGTTGAATATTGGACCAACCACTCTCATGTTTCTTCCAATAGAGGGGATAGTATAAAAGTAATAGGTGAATAAGTTACAAATATTTCTCATCCAAAAAATTTTATAGATACAACACAAAGTGAACTTTTTGAAGCATTGAAGTAAGAATTTTCAAATGTGAAGATTTGTCAAAGGATGTTTGAGACATTATGACTATCATTTACACATATAAATAAAGTACGTGAAACTTGTTATTGTTGAGATCATGTTGAATTTTTTCTACACCTACAATCATATAAAATAGCTATGGTAGTAATTGATCAAAATTTAGCCATCCCTTGAAGGACAACACAATTTTTGAAGTCTCTTGTATGCAAAAAAATCAGAAGATTCAGATTAGTTTAATGTTTAGTGTATAAAAATGTATGTAATGATTGTGGAGATTTGATGAATCTTTTACAAGTTGACAATATTGAAATGCAAGTTATTTGGAAGATATTTTAATATGAGACATACTTAACGAAGTTAGGAGTTAAAGCCAAAATAATTGTTCTTAAAGAGAGTGGATTGCCTTACAATGAATTCATGAATAAATTTTAAAATATCATATATCCACATATCTAGCATTGTCATGGTGCAAGATGGCAAGCTAAGAAATTTCATGATTCAAAGAATTTCTTTCCACCAAGTTGTATTCTCTATATTGTAGATTTTTCTTTGAGAACTATAGATTTAGTCCTCAAACTAAGATTCAAAGTCAACATTATCATTCAGAGCAAGTTGCAATCTTTGTGCAAGTTTTCTATAGGCATGTCGAGTTAGAGGTTGATGGAATAAAAATTAGCAAAGATGATCGAATTATCATCAAAGAGGTTCACTTTTATATCAATGATGATACGAGTCATGATAGAAGCTATGTAGCTCATTGTTTCAAAATGTTTTTTGAAGACATGACACGAGGTGGCATAAATCAAGAACAACACTAGATATGGTTTGATGGATGTGTTGGTAAGTACATTGTTGTTTAATTTTTTTTTTTTTTTTACTTTTAACTTTGAGACTTAAATTATTTAATTACTTATATATAATTACTTTTTTGAATCTAATTTCGATTGAGTGTAATTATTTGTAACTTCATAGGAAAATTTAAGTTTGCAAAAGATTTTATTTGGTTAAGCCATCAACATGCTAGATGCAACACCAAATTTTTATGAGAGTGGATATGGAAAAGGAGAGCACGATGGAGCAGGAGCATGCATGAGGCATGCACTTCATCAACATCAGATTGTTGGTAGTTCGCCATCTATATATATGAAATCTAGAGATATTTTTAAAAAAATAGATATATATTTAAATTAACTTAAATTAAATTCTTAAGTTCCTTGAAAGTAAAAGGTGACAAATTTTTCCAACATGTGTACTTGTAGGTAATGCCATATGGAATGTAAATGAAACTATTGAATGGTGCAGAAGTCATTTTTCCGCTCACGGCTCAACATACAACACACGGTATTTTTGGGAAGTTATAGGTACATCTAGTCAAAATTTGTTAAAAAATTGAATTTCATTTAGTTTGTGCACATGATTTAATTGAATTTTCAAATTTGAATTATATATATATATATATATAATCACTAGTGGATTTTTGTAATTTACAAATATTGATCAATCAAATCCTTATAATTGTTAAAAAATTCATGGTATTAGAAGTTTGCATCAAATCACGACAATGAGAAGTAGCAAGCCTTATGCAATTAATGTGAGAAAAAAATCATGCTTTTGTGTTGATTGCATTGAAGACACTGCAAATATTATTCAATGTGAGAATATTAGAGATGGGTTTGTTTCACGGTGGGAAATGAACCAATTAATAACAATGCCTCCTTTTGATTAAAATGACAATGCTAATGTCTATGATCCTCTATATTTAGATGATTATGAATGTGTAACTGATTTAGTTGTTACCGGTACGGAAATTAATTTTACTTAAAATTTATTTAAATATATTCTAAGTTTCAAGCATGTTTATATATAAATTTATATATTAAAACATATTTGTACAATTTTTTTAAACTTTACATGGTGTGTGTATAGTAGATATTTTCACTATTGTTGCAGATCTTGACAATCTGAAAGGTGTAGATTACTATCTACTAAGATGTATACAACCAAAAAAAAAGTCAATGGAATAAATGGCAAATGGTGATGGACACGAGTATCCCATTGGATCAGTCGTTATTGAAGGCACATATTATCAACAAATAAAGATAGTAAAAATGGTATTATATTTGTTGATTATATGCTAGGACAAAAGGTTCTACATTACAATCACTTAGTTATAACAACAAAATTAAATTTAGAAACTTTACCTAAAAGAGGACATGTGAAACAAAAGTGGATATTTCCTATTGAAGATCATGAAAAGTTTTTAGAGATAATTAAAATAGAGATGATCCAAATTATATGTACTAGGAGCTTTAAGTTGTTTTTTGGATATATGTACATGTAGGACTAGATATCTATATTGATTGGACATGTGACATGTTTTAGAATGGGTTTTTATCAAAGGATTAGTCACTTATTTCTAGAATTGTATTTAAATTCATGTTCCATTTGGAATTCTTAATTTAGTTCAAGAATCTTTGATTTCATAATTTACATAAATGAAACTCCACTTAAATATGTAAGATCATATATGCTTGATACAAAATCTAGTGACTTTAAAAATCTTTTTAAACATTTTTCCTAAATTCCTTTAAATCATCTAAATTTCCAATTGCGTTTTTATGTTCGACATGGAATTCTTTTAAGTTCACTTGAATCTTCGATTTCATTTGTTGAATCTTAGATCATATATATGAAATTTACAAAAACTAGTGACTAAATTAAAATTTTCAGATTTTTCCCATTCTTGAACTTGAGAATTCCATGGAACATAAATTTAAATGCAAAATTGGAACATAAAGTAGGTTTTGTAAATTGTGCATATATATGATCTAGCTCATATAAGTGGACTTGAACAAATGAAATCAAATTTTTTAAAAGTCACTAGGTTTTGTAAATTGCATGTATATATATGATCTAAGATTCAACAAATGAAATCACTTACATTAGTATTTGTGAGTTTCCAATCTACAATTATTTAACAAGGATCAACAAACAAGTGTTAAATATGTTGTAAACCAAATCAAACACTCCCTATGAGATTCTTTAACACAATAAAAGAGGAAACATGAAAATGAGCATAAGCTAACTAAATAAAACATGGAATCCAATTGACATTGTTAAACCTTCATCTGACAGGGGGAGTGGTGCTCCTTTGATGTCGAAATAAGCCCTTTACCAATCCCTTTGATAAGCTTTGAATATTGAGGATGATTACAAGTGTGGAATTGATGTCAAAAGATGAGACTATGCTTGAAAATGATGGAAATGGTGATAGCTATGAAATGAATTGCCTATAATAAGAGTGCATGGAGTTGTGGATCCATATTTTGAAGAGAATGCTTCCATTTATAAAAGCCAAGGTTTGAAGAATGACAGGATTTGATGAATGTGGGATAAAATGGGAGCCAATTAGAATGTGCCAAGTGTCACAATTCTATTGGAGGAAGGTGGAGAATATTTTGGGAAATATGTGAGTGGAGGATGGAAGAGAAGTAAATGAGAATGGTTGAGGATTTGCAAGGTTGTAAGAAGAATTGAATGAAGGTGGTTGAGATTTGAGAGGATGTAAGAGAATTTATTGTGGATGTGAAAAGTTTCTGAAAACCTTTGGATGGAAATTGAATGAGAGATTGTTGAGAGGAATATTTATTTGTGAGGATAAATAGAGGAATTAGTTAATTAAAAGAAAATAATTTCATGTGAAACCTGGTTAGTTGACCATGGGTTGATTTAACTCTTGAGGAGTTAAAAGCTCGAGGATTTATTAATGCTAATTAGAAAGTGATTTAGGATTAATTAATTGGAATGGGTTAGGGGATTGCAAAATTTTATTTGATTTATTTAAACAAATGAGAAGATTAGGGGGATTCAATTAAATGATTTGAGGGTGATCCCACAATAGTGGTTTACAATTTTTGGCCAAACTAGACACTAAAATTATTATTTTTAACTAAATCTTCACATTCGGGAACCTATAGCAGCTAAACCGTGAGGAATCTAATGATGATGAAAACTAGAGTCTCATCAAATTTTGTTTGTAGATTCTAAAAATATTTTTTTCAAAAATTTTGGAATTATATTGTACTTCTTTTTCCATCTCCTACGAAAACTGGTTTTTTTCAAAAAATAACATTTTGTGACGTACACTGTATAATGCATATTTTTTTTTCCATGAAGGATAAAATTCTAATTCTTTTGAATTTAGATTTGCAACTCTGATATCTAGTGCTTCCACTTGGTTAGATAGTTCTTAATTGAATATTTTTTCCTTAATCAAGTTTTGAAGTCAAACCAATTACAATTTAGACATAGCGCGATTGTATAACATGTAACTTTTTTTGAATATATTCAAATTCATTTTTTTTATTGGATCAAAGACTTCAATATCTGGTGCACTCATATTTTTTTATTTTTTTTGATAATCTACTATTTTTCCACATGTGTAGAACATAGGCCTTCATTTTTGATGAAAACCCTATGTTTAATAAAACTTAAAAAAGAAAAAATAATAAAACCAAAACATATTAAAATTATATTTGTTGGATAGCTCATTCCAAGGACTACCTGATTCTAGTTAGGTTTGTGAAGATTCCTCCATTTTCATCCTCAACCCGAGCTCCGAAGTGCCACAATTTAGGTTTTTGGTGTCTCAGGGGGGGATGAGGGATAAGAGGGGTTCATATGAACCCATTTGATATGCATTTTTTTATATTTTTTTTGTGGTCAAAATTCAAAGGGGTTCGGTCAAACCAGTAGGTTCATACAAACCCCCAAAATCACTTTTTTTGCTTTGGTGTCATTTTTTGTGAGTTTTCCTTCCTCACTTGAATTGTAAACCACTATTGTGGCTTCACCCTTGATTTAATGAAATGTGATGAAAATGAGTTAGAAGAAGGGTGAATTAATCATTAAATTTAATTATTTGATTAATAGTTGAATTTTCTAAATTTTAACTAAATAATGTTGATTATTTAATTAAATGATGAATTTGAAGTGATTTAGGAAGAAACAGTGTTAATTTGATAGAATCAAATGCATAGTATCAATCAAGAATTTTTCGGTGTCTACAATATTTAACTACCCTATGGCATGGTGTTTGTGTTCTTTTACTCTATAAATATATATTGTGTGAGAGTGTTCATGTTGGAAGTCTTCTTTTGGTCCCCTAGTCACATGGGTAAACACTAACTTAGCTATGTTGAATACCATATGAAGTGTTTATGTTGGTATCATGTGGTTTTAGAAGGTTTTAGAGGGTTTTTTCTAGTAGGTTCTTAAATGTGAAAGAGTTGGTATGCTCTTTATTAGTGTAATTTTTTTATAATTTTTTTTATTGGGTTCCTAAACTATGATTACATTATTGTAATTTTGTGACAAATTGGATCTAGTTGATTTGGTGTTTGAATGGTGAAGAATATACATATTGTCTCTAGTTTTCTTTATTTTTTATGTTACTAATGTGACATTCAATATTTTTATTATATTATCCATATATAGGCATTGTAATTTCTTTTCTTTCATTTGGAGTAGCAACCATGATTTTCTATAACATTTGGTATGTTACTTATGTGTATCATTTTGTGAATATTCTTGTATGGGTTCTCTTGGATTGGTCTTTATTGTTCACCTTGGTGCATTGGAATATTCATTGTAGTGAATCATAGTGATGGTGTTTTGGGTGCTTGAGATAGCTATATTTTGGCATCAATAGTTGTTTACCATGTATAGCTTGAGACCACATGTAATGGTATCTTTGGTAATTATGTGGATTGATCACTTTTTAATATGTAGTTGTCATGGGAAGATCTAGATACTTATATTATGTGCATAGTGATATTTTATCAATTTCTAATTGCATTAATGTTGCATGGAATTCTTAAGTTCAAGAATAGATTTGATTTCATTTGCATTCAACTCAACTTATAGCTCATCATCTAGATCACTTTCTTTGCATGCATAATCAAATTCATGTGCTTTTATTTCATCTACATTCAACTAGACACAAGTATATCTCTTTATCTAGTTTGAATTCTTTGCATGCACATTCAAGTTCATGTGTATTAGATTATATAGAATTCTTAAGTTCATATAGCATCATATATGCAAAATTTACATTTAACCTAGAGTGACTTTAAAAATGAACATTTAGAGCTAAAAATTCCTTATCATATATTTCCAATTGCATTTTTATGTTCCACATAAATAAAATTCAAATTATTTCTATTTCTTGACCTATTTATGGACAAATTCATTTTTATTTAAAATTAATTGTACATCCAGCTTTTTAAATTTACAAATAGCAACCATTAGATAGTCCAACATTTTTATTTCATGATGTAAATATATGTAGAACAAGTGTTCAAACCATAATAAATTTAAATAAAGGTACAAACTTGCTAAATAAATAAAACCATAATAATGCACGATGTAAATAGATGTAACAAGTGTTCAAACCATAATAATGTGTATAAAAAACATGTTCAAACCATAAAACATAAACATGTATGAATGTGATGTAAATCATAGTAAGTGTATACCATAAAGCATAAACATGTGTGTAATGTGATGAAAATCATAAAAAGTGTCTCCAACATAATAATTTTTTCTCAAACCATAATATGTAAAACATGTAAAACATCTCAAAGAGAGGGATATCTAGTATGAATAGAATCATCAGATCTCTAGCCCAATCTCTCCCTCGATCCATGTCATGATCCCTCTCCTAATCCAATATGTGTGGATCCATACATCCCAATCCAAGATCTCTTGATCCATGACCTGAGCCTCATCCCAATCTCTGCACAAGTTCAAGTACAAACATGTTTAAATTTAATTTTTAATACACACACACACACACACATATATATATATGTACATATATGCAAAATTATCTAAAAATTACAATGTACAAGTTCAATGTGTTCAAACTTACATCAAGTAATTTAATTTTTTATTATTTAAATGTACTTCAATTGTATACTACATGGGATCACAATCATGTGCCAAATTTCCAAACTCTAACAAATCACCATACTGCTAAAAATTCTCAAATACATGATTTCAATTAGGAGTTAAAGAACTAGACTTTAAAATACATTTTTTATGTACATAATTTTTTAGAACACATTTATATATATTATATATTATTATTATTATTATTATTATTATTACTATTCAAGTACCTATTGTGCTTAATTGATTGCTCTACCAATGTCACTAAGATCATGAGAATGTAAAGACAGGGGGATTTTTAGCTAGTACTATATTAGTGCCCAAAAGAAGTTGACAATATGTGTCATGGACAAGACCAGGTGTTGTAGTAACCATAGTGTTATATGTAACATCTTAATGATATGTACAAGATAAAGGATTGATAAAAACATGATGCACATGGGATCCTGTAGGCTTCCATGCAATATCCTTTTAATTTGCCACCTCGTGGCTTGTATGCATACCCGAATATTACTGTCTAATAAAGCCCTATACTTGGTCAAGAGAGATCCCATGGTCCTCACTGATGACCTAATAAGCTGCTAGTGAATCCAAAACTGAGACTTTACACATATTATGCAAAGTCATGTGGCTCATATGCTCAAAATCTAAAGGAGTATGTAGATTTGCATGAATAAATGGATCATAAGATGCAAATGTAGCCTCAGTGGAAGGAAGGTTGAACCGTGGGTGTAATAAGTATCTACCAACTTGATCAAATGACATATGATCAATTTATGTCATAATAAAGGAAATGCTATAAAAAATCTAGGATCAAGTGGAGCATGTTGTTGACTCCCCTGTTGCTTCCAGTTCCAAATGTTTTGTTAAAACCAAAATTTTTGGGCCAACTAATGCCCTCTTGTTCATGGGTGGTGGAAAATTTGGATGTCTAAACTCTTGTTTGTTAGAAAAATGACCTTTACCTTGGCTAGCATTCTCAAGATAAGATGTGTAGTCCACATCTATCTGTAAATGAAAATCTTCATATAACTTTTTGAAAAAATATTGTTGCAGATCATCATTGTGAGGCCATCTATGATACAATGTGAACCTTCTATAGTATATGAATGGTGCAACAAGAAGATCTACATAGCTCGTAACCATATATCCTCTAATTCTATTTTTTCCTGTATAATGAGGGAACATGGTAATCACATTTTCTTGTGAAACTAATTTTCCAACTCTCCATTTCTGTGTGTCAATAACACTCCTGGAAAAAGAAGAATAAAATTGCTCAATGTTGATTTCATCATAAGGATTGAATGATTGAATTGTCTCAATCATTTGTAAAATTTTGTCTCTAATTATGACTAATCTATCTCAATTAGCCAAACTAGGGGAGTTGTGAATTATTTTATCTCTAGAGATATCTTAGATCATTTTCTAATCTAGCAATACTCTCCTTATACAAATTTGATCTAACTTGAGCATGTTTCTTGGAAGGAGGGGAACGGTGAGATCCCTCATCGGCCATAATATATATGTATAAAAGTAAAGAGAGATTTTCATATCATTAAAACAAAATATACATGATGTTTAAAAACAAAATTATCAAATTTCAAAACTAAAACATATATTTAAATTACAAATGGACATTTCAATTTTCAAAACTAAAACATTTAAATTAACTTTATAGATCTAATGAGATAGTTCAAGTTATAGATCTATGTTCAATAGTTCACCTTCTACAACTTAGATAACATAAGAAATTTGACAACTCCAAATATTTATGTGTATATATGTACATGTATATATATTAAACATATGTATACATATACATACATGTACACATGTATATATAAATACATACATACACATATGCATATATACATATGTAGATACATACATATGCATATATAATGTAACTACATACATGCACATATATATACATATATGTACATACATACATACACACATACACATATATGCATACATCCATACACACATACACATATATATGCATACATACATACACACATGTACACATATATATACATACATGCATACACATGCATACATGTACACACATATACATATGTATACATAGATATATGCATGCATACATACATACACTTGTACATATGTATGCATACATATACATACACATACATACGTACACACATACACACATGTAAGATTAAAATTAGGGTTATTTATTTAGAGTTAAGTTAGGTATTTAGGTTACAATTTAATTAGGGTTTAATTAAGGTTCAACAATGGTTAGAAATCAATCAGGGTTGAGTAAGATTGAAAAAAGGTTAGAGTTAATTTTAGGATTAAAGTTAAAGTTCAAATAGGGTTAGATGAATGGGACAAGGGGTAGATTTTAGGGTTTAGCATACGATGTTAATATAGAAGAATTTGTAATGACTAAATATGAACTTAGCAGATGATGGTTAGAGTTAATTTTAGGGTTAAGGTTAAAGTTTAAATATGGTTAGATGAATGGTACAAGGGATAGATTTTTGGGTTTAGTAGATGATGTTAATCTAGAAGAATTTGTAATGACTAAAGATGACCTTAGCAAATGATGTTAATCTAGAAGAATTTGTTAGACCACTTCATATATTTTGATTTTAGGGTTTAGCATTTGATGTTAATCTAGAAGAATTTGTAATGACTAAAGATGACCTTAGCAAATTCAATGTTAATCTAGAAGAATTTTTTAGACTACATATCTTTTGATTTTAGCGTTTAGCATATGATGTTAATCTAGAATCGAATTTGTAATGACTAAAGATGACCTAGTAGACGATATTAATCTAGAAGAATTTGTTATTATACTTCATATCTAGAAGAATTTGTAATGACTACTGATGACCTTAGCAAATGATGTTAATCTAGAAGAATTTGTTAGACTACTTCATATCATTTCTAGTGAACATAAACTTTGCAAGTTATTGTTCAAATTGGTGTTAATTTTTTTATTTGTGGTCAACTTTGTAATAGCTCAACATCTTGAATGGAAATTTTGAGGAATTTAATTTTAGAAGCAAAATCTCACACTTGCTACTGTTACATTATTTTAATCTTTGAAATTAAAATAGCCTAAAACATTGTAAACAAGGTCTATGATAGGCACCAAACCTTAAGACTTATCAAAAGTGTATGAGTCCATATCCATAAGCTTTTAGAAGGGAATTATTTTGGTGAAAAACTTGTATATTCCCATCTAAATCAAGTTGTTAGGGCTTTATTTCTTGTTATTTAAGGTTTTCTATTGTCACTCACAAAAGGTAACTAATGTCATTTTGAGGAGATAAAATATAATGGTGTTAGTAATGAAAACAAATGAAAAAAAAGTTAGCATTCAAAGATTTGAGGTCTATGCAAGATGATAGTAGAGAGATAATAGTCAAAAATGAGTTTCATGACAAATGGGCAAAGAGCATTGTCTATTTTATATATGTCATTGATCCTAGGATGAGCAATTGACAATAAAGAATAGTTCACTGATTTTGCTTGAAAGAAGGATGTATTTGGTCTATGTATGTGTATGCAGTCATGAAGGTGGGTTTGAAGCAACAAAGCAGGTATTCCTTGAGGAGAGTACATAGAATTTCCTTAAGGAGATTACATAGAATTTAAACAAAAGATAAAAGGATGCAACTTAGTATGAGCAACAAATTGATGTCAAAAGTTTTTTCATTCAATATTAACGAAGGTGATGCCATTGAGTTATTTGAAGTAATAGTAAATCATGATTCTTTAACTTTTCAACCCTAGAAAGGTAATGTTTAGGGAAAGGTTTAAATTGTTTTGAAAGCTACTGTGGATAGCCATTCTTAAACACATCATTGCTAGTTCTGAGTGATAGCAAGTGCAAGGGAGTTCATTGGTCAAGTGTTAAAATATCTAATAAAGCACTAAAAAAAATGGACTTTAGCTAGCCAATGCATCAATTATTCTAGGTTTAAGAACTATTATGCCAATAAGACATGATCTATGATGTTTTCATAAAATGTAAATAGGAAAGACATGCACAAAATGAATCTATTGAAAGACCTTTTGACATATTTTTTTAAAGCAAATGTAATTGACAGTTTTTAGAACTTAAACCATAGTTGTTTGCTCACTTCCCACATTGTATGGAACTTATAAACTAGGCATGAACATCATAAGGAATAAAAGTAAAAAATAATCAATATTAACATAGCTTGAAAAAACACTAGGTTGATATGCATGAATATGGTAGGATTTTGGATGGGATATGCAGTCTATTTTTATTTTTTTTGTTTAAAGGTGTAACACACCCATATTATTAGGGGTAAACACTTTTGACCAGAGCTATGAACTAGGTACAAGAAACCACAAGAAACTACCAAACCCTTGAGTACAATAACCTAGTGAAGGCACAAGGCATGTGAGGACTTTGGCCTAGTGAGGGTTTGAACCCTGGTGGTTGTCACTACAACCAAGAAACTTGACCACCAAACCATGCCCTTATTGGAAGGGATATGAAGTCTATTGGATAAAGAATAATACTATACTTAATTCTACTTATCTCCAAAAAATTCTTTAACTGCAATCTAAGAAGACCACCAACATCAAACTCTACGGTCATGTGGTCACTAACTAGATAGGAAACTTGGTTTCACAGGGTAACTCTCATATTGACTATCACCAACACTATATCCTAACTAAAAACCTCTAGAAATGAGATTCTATTTCTAAATACACAATACAAAGTTCTAAAATGGGTGGTTCTCATAGTAGGGGGATGAGCTAGAGATCTCAAGTTGAAGGTGTGGAAGAAACAATTCCTCCGTTTGTTCTAAATCTAGTAGCCACATATTGAATCTTATGGCCTTCGAGCTAGGTGCAAGTTTCAAATCACTTTCTCTGGACAATACCAAAGTAGGTAATAGTTCCCAATGGGTTTTCTAACACACCTATCCTCTACCTCTACCATCTATAGTGTTTTCCCTCTGAATGGTTAGTGCTAGTATTGACAAGTTTGAAGGGTATGAACATAATAAAGTTGCACAAAATAATAATAACAATAAGCACAATCATTTGTCTTAGTTCAACTCATTTCCTTTGATTTTAAATATTCTTAATAAATGTTACATACGAACTATACAATAAAAATTTGTCAATAAAAAAATATATAATGTGAAGCAATGCAAATCATTTATCTTCATTAATAATTAGTGGACAATGGTTTAGGAACATTGTCAATACTCCTTACAACTGTCATAAAGGGAAAACACTTAGACAAGAAAGTAAATCATGCTAAAAGATAGCCTTTTCAATTTTTAGAAGAGACATTGAAAGAGGTTACATACGTCTACCACATGCATTCTGCCATGTTTGTGAAAGAAAAATCTTATTGTATCTTGCCTATGGGAATTTTGCAAAGTAGCAAACGACATTAGGAAGAAGACTAGAGCAAACAACACACAAGAAAAAATATAGTCAATTGACTATAAATATTGTTGCTAGAAAACCCTAGCTCAAACGATAGTTGCTCACCCAAAATGCTTCCGCTCAAACAAGCAAAATGGTTAGGCCCATTTTAAAAAAAATTTATTACTCATAGTTTTGACCAGAACTTTTTCGGTCAATATGGTTTCGGCCGAAACCATATAGTCCAAAAGGTATTTCCATGTCGACACCATGTCACTACCACGTGGTTTTGGCTAAAACTCTATTGGCCGAATAACTTTTGACCAAAACCTATTCGCTCAAAAAAAAATTGGCCAAAAGTGTGACATACTATTGTGCTTTTACCCATCTAGCCCTTGGTTTCCTCATGACTACCATTTATCACTCACCATCACACTTGCACTAGTTATCTTTGTCATTGTTATGCTACTATTGGTGATTCACAATGGCCAGACATTATCAGTTTAGCTTCTCTTTGTCTTGTATACACATGCCATTGGATCCTTTCCCTATACACAACACTAATCCTCCTCCAAAATTTCTCACTACTTGTCTCTTTTTTAGCCATCACTCTAACTCATAGCATATGTAGTAGTAATTAGATTAAGGATTCATTCATAATTGTTCAAATGCATTTGGTATATGGGTGCTAGAAAAAATGTGCAGTATCACATGTCATCTAATTGATGTCAACTATTTGTCTCACATTATTTATCATGGGTTCATAATTCTTCATTGAAATTGCATTATTAGATAACAAATGATGGCCCGCCACATTTTATCTTTGTGGTGGTAGTGGGCTTGATATTTTGGATGTGGTTGTTCTCTCTTCTAGTGACATTTTGATATGTGGTATATTTTGCATATGTGGCAACAAGCAATGATCCAACCAAGCTTGGTTCTTTACTTGAAGACTTTTTAGCATATGCTTTAGCTCTAACAAATGAATGTGGCCTATCAATATTTTATTAAATAGTAACTAAAGTGTGACCAATAACTATTTTTAATGTTGAGCATCTTTAATTATGTGTTGTGATCTAGCCATAGGATACGAAGGTGAGACATGTAAATGAAATAGATCAAATCAATGCTCAAACACATTATATACTTTCCCAACAACTATTCAAAATTGTGTGCACCATGGCCTAAGGTTTTTTTTCCTACAACATGATGCCATGGTTTTGGGAGCCTTGCATATTCTTAAATCCATTTTGTAACATAAACTTGACACTTATAACCTTTAATTTAGTATCTTTTTCTGGGTTCCTAGGCTCCATAGTTTAAATATGTATGGCATACTCAAAAACATCTACTGCATCCTTATTTTGGGTTAGATAAGATAGGAAATAGGTCTCAAAGTTAACTTCTCATTGAGATGGGCCACCAATTTCTATTAAGCTTGAGTGCATAGGACAAGATTGGGAGAGGACAACACATCAATTAACTCCACACTTGAAAGTCAAAGCTAGTAGAAATAGGGAAAATGATTAAATCAAACTTTAAATGGTGTTTTTTGTCTTGGCACTTAATTTGATGAAGGGATATGAGGGACCTAGTTAACTCTAGTTCAATAACTTCCTCAAGTTCAAGATGGAAACATTTCTTAACTAATGGATTGAGCGATTGAATAAACTAAAAATAAAAATCTTCCAAATCAACAAGAACACTAAACATGAGAATTTTAACATTATGGATGTGAAAGCTTGATTAAACTTGAAATTGAAAATGGCTTTGAGTCTAGAGGGTGATCTCGAACATGACCTAAGAGTTGACTTTGAATATAAGGCTACTTGGTTAATTGTATTACATAGAAGTCTCAGGTTTATTAAGAAACATGGATTCTTCTAAATGTAAATGATTTAATCTTGGATGCAAAGTAAAATATAAATTAAAATTTATAATAAATTGAAGTCTAGAAAATACTTAGATATTACATATTTTATACAACCATACTAAAATGTCAGTATAAGAAAGAGATTAATAAAAAATAATTAGTAAAAAAAACTCTTTTATAATTATGTCGAGAGGCGTATTACAATGGCATCCACCAAAAAGTAAAATTCAATGTAAGGAAAAACTCTTTAACTTGAATTTGATGTTCAAATTACATGCAGCTAGCATAACTACATTCATTGTATGTAGACATTTTTTCATGCAGATTCAGAGACAACTAAATTTCTCTCCAATAACTTCTAGTAATCTATAGATTATTTTCGTTCTCACCACATCCATCTATGCCATTACAGTGTTGATCGATATCAACCAAAAGCTATATAAGATGGGCCAAGATTAGAGGGCATCCCAGACACATAAATTTTCCATGCATTTACTGGCTATGATCAAATCTTAACAAAGTATGAGGTATTGACAATAAAACCCTCAACCCAAATCGTGCAGTAGGCTTGTCTCAATAGAGAAAACAATTATAAGATTAAACAAGCTTCATGATAACAAAAATATTTCATGGGAAGTGTTAGTTTAGGGCTTTTTAGGCATCGATTCAGCCTCCTTAATAGTTAGGTGATTGTAGGGAAATTAAATTTCCATTTTTCTTTTCCTTTATTGAAATGGGTATTGCTCAGTTTTTTTTTGAAATTGAATCATATTTTAAAAATATAAAAATGTTTAATATGTTCTCATTAGAATCAAGGTTAAAATCATGGAGGACAACTCGAGCTACTCATGTTGATTTTTATATTTGCATATGGATCTCCATGGCATTTTTTAATTGTTCTTAATTGGTTTTGTTTAAAATTTAGCTCTTTAGTGCAGTTTTAGCTGCTTAGTGAGGGCTTCTGAGTTTCAAATTGTCAGTTTAGCCTCCTCCATTTGGATCATTGTGAGTATTCTAAATTTTAATGTTTTTTTTCTTTTATCAATTGCGAACTCATTTTTTTAAAATACTCTAAACATGAACATTTTTATTTGGATTCTCATTTTCTTTGTATGTTTTAGTTGATGGTGAGGTTTCGCTTATTTATTTTTTTCTATAACATGGGTCATCATGGAAGTTTTAAATTGTGATTTATTTTGAAATCTAGGTTTTCCTTGCAGCTTAGATGTTGTGATCAAAATTTTTGAATTGCATGGAGATTTCAATTTGATTGTTTGGTTCTAATTGTAATTTTGGGTTTGATTTAAGATGCTCATATTTAATTTTAAAGTTGGAATTTCATGGGTATAGTGATTTTAGCTACTCCCATTGATTTTATTTTGCAGTATAGGTTCTCATGGGAGTTATTAAGTCTTTGTAGTCTCTTTATGATTTTCTCTCCATGCACATGATAAATATGAATGCAAAATGATTGTACTTGTGACATGGTAACCATTTTCATCATTGATCTCTCATGAAAAGACTAAAATTTTCCAAATTTTCTTTATAGCCAACACGAATAGAAGGTTATCGTGTCTTTGTCTCTCTTCTTCCTGATTTTTTCCAAGTTCTTATTTGTATTTTTCAACTATTTTAAGTATTTTGTCATGAATAGTTGTGTTTGCTAATATGTAATGTTGAAGGTTTAATTCAATATTAAAATGATGTTTTGTGAATATGATATTGAATTTCTTAAGAAGAGAATTAAACACTCCTCTGCAAATAATTATGTTCAATAATTCTTTCAAGATTATCTCATGTAAAAGATGGTCAAGCAGAACTATTAAATTGGATGTTGCTTTTCTTGAATTTCATTACAAATCAAACCTTCCAAAATATAAACTTAAATAAATAAGGATAAGTTAAAATTTCTTATTGTTAACTTTTTTTTTGTTTTAATAAAATTGAATATTTTATTTTATAATCGTAAATTGGAAAGTTTTTGTATATGGTTTAGAATTGTTGATTTACTTTCTTATTCTTTCAAATCTTTCTATTTCCTAACATTATTGACCAAAAAGTTTGCTAGGTAAACACACGAAAATATGTTGCAAATCTTATCAAACTATATATTAATATAAAATATGTGTTAAATTACTACACATAAACAATATTTTTGATATAGGAAAAAATAGGTTTTGAAGGGACCTGAAATCCTTTACAGTCAAAAACAGGGCTACAGATAGAACCACCAGTAGCCAACCAAACACCATCCCCCAAACAAGACCCATCAAGATTTGCGTTTAGAACTAATCTTGTGGGAACGAAGAGTCATATCAAAAGAAGGCCTAGAGAAATTTGCTTTCTTGCTCTTAACAATAATCCAACCTTCTTCCACTTGTGCTACCTTACTCTGCCAAGCCAGCACACTATTTTCCTGAAGATGAATGCCAACAGCCATAGTTTCAGGGATTTCATCATTATTGTTTAGTGCAGGCAATGGCGAAATAGAGGAGCCACCAAAAATGATAGCTAGAGCGTAGACACCAGGAGTGGCATTCATAGACCCAATCTCACAATATTTAGGGGTTTCAACATGAAGTTCATCTTCAACGACCCCACCAATTGAGACATCCGAATGGGATACCTCACGAGCTTGTGATTCTGATGCAACCACCTTAGAAAAGCTCCTATGTTGATCATCTTTCTTCTCAACCGTATAATATTGTTGAGAGGCACCTTTCCACTAAGAAGTCGATGCATTTTTCTCGAATCCACATTGTGCAATAGCATGACCTATTTTAAAACATCTTCTACAACAGAAGGGAATCCCTTCATAGTTGAAGGATTGGGCCCAAGAACCCTTAGAAGTTTTAATTAAAATCTCAGCAGGTAGCCTTTTTGAAACATCCATTTCAACCACAATTCGGGCAAAGGTGGAATGAAGTATGTTAGAAGTAGCAACATCTACCAACAAAAAATCGCATAGGACATCACCCACTTCTTCCAAAATGGGGTCAATCCATAAGTGGAGGGGAAGTTAAGGCAACCGAACCCAAATCAGGATCTTGCTAAAATTTTCAGAAGCAGGGTTGAAATTAGCATGCCAAGGCTTAATCATCAACAAAAATTTATTCTCCTAGCTAAAAAAATTTTCACATAGAATAATGTTTCTATCCTGAGCATTGTCAAACTTAGCCACAAAAAACCCCTTAACCATGGAGAAAATAAGAACTTTACCAAAGATTAGAGGCTGCCATTCATTGGAAATCCAAGAGTGCAACTGAGGGAGGTTAGGCCAAAAGCCCTTAAATCAACAAATCACTCTAGTCTTGGAAAGCTTAGAAACGCTCTCCTCTATTTCCTTTTTTGTCTCCACCTTCAGAGCCACTGAAATTGCATTGGAGATAGGGGTGAATCCTCCTATCGTCGTCCTCCCAATCTGAAGCCGCGCAATAGACCTAGCCTTAGCCACATGGTCGCAACCCCTACTACGGCCTCTACTAGACCTCGTTCTAGTGTCTTTCACGGTAGATACACCACCGTCATCATTCTGGGAGCCTTCCCTACCACCAGCGCCAGCGCCAACAACACCCAATGCTAGAGATACCACAGGACGCCGCCAGAGTAGGGTTTCCACAGGACACCGCCATTGCAAAAAACAAAATACTACACATAAAACAATGTTTCTAAACTTGAGAAAATTAATTATGAAATAAATTTCTTAAATTTACTATTCCAATTAAAAGTAAGTTTATAAATTAATATTTAAAATTAAAAAATATTAAAGATCTTTTAAAAAGAATTCATTGATGAAACAAAAAATCAAATAAAAGAGATTTGATGAAATAAAAAGAACAAATAAATAAATAAATAATATTTTTGATTGCAAAAAGAAATCAAAAAAGAAAATTATAGAATGATAACTCTCCAGATATTTTATATATGTTAATATTTAATATATGTATGCTAGTTTAATTATGATTAAATTATTTTATAAAATTTAATTGAAAGCCATAACCAAATTTTAATATATAAGGGACCATTATAAAATTTGAAAGAATCTTTTAAATTGCTACTTGTGTGGTATAAAAGTTTCATCTCTTAAAAGGGAAATTTTTGTATTAAAAAATAGAAATAAAGTGACATTTCAATTTTTACGCCAAAGGCATGTCCTATTTGAGCTTTCAAAGCTCATTTTCTCCCTCAACGACTTCAAATGCATGAGAGGGCATGGTTGACAGTTCCTTCATTGCCGAACCTTGATTCCACCATTGCAGAGAATTAAGCTTTACAATTAATTTTTCATCACATTTAATATCATGGTAAGAATGCATTTACTCTCTCTAGCCACCATGATCTTGGATTATATAACGTAGATAGCTACACTTTCATCAAAAAATATCTGCAACTTTTATTTTTCTTAATATCCTTTCTGCGACCTCTTCGTTTCCTTGTCCTTGACATCACTGAGAGAAATACCCATTCCTGCAGTTTTTTGAGGTAAATCACTTGCGATTGTTTTATTACAAGATTTTTGGCAACCTGTAAATAGCTAGCTCTTGATTTTATCTAATTCTATATCTATTGTTTTGTTACCCGTGCGCAAGGTGGTTTGTTAGGGCATCATCATATTGTTTTGTAAACTTTGCACATTTTTATTTAAGCTTTATCTTCGAGGTAAAGGATACTAACTGTGTCATGAGCTAGAAATTTTGGTTCCTATTTTCCCTACCATTCTAATGATTGCATAATGTTAAAACTTAAATGTGCTCATTATGAGGATCTTTGCCATAATCTTGGCCATAATTTTCATTTTAATAAAGATACTCAAAAACCCTCACCAATGATCTTGGTCGTAATTTTTATTTTAATAAGCATACTCTTAAACCCTTATGGATGAATTTTGTCAAACAAATCACATTTCCTCCCTCTCGCACCCCTATATATCCCCACACATTTGTTGATCCTTCACCTTTGGAGTAATTTTATGAAATAATTTATAGCTCTCCTCTACACTCCAACTTTACAAAATCCCTGTTCACAAGCTTCCATACTGGCACAGCTGGGATAATGTTGGAAAAGACATAGGAATTTGACTTTATACCTACCCGAGACCATTTGGAAACTATATTACAACTACCTTGACAAATTTAGATGGCATGGGTGGGAATGATGGAGGTAGGCATTTAATGGTTTTAGTGGATATGTTCTTGTTCTTCCTTCAAAGTGTACATTATTTTTACACTGAAGGCGTGTCCTATTTGACCTTTCAAAGCTCATTTTCTCCTTCAACGGCTTCAAATGCACGGGAGGGCATGGTTGACAGTTCCTCCATTTCCAACCCTTGAGTCCACCGCTACAAAGAATTAAGCTTTACAATTAATTTTTCATCGCATTTAATATGATGGTAAGAATGCATTTACTCTCTCTAGCCGTCCTGATCTTGGATTATATAATGTAGACAACTACGCTTTCGTCAAAAAATATCTCCAACTTTTATTTTTCTTAATATCTTTTCTGCAACCTCTCCTTTTCCTCGTCCTTGACATCACTAAGAGAAATACCCATTCCTTCAATTTTTTGAGGTAAATCACTTGCAGTTGTTTTATTAAAAGATTTTACCAACTTGTACACGGCTAGCTCAATTTTATCTGATTCTATATCTATTGTTTTGTTACCCATGCATAGGTTGGTTCGTTAGGGCATCATCATATTGTTATGCAAACTCTGCACATTTTTATTTAAGCTTTATCTTCGAGCTAAAGGATACTAACTGCGTCATGAGCCAAAAATTTTGGTTCCTATTTTCCCTACTGTTCTGATGATTGCATAATGTTAAAACCTAAATGTGCTCATTATGAGGATCTTGGCCATAATTTTCATTTTAATAAACATACTCAAAAACCATCGCCAATGATCTTAGTCGTAATTTTCATTTTAATAAGCATACTCTTAAACCCTTGCAGATGAATTTTGTCAAACAAATCACATTTCCTCCCTCTCGCACCCCTATATGTCCCCATGCCTTGGCTGAGCCTTCACCTTTGGAGTAGTTTTATGAAATAATTTACTACTCTCCTCTACACTCCAACTTTACAAAATCCCTATTCACAAGCTTTCATACTGGCGCGGCTGGGAGAATGTTGGCAAAGACACATGAATTTGGCTTTATACCTACCCGAGACAATTTGAAAACTATATTACAAATACCATGAAAAATTTAGATGGTGTGGGTGGGTGATCCCACAATAGTGGTTTACAATTTTTGGCCAAACTGGACACTAAAATTATTATTTTTAACTAAATCTTCATATTCGGGCAACTATAGCGGGTAAACCGTGAAAATTTTGAAGATAATGCAAACTAGAGTCTCATCACATTTTTTCTCTAGATTCTAAAATTATTTTTTTCAAAATTTTTGGAATCATTTTACGCTTCTTTTTCCATCTCCTACAAAAACTAGTTTTTTTCAAAAAACAACATTTTTAAAAAGTGATGCAGACCGTATAATGCATAACTTTTTTTCCATGAAGAATAAAATTCTAATTCTTTCGAATATAGATTCATAACTTTGATATCTAGTGCTTCCACTTGGTTAGACAATTTTTTATTGAATATTTTTTCTTTAATCAAGTTTTGAAGTCAAACTAATTACATTTCGACATAGCGCGACCGTATAACGCATAACCTTTTTTGTATATATCAAAATTCAATTTTATTTTTTTTGTTGGATCAAGGAATTCAATATCTAGTGCACTCATATTTTTAAATTTTTTTTTTTGATAATCTACTATTTTTCCACATTTGCATAACATAGACCTTCATTTTCGATGAAAAACCTATGTTTAATAAAACTAAAAAACAAATACATAATAAAACCAAAACATATTAAGATTATATTCATTGGATAGCCTGTTCCGAGGACTACCTGATTTCAGTTGGGTTTGTGAAGATTCATCCATTTTCATTATCAACCCGAACTCCGAAGTGCCCAAATTTAGGGTTTTTTTGTGTCTCAGAGGAGGGATGAGGAATAAGGGGGTTCAAATGAACCCCCAGTTGTTCGAGCGAACCCCCTTTCTATAAGGGTTTTTGTTGGAATTTTTGGTAGGAAAGCTTTAAAATGGTTCGCCCGAACCCAAGTTCTAGTGAACCCCTAATGGGTTTGATTGAACCAGTATGTTCGTACGAACCCCTAAAATCAATATTTTTTACATGCATTCATTTTCTATGATTTTTCCTTCCTCACTTCAATTGTAAACCACTATTGTGGTTTCACTTGGGTTGGAATGATGGAGGTAAGCGTTTAATGGTTTTAGTGGATATGTTCTTGTTCTTCCTTCAAAGTGTTCATTATTTTCCAATAACATTTTTTTTTTTATGAAGGCATGTCCTATTTGAGCTTTCAAACCTCATTTTCTCCTTCGATGGCTTCAAATGTACGAGAGGGCATGGTTGACAGTTCCTTCATTTCCAACCCTTGATTCGATCGCTGCAGAGAATTAAGCTTTACAATTAATTTTTCATCGCATTTAATATGGTGGTAAGAATGCATTTACTCTCTCTGGCCACCCTGATCTTGGATTATATAATGTAGACAACTACGCTTTCGTCAAAAAATATCTGCAACTTTTATTTTTCTTAATATCCTTTCTACAACCTCTCCTTTTCCTCGTCCTCGACATCACTGAGAGAAATATCCATTCCTTCAGCTTTTTGAGGTAAATCACTTGCGGTTGTTTTATTACAAGATTTTGGCAACCTGTACACAGCTAGCTCAATTTTATCTGATTCTATATCTATTGTTTTGTTACTTGCGTGTAGGTTGGTTTGTTAGGGCATCATCATATTGTTTTGCAAACTCTGCACATTTTTATTTTAAGCTTTATCTTCGAGGTAAAGTATACTGACTACGTCATGAGCCAAAAATTTTGGTTCCCATTTTCCCTACCATTCTGATGATTGGATAATGTTAATACCTAAATGTTCTCATTATGAGGATCTTGGCCATAATTTTCATTTTAATAAACATACTCAAAAACCCTCGCCAATGATCTTGGCCGTAATTTTCATTTTAATAAGAATACTCTTAAACCCTTGCAGATGAATTTTGTCAAACAAATCACATTTCCTCCCTCTCACACCCCTATATATCGCCACGCCTTGGCTGAGCCTTCACCTTTGGAGTAGTTTTATGAAATAATTTACTGCTCTCCTCTACACTCCAACTTTACAAAATCCCTATTCACAAGTTTCCATACTGGCGTGGCTGGGAGAATGTTGGAAAAGACACAAGAATTTGGCTTTATACCTACCCGAGACCATTTGAAAACTATATTACAACTACCATGAAAAATTTAGGTGGTGCGAGTTGGAATGATGGAGGTAGGCATTTAATGGTTTTAGTGGATATGTTCGTGTTTGTCCTTCGAAGTGTACATTATTTTCCAATAATATTATTTTTATGCTAAAGGCGTGTCCTATTTTCAAAGCTCATTTTCTCCTTCGACGGCTTCAAATGCACGGGAGGGCATGGTTGACAGTTCCTCCATTTCCAACCCTTGATTCCACCGCTACAAAGAATTAAGCTTTACAATTAATTTTTCATCGCATTTAATATGGCGGTAAGAATGCATTTACTCTCTCTAGCCGCCTTGATCTTGGATTATATAACGTAGATAGCTACGCTTTCGTCAAAAAAATCTGCAACTTTTATTTTTCTTAATATCCTTTCTGCATTCTCTCCTTTTCATCGTCTATGACATCACTGAGAGAAATACCCATTCCTTCAGTTTTTTGAGGTAAATCACTTGCAGTTGTTTTATTACAAGATTTTGGCAACCTGTACACAGCTAGCTCAATTTTATCTGATTCTATATCTATTGTTTTGTTACCCGTGTGTAGGTTGGTTCGTTAGGTCATCATCATATTGTTCTGCAAACTTTGCACATTTTTATTTAAGCTTTATCTTCGAGGTAAAGGATACTAATTGCGTCATGAGCCAAAAATTTTGGTTCCCATTTTCCCTACCATTCTGATGATTGCATAATGTTAATACCTAAATGTGCTCATTATGAGGATCTTGGCCATAATTTTCATTTTAAATAAACATACTCAAAAACCCTCGCCAATGATCTTGACCGTAATTTTTATTTTAATAAGCATACTCTTAAACCCTTACAGATGAATTTTGTTAAACAAATCACATTTCCTCCCTCTTGCACCCCTATATATCCCCACGCCTTGGCTGAGCCTTCACCTTAGGAGTAGTTTTATGAAATAATTTACTGCTCTCCTCTACACTCCAACTTTACAAAATCCCTGTTCACAAGCTTCCATATTGGTGCGGCTGGGAGAATGTTGGCAAAGACACAGGAATTTGGCTTTATACCTACCCGAGACCATTTGAAAACTATATTACAACTACCATGAAAAATTTAGATGGTGCGGGTTGGAATGATGGAGGTAGGCGTTTAATGGTTTTAGTGGATATGTTCTTGTTCTTCCTTCGAAGTGTACATTATTTTCCAATAACATTATTTTCTTTCGCTATACTTATCCCAACTTTCTTCTTATTATATGTTACATTTTCTATAAGCTTAAGTTAAAAAATCTGGCTGTTTCTTATGTTATTTTTCCATTTCCAGAATGTATTGAGGCTTTTATTTCTGATGTCATTTTTCTTAAGAAACAATACCTGTTTCCTAGCCTCGTGTAACTTTGCTTTAAACTATGTTTCTTATTAGTGACCCATTATTACTTTTGTTTTCAGTTCTTTTTTTTTTTAGAACCATTGCTTAAAATAAATTTCTCGGGAATTGATATATTTCTCTTTGGAAATACTCATCACATTAATTTTACTCTTAAAGAAATCTTACACACTCTAACCGGTACTGCAATGGTCCAGCTAACAGCAGTTGTTAAGAAGGTCTAAGCAAACTTACAAGCTTCAATTTGCATAGTTTTATTACATAAATGTTACTGTACATAACAAAGTTAAAATTTATTGATTAATGATAAATTCAAACAACAATTACGTGCTAGGATCAGTGGGCAATATGATGGACCAATAGGTCTCTACTTGAGAGAAATAAGGTTATAGGAACTATTGCTTTTGTTCTCAGTTCTTTTTTTTTTTAGAACCATTGCTTAAAATAAATTTCTCGGGAATTGATATATTTCTCTTTGGAAATACTCATCACATTAATTGTACTCTTAAAGAAATCTTACAAACTCTAACCGGTACTGCAATGGTCCGGCTAACAGCAGTTGTTAAGAAGGTCTAAGCAAACTTACAAGCTTCAATTTGCATAGTTTTATTACATAAATGTTACTGTACATAACAAAGTTAAAATTTATTGATTAATGATAAATTCAAACAACAATTACGTGCTAGGATCAGTGGGCAATATGATGGACCAATAGGTCTCTACTTGAGAGAAATAAGGTTATAGGAACTATTGCTTTTTGGCTGGTGCAACTTCAAATCCACCATCTGGTTGTTTCATAATTGTGTAAGGCATATGAGTTCCAAGAAGTTTGTCCTAAAATACGAAGAAGGGCTATGAAGAGTTGTATTTCACTCCATAGTGTTGGTGATGAATGTCATGATATGTTGTGTTGTTCTCAAAAAAGATGTGAAAGGGATTTCCAAGCAACAAGATTCCACAATGATCATCTACTCTTTTAATTGTTGCAAAGGAGAAAAAGAATATGGATGTTCTAGGGGTCATCCCTAAGAAAAGATAAGACAGAGCACCACCAATTGTATCTAGAAGTAAACCGTCCAATGGATGATTGTACATTGCTCCATAAGACTAGGGCACTATAAGCCTATGGTGTCTTGAATGAATAGTTCAATACAAGAACTTGTTATGGTGCATAAAACGATGGAGAAAATACTTCCATGTGTCCAACACAAACATGGCTATTAGGAATTGTCTGGCCTGTACCATAAGTGAAGGTTGTAGAGTTATACCAGATTCACCTACCTCACCAGTCACCTGTACTCCACCAAGTTCCACTTAGTTTATAATTTATAAGTAACAAAACCAATAAACCAATTATCAGAAAATCAAACTGAAAGAAACACAGATGTCTCTAGAGTAATTGAAATCCCATTGGATGCTTTTCAGAGCTTTTAAAGGAGGAAAACTATAAGCCAAACAATGACAAATTTATGAGTACAAAAAAGTCATCAGAAGCTGAGGTACACATGCCCAAAATGATTCCAGCAATCTCCCTAAATATTCTGCTCAAGGAAAACTCAAATAGTAATCTGAAGCCAAACCTCAAGAACTGGAGATAAATTCTAGAATTGCTTTGTCATAACATAAGATAAAGTCAAACATACACCCAATAAAAATGAAGTAAATTTTATGCATACCAGAATTGACTGAATTGAGTAACAACAGAGCAACCAAAGCCTGAATTGACTGCTGAAGCAACACCCCTTTGACAACAGTACTCTTGGATACCAAATTTTTCATATTTTCCTCAGCAACAGTATGAATTATGTACCCATCAAGATGCTCCAGCAAACATAAAAGCCAGAATATACCCAATACACAATAATAGGTACGAATGTGCCCAGAGCTTCGTCTGTCAGAAAAAAATCCATCCATTGACCTATTATATGATCAAACACCCAATTCTCCTTTTTATTTCCTGATCATTCCAAGCACTGCCTAAATAAGGACATTTCCTTTATTTCTCTCCAATACACAAAGAAAATTAACAATAAGAAACAATAAAACAGTATACAAGCCAGTAGATATCAGAAAAGAAACACAATTTTGCCGATATCAATTGACTCCCTACTCAACCCCTGAAAACACTAACTAATTTCAAATCCCTCAATGGTCGTTTGCTCATTCCTCCATCCTTTAAATTGTCTTAATCTCCAAGACCCGATTTACTAAAGGCCCCTCAAGTCTTCATTGTTTTGAGCAGACCATTTTATGTCACAGAAGATTATAGAGGACTACCAATAATTACACACAATAAAGTTTAAATTAAAAATCTCAACACAAAATTTTAGTTTAAATTAAAAATCAAGTTCATCGAGCAAGCTCGGCCCCCAAGGCATTGAAATGTTACCATTACTCTATTCTTATATATATTTTTTCCTTCTCGGCTCAAATAATAGTTACTAACAGTTGTATTGTGAGACTCTTGTTTTCTACTTCCTTTGTATTGTCAAGAAATTGATTCTATATCAATGAATATCAATGGAAATCATCACTTTCATATACAATTGCACAGTTTGTTTATTTCAAATATCTATATCAATGGAATTTATTGTTTGCAAAATTTTAAAAAATAATCATTGATTGGCTATCTATTGCAGGGATTCTCGCTGCAGCAAAAAATACAAGGCAATGCACGGATACAATTCTTAAGTACCATGCATTTTTCCATTGTTTTTTCTGTATCTTTGTAATATCTCCACCAATTCAAATGATTCGTAATGTATCCTCCACAGAATTTCTACTCCATATGAACAGATGTTTCTATAGTTTTCTAAGTATGAGACCAATTTGTATACATAATTAATAGTCAGCTGCTCCAAACTCCTCTGTGAACTTATAATGCTCTGAAAAACAAATTAATGATTCTGAACAGCAGTTTCAATCATAGCTTTTTCACTATTAATGTTATTCTACAGTTATGTAATTATGAGACACCAATTTGTATACATAATTATTAGTTGGCTGCTCCAAACTCCTCTGAGAATATGTATGTTTCAATCATAGTCGGACCATCAATGATTTCAAATCATTGTAATTCTATTTAATAATGTCTTTGTATCTAAAGAAGATATGGATAAAAGTGGTCATTCTTTTGAATGCTTCAAATGTCTTCAAATTCTGGTTCAATATAGAAAAAAGTATTAAATTTTTTAAAAAAAATTTGTATACATTTCTGTAATACAATGAGATCTAATGGTACATCATTTAGCAATTATGCATTCACTTACAAGGATTGAAACACAACTCAAACCAAACCTTTCAATTAAGAAGATATTAACACTCGATTATCACTTTAATTTCTGCATAGATAATTTCAGCCAAATGTCATGGCCACTTTGATCATGAATTAAAGATATTCTTTTTTGGGAGCCGCAGTAACTTTACACAAGTTTAGATTATAAGAAAATATGGCAATTTGAAATTCAAACTTGCAGTTGAATACAATAAACTCATGTTACAATTTTGCAGAGCAAGCCCAACCTACAAAATGGATTCAAATTTTTCTCACAGAAAAGTATTAGTAAATATATTTTTATTTTAAAACTTTTACAAAGCAGTCATGCTGCACATATTCTAATCCCTCGATCGATCTATCCAAATTCTCAAAAGAAGGATACAATTTGAAAAAAAAAAAACCAAAAAAACTCACCTATTGACCTTGCACAACTCTTCAGCGTACCCATTGCACACCAAGGTGCCATTGCTAGTATAGAAAATTTGATAATTTGTAAAAGATTATTTTTATTGAAAAAAAAATTGGTCTCGGTAGACTCTGATTTTTCAAGGGCTTTTTTAAACAAGTGGTGTCCGTAGATCCCAATAAATACCAGTCAGCTATTCCAGGATTGCAAGAATTTTGTAGAAGGCATCAACAACTTGTGCTTCTCCGCCTGCCACTACCTTTCCTTTGAATTTTTTATTTTTAGATCTCCTTCGGAAGTACTCTCGAGCTTGTCTGAACACACCTATATGTAAGTAATTTTCCTCCTCTTCAAAATACAAGAAATTCGGGGAGTAGGGTACAAAAGCAAACCCCCTTACTCTAAGATTAGGAAACTCCATAGAGTTTATGATTGACAGTACAAAAGCAGACACCCTTCCTTCTATCTCCATTTGGCGGGGACATTCCTGCAAATAGTGTTCGTTGCAGAACGATCTGTTAATAAACATGAAATTTCATCATAATAATAATTTTGAAAGCGTAATCAGATGCACTTACCTTCACAGACTGAACACAAGGCATTATGGCTGACATGTTTTGACATTTGACACTCAATTTTTTCAATCTTTCTACCTTCTCCAAACTCTCTATTCCTGGCAACTCCCAACTGGTTTGTATTTTTAAGCTCTCCAATGATGTGCAATGTTGCAAACCTTCTATTCTGGAAACTTTAGGGCATTTGAACATTTCAAATGCTTTCAGGAGACTCAGACCTGAAAAAGTTGGGAGCTCCTCTAGCTCCTCACAGGCAGATATATGCAGTTGACGAAGGTTTACCGCACCTCCAATGCATCTAATGTTGTTCAGCATTTCACAGACCGACAATGATAGATTGCTAATTGATGTCGGCAAGATTCTGATCTCCATCAATTGGGCATTCCTAGAAATTTTCAGATCCTTAAGATTGGGACAGCAATCTTCAGATATGGATATTTCGGACAAACCTGTCTCAATTAATTTTATAACTTCCAGTTTGTGAAGTGCATAACCCCCTGCTCCCAAAGGCAACTCTCTGACGCCTGGACATTTTATTCTTACTTTCCCTAAGAGTTTAAGGCCCCAGACGCACTGAGGTATATATTCTGATATGTTGGAACTATAAATGTTGAAATATGTCAAGCAGGACAAGTTTCCAAGAGAAGCTGGTAAGTCTGTCAATAACGGGCAAAAAATACAAAGAGAGGTCAAACAAGACAAGTTTCCAAGAGAAGTTGGCAAGCTGGTCAACAGGTTGCTACCAATTGATAGGCTATTCAACTTGCGGAGTAGACCAATGTCATTTGGCAAATACTTTAAGCTGGTTCCAGCCGCAAGGAGACTTTTCAAAGACACTTGATTTGTAATTTGAGAAGGCAACTCGTCTACTTCCTTGCAATTTTGGAGCTTTAAATATTCCAGCTTTGTTATGTTTTCCAGCATGTCTAACCTAAGCTTGAGGTTCGTGCAAAATGATAAATCCAGGAATTCCAAATTTATCAGATGCTTAAAAGAAACTGGCAGTATCTTCAACTCTCTGCAATGTTTTAAGTTTATATAACGCAGATTTGTTAACTCTTCAAAGTGATCCGGTAGTGAAGATAGGTCTAAAAATGTTAATAACTCCAAGTGCTCCAGAGATTGGAGATCACAAAACTCTTCTGGTAGGCTGCTTACTTTGAAGGTGACGTAGAATTTTATTCTTTTCAAATTCTTAAGACGCCCTACTGAAACGGGAAAACATAGAACTTGTTGGCTATATTGATATTCAGCTCTATCAACTTCAACGGAGGCTGCAGGCAACATATTTTTATTTTAATTATAAATCCTTGAACTTTAAATTTAGAAGTGATCTCTTAAAACAAAAACAAAGAAAGATACTTACGTCCACATTGTCTGCCCACAAATATTCTATGTTTGTCTGAGAAATCTGTAATACAGTTAAACTTGTCAATGGAACCCATGAAGGAAGATTCCTGTGGGGAAACCTATCCCAACGAAGCCATACAAGGTTTTCTGATAGAGAGCCAATTTCTTCTGTAAGTTCATTTCCACAAACAAGAAGAATCTGTGGGCTAAGGGAAGATCTAAACCCTCTCCTGGAAGTACCCACAGACCTCTTCAAAAAAAATTGCGAGTTCAAAGTTTCGGAACTTATCCCCCTAATCGGCGCTCTTTCCTGAATGGAAAGCCAACAATATAAAATGTTAAAAATAAATTTGACTCATTTATAAAAAGATTATAGACAGGCATGCTAGTGTCCTACATCCATTGACATTAAATACTGCAGCCAAAGTGATAAAGCTGTTCTCTACCAAGCTAATTAATCATTTGCATCTATCAATCACTTTTACCTGAGAATGTTCGTGAATGTTGAGAATCTGCAGTGGAGACCAATAACGATATGGCGAGTGTGTAGTTGCAATCTCTCTCCCCATATCACGAAGATGATCGTGCATCCGTATTGTTTCTATGCGCTTGGACTTGTTGTAGATGAGCTCCACAAGACACTTATTCACAAGTGTTTCCAAACCATGCAGACCACTCCAACCGGATCCATCCCACAATGCAATGGCCACAGCTGTCTCTTCTTCAATGAGAAAACAAGCTACATCCAGAAACATCTCTTGATCTTCCTTATCCAGCGCATCGAAGCTTACTTGTAGCCTTTTTATGATGTTGGAGGGCAATAATCTTGATATTTTATGTAGTTGAGACTGCCAGTAATCTTTGATGTTCTTCCATGTAACTGTCCACCTAACACCTTCAGAGACACGGGTAATCCATGGCAAGCTTTCAAGAAACCTTCAACTAAAATTTCAAATCCAGAAAGTGGAGAGGGTTGCAAGAATGCGTGCCAACAGAAAAGCTGCATTGCTTGCAAGTCATTCAATCCAGGCATTTTATATGTGGAATATATATCCCATGATGTAAGGACTCCCAACTCCCTAGTTGTGACAATCACAAGACTATCAGATCCAAGGTTGTCGATATTTGGCAGTAGAGCATTTAGCTGATCTGTGTGATCTACATCATCTAAAACAATGAGAACACGAACATATCTCAAATGATTTGACAAAATTCTTTTTCCATCTTCTACATTGTCAAATAACAAATCACAGATACTGAGGTCCTGGAGAAGTTTTTTCTGCTTGTTGTGCAAATCATTTTGGGCTGCTGCTCGCACGTCAAAAATAAAACTACTCCTTTCAAACAACGGGCTTTTCCTATTGAACAACTCTTTCGCCAACGTGGTTTTGCCACTGCCTCCCATGCCCACGATCCCCTCAATTTTTACATTCTGGTACTTCTGCGCAGATTGGAGTGCATTTCTCTCAAAGTCGCTTACAATCTCATCCATTCCAACAGGATGTTTGGCTACCTCGAATGGAACCCTTTTCATGGCTTTTACCACACAATTCACCACATTCTTCAAAATCCTTCCCTCATCCCTAAGCATTTGCATGCAAAAGAAAAATAAATACCCAAACGGAATAAGCATTGCTCACTAACTGCAATAATGATTGAAGGAATAGAGGTATATCTTGCAATATTAAGATTTGATTAGAGAGGAAACATAGTATTTAATACTTACCGACTCTCATCATTAATTTTATAACCCTCGAGAAATGAAACGTGGTGGAGCGCTTTCATCCACTCTTGAAGCTTCTCTGGGCTGTATCTACCCTTCTCTTGATGTTGAGAGAATGCATCAGCATAAATTCCTTTCTTTTAACCAGCCCATTTGAGGTCGGAGGGATCAACATAATAAAAAATGGGAATGATTTTTGTGCCAGTCTTGATCATGAAGGATAGCTCAGCCAGACACCAGGCGGATTGGGCATAGTTAGGAGAAAAGATGGCGATATGAAGGGATGCATGATCCATTGCTGGTTTTAACTCCACTGGAAAGACATCGCCGGGCTCAAGCACTTCTTCATCGAGAAACGCTCGCAATCCCAAGAGATGAAGAGTATGATAGATTGTGCTGGCAAGTTTGTGTTTCACATCGACTCCACGATGGTTAATAAAAACGTCGCATTGAAGCGATGAAGAAGATGAAGATGCAGATGCAGGTGCGATTTGATCAAAAAGATTTCCACTCTCCATCCGATTGAATTGGGTAGAACTTTGATTTCATGGTTTAACAGGTGAGAAAACAAGTAGATGAGGAGAACTTGAGTTGAGCCGTGCAGAAAGTGGGAACTGCACAAATAAATTTCTCCCAAACGCGTGGAAAGGTTGCGTAAAGGTCACGAAAGGAATCTAAAGTCATGTAGAGGACACCGCGTGAATGAGCGGGGGAAAAATTTCAAAGCTGCGTCTAGGAAATATGTTACGCGCTTTAGTGAATTTCCAAACAATTTCCAAGCAAGGACTCTAAATTCATCGACGGCTACCATGCGTCGGTATCAATGCAAGACGATTAAACGAATCTCAGCCGTTCATCGTTTTTCGCCATTTTTTCGGCTGTTTTTCACCGTTTTAAGCGGCTTTTCCCGCCAAAATTGGTTTCCACTCCTCCAAACTCTTCCTCACTTCAATAATTTGGCGAGCTGCAGCCTGAAAATAAAGTTTCAACCACGGTTTTAGAGTATGTTTATTAAAATGAAAATTACGGCCAAGATCCTACGGCATATCCTTTAAAAAATAAATTATAAATAATATAATTGCAGTACTTATTATTATTATATATTATATTTTTTTTAAAAACTATTAAATACATATATAAAATTATTATAATTAATAATTAAGAAGTATTATATTTTTACGTATTATAAATATAATATAGATTACATAGTATATAATATAAATATATTTATTATTGTATATAATAGTATATATAAGTTATATTATTTTTATATATTATATTTTATAATAAAAATTATTAAATATAAATATGAAATTATTATACTTAATAATTAATATATTTTTATATAGAACAAATTAAATTAATATATAAAAAAAATCTAATGTTTAATTGATCTTTGGAGAGATTGGAAAAAAGAAAGAGAGATAGAGGGAGAGACAATTCTATATAGAGAGAGGTATATATACTAGCACTTGCACCTAAAAGAGGTTCAAGAATTATGCCGATAGAAAACCGTATATATGTTAATATGCTAGAGAGTGTGTGTGTGCAAGGATGCACTGCAAATTCTAGTTACATGTGGCTAGATTAAACAATTAATAATAAGTGCTAAATAATAGAGAAATAAATTTAGACAAATCTAGATTTTTTTCTTTAAAAAAGCTAAGTATTATTTGGTTATGAAATATTTGCATATAGATTTAAAACATAAATCAATGCAAATGAAAAACGGCGTTGCCATCAAATTGACAAAAAATATTGCAAATGGAAATAAAATGTTCTCGTCTAGTTTTCCAATCAATAGTTATCTAGCTTTTATGTGATAAGTGAGATTTTGGAGGCTTTTACTTGATATTTTAGAGGATTTTACCATTAAATGTTGGTTGAAACTTGTTTTCCAATTAATCGATTATGGTTTGGAGGCATGAGACTTGTTTTAGGCTCAAATCTCACACTATATGTAGCCTATCAACTAATAAAAAGAGAGAAACTCAAAAGATGAAAGAGACAAATATATAGAGAGAGAGAGAGAGAGTGGGGGGGGGGAATAGAAAAAGAGAGATAGAGCATGAGAGAGAGAAATATAAGAGATACAAAGGAAAAGAGAGTGAAAAGAGAAACTCATTTTTGATTGGTTGTTTTATGTCAAGAATTCAAGGATGTCGTGTCTTTGGGGAGTTATGCTCAAGGTAGCATGTCATTTGATTACGGATATGATAATTCACCTTTAAGACCTCTTCAATGTACGCATTGCACACTTAAGGAGACAAACATATAGAGAGAGAAAGAGAGAAAGAGAAAAGAAGTGAAAAGGGGGAGGGATAGAAAGATAAGATATAGATAGGTAGAGAGAAAAGAGAGAGAGAGCACTCTGAGGGAGGGAGAAAAATGAGACAAAGGAGGAGAAAGAGATGAAGATAGATAGAGAGGGGAATAAATATAGAAATAAAGGGATAAAAAGAGGGATGGAAGAAAAAAGGAGAGAAGAGAGATCTAAAAGAAGATAGAGATAGAGACAGAGAGAGAAAGTGAGATAAATAGAAATATAGAGATAAAGAGGAAGACAAAGAGATATAAAGAGATATGTAGAGATATAAAGGAATAAAGAGGGATAGAGAAAGAGGGAGGTAATGAGGGAGATATTGAAAAATAGATAAAGGAAAAGAGAAAGAGAGAAGAGGAGAGAGACATAGATAGAGATAAGACACATAAAGAGATAGGGAGATAAAGATAAGGAGAGGGAAGAAAAGATATATATAGAGAGAGGGATATAATGAGAAACAAATAGAGAGGGAGACAAAGAGATAGAGGTAGAGAGATAGAGAGATAATGATGAATAGATAGAGATATAGGGGTAAGTGCACAAAGTTGAGTCCACGAAACGTGGAAGTTTTTGCCTTAGGCAAAAAAATGAATTCGGCTTCTAAAAAACAGGATCCCGCTTTTTAATAAACGGGATCCCGTTTTTAAAAAGCGGGATCCCGCTTTTAAAAGCTGATCCTCATTTTTAAAGGATCCCGCTTAGCTTCGGATCCCGAGCCTAAGTTTAAAAAACGGATCCTTTAGAAATTTATTTTGGAAAATTTTCAAAACGGATCCCGTTTTGAAAATTTTCAAAACGGAAATTTCCAAAAATAGAAAGTTTTAAACGGGATCCTGTTTTGAAAAATTTCCAAAATGGAAACTTCTAATTTTTGAAAATTTCCATTTTGGAAAGTTTTCAAAACGGGATCCCGTTTTGAAAACTTTCCATTTTTGGAAATTTTCGTTTTTGGAAGAATTTCAAAACGGGATCCTGTTTCATAGAACTATAAAAAATGGCATTTTTATGAAACGGGATCCCGTTTTGAAACGAGATCCCATTTTTTAATAAAACGGGATCCCGTTTTTTAAATTATGAATTTTTGAGCTTTTTTGGCTTGTTTTTTGGTTCGGGAAATGGCTTGGGGACCCAAACCTAAGCTTTGGACCTAGTTTGACCTGCAACTTGAAGGTCCTGTTAATGTCACAGGAAAATAATGACTTTGAACATATGTTTGAAGACCTATTTTGCAAAAAAAATTTACGAAATTGAAACCCATTATAGATGAGACAGTGCAGATTCCAAATATGTAATTTTTTTAATAATTTGATTATTTTTTCTATTTTTCAATTAATTTCTAATGAAACTAGTCCATAAACTTGAATTATCAGGTTTTTTTAGTATTTTAATAACTTTTGATCAACATAACATTTTGATGAACGGATTGCATGAGAGCAAAATTCAGACAATTCTTTTCAGTTTAAAAAAAAAATCAAAATGATAAGTTTAGGTCATCTTATCGTGTCGTACACGACGATTTTTCAAAATGACAAATATACCCTAATAAATATTTAATAAAAAATTATTCAATAAAAATTATTAAAAATATTAAAAGCAAGCTTTTAGTGAGTCACAAAACTTTTCCCAAAAGGATTTAGAAAAATATGATAATTTAGGTCAAAATATGGATGTCGACATGTGCATGGTATGGTATAAAAAAGTGACTTTAAACATTGGTTTTAGAAATCGCTATTGAAACTCTCAATTTTACAATCTGGGTATTGAAATAAATTACATATTTGGAAACTAGACTCCGAGTACTACATTTTATGATTAGTGACTTTTTTGAAGATTCCATCTCTAAGTGCTTCAAATTTTAAGGTCAAAGTGTCAAATTCTAAAAATCAGGGAAAACACTTCCACTTTTTGGCCAAAAAGTGGACTCAACTTCTTGCACACACCCATAGGGAGGGTGATTGATATATCTCTACTTATCGCTCTCTATCTCTTTATATTTCCCACTATAGATATGTCACTCCCTCTCCCACTCTCTATCTATGGAGCTCTCTCTCCCTCCCCCCCCTCTATATTGAGCTATCTCTCTCTCTCCCCCATCTTGTTCTCTCTCCCTCTCTATGGATCACTCTCCCTCTCTCTCCCATCTTCTTTCTCTCCCTCTCTCCCCCTCTTCTCCCTCTTCCTCTTTAACTTATCTCTCTCTCTCTCCCCCTCTTCTATATCTCTCATCCTCTACCTATCTCTCTTCCTTTCTCTCTCTCCCTCTCTCTCTATCTCCTCCCTCTCTCTATCTCTCCCCATCTCTCCCTCCCTTACTCCCTCCCTATCCCCCTATCTATCTCTACCTCTCTCCCTTTCTCTTCCCATATATCTTTATCCCTCTTTCTCATCCCAAATATCTCTATCTCCCCCTACTTATTTATCCCTTTCTCTATCTCCCCTATTCCTCTCCCTTTATCAATCTCTATTTACCTATCTCTAATTCCCTCTATTTGTCTTTCTCTCTCTCTCTCTCTCTCTCTCTCTCTCTCTCTCTCTCTCTCTCTCTCTCTCTCCCTCTCCTCCTTTCTATATATCTCTATCTCTCTAACACTCTATCTCACCATCTATATCTCTTTATCTCTCCCTCTCCCTCTTCCTCTATATCTCTATATCTCATCCTCTCTATCTCCATATCTCTCTCTATATTTCTCTTCTATCTCTCCATCTCTATCTCTATCTTCCTCTCTATCTCTTTCTCCTTACCGCCCCTCTCTCTCTCTCTCTCATTGTTCCCCCAATTTCTCCCTCTTTCTATCCCTATCTCTCCCTCTCTTTGTATTGCAAACATAATATGAGCCTATTGGTAATGGGGCTTGATTATCTTCCTAATTCAGAGGTTTTATTTCAATCATGTTTGGATCATTGTAAGTGAATGAATAGTTGATTTAAAGCTATCACTTTTTGATTGGGAAATTCGTTGCACAAACAACATCATTTGCTAAATGGCCTACCAATTGAACTCATGTATTGCATAAATGTATGCAAAAAATAGACCAAAATTTATCTTAATTGACCTTCCACACGTCTTCGAGGTACACATTGCATCCTAAGGTGTGATTGTTAGTTTAATCTAATAATATGTTGTAAAAGCGCCAATACATGTTCACAAGTCAATGTGTAGTTGACCAATGTATGTAGTCAACTACGCATACATTTTTGCATTTACAATACAAGACAAGTTACACACAAAAACTCACATTTATAATTTATTATATTTTTTTTATAGTTACATATACCCCCACTTGCAAAGGATGCCAGTCTCATTACATATTATATTAACAAATACATTTTCATAGTTAATAGTGCTATGATAAAATAGGTGTGCAAGTTGGCAAAGATTGTGGAATGCAAGTTATTGCAAGGATTGGATCTAGATGTGTACCACATTTAATCTCAAAAACTAGAGAATGAATATTTTTTTAGCATGCTTTAATGCAACAAGACATGCTATAACTGGTTTTTACTTGTTCAAGTTGAAGAGACACATAGAAAACTACATTGCTAATTGTGAGCCAAGGGCATGCATGGCAACCCAAGAGAATACATGGATGGAAAAATATTTTTTGTCAATCGGCTCAAACACTTTGGTCCATCAGTCCTAGGTAGGGTTTCATCGACAAATAGAGCATTAGTTTTAATCTCAAAAACTAGAGAATGAATATTTTTTTAGCATGCTTTAATGCAACAAGACATGCTATACCTGGTTTTTACTTGTTCAAGTCAAAGAGACACATAAAAAACTACATTGCTAATTGTGAGCCAAGGGCATGCATGGCAGCCCAAGAGCATGCATGGATGGCAAAATATTTTTTTGTCAATTGGCTCGAACACTTTGGTGCATCAGTCCTAGGTAGGGTTTCATCGACAAATAGAACACTTCTTATCTTTAATGATCATGGCAGCCACATGGCCTTCAAGACAATAAAAAAAGCAAGGGATTATAGGAATAGACTTTCTCATGCTACTAGCATACTAGCCACAAGTTGCAGCCCCTTGATGTCAGTGTATTTTATCCTTTCAAAAATTACTTCAAACAATAGAGGAGTGTATGGATGTCTACACACCCCCAAATTTCAATTGGAAGGGAAGAGTTAACAAATCTTGCTAGTAAGGCCTTTGCATAGGCTTTGAGTGTGTGTAATATTATAAGTGGTTTTCGAAGAATAGGAATTTGGTCATTAAATCAACATGCACTTGACAAAGATATGAGGCCAAGTGAATCCTTTGTAGTTGAAGATGAAGAAACCACTATGGGAGAAAAATTTGAGGCCATGATAGTTGAGGATGATACACAGTCTATTGCAATGGAGACTTGTTTGAGGCTAGTTGGTTTTAATGAAGATCAAATTGATGATTTTGTGCAAATGTTCAATGAAAGCAATGTCTTGAATGCAACAAATGACTTAGAAGGACATTTCAAATAGAATAATAATGTTGAACTACATGAAAGGGTATCTGCAGGATCATGATGGGCCAAAAAGTGGCAATATGATGGGTATGTGTAGGGTATGTAGCTGACAACTTTTTTTTACCCAAAATTGATGAAACGAAAAGGGTTTTTGTAGGAGATTCTCAAATTTCCACCAATATAAATTATGCTCTACTTTGAATTTAATAAATAATTATTATTCGTCGGTATTGGCATGGTGTGATGGTTTATAGGTAGCATTGTTGTTCTTGCCACCAAGGTTCAAACCCCGTTGGGGTGGTATTGTTGAATGGTTGTATCCGGTTCATAGCTCCGGTCAAAAGAATTTACCCCTTGAATAAAAAATATAAAAATTATTATTCATTTTCTATTTGAATTAAGACTAAAGTCCTGATTGATAGGATGATTGAAAAACATCTATAGCTTTGAAACAGTATCACATTTTTTGAGTCCAAAACATGCATCACATTCTATGCTTTGCATACTATAGAATAAAAAAAAGAAAAAATGAATTTTGTGAAGTTTTGACCAAGTTAAGGTGGTTAGACAAATGAGTTTTTATATTTTTAAAATTTGTAAAAAAAAATTCATAATTAATTATTTACTTGTAACAAAATTACAAAAAATATGCATCACATCGAGACATGGGTCCTCTACTTATATGTAAAATCTTATAAAAAAATATTATCATTAAATATTGTGGTTAGGGTGGTCAGACAGACACCTAATTATTTTTTCCCTTAAATTTAAGTACTACTGCATTGAAATTTCAAATTTTCACCAAATAGATTTTATTTTTTTAAATAAACCTAGTAGTTTAGAAACTACATTCAATTTTCTATAAATTGTATTCTTACATATTTTTGAAATAATATAGATAACTTATTCAAATTTTTATCTCAAGTTGCCTAACTCTGATTTTTCTTATTTTTTTGCCACTTAAGGGCCTATTTTTTCCATGATGATCGTGCACATACCCAAAAAATAATTCCCTGTTGTTCAAATAGCCTACAATGAGGCTACATAAATTGAAGAAGGTCTTGATATACCATCACATATAGAGCAGTCGGGGATGGTTTAAAGATCTAGAAGATGTCATCCACTACTTCACCAATGTAAGAAATTGGGATGTAAACGATGGAGCAAAAGGAGTGGATGCTAAACAAGTGACTAGGAAGCTGGCTTTGTGGCATGCACACAAGTTGATGACCACCAATAACAACCACAGATTGTAATTTTTTGCAACTTTCAAAGCAAAGGATGTAGCAATTGTCAAATAGAGGTCAATTTGGGGTGCTACGTCTAAGTAGGCAATCACATATTTTGACTTCAAATGCACATATTGATTTGTTGAATAAACAAGAAACACAAAAACAAAAAAATGAATAATTACAACAAAGGAAAAGGGAGTAGATGAGAGAAAGGAAGTGTTAGCAAGAGGAATGGGGGTAGTATAGTTTGGAAAGGATCTATACCCAAATATTCCCTGAGTAGTCAGCTTATACCCCAAAGGATACAATAGAGAAGAAAGCATGCAGTAGGAATCTATAAGGAAACCATAATTTATACAATAGTATACTCAATAAAAGAAATTATATAGATATCCATAACACACATGTCTTTCTTATTTAATTCCTTCTGGTATATATATAGTATATAATAAAGGGTACAAAATGGAGGGTCTAGTCTTTGTTCCATTAGTCTACTATTGCTATTTTCTAAATTATATATCTCTTCTCTCATATATCTCTCTCTTTCTATTACATATAACATATATACATATGTTTTCCTAAAGAGATTTTACTTCTTCCTAGTGGTTGATGCCTCTATCGATACTGCGCGGTCTTCTACCAGTATGCTTTATTTTCACTCTTTGACTTGCTAACATCATCCCATTTTAAAATGATGGGTTGTCCTCAATACATGTTGCTCAAGGAAGGATGTTTTGGTATTCCACCTTGATTTGTGCCAATGCAGCCACCCAATTTTCCTATGCCTAAAGGAGTGTACCAATTTGTGCTTGGATTTGGGCTAGCATTTATTTGGCCTCTAATAGAGTGTTGGGAATTGTAATACTATTGGCTATTTTTTTCGCTTCTCTAAGAATCAACTAGAGCATCCTTGAATCTTTGTTGACTATCTCCCTTAGCTATTGTAGTTGTTCCTTGAGTAGCTCTCTTTCTGTGTTGAGCTATTGTAGTTAGATGTGCATATGCTCTATGTTGTCTCTTGTGCCACTCAAATCCTAAAACCTAGGTCATAACTCATTTGTGTTATCTGCTCCTCTACTTGTGTGATTTAGTCCCAAAGGTTCTTAGTTGTGTTGGGCCATTGTAAGCAGAAGTGATAGATTACCTCAACATCCTTAATGCTATTCTTAGTCTATTGAATTTGTACCTCCAACTGAGTTTGTGTGGAAGCACATCTCTTGACGAACTCCTAGGTGTTTTTTTGGATAAGCTCATCCTAAGCTTCTTTTATGATGCTATCCTTCCTCAATATCAAATCAGTTTGTATTATGATGACCAATTGTTATAAATATTTTGGAAAAAGGAGGGGTTGATCTCTGGAAACATGGGGGATAGCCTTTTGTAGTGTATTTATGGCTTCTCAGAGCTAATCAAGTTTTTGTACATGTTCTTGTAGGAGCTCCTCTCTGAGTTGCATGAAAAATTTCTCCCAAATGTATTTCCTAGATTAGTGACATTCTAGAGAGATTCACCTATGATCCTACTAGTGGTACTTGGAGTAGTTGGGGAGACTGGACTAGTTGAATTTTGTATTATTGAGCCATGAAGTTTTTATTATAGAGATGGCATCTGAGGGGTTGGATACTTCCATGGAGTAATCCTTACCCTTCTTTGTTTCTTTCCTGCCTTCTTCTACATTTGTTTCTAGCTTTTTTGGACTCATTCTTCGTCACTAATTTCTAGAGGAACATTTTCCTAGCCTCCAGTTTCTTGAAAATAATTTCCTCCTTCTCTAACTTCTTGAGAAATATTTTCTTCTTGAGCAACATTTTCTCCTTGTTTCAGGCCTTTCTCTAAGCTCTGTCATTGTCTCAAAAATTTTCAGGTGGCTTCTTATGTTTTTTTTCAGAGAGATTCTATGTCATCTAAATTATCTTGCATCAATATGTCGATGCATTGTTTTGTTTGAAGCTCTTGTGCATGTGCATGTGCCATAGCTTGTTTGTGTTGCTTAGCCATAATGGTGCTAATTGTTGATATGGATTGCTCTTTGATTTTTTCTTCTCAGGCTAAGGCGTTAGCCTTTTTTTCCTTATAGAACTTTACGATAATCCTATGGGGGAATCCCTCCATGGATTCCTTAATACTTTTGTTCAAGTAATTGGCATATCTTGTTAAAATTTAGATTATTTTGTCTTGATTTTCTTCGTCATACTCCTCATACATCTTTAGGATCTATGGTAGCATCCCATGGCTGACAATGGTGTTAAATGTATCAAGCACATTTATTGGCTCTGTTGAAAGTGTTAGAGGTTGTTGTTGTGGTGTTTTCTTCTATTTTTCTTTCTTCTGGGGTTCCAATTTGATTAGTGAGGTCTCTGGGGTCCTTGTTTGTTTGTTTCTCTGTAACTATTGATCCACCTCTTCTTATTCCTCAAATATCTCTTCAACCTCAACTTCCTCAAAATTGGTTATCTTAAAGTCTAGTAGTCATCCAAAGTTCTCAAAAGTTCAAATATCCATATAGCGATCCTAAAGTCTAGTATATGGATGTTTGAACTTTTGAGAACTTTGGATGACTACTAGAAACTTTCAAGAAAATGCAATTCACCAAAATGGAAGTCGATGCAGTGGAGGGTGACACTCATCATTGAAGGTGGTGTGGTCATTTCCGAAGGTGGTGAGGTTGTCACTAGAGATCACCTGGAGGGGGTTCGGGTGTGGGTTCTCCACTTAGAAAATGACAGTTGAAAGAGAATGACAAAGAAATTTTTTATTTAAAAAAACCCCTAATTCATGGGTTTGGGTGAACCCACATTCAATCGAATCCCATTTTTTAATTAAAAAATAATCTACATTCAAGGGTTCACATGAATTGGGGGGTTCTCTCAAAATAGGGGGTTCACATGAACCCTAAAAGATGTTTGCTCAAACCCATTAGTTCGAGCGAACCCCTAAAATTTCTCAAACTTTGAAAATGTCTTTTTCCTTCCTCAATAGAAATTTTGTAAACTAGTTTTGTGGGTTTACCCCAACACACCCAAGACTATAAGACTTAGGGACCCAAGTGAAAAATTAACAATTATGGAAAGTGTTGGATACGAAAAAGGATCATCAAAAATTAAAGTTAAAAGGAAGTCTTTTGGAGTAATTTTTGATTCAAATGTACTATGTACCAAGTACCAAGTATCAAAAGGTCAAAAGTGTTGAAATGTCAATACAAGGTTTGGTAAAGTGTTCTAATCTGAGAGATGAAGGTCTGTGAAATGCGGTGGTTTCAGTGAAGACTAGGATCCAGGGAGTTTTATTCTAGTAAAAGCTGAAGTTGTCAGGTATCGGGTATTGGATAACAATGTTAAGTTTGAAGTAAAATGTCTACTTTTTCTTGGGAGTTCAAACTATTTGGTAACCCACCTAAAGGGATAATTACATGAGAATACATTTCAAAGCATGACATTTATGTTTTTTTTTAACTGATGATTTATTAATGATGGTTTTATTTTCATGAGAGTTTTATGAATGTTTTAAAATGGATTAATATATGGAATTTTCATTTGCAAGAGGAATGGATTGTGATGTAGAGTTTGGGTATAGATGTTCAAGCAAACTTGGGTTGCAAGTAGATCCAATGGTGCTACCAGGTTTGGTAGCACATTTTGAAATATCATGCAAGGACAAAGGTCATTGCAAAGAAGCAATAGATACTAGGAGACTAGGAATCATGCAATGAAGGAGTGTGCTCAGCCTCGGGGTGATTCACTTCCGAGAGTATTAAGCTCGAGGTAGAACCGACGTGTAGGAACAAAATGTCCACTTGATCATTCTGAATAGATGGGAAGTTCCTACATTTCATTTGGTGGATTTTCTCAATCTGGGTGGATGTCCTAATCATTTTAAGGACATAAGTCTCAAAAGATTTTAAAGTGTTGAAGAAGTTTGGCATCCATTAACTTATTCAACAATCCTCCTGCCAGTTGTCATATTCCATGTGTCCTGTTTTGATTCATCCCTTAGATTCCCTCTCATGTTTTGATTGAATTTACCAAGTTTCTTGCTCTTATAAAAGGCTGGGAGATGTTCCATTTTAAGTTAAGTTCATAATTTGTGGATGTCGGAGAACCAAAACTTTTTAAATTTTTGTTCTTTTTTCTATTTTTTTGTTACATTCTAGATTGAAAACGTGTATGTTTCATTAGAATCTAATCAATATCAGAGCCAATTTAAAAGCTATCTCATGATATGAAATCTTATGTAGCTGATTGTTTGTTCCTATCGAACAAGACTGTGTGTTGTGTCATTTAAGGGTGCATACTAACACTATCTAGTGGCAAATGATCCCCCTCTCTTTAAAATATCACATCATTCTTTGCTTAGTTGTGAAGTAGTTTGGTGATGTATGGAATGGTTTGCTTTGGTTTTGTTAATTCTTGAGGCATGCGTGGATAATACCTGGGGTAAACTTTACTTTTTCAATACTTTTTATGCTTTATTAGAATAGATGTTTAAATTTTAGAAAATGTTTCAAAACAAAGAGATGAGTGTATGGAGTTTATTATTGAAAATCTTTTGATTTGATGATATTTTTGGATGCTTAAAGATAAATCTACTTAAGTGAATGAAATTTATTTGAAGTTCATGAAATGTAATTGAAAATCTGTCAATTTCATGAAGTTGTTCAAAGATTGGAGCAAGATTATATTTTTCTTATCCTTATGATTCCTTTGAGAAACCAAAAAAGATGTTTACCCCTCATAATTAACAACATTATCACAATAAACCTTGATGTAAACCTAGTATGGCCAAGACTTGATATAAACAAGCCTTGGGATTAAGATGAGTTAGCCTAAGATTTAGGTTGTACCAGTGCAATATTTAAAGTAAGATAGGTTCCCCATGGTGTGTTTGTGAGGATTTTATTTGCATTGTTGGTGTGCGACTAACATTGTTGTCAATAGGAATTGGCGCTAGAAGGAGGTCCATCTTTGGGTTTTATTTGGAGTCAGATTATTGTCTCGATTTCGAATTGGAAAGTTTCTTGTGAGGAAAAAGTCTAAGAAAGTCGGTAATGGAAAGTAAAATGGATGTTGATAAGCTCCAGAAAATCCTTAACCAGAGGCTTCATACTTTGAGTTTGTTCACCTTCGGTAGGGTTTGCGAGTGTAGAATTCATGATACAACTGATCATGGTGAACTTGATTGTGATTTTTTTTTTAACTAGGGTAAGTTTGACTACCTATAATGTTATTTCATTAATGGAAGTGTCTGACTGCTAAAAGAAAGGAATTGTTAAGGAAAATAAATTGGATTTTGAAAAATGCCTAACCCTAGTGAAATTGGAAATACTAGAAAATTAACTATTAAATCTAATGGATCTACTAATCGTAAGTGTCACGAGGAAATTCCTAAAATTTTGTAGGAAGGAAAGCAAGATCATCAAGACTTAGAAACATGTCTACAATGTGAAAATGGAAGTGATGAGTTCACTGATATTCTCACATGTGGAGGGTGATAATGAAGAGAAAGAGTGGGGAAAAATAGCGGGAGATGCATGCTTTTCACCCCTAGCCGTGAATCCATGATCTAAAAGGGAAAAATTCTTAATTTTGTGTAGAACACAGAGTATCAAGTTTTTATTTTCTTTTTTATGATAATGTAAATTGTGTTATTGCTTGGTCTAAAAAAATAAATAGTGATATTAAAAGTCAAGACAAGACTACGGACTTGAAAAATATTGGAGAGAAATAAAGTCAAGAAATGAGTGTAGTCATTCATGGAGTGGAATAAAGTGAAAAGGAAAACCATGAACTAGGATTGGAAGGAAGTAGAGTATGGAGAAGCTAGAAAAGGTATGTGCAATCGACCTTTAATGAGGTGATCTCCATACATATGATCTAATTCATTGGTAAGTATGCATTTGAATTTACATTTGTTAAACGTAGAAAAGTTAAGATAATTCATTGTTGTAGTAGGATATTTGAAGTGTATTCAAGAGAATTCAAAGACAATCATACTATAATTCGTACAAAAAAAATCATTAAGATAGTAGTAGAAATTAAGGTAAAATGCTTAGCTATGGTTAATCACCTAATTAGGGTAAATTTTAGTTAGTTAGGTTAGTTTGATTTTCTAGGGTTTGTTTTTTCTTTCTAGTTTGTTCTTGACATTAACAAATTTTGCTTAATTTAAGAAATACATGAGTGAATTTAAAATTCTTAAAACATTGCATTGTGAATTGAAAAAATAAAACCATGCATACTAAATACATGCCTAATGTATGGAAAAGAAAAAAAATATTCATTATATTTCGTATATACATGGAAATGAAAAATTTATCATTGTGAAAAGAGATAAAAGGGGAAAAATAGGAGTTGAGCTAAGAGCAGAGGGTGGCTAATTAGTCAATTTGGGACATTCATCCATGACGGTAGTATATTCCAAGTAAGCATTATCCCTATGAGCATCAAGGTTAGACATATACAAATCAATCAAGAAATGCTAGATGGGCACTAATTCTCCTCATTCTAGAAATAATGGAATATCGTCAACAGAGGGAATTCCAATGACTAGGTCAGCAACAGAGAGGACATAGTCCAAATTCCCTAGAAATTTAGGCCACACTATCATGTTTGTAGTGTCACAAACTTTAGCAATAGAAGGCACAAGGTCTAGAAGCAAGGCTACAAACCATGAGGCCAAGTCTAAATTCAGCCTATAATATTCTCTAGACTCCACATAAGTTTCCCTAACGACCAAGCACAAATTGGATTTGGTGGCCAGCGTCTTGAGAAAGAAAACCTTTGTGAGTCTCTAGGTTGTAATTCAACCCAGGAAGCCATTTCAGTAGTGAACGCAAGTTAGGTAGATGGGTGTATCCATAAGTCTAGAAGAAAGATAGGGGCAGGTGCATGAAGTTTGTCACACTTTTGTGGTCAAATGGGAAAAAAAATTGGGAACACATAACACGCTTGTGTTATAATGCAAGTGTGTTATGTGATTTTAAAAGAAAGAAAAAAATGAAATGTTTATCATTTGCTTCTCAGCTCTGCATGTGGCCAAAAACCCTCACTTTCGCGCTCATGTTCTAGGAGGAAGGATTTCTGCAAATTTTATCAAGAACAGTTGGATTTTTTTTGCAAATATGGCACCACGACGATGAAGAGATGCAGGAGGTAAGTATTGTTTACTTTGTTTTGAATTTGTTAGTTTTAAATTGATTTTGTTTGTTTTAGGTTAGATTTGATTTATTTTTTAATTTGTAGGAAATCCTGCAAATCCTCAACAAAATCAACCTCCCCCACCATTCTCTCAATTCCCTCCTGGCACTCAAGAAAATTTTAGGAGTGAAATTGAGAACAATAGAAAACAACTTGAGGATCTTATCAGTAGGTTGAGTGATCCAAATACTTCAACCACAGAAAGAATGCTTCTAGCAAATTCATTGAAAGACATGTTAAAAAATGTAGATGCAATCACCCAACAAATATTTGGATGGCAAGATAGGAGGCAGACAGCCAAGGCATATTATGCACACAAATTATCATATAAACAAGTAAAAGATTTAACAATTACTGAAGGTGATTTGTGCTCTCTATTCACTGACCCTAAAACAAATCAAAATCTTACCCTCAATGCAAAGAGGTTTCCTATTCATTGGTGCCACCACCAAAAGATTAAGAACTATTTTTGGGAAAGATGGTATATGGTCTTTGATGACCCACTATGCAATAATTGTGAAGTCCCCAATGTTTTCTTAGGAAACTATACAGTGAGTTTGTATTGAACCAAATCCCAAATTATTTTATATGAGGGAGTTCTAGGGAGAGGTGGGGGTCAGCTCAGATAGGCCCTGCACAGCCAAAATCCTATGCGGCAAGGGAGACAACCTCTTGCTAGGCCGCCTCGTGAGCAGATTGTGATGCCTGTCGTTGCGAACGAGAGTGCCAACATAGAGACATTGCAGGTGATCACAACTTTGACCCAGAGTGTCATCCATCACACTAGCCCTATTGTACAATGCTATCTAGGGGAGTCTTCAGGTGGTGGCCTTCGAACCCATGTGTGTCAATCTTGCGGGGTGACTTGTTCGTATGACCCTACCGACACTCAAGAGGGTGCTATGCAAGATCCATATGCTACTACACAACCTGATCCATATGCATCTATGAGGATGGAGAGGATAGCTGACATTTTGCATGATGCATATGGAATTGACACTCAGGTAGAATTCAACATGTTCATTGAATTTAATTTATTAAATTTTTATTGTGAAATGCAAGATTAACTAATTTGTTTTATTATTTTAATAAAATTGCAGGGTCACAGTGTAGAGACTGGATACACCAGTCATCCACCTACTTATTTTTTCAATACACCTATTAGTGGGGTATGTAAAGTTAGTAAACAATTATAAATTTATTACATGTGTTAATAGCATTGTTTTATGAATGGTATTTTAATATGTGATTTTGGATGTTGAACAGGGTACTATTGGAGGTTTCAAGGAAACACCTCTGAGTGCCAATAGATTTGATCAAATGTTTATGGAGGTAATATAGAATTTAAAGAGAACTTAAGTAATGAATTCTAAGTTTAATAGATTTGTGTAGTTTATATTCATATTGTTGGTTATGTGGCATTACACATCATTCAAACTCAAAGCATTACTTCAAATTCGATAACTAATAATCAGAAATATATTTGTTTAATACTTGTACTCAAAATTTTGTTCATTATATCTCATACATTATAAGTCATCACATGGATCGCTATTGTAACTTTTTTGTGATTAAATAATTTGTTGTTTTATTTTTAGATGTTGGTGACAAAAACACCACCAAACGTTACGAGGGCAATGAATATTGGTGTTTCCTCCGCTATAAAATCCTTGATGGCTCTGATAGGGGAGGTATGAGGAAAATTATAAATTTCAATTTACATTCATTGTTATAGATGAACTAGTTCTAGTGAAAATTCTAACCATTATTGATTTGTAGTTTATTTCCTATTTGGATGGTTTATATAGGGCTTGAGCACACTTGAGCATCGGTGTGCAAATATTTCCATCGAGGAGAGTGATTGTGAGATGGCAATAAGTGATTATTTTGTTAAATATATTAATTTTAATAATGTAATTTCTATATATTAATGTCTTTACTTCTTATTGTAACAGTTGAAACTTCACTAGGAGCTAAACACTAGGAGGAGCAGCAGGAGCACTCCTCAAGCATAGCAGAAACAGGTGATAGACTTATCGCCATCGGATCACCCAACAAAGGGAAAGAAAATTGTATTTGAACTAGAGCATGGAGAGAAATGAATTTTGAATGCACAGAGCCCTTTGTTGTATGCCTACATGGCAATTTTGTACATATTTTGTATTGGATATATATTTGACATTTTATGCCTATATGGCATTCTCGTAAGCCTATATGGCTATTTTGTAACTATATTTTATACTTATATCGACATATATTGATGTATGCGTACATGGCTATTTGCATAATACAAATCTTTTTATCGATGGTGTCCTTATTTGCAAATTATAAATTCATGGTTCAATAGATATGAGTTACGTGTATTCAAGTGAATACTTTACAGCTTACACACATATATATTTTAACTTACATGTGAACATTGAAAAGTGTGAAAATTTTTGTGTTTGGAAGTCAAATGTAAGCCAATTTTGCAATTCTCAATTCTTGCATACTCGATCTTATAGACTTATTCCTTCCTAGCACATATTGTGAATATTTCTCATTTGGTGTAGAAGATAGATTCCTCATTTTTGAACCACTCATAGCAAAGAGATTCAAAATAAGAATTTAGCATTGGAACACTACTCCATACTTCTCTTGTCTAGACCATAAAGGATTGAAAGATCTTAATTTGATGCAATGATAGTCATGAGATGAGAATTTATATAACCAGGCCTCTTTTGAAACTTTGAATCTAATACTGCATCAACAAGAACTTAAGAAGTGTTGCATAAGAGTGTTATGTTTGATAGGCCTTCTCTTCCCTAAGGGAGGAGAGTCTGCATCTTGAATTTTGAACAAAATTTTAAGAAGCAAACATTTTACCTAAAAGATTCAAACCTAGATGACATATTTGGCTAAGTCCATCTTGAAAATTATCAATGCATTCAAACTCTAAAGGAGATTCTCCCTGAAAAGAAAACTTTACCCTTTTTCCCAAGGAAAGAAATTGTAATAAGTTGCATGTGATTTATCTTATTTCTTTCTCACAGTTCCTGGTCAATCATTCATGGCTGAAGGATAGTTCCGTTCCAAGGCAAGGACACCCAAAAAATCACTGAGATTCTTCTACGATCTGGAAGAAAAAGGTTTTGGCTCTTTCACAATGTAAATAATTATGTAACACCATTTTCTTGTTTTCATTCCACACAGAAAAATGTTGACACTTTTCAGATTGATCAATGATCAATAATGGCTGATTGTAAACACTTGACATTTTTATGTTTGAACTTTAATTTATAATTTTGTATCATGACATTCAAGTAGATCACTAATATTTTAATATTTCACTATGAAAGTGGTGGTGTATTTTTGCTATGTTATTTGACTATTAATATGGTGGTGTATTCTGAACTTGATTACTATTGCAAATATGTATATATTTCTAATTTTTATATGTTTTTGTATTACCGAACCCAACCCCAAAAAAAAATTTTCCCGAACCGGTGAACCGGGTTCTCGAACCCGATCCCGAACACAAAACCGAACCAATAACTTAGTAAAAAATAGATTTTATAATTTATATTCATAACGTTGATTACATTGCATTGTACATCTTTCAAACTGAAAGCATTGCTTCACATTTCATAACTAATAACTAGATGTTGATAGATGAAAAAATTTCAATTACAATATAGTTTTTACAAATTCAACCTAAGAATTTATGCAACTACTTCACATTGCATAACTAATAACTAGGAGTAGCTGCCAATTGCATTAGGTTGTCATGGAATTCTATGAGACCACATTTCTTGGAGGCATTTTTTCAAACAGTTCACTGCCTTGTCTATACTACCACATTTTTCATAAATGTCTACCAAAGCATTTTGTCAAATAGTTCAAGTGTTGCCTTGTTGCTATGGTTGAAAGCCTAAAACAAGTGCTTTTGAAAAAGCTATGGATGCTTGGAAAAAATATATCAAAAGCATAATAGTAAGCAATATCATAAACAAGGCAGTGAACTCTTTGAAAAAATGCCTCAAAGAAATGAGGTCTCATGACCTAATGGAATGCCATGACAATAAAAGATTGTCATGGCATTCCATTAGGTCATGAGACCTCATTTCTTTGAGGCATTTTTTCAAAGAGTTCACTGCCTTGTCTATGCTAACACATTTTTCATACATGTCTATCAAAGAATTTGTGCAAATAGTTCATTGCCTTGCTGCTATGGCTAAAAGCCTAAAATAGGTGCTTTTGAACAAGCTATGGATGCTTGGAAAAAATCTATCATAGCATACTAGTAAGCAATAGCATAGACAAGGGAATGAACTATTTGAAAAAAAATGCCTCAAAGAAATGTGGTCTCATAGTGGTGGAATGCCATGACAAGCAAATTGTTGTGGATTGTCATGGCATTCAATCACCATGAGACCACATTTCTTTGAGGCATTTTTTCAAACAGTTCGCTTCCTTGTTGCTATGACTAAAATCCTAAAATAGGTGCTTCCAAAAAAGCTATGGATGCTTGGAAAAAATCTATCAAAGCATACTAATAAGAAATAGCCTAGAAAAGGAAGCAAACTGTTTGAAACAAATCCTCAAAGAAATGTGGTCTCAATGGTGATGGAATTCCATGACAATCCATAGCAATTTTCTTTTCATGGCATTCATCATTCCATTCCATCACCATGAAACCACATTTCTTTGAGGCATTTTTTCAAAGAGTTCACTTCCTTGTCTATGCTAACACATTTTTCATACACGGCTATCAAAGTATTTTATCAAATAGTTCATTGCCTTGTTGCTATGGCTAAAACCCTAAAATAGGGGCTTTCGAACAAGCTATGGATGCTTAAAAAAAATCTATTATAGCATAATAGTAAGCAATAGCATAGACCAGGGAATGAACTGTTTGAAAAAAATGCCTCAAAGAAATGTGGTCTCATGGTGGTGGAATGCCATGACAAGCAAATTGCTGTGGATTGTCATGGCATTCCATCACCATGAGACCACATTTCTTTGAGGCATTTGTTTAAATAGTTCATTGCCTTGCCTATGCTCTTACATTTATCATACATGTTTACCAAAGCATTTTATCAAATAGTTCACTTCCTTGTTGCTATGGATAAAAGCCTAAAATAGGTTCTTCCAAAAAATCTATGGATGCTTGGAAAAAATCTATCAAAGCATACTAATAAGCAATAGCATAGAAAAGGTAGCAAACTGTTTGAAAAAAAGCCTCAAAGAAATGTGGTCTCAATGGTGATGGAATGCCATGACAATCCATACCAATTTGCTTGTCATGGAATTTTTCATGGCATTCCATCACCATGACACCTCATTTCTTTAAGGCATTTTTTCAAAGAGTTCACTGCCTTGTCTATGCTAACACATATTTCATACATGTCTATCAAAGCATTTTATTAAATAGTTCATTTCCTTGCTGTTATGGCTAAAAGCCTAAAACAGGTGCTTTCGAACAAGCTATGGATGCTTACAAAAAATCTATCATAGGATAATAGTAAGCATAGCATAGACAAGGTAACGAACTGTTTCAAAAAAATGCCCCAAAGAAATGTGGTCTCATGGTGGTGGAATGCCATGACAAGCAGATTGTTGTGGATTGTCATGGCATTCCATCACCATGAGACCACATTTCTTTGAGGCATTTTTTCAAATAGTTCACTTCCTTGTCTATGAGCTACTACATTTATCATACATGTTTACCAAAGCATTTTATCAAACAGTTCACTTCCTTGTTGCTATGGCTAAAAGCCTAAAATAGGTGCTTCCCAAAAAAGATATAGATGCTTGGAAAAAATATATCAAAGCATAATAATAAGCAATAGTATAGAAAGGCAAACTGTTTGAAAAAAGCCTCAAAGAAATGTGGTCTCAATGCTGATGGAATGCCATGACAATCCATAGCAATTTGCTTTTCATGGCATTCGGCCATGACATTCCATCACCATGAAAACCACATTTCTTTGAGGCATTTTTTCAAAGAGTTCATTGCCTTGTCTATGCTAACACATTTTGATACATGTCTATCAAAGAATTTTATCAAATGCTTAATTGCCTTGCTGCTATGGCTAAAAGCCTAAAACAGTGCTTTCAAAAAGCTATGGATGCTTAGAAAAAAATCTATCATAGCATAATATTATAATAGCATAGACAAGGGAATGAACTGCTTGAAAAAAATACCTCAACGAAATGTGGTCTCATGGTGGTGGAATGCCATGACAAGCAAATTGTTGTGGATTGTCATGGCATTCCATCACCATGAGACCACATTTCTTTGAGGAATTTTTTCAAATAGTTCACTTCCATGTCTATGCTACTACATTTATCATACATTTTTACCAAAGCATTTTATCAAACAGTTCACTTCCTTGTTGCTATGGCTAAAAGCCTAAAATAGGTGCTTCCAAAAAAGCTATGGATGCTTGTGGAAAAAATCTATCAAAGCATACTAATAAGAAATAGCATAGAAAAGGAAGCAAACTGTTTGAAAAAAATCCTCAAAGAAATGTGGTCTCAATGGTGATGGAATTCCATGACAATCCATACTAATTTTCTTGTCATGGCATTCGTCATGGCATTCCATCACCATGAAACCACATTTCTTTGAGGCAGTTTTTCAAAGAGTACACTGCCTTGTTTATGTTAACATATTTTTCATACATGTTTATCAAAGCATTTTATCAAACAGTTCATTGTCTTGCTGCTATGGCTAAATCCTAAAACAGATGCTTTCGAACAAGCTATGGATGCTTACAAAAAATATATCATAGCATAATAGTAAGCGATGGCATAGACAGTGGAATTTACTGTTTGAAAAAAATGCCTCAAAGAAATGTGGTCTCATAGTGGTGGAATGCCATGACAAGCGAATTGTTGTGGATTGTTATGGCATTCCATCACCGTGAGACCACATTTCATTGAGGAATTTTTTCAAACAATTTGCTGCCTTGTCTATGCTACTACATTTATCATACATTTTTACCAAAGAATTTTATCAAATAGTTCGCTTCCTTGTTGCTATGGCTAATAGCCTAAAATATGTGCTTCCAAAAAAGCTATGGATGCTTGGAAAAAATCAGTCAAAGCATACTAATAAGAAATAGCATAGAAAAGGCAACAACCTGTTTGAAAAAATGTCTCAAAGAAATGTGGTCTCAATGGTGATGGAATGCCATGACAATCCATACCAATTTGCTTGTCATGGAATTCGTCATGGCATTCCATCACCATGAGACCTCATTTCTTTGAGGCATTTTTTCAATGAGTTCACTACCTTGTCTATGCTAACACATTTTTCATACATGTCTATCAAAGCATTTTATCAAACAGTTCATTGCCTTGCTGCTATGGCTAAAAGCCTAAAACAGGTGCTTTTGAACAAGCTATGGATGCTTAGAAAAAATCTATCATAGCATAATTGTAAGCAATAACATAGACAATGGAATGAACTGTTTGAAAAAAATGCCTCAAATAAATGTGGTCTCATGGTGGTGGAATGCCATGACAAGCAAATTGTTGTGGATTGTCATGGCATTCCATCACCATGAGACCACATTTCTTTGAGGCATTTTTTCAAACGGTTCGCTGCCTTGTCTATGCTACTACACTTATCATACATGTTTACCAAAGCATTCTATCAAATAGTTCGATTCCTTGTTGCTATGGCTAAAAGCCTAAAATAGGTGCTTCCAAAAAAGCTATGGATGCTTGGAAAAAATATATCAAAGCATACTAATAAGCAATAGCATAGAAAATGAAGCAAACTGTTTGAAAAAAATCCTCAAAGAAATGTGGTCTCAATGGTGTTGGAATGCCATGACAATCCACAACAATTTTCTTGTCATGGCATTCATCATGCCATTCCATCATCATGAAACCACATTTCTTTGAGGCATTTTTTCAAAGATTTCACTGCCTTGTCTATGCTAACACATTTTTCATACATGTCTATCAAAGCATTTTATCAAACAGTTCATTGCCTTGCTACTATGGCTAAAATCCTAAAACAAGTGCTTTCAAACAAGCTATGGATGCTTACAAAAAATCTATCATAAGATAATAGTAAGCGACAAGCTGATGCAATACAAAGATTGCCAAACCAGTCAACAAGTCAGGGGACTGTTGTCCCAAACTCATCTTGGAGAAGATCAAACAAAATTTCAACATTTCATTAGAAATCTACTTTTCATCCACTCAAATTCTCTTATCATTCATCATTCATCCTTCCACAAATTTGTATTCCAATTGACTCATTCAAAGAAAAAAACCATTTTAGAAAACTTTGATTCAATCAATTAGATCAACATGCATTTAAAAAACACCATTTTCAACAAGGCACTCTTCCATTCAATCAATTCATTCAACTTGTCCCAAATAGTCAATCAATCATTACAATTGACTTTCATACTTTTACCAGACCATCAAGCACTGTGAACATCATTATTACAACTGATACAAATCACGAACTTGCTCTCTTAAAACTTTGTTCTGACTGAACTTACAATTTCATGTATTATTTTACACCTTGTCTCCTCACTGTCCAACTGCCAAAACAACATATCTCACTTCTAAACCCTATCCAAGACTCCATACATCCATGACACCATCACTTAGACATTATTATCCCAAAATCAACTCACCAATCACTGTTAGGTCAGACTTCTATTCTCTAAGCAGTCAAGGCACTACTTCTCAATGAGACATTCATGCCCTAAATCGGGTAAACCAAACACACTAGTTTCAAAAACCAAGATCCAAAACACTTTTAGAGACCTTTTAATGCCCATGTCCTCATATCAAAAACTCAAAATAACTTATATTGAAGAAATAAGCAGTTTTTAGTCTAAACACTATCAAAAAGGCTACTAAAATAGGCCTCATTTTCAAAGAAGACCCCCTTCAAACATTCCCAAAACACTTAAAACCTCAAAAAATTCATTAGACATAACACAAAACTCCCAATTTATCCATTTTCAGGGACTAAAAGACTCCTTTTTACATTATATTGACAAACCCTTGTTTATAGGGTAAAAAACTCAAAAATCAATGAGGGTTTCCTGTATAGGCTACATGCAAACCTCAAACCTCAAACCAACCATTGGAACATGTCAAAATACATCTGAAAAGGAATTTGGAAACATCTTCTAACCCATGCACTTGTTCTTTCTCCACTATCATGCCAAAAACTATTCATTTTGACTGGAAAACTCAGAATTTCCTATGTAGCAGCAGCTCCTTCAAGGTATTCTTGCTTTTTCCTCCATTCAAAAACATCAAAACATAACAAATAACCTATCCCTAAACTACTCCACCAATCTACCTGACGTACATTGGTGGAGTAGTGTGGAAATGCCTTATAAGACTCTCAAAACTCAATGCACAAGATTTCAGACCGAGCCATAAGAAGAATGCTCAAACAAACATTAAATTTAATGGATTCCTTCCCAAATGGATGCAAAAAAATGGTGATTCCCAAACCTACTAGAAACAATATAAATTTGAACCCTAAACTCTTGCACAATCCATACAAGTTAAGAAACAATTGAAAAACACATAAAATAAGCGAAAACAGGGAACTCTTTGTTAATTTAATTCTTCCAGAATACAATGATCTCTTTGCTCAGCCTTTACAATGCTTTTAAAGAAGTTTCCAACCATCAACTACCTCTTCATCTTCTTTGAATGACCTATGACTTGTCCTCTTCCTTGATTTTCTTGATTTTCTTGTTTTGTCTCTTCAGATTCTTTCTTTTTCTCTCTTTTACATATTTAGCATTTTGACAATATTACACTTTGTGCTTTTTCATGCATTGATTACATTTAATTTTGGCATTACATGGAATTAAATACATTGTTGACAACTTAGTCTTTTGAAGGCATTACATGACCTAGGTGTTCTTGCACCACAAGCTACATGGTCTCATGGTTTTTTTTCACATCAACGTGATTTGATTCACATTTTTTTCATGTGAAAATCAGCTTGAACCATATTTTGTATTATGGAGCTATATTAAGTTTCCACTTCAAAAACTGATGTAACAATGATACAAAATAATGTTTGAGACTACAGGAGGGCATCAAAATGGCGAGTGTACTAAAAAAACTCTTATGATTTATGAATAATGTTGATAACTCTAGTCAGTTGGTAACTCTACTTAGTTGGCTTCTTTTTCCAAAATCATACAAATTAAACCCTAGCATCAATAGACTCTGTATATCAAGCTACCACAATTGAAGTTACATTAGACCCATATCACCGAGACACAACTTGAACAATAGGAGGAATGGCCTATTTCAACATACTACACTAAAACCCTTAAGGGATCGATCCGGTTGAACGTAGCTCAAAGCGATTCCGCATGCTTGGGTGCAAAAGAGGACCATGCCTAGCATAAACATGCCTACTCAAATGCGTTGGAACAGTCCATTTGGTCACACGAGTTGCAGAACAAAAATTGCACTACTTTGCAACTTTCCACTGCTTGCATTTGACACTTTTTCCATCAACTGAAAACTAGAGACTATGGGAAAACCACTCTAAGATAATAAAAACTGAGAGAGGTTATTGTAGAGGGGCCCAACACAATCCTATAGGATTAGATGAGAAGTTTATAAGGTTCACGGTGTCCGAGTAACCTCATGTTGAAGTTTTCAGCCATTTTTCCCTTTGGACCCTTAAGGGATCGATCCGGTTGTACATAGCTCAGAGCGATTTCGTGTGTTTGGGTGTGGAAGAGGACCATGCCTAGCATAAAAATTCCTATTCAGACACATTGGAATAGTTTGTTTGGTCACACGAGTTGTAGAACAAAAATTGCACTACTTTGCAACTTTCCACTGCTTACATTTGACACTTTTTCCATCAACTAAAAATTGGACACAACGGGAAAACCACTCCGAGATAACAAAAACCGAGAGAGGTTATTGTAGAGGGGTCCAACATGATCTCATAGGATCAGATGAAAAGTTTATAAGCATCACAATGTCTGACTAACCTCATGCTGAAGTTTGCAGCCATTTTGCCCTTTGGACCTTAAGGGATCGATCTAGTTGAACGTAGCTCAGAGCGATTCCGCGTGTTTGGGTGTAAAAAAGGACCATGTCTAGAGTAAATATTCCTATTCATACACATTGGAACAATCCGTTTGGTCACATGAGTTGCAGAACGAAAATTGCACCACTTTGCAACTTTCCACTGCTTCCATTTGACACTTTCCATCAACTGAAAACTGGAGACTATGGGAAAACCACTTCGAGATAATGAAAACCGAGAGAGTTTATTGTAGAGGGGCCCAACACAATCCCATAAGATCAAATGAGATTTTTATAAGGGTCACGGTGTCTGAGTAACCTCATGCTAAAGTTTGTAGCCATTTTTCCCTTTGGACCCTTAAGGGATCGATCCGATTGAACATAGCTCGGAGTGATTCCACGTGTTTGGGTGCAAAAGATGACCACACATAGTGTAAAAATTCCTATTTAGATGCGTTGGAACAATCTATTTGGTCACACAAGTTACAGAACAAAAATTGCACCACTTTGCAACTTTCCACTACTTCCATTTGACACTTTTTCCATCAACTGAAAACTGGACACTACGGGAAAACCACTCTAAGATAACAAAAATTGAGAGAATTTATTGTAGAGGGGCCCAACGCAATCATATAGGATTAGACAAAAATTTTATGAGGGTCACAGTGTTCGAGTAATCTCATGCTGAAGTTTGTAGCCATTTTTCCCTTTGGACCCTTAACAGATCGATCTGGTTGAACGTAGCTCGAAGAAATTCTATGTTTTTCGGTGTGAAAAAGGATCATTCCTAGTGTAAAAATTCCTATTCAAACACATTGGAATAGTATGTTTCGTCACACAAGTTGCAAAACAAAAATTGCACCACTTTGCAACTTTCCATTGCTTCCATTTGACACTTTTTCCATCAACTAAAAATTGGACACCACGGAAAAAACCACTCTGAGATAATAAAAACTGAGAGAGGTTATTGTAGAGGGGTCCAACACGATCTCATAGGATTAGATGAGAAGTTTATAAGAATCACGGTGTCCGAGTAACCTCATGCTAAAGTTTGTAGCCATTTTGCTTTTTGGACCCTTAAGGGATCGATCAGGTTGAACGTAGCTCAGAGCGATTCCACATGTTTGGGTGCAAAATAGGACCATTCCTAGTGTAAAAATTCCTATTCAGATGCATTGGAATAATCTGTTTGGTCACACGAGTTGCAGAACGAAAATTGCACCACCTTGCAACTTTCCACTGCTTGCATTTGACACTTTTTCCACCAACTAAAAATTGGACACTACAGGAAAACCACTCTGAGATAATGAAAACTGAGAGAGGTTATTGTAGAGAGGCACAACATGATCCCATAGGATTAGATGAGAAGTTTCTAAGAGTCACGGTGTATGAGTCACCTCATGCTAAAGTTTGCAGCCATTTTTCCCTTTGGACCCTTAAGGGATCGATCCGGTTGAGCGTAGCTCATAGAGATTCTGCGTGTTTGGGTGAAAAAGAGGACCATTCCTAGTGTAAACATTCCTATTCAGACTTGTTGGAACAGTTTGTTTGGTCAGACGAGTTAGAGAACGAAAGTTGCATGACTTTGCAACTTTTCACAAGGCAAAAAGACACCTAAGCTTCAAATCTTGCTTCCAAACTTTTACCAAACCTTGGTAGACTTTATTCATCTTTATTTTGACATGAACAAAGCTAAAAAACCTTGACCACCTTGTGGTCTTGATTGTCCTTGGTGTTTCTGCACCATAAACACCCTACTATAACCCTACTCCACTGATCTACAAGCCTAATTCAGTGGAGTATGCTTTATTTCTTTACTTGACTCTCAAAACCTCAAACTGAAGGTTCCAAACTGAATTTCAGAAAATGTGCTCTCACAGTGGAAAAAATCAATGGATTTTCTTCTAGATGGACTCAAAAGAAACCTAATTCTCTATATTATCTTAATCTACAAAGGACAAGGCCTAAATCTACTGTACAGGTGGTACAAAGCTAACAAAACTGACAGAAAACATAGAAATTTATGAACAGGGAACTTTTATTGCAAGATTTTGTTCAAATCATAATTGAGATTTGTCAAGATCATCAAAATAAGGATGTTGCATTGCTTTTTTGGCTGAGATTCTCTTTGATGGCTCAAAAATCAGCATTTTCTACAAGGAGGGACCAATCAATTTTTACTAGTTTAGTTACAGATACACAAAGAAAAAGAATAAAAAGAAATAGCTCATCCAAAATAGATGGAAGGCACTTACAGATAGGCATGGCAATCTCTCAACTTAGTCAGTCTTGGTCATACATCTTCACTGGGAGTTCCAAGATACCTATTGCACACAATACATCTCATGAATAGAATTTCTTGAAATTTGAGATGCTCTTATAATGTCTATGTCATAGGTGGTCATGATAAGGTTAAATTCAAATGAATAACTTGAAATTTTCTCATCAAGCTTCGTACACACTTTTGTAATGGCTTAAAATCATAATTGAGATTTTTCAAGATCATCAAAATAAGGATGTTGCATTGCTTTTCTGCTTGAGATTCTCTTGGATGGCTCATAAATCTACATTTTATGCAAGGGGACACAAATCAATGTTTGCTTGGTTACATACAGATACACAAAGTAAAATAAGACGATAGCATTGGCATCAACCAAATTGACATGGATACAAGTATAAATTAATAAGAACCGTTGTGCATATGCTTACAAATTAATCCAATGAACCATCTGGGTCTGCTCTACTCTTTATTGTGTCAAGTATTGCCTCATGGTCAGACTCACAGACCTTCCACAAGGTCTTTTTCAAAGGTCTACCCCCATATTTTCTCAAACGAACATTGGATATCACGACAAGGTTTGAGTAATGAAGAATCTTATGATGTGTGTCAAATTCCTCAAACAACCAATGTTTAACACTCTTATGTGGGTACCTTCTTAGCCACATTCCAGTAACAACAACTAATCCTATAGGGTATTCAATGTTTTCTCCATCTATAATTGGGGCTTCCAATTTCTTTTGTGCCTCAACACAACGACACAAGTAATAGTCTATACCCTATTCGTTGTCTTCATCTGCAATAACTGCATAAACATGCCCTGCATTTATATGTGCAACATATCTCTTGAAATTAGTCAACATTATGAATACAGTACAAAGTAAGATAACAATATGGAATTTCAAATACTAAGCAAGTAGATATATTACCTAGTTGAACTAGATCTGATACATGGTCAAAGTCGACCAATGATTCCATCTGTGTTAGTTCCAATGCTCTCAGAGGGAAATACATGTGAAGTTGGCTAAGATAACTTGTCAACCATTTGTCAACCCACTCCCTTGAATCACAATCATTCCAAACTTTCATTGTACATGAAGAACAAAAGCATGTCATATTACGTAAATTTGGATACTCCATGAACTTGCATTTGAGCTAAGGAAAGAGTAACTCACTTTGATCCTATTATGTACAAACAATCCCTCATATGGTGCAATGTTAGTATCATCCATCAACTAAAAAATTTGGTGAACTAAAAGATGTAAATTCCTTTCATTACCCTCGACTCCATCGAATCATTACACCACTGACGACATTGATCTTGTGACCGCTAACCGGTGGGTAACTATCTTTATACTTTAACTCTTCTTGTGCTAATGCTCTTTCACACATGCTCCTGCACCGTCATGCTCTCCCTTTCCATGTCTGGCCTCACAAAAGTTCCACATATGTTGAACACGTGTAGTGAGATGCATCCTACACAACCAGTAGAACATGCACGCATTCTTGAACTGTGCTGCATAGTTATCTGACCATATTATATGCCGACCGTATGCTATGCCCTTCTGAGCCAAGTCATTATAGAACATCTGGAAGCAACCTTTGCACTTAATCCTCCTCGAGAATGCGCATATCATCACTAATATAAAAGTGGATACTCTCAATAATTTTCATCCCTCCTCAATTTCGCTTGTATGTATGGGAATGCTTTGTGCACAAATATCGAAACCTATGTGGAGTTGTAATACTATGGACTGCGACCTCACATCGTGGATGTAGAGTGTAGTTCCTCTCTAAATTCAACCACTGATACTATGCTTCCAAGTGGAAAAGTGTCCTTGTATAGCTTGAATTGCATGTCCAACCATCAGGCTCTATGGGTATGCCTTGCATACTCATACACTAGATTCTCACAAAACATGGACATGAACCGGGACATACACTGGAATCTTCTCAATAACCAAATCATAACTTTTTTCTTGAGACCCATCTTTTGTAGCGTATGCCACTATTTTATACTTCCCTAAATCTACTAGTTTATGCCCCACCTCATATGTGCTTTCCATATGTTGACATACTGGCATTCATTGCAAGCCACCACAACGCTCGCTTGAACCATCCAAGCGTATTGTCCCATAGAATATTTGTCCATCCCCATTTCACATATTTTTGATAAGAACTCTTTGAAGATTTTGGTGGGGCTTCTATGCCACAACTTTGCAAAACATTGTTAGTATGCAAACATATATAGAATGATAAACATCATAATGAAGAGAATTCAATATGTAGTTTACAACACCAAGTAGTGCATGTGTGGATTTATCTTGGACATAAAAAGGTTTTAATCATTTCCAAAAAATATTTGAGAAATAATTAATTTGAGGATAAGAATTTTGAAATTTATGAAAAAATTGGCTTTGAGTCATATCCAAAAAATGCTTTGGATGTGGCTCACGGTTTCGACTACTAATTCTCCTTCTTACGAAATCCCTTTGATTCAGAGATGGCCTTTTATTATTCTTCCAATAATCTTCAATTAGTGTTCTCAATG
>VDFB02270651.1:392699317-392830171 GCA_007258455.2 Sequoia sempervirens | reverse complement strand
ATCTATTACTTTCCAAAATTTGTAGGGGGAGCACGGCCAAAATTCTGCTTTTTAGGAAGTGCCCACTTAGAAAATTAGTAAAAAATCAAATATTTATTAAAAAATTATCAAAAAAATTTTGCACCAACTAGATACTATTAGCTAACTTCTGACCATAGCAATTTTAAAAATACTAAAAAAAAGGTCACCATGCTCAGGTCGTACAAGAGTTGCTATATTATGTTTTTCTAAAAAAAAAAAACAATTTGTGTACATCACTTTGTTGAACCCCTTAATCTCAACCATTTTCAAAATAAATTAGTAGTTTAGAAAGTAGACTCAGAACACTTCGATCCTTTCTTTTGTTCCATCTCAAAATTTTGAGTGTAACTATTCTCAATTTCACATCCAAGGTCAGCATTTCCTGATTTTAGAAAAAAAGTGGCCACTTAAGCCCCTTTTTTGGGAACCATCTTGGTGCACTTACCCATAGCGCAAGTAGAACATGAAAGCGAGTAAATTGAAGAAAGAAAAAAGATGCAAAGAATTCGAAGGAGAAGTGTGAAATTTATAGAAAGTCGTGAGATATCTATGATACATAGTTGCCTAGATAGAAATATTTGGAAATGCAAGTCAGGGTGGCAACATGACACCTTTCTTCAAAGTTAAATGTTAAATCAAATAAATTCTCATAGAATTGGTGGCCATTGCTTCAAAATTTTCCAGTACGAAGATCATGAATCAAGCAAATTGAATATTTCAAAATTTAATGGTGGTCATTTCAATGTATTTTATCAAGCTATATTAATCATGAAGGTGTCCATATGTTCATTGCAGAACAAAAAATTAAATTAGTGAGGTGGCGCACATCGGCATCTAGAAAAATAAAGGAAGAAATACGTGTGTGTTAAGGCATGTGAATTAATTGTAGAGTATGATGGTCATACTTAAGTGTAATCATGACAACTCTGATGCATTAATGTTAGTGCAACACCTTTAAATTAGGATTGCTAACCAAGCTTATTTTAGCAGTTTCCATTAAAAAATAAAATGGAAGGGTGATAACCGATATTTCTAAATTTAGAACTAATTTGGTGATTGGATTACTTGCTGCTAAATTTTAACGTATGCATATTTTTTGGATAGATAGCAAAATCAATTTAGCTGGAATTTGGCATAAGGATGGTAAAGTTTAGTTGGAAAGTTGCACATAAAGGCAATAATTAAATGAGTTTTTGGGAATTTTTGAAATGATGAAGGGATTTGCATTGAATGAAAAGTCAAAAAGTAACCTTTGCTACCACTATAATTCCCAACCTAATAGTGAGCTTCATTTCCTCCAAGTTGAAGAAAATGAGCTTACAAAGAAATATCAAAATCTAGAAGATTCAACTCTTTAGGCTATCCAAATATCTCTATTGGGGCTATAGATGCTTGTCTGGAAATAGAGCTATTTTTGGGGGAATGATATAGAGATAACCTTGTTGGGGCTATGGATGCTTGACTGGAAGCAAGGCTCTATCCAAGGTTGGATTTGGAGGATTACTAAATTATGTAGCTCAATATCAATGAACTAGTTTTTTCACCAAGTTCCAGAGACTAGAATTAATGAAAGCACACATGGATACTTTCTAGAGAAATTTTATAATCTTTATGTCAAAATTTAGGTAAAGGTAAAGATTTATTGCTGGAAAATATGTATAAGTTATAACTTATAGTAGGTGATTTGATCTTAGATTTCTTTTAAATTTAGTTTTTTTGGTTGCAAGTTGTTGTGCATCATATCACAACACGCCCCAAGACTATAAGACTTGGAAACCCAAGTGAAAAATTAATGCTTATGGCAAGTGCTAGTTAGCAAAAAGGATCATCAGAAGTTAAAGTTAAAAGGAAGTCTTTTGGAATAATTAGTGATTCCCATGTATCGGGTACTGGGTAACAGGTATCATAAGGCTAGAAGTCTTGAAATGTTAATACAAGGTTTGTTAAAGTGTTCCAGTCCAGGAAATATGGTGGTTTCGGTGAAGATCAGGATCCATGGAGTTTTATTCTAGTAAAAGTTGAAGTTATCAAATATCGGGCACTGGGTAACAGTGTTGAGTTTGAAGTTAAATGTCTATGTTTGGTCGAGAGTTCAAAATGTTTGGTAACCTACCTAAAGGGGTAATTATGCGAGAATACATTTCAAAGAATGATATTTATGATTTGTTTAAAATGATGATTTTTTAATGATGGTTTTTCTTTTTCATGAAATTTTTGTGAATGTTTGAAAAGGGATTAAAATATATGGAATTTATATTTGCAGGAGGAATAGATTGCAATGCAGTGTTTGGGTATGGACAGTTAGGAAAACTTTGGTTACACATAGATTTGATGGTGCTACCAAGTTTGTTAATACACTCTAAAATATCGTGCAAGGAAAAAGTTCATTGCAAAGAAGGACCACATACTAGGAGATCATGAATCTTGGTATTACGCATGCAACAAAGGAGTGTGCTTAGCCTTGGGGTGATTCAATTCAAAGTGTATTAAACTTGAGGAAAAACCTGAGTGTAGGAATAGAATGTCCACTTGATCATTTTGAATATATGGAAAGTTCCTACATTTTGTTTGGTGGATTTTCTTGACCCGGGTGGATGTCCTGATCATTTTAAGGACATAAGTCCCAAAAAATTTTAAAGTGCTAAACAAGGTTGACATCCGTTGACTTATTCAACAATCCTCCTACCAGTTTTCATATTCCACGTGCCTTGTTGTGATTTTTCCCTTGGATTCCCTCTCATGTGTTGATTGAATTTTCTTAGTGTCTTGTTCCTATAAAAGGCTAGGAGATGTTTCATTTTAAGTTAAGTTCAAAATTTGTGGATGTCGAAGAACCAAAACTTTTTAAAGATTTGTTCTTTTTCATATTTTCTGTTCCATTCTAGATTAAAAACTTGTATGTTTCATTTGAAGCTAATAAATATCAAAGTCACTTTGAAAGATATCTCCTAATGAAATCTTACGTAGCTGATTATTTGTTCCTATCACACAAGACTGTTTGTTGCACCATTTAAGGGTGCATACATTGACACTATCTAGTGGAAAATGACCCCCCTCTCTTTAAAATATCACATCATTTTGTGCTTAATTGTAAAGGAATTTGGTGATGTATGGAATAGTTTTCTCTAGTTTGGTTAATTCTTGTGGATAATATACCTAGGAGAAACTTTACCTTTTTAGTACTTTTTATGCCTTATAAGAATAAATGTTTAAATTTTAGAAAATGTTTTAAAAAATGAGATAAATGTATGGAGTTTATTATTGTAAATTTTTTGATTCCATGATATTTTTGATTTCTTAAAGCTAATTATACTTAAGTGAATGCAACTTATTTGAAGTTCATGAAATGTTATTGCAAATCTATCGATTTCATGAAGTTGTTAAATGACCGAACCAGGATTATCTTTTTCTTATCCTTATGATTCTTTTGAGAAACTAAAAAACTAGTTACCCCTCATGATTAATAGTGTGATCACAATGAACCCTGACAGGAACCTAGTATTGTCAAGACCTAACATAAACGAGCCTTGGGATTAAGATGGGTTAGCTTAAGAATTAGGTTGTCCTAGTGAAATATTTCAAATGTGGTAGGTTCCCCATGGTGTGTCTATGAGAATTTTATCTACAATGTTGGTGTGTGACTAACATCATCATCAATAATATCATGTGTTATCCCAGTACACCTATCTACATGTCTGATTCTTTGTTAAACCATAATTCCTCTAATGTGTTTTCCAATGATTTTCAACTAATGGTTGATCATTTGCAACTTCAAACAAGGAAAATACTCAAATAAAATTATTTTTTTCTTTGAATTCAAAACAAGTTTCAATCAAACAATGATGGCAATACAAGATAGAGGTTAAAAAGAAAAGAGAGTGATAGGGGCAATCACAAAAGAGAGTACAGTTGGCATTGAAGGTGTGAAGAAGAAAGGATGGTCATAAGGGGGAATATATGGATGTCATAAAGGTTGAGAAAGGGTAGACCATAAAGCTCCAACACAGTCACCTTGAAACAAGAGTAATGGAAATTGTAGGGGTTATTTAAAAGCATTGTGAAAATATCTTTTAATGGACAACAATTATGTTATGATGCATTAACTCTCATAAGGTGAAAAGGATAGTCATTTCAAACCTTATCACTCCAACACAGGCACAGGGGAAGATTGCATAATTAATGCACATACCAAGGAAGATAGGGAAATTTTTCATAACTCATAAATGATTAAGGGTACCAAGCTCATAATTAATAGAGCATAGTCCTATTACTTGTGCAAGGAGTTTGAAAACTATAATAGTCATAAAGGATAATGACAAAAGAAACCTCATAAATGATTAGGGGTATAAACCTCATAAATGATTAGGGGTATCAACCTCATAAATGTTAAGGATAGTGATCTTTTGTTTTGATGATGAGTGGTATGGGTAAAAACCCTTTGGCCAATCAAGATGCCAGTACAATGTAAGTAGAGCTGTCCTTTCATAACAAGGGAGCAAGTAGTGATTGCCATGCAAGTTTTTTAAGGAATAATCATTAAGTGGTAGTAGTCAAGACAAGAAAGGGAAATAATAAGTTCAAATGATGGAGCATGAGGACAGTCACCACAAGTGAAGAAGAGACCATGCACAATCCTTTTAAGGGTTTTAGAATATGGAAAATAGTTTTCATGTTAAAAGAGGACAATCCTCATAAATAAAGGATTATCAATTATTAAAAGACATTCACCATCATATAAAGGGTAGTCACCTAGGAGGACTATCAACTAAGGGCATTAAATATCAATCATGTAAAGGGATTTAAGGATGAAGATCATAAAGCAACAAAGCATTTAGATTGTTTTAGACCTCATTATTGAATAAAAATAAGTGAAATCACAATATTTAATGTCACAAAAGGAAATATTTTATTTGTGTGGATAGTGAGACAATAAAATAGAGAAAACATTCTCATAAGTAGAGTAAAAGCCTTACAAATTCAAGATTACCATAAAAAAGGAAAATTTTAAATGAAGTATTATGGACATGACCATTTTTTCTTGCTTGATTAGGGAATAATTAGCGATAAATTGGACTTAATGATGCCTTGATTTAGTGTTGTGAGGTGTTTTACACATCCACACTAGGTCTTGCAGCCATTTTAAGTTAGATTAACTTGCCTTTTCCTAACTCAATGTTGTAAATTGTATTCAATTTCATCATCACATTAATGTAGAAGGCTTTTAAATTAAACCTAATGTTAATTTAGTGTTGTAATGTGTCTTACACATTCACAATGGATGTTGTGCCTTCCTAGGCTATGTGGACCTCATTTTAATGATGTAAAGTTTATTTAATCACACTTTCACATTGAAATTTGTGTCCCTAGCCCTAGAATTAACCTTTATATAATCATTAATAGGACCCCATGACCCCATGTTGTGCATCGTGAGGCTTAATTTGATCAAAGACATTATAAAATCATCATAAAAACCTATTTTTTCATTCCCCGACATCCCAGCTAATAAAATGAGCCCCTGTGGGACCAATTCACCACTTGGGGTGAATTAGTTCCATCTAGGTGGGACCAATTCACCATTAGTGGTGAATTAGTCCCATTTGGGTCATTTTTGAGGTTTGAGCAGGAAAAATTAGGGTTTTAGTTCAATTTTCCTTCATGTTGGACTTGGGGATCAAATTAACGGGTATTTGAGTAGAATTTCCTATAAATACAAGTCTTTCAACCCTAATTCATCAATTAGGAATCATTAGAACTCATTAATTCATTCAATCTTGCAATCTCTCTCTCTTCTCCTCATATTCTTCTCAAGCAAGCCAGGGCATTTAAGCTTATCTTCTAAAGAATTCAAGGGAAGACTCTTCAAAAATCATTGCAGCAACTCAAGATCCATATTCATGGAAAGTTACTAATTAATTTCCTTCATATTTCATGCTTCATTTATTTATTTATTCATTTTGGTTTAATTACTCAAAAGGGGTTTGACCAAGGCAAACCCCCATTCCATAACCCTTAACACTTTTCTCCCTCTTTGCATGTTTTTGTGTATGCAGATTTATCAAAGAAAAAAGTGAGAAAAGGTGTCTTCAATCCATAAAATTCATACCAAGTCAACAAAGCCCTATTTCAAGCTTGGATATTTTCTACATGTTATTTTTTGAAGATTTGAATTTGGACCCACATTAGAAAAGGAAGTGCAGACTAGAAGCTATAAAACCCTTCCCTAAATTTCAACATTTCCAAAAGTGGACTAAATCACCATTGATGGTGAATTAGTCCCACTACTAGGCTCAAAAAGTGGCTTTTGCATTTCTGGATACCCATTTTCCAGATTATGGTTTCGACACAGTTTCACATAAAGAGGACTAAATTGCCTAGTTTTGCATATGTGTCTTGCCGGGCATTTTCAGAAGATTCTATGAGATTCCAGAGCTCCTTCACATCTATCTTTAGGTCCTAGGTACCATAATTTTGTCTCTTTTCATCTTGTTTCAATTTTTTTACATTCTAAGTTAGTAGTTTGCATACAACACTATGTTTTCTAGCACTTCACATTTCTTAGGTTTTGCATAGATAAATCATCCTTTTCAATTTAGTACATTTAGGACATTACAATTAGACACATTTCACTCACATCACATTATTTTTGAGTGTAGACATTGCCATTTTGGCCCACTTTCTTTCCTTTTAGGGTGAAAAACCCTAGAAGGACCAGAGAATTTAGGGTGCCAAAATATTTGTTTACACTCATGTGAAAAGAAAAATAGAAAGGACAAACCTTAAATGAACACCTAGAAAGGGAATCAATTTTGAAGTGAGGTCATTCACATTGAGGGCAGTCAATGTTAATGTGACAGTGTATTGAAGGTGTAGAGGGAAAAATAGTATGGAGATGTCAGTCATTTAAGAAAAGTGATAGGTTGCAATGCTAAAGTACAATCCATTGAAAGAGAAAAAGAAAAATCATAAAATATCTATGTTGCAATAAGAGGGTAGTCAAATATAGAGCTTTTAAACTCAATCATAGTGGAAACAATTGAAGGAATAGTCCATTCACAGGGTCACTGTGATGTAATAGATAAAGACATTACATAGAAAAGACCTTGCTAAAATTCTTATCCCAAAACCATTAAGGCCATCATGTTTTGGAAAAGGCTTTATAAGGGAGTCATTGCAATTTGATAGTGCCAAAAATAGGGGTTTCAATGGACAATAGGGAAAAGTTGTGAAAGGTAAATCCTTTTTACAAGGCAATAGGATTGTCAAGGCAAAGCCAACCATAGCCATAAGAGTTTTCACCATGAGTAAAGGGTAGTCAAGATAATGAAAAGGGATACAAAGTTTAGGACAAAGCCTGCATAAAGATATTCAAACCAAATCACAAAAGCAACTATGATAGTCTAAGTAGATTATAGGATAGTCCAAGAGAAGCCATCGAGAGCAATTCAAAAGATTGATGATAGTGACAAGACAATGAAGGGTAATGGTCATCAAATTTGACCTAGATCAGAACCAATAACAAAGTTTAAGACATCAACCTCAATATGGGATAGTTCTTTAAGAATGGAAGTAAACTTGAAATGCAAGATGTAGGATAGTTGGCAAACATAAAATCCTTTCAAATGAAAATATTCATTACTCATAGAAATCAACCTTAAAACCTGTTTGATGACTACAAGATGATGACAACAGGTTGGTAAAGGAATGCCAATTAGTATGATGCAAGGATTTTTAGTCATGTAGATTAAAGTTACTTTGGTTGTCAAGTGGAAGGTTGAATCTCTTGTAGAGGTAAGCATATATCAACACCATAGTTTATCCTCTTTCTTCCTTTACATTGATTGCATACTAAAAATTGCAATCTATTTGTCTTCTTACAAATAAGTTTATCATTCCTCAGATTAGCAGCTTTGCAAGATTTTGGTTTATTTCACTCTTTATATCTATTTTTGCAACTAGTATCTTAGAGTTGCATTGGATTATGGTTGGGATTGATGAAGGGTGGAGAAAATATTATGTCTTAGTGATGTGAACATAGATTAGACCCTTCCAATATAAATGAGGACATAATAATAATAGTCAAAGGTTTGGATAAGGGTTTCTAAGTGACAAGAAATAAAAAGGATATCATGAATGGAAGCTACAACAAAGTCATAAATGAAGAGGAAAATATAAAAAAAGAAAGTATATCACAATATTTTCATGAATAAAGGGGGTATGTGTAGGATAATCATGGAAAAAATAGGCCCTTAAGTGGTAATGAAAATTCAGGAAAATTAGAGTTAGGCAACTTGATGTAAAAATTTGAATAGGTTATCTATATTATTTAAAAAATATGTAAAAATAGAATCTGCGGAAAATTGAATGTAGTTTCTAAACTACTTGGTTTATTTAAAAAAAAAAATCTATTTGGTGAAAATTTGAAATTTCAATGCAGTAGTACTTAAATTTTAGGGAAAAAATAAGTAGACTAGTCTATTTGACCACTCTAACCACAATAAAATGATAATTATTTTTTATAATATTTTAGATATAAGTAGAGGACTCATGTACGCATGTGATGCATATTTTTTTGTAATTTTTTTCCAAGTAAATAATTAATTATGAATTTTTTATTACAACTTTTTAAAAGTATAAAAAATCGTATCTCTAACCACATTAACTTGGTCAAAAATTTATGAAATTCAATTTTTTCTTTTTTAAATCCTATAGTATGTGAAGCATAGAATGTGACACATGTTTTGGATTCAAAAAATATGATACCATTTGAAAGTTATAGATGTTTTTCAATCAGCCTATCAATCAAGACTTTAGTTGTAATTCTAATAGAAAATGAATAATAATTAATTATTAAATTCAAAGTAAAGCATAATTTATATTGGTGGAAAGCTAAGAAGCTCCTTTAAAAACCATTTTTGTTTCTTCAATTTTGGCTAAAAAAAATTTGTTAGCTACATGGGCAAAGTCTAGAAAAGCAAGGTAAATTGTTAAACATGTTTTTTGTGTTGACTTCTTAGGATTGGCATGTCCAAATGAAATTCCAAAGCAAGGTTGAGGCTAATCCATAGGCATTATAGTTTTTGTCAGAGATATCAGATATTTGATTGAAATTGGATATTGAGGCTAATCCATAGGCATTAAAGTTTTTGTCAGAGATATCAGATATTTGATTCAAATCAGATATCCGATTTGAATCAGATATCTGATTTGAATCCGATATCTGATTTGTTTTAGATATGAGTTTAAAAAATGTTATACAATTTCTAATATATGATTTAAAAAATGCAATAAATAGTTTATAGTTTATTTCAATATATCTAGTTTAGAATATAAAATATAGTTTATAACTTAATATATTTAATATACAATTTATGATAATCTCTCACAGAATTATGTATAATATTGAAATATTATATCTATATTTTTGTTAATTTATAAATATTTATATATATATATTATTAATATATAAAATATTATATAACTAATTAATATTACTAATATATAAAATATTTAAATATTATCTCTTTCCCTATCTCTCTCTCCCCTCTACCCTTAACCCTAAACCATAAACCCTTAAACCCTCTACCCTCTACCATTAACCCTATATACCCTTTATCTCTCTCTCAAGTCTCTCCCTCCTACTCCCTCTCCCTCTCTCAAGTCTCTTTCTTAGATTCACTCCCTTTATCTCTTTCCCCTATACTCTTAACCCTTAACCTCTAAACCCTTAAACCCTCTACCCTCTCTCTCTCTCTCTCCTTCCTACCCCCTTCTCCCTCTCTCAGGTCTCTCTCTCTCACTCCCTCTATCTCTCCCTTTACCCTTAACCCTAAACCCTAAACCCTTAACCCTTAAACCCTAGAAACCCTTATAACCCTCTACCCTCTACAATCAACCCTATACCCTCTACCTCTTTCCCACTCCCCCTCTCTCTCTCATGTCTCTTAATCACTCCTTATATCTCTCTCCCCTCTACCCTCTATCTCTCTCTTACTCACTCTGTCCCTCTCTTTCACTAACTCCCTCTAGATCTCTCTCCCCTCTATAACCCTTAACCCTAAACCCTAAACCCCTAACCCTCAAACCCTCTACCCTCTTCTCTCTCTCTCTCAAGTCACTCACTCTTACCCATTATCCCTCTCTTAGGTCTCTCTCTCTCACTCACTCCCTCTATATCTCTCCCTCTACCCTTAACCCTAAAACCTTAACCCTTAACCCTTAAACCCTAAACCCTTAAACCCTCTACCCTCTACCATTAACCCTATACCCTCTATCTATCTCCCACTCCTTCTCTCTCTCTCAAGTCTTTCCCTCCTACCCCCTCTCCCTCTCTCAAGTCTCTCTCTCAGAAGTCACTCCATCTATCTCTCTCTCCTCTACCCTTAACCCTTAAACCTTAGGCTCCTAACCCTAAACCCTCTACCCTCTACCCTCTCCCTCTCCCCCTCTCTCCCTCCTACCCTAAATCCTTTACCATATACCGTCTACCCTTAACCCCCCCTCTCTCTCTCTCTCTCCCTCTCCCTCTCTCAGGTCTCTCTCTCTCACTCACTCCCTCTATCTCTCTCCCCTCTATAACCCATAAACCTAAACCCTAAACCCTTATAACCCTCTACCCTCTACCATCAACCTTGTACCCTCTATCTCTCTCCCATTCCCTCTCTCTCTCTCCCTCTCAAGTTTCTCACTTAATCACTCCTATATCTCTCCCTCTACTCTTAACCCTTAAACCCTATACCCTCTATCTCTCTCCCCTATACCCTTAACCCTAAACCCTTAACCCTTAAACCATAAACCCTTATAACCCTCTACACTACCATCGAACCTATACCCTATACCCTATATCTCTCTCCCAATCCATCCCTCCCTCTCTTTCATTGACTCCCTCTATCTCTCTTCCCTCTACCCTTAATGCTAAACACTTAACCCTTAAACCCTATAACCCTCTAACCTCTACCATCAACCCTATACCCTCTACCCTCTATCTCTCTCCCACTCCCTCCCTCCCTCTCTTTCACTGAATCCCTCTATCTCTCCCCCCTCTACCCTTAACCCTAAACCCTAAACCCTTAACCCTCAAAACCCTCTACCATCTTCTCTCTCTCTCTCAAGTCTCTCTCTCTCACTCACTCCCTTTATATCTCTACCCCATACCCTTGACCCTAAATGCTTAACCCTTAAACCCTAAACCCTTACAACCCTCTACCCTCTACCATTAACCCTTTACCATAAACCCTAAACCCTTAACCCTTAAACCATCTACCCTCTACCATTAATCCTCCCTTCCTTTATCTCTCTCCCACTCCCACCCTCTTTCTATCTCTCTCTCTCTTAGACCCCTTTCTATCTCTCTCTCCCTTTCCCTCTCTCTCTCTGTTTGTCTCTCCCTTTCCCTCTACCCCCACCCCTCTCTCTCTCTCTCTCTCTCTCTCTCTTAATTACTCTTAGGTACATGTGTGCACAAATAGGATATCTGACTCAAATCAGATATCTGATTTGTAACACTAAAATCCTACTATTACAAAACATGTGGGCCATTTTAGGCATCCCAATAGAACCTACATTTTGTTTGTAGGATTTGTAGGTGAAAAATGCATGATTTTAGATAGAAAGAGACAAAGATCAACTTTTTCGAGCATCTTCTACTCAAATTTTTCATAAACAATCATTTTTTAGCATCTTTTATGAGGTATAATGGGGAGCAGTAATCGTTGGAAGCAAAAACATAAGAGAAAGCTTATAGAAGAACAAATTGAAGCATATAGACAAAGAGATAGAGAAGGTCATAGGAAGAGAAGACAACACATGTTAAATATTGGTGAACCTGAGCCCTATGGTCTTTCAAGTGAAGAGGAAATTGAATATGTTCAAGGTGAAAATGTTGAACATGATATTGAAATTGGGAATGAAAATGTTCAAATTGATATTGAAAATTTTCAAGGTGAAAATGTTGGAATTGAAGATGTTGAATGTGACATTGAAATTGGGAATGAAATTATTGAAATTGATAATTAAAATGTTCAAGGTGAAAATGTTGGAATTGAAGATGTTGAACATGATATTGAAATTGGGAATGAAATTATTGAAATTGATATTGAAAATGTTCAAGGTGAAAATGTTGGAATTGAATATGTAGAACATAATATTGAACCAAGTGTAAATTATGTTTCACCAGATTACATGAGAAATGAAGAACCTTGTGTGGAAGAAAGAAATATTCCAAATTCAAGACCTTCAAGAACCCCTAAATGGTTACTTGAAATTGATGAAAAAATTATTAAAACTTTTGAAGGCAAGAGGTCAACACGAACTGTTCGGTTGTGGGCTACAAGAATTTTCAACCAATATTTTAGCAATACAAAATTGACCAAGCGATGCCAAATTTTTGTACAATTGCTAAAGATCCAAAAGATGAGACATTTTCTAGCTAAATTTAAGATTTGTGTGAACAAAAAGACTAAAAAAAAATCTATTATTGTCAAAAATATTTTTAATACTCTCAAGTCTATTGGGAAAAATAACAAGGAAAAAGATAAGAGAGTTGCTCAAAGAGTCATTACAACTACCCTAGTAAGCCATCAATTGAAAAAGGCTAGCTTTATGAGACAAACTTGTATTTATTTTGAAATAAATTGTAAAAATTTGGATAGAGCACTTGCAAGAAGAGAAAGAATAGATGATCCTCTTCAAAATGATACATGGGCTTTTGTCAGGAGGCTTCCACATGTTGATAAGAAGCTAACTGATAATGTAAAGTAGGTAATTTAGCAATTTTGGCATGATAACTCTAGAGTATCACCCAATGCAAAGTATGTTTTAAAGTTAAGAATAGGCAACTGAAATTGTACACTGCATCCTAAAAATTTCTTGGAATCAAGCCAAACAATGTTCAAAAAATTTATTGAAACACATCCAAATATGGAAATCTCACAAAATACTTTTCAAGGTTTGAAGCCATTTTATTGTGTGCCTCTTAGGTCATTTAGATTAATATAGATTGGTTATTCTATGCATCTTTTATAGTTTACATTACCAATTCATCATTATTCAGGTTGTTTAGATTAACATAGATTTGTTAGTCTAAACATCTTTTCTATTGTGACAATATAGATTTCTCATTTGACAATTTTGCGATATTTTTGGCATGATTGATCATGGACCTATTGCAACAATAGCCAGCTCTGCTCCTTTTAGAGAGGTATGCGACATATTACAATAATATAGATTGGTTATTCTAAGCATCTTTTATAGTTTTCATTACCATCTCATCATCAATTAGGTCATTTAGAATAATCTAGATTGGTTATTCTAAGCATCTTTTATAGTTTGCATTACCAATTCATCATCATTCAGGTTGTTTAGATTAATATATAGATTTTTTAGTCTAAGCATCTTTTCTATTGTGACAATATAGATTTCTCATTTGACAACTTTTGTGATATTTTTGGCATGATTGATCATGGACTTGTTGCAACAATAATATAGATTGGTTATTCTAAGTATCTTTTATAGTTTGTATTACCATCTCATCATCAATTAGGTCATTTAGAATAATATAGATTGGTTATTCTAAGCATCTTTTATATTTTTATATTACCAATTCATCATCATTCAGTTTGTTTAGATTAATATATATTTGTTAGTCTAAGCATCTTTTCTATTGTGATAATATAGATTTCTCATTTAACAACTTTTGTGATATTTTTGGCATGATTGATCATGGACCTATTGCAACAATTGCCAGCTTTGATCCTTTCAGAGAGGTATGCGACAAATTACAATAATATAGATTGGTTATTCTAAGTGTCTTTTATAATTTGCATTTCCATCTCATAATCAATTAGGTCATTTTGAATAATATAGATTGGTTATTCTAAGCATCTTTTATAGTTTATATTACCAAGTCATCATCATTCAGGTTGTTTAGATTAATATAGATTTGTTAGTCTAAGCATCTTTTCTATTGTAACAATATAGATTTCTTATTTGACAAATTTTGCAATATTCCTAGCACGATTGATTATTTACCTACTGCAGCAATAGCCAGTTCTAATCCTTTTAAAGAGATGTGACATATTACAATAATATAGATTTTTTTATTGTAAGTGTCTTTTATTCTAAGATTATTTTCTATTGTATGTAGTTTAACTACTACCTTGATGGTTTGTACACGTGCTTGTCACTCCAGAACGTCAACACGCTACTCTTGTGGAAGATTGTGCCCTGAATGCCTTCAATAGGAAAATTTTGTAAAATTTGAATTTTCAAATGTGAAACAATGTAAAAAGGTCACAACTGTGTATGGGAAGAATCTATATCCAGTGATGTTTTTTGTAATATGGGTCAAATGTATAGCATTGTATAAAGGACCGTATGTTTAAAATGTAAAGGGGTCTATATTTTGGAAAATCATAGGTTGAAATAGTTATACAAATGTATGCTTTGTTACTATTATTGGGACAATTAAGTAAGAGATTTTTGTACTTAATCAAGTTACAACTAGAGGTTTTCTTCCTAGTACTTTCCTATCAGTATGCTCGTTTGAACTAGGTTTTGTGATATCTCCTATTTATATATAATAAATCATAGTGGCTTGCCACTTTTTCCAAAAATAATAATGTAAAAAGGTCAAGTAAAGGTCATTTCCAATGTAATTGAGTCCTTGATCTAGCAAAGTAGAAATAAGGTATTTGGGTGTGCATGATGTTCAAGTTGATTGGGTAAGATTTTTTTTATGCAAGAGGTAGGGTGGCTTTAAACAACACAATTACAATTAAATATGATTCAAACACCAATTTGATCCTCAAACCCAAACTTGGGTGCAACTTCAGTAAAACATGGGGGGAGCATTCTTTTGCTGTCCAAAACCCCAAAATAGGCCCATTTTATGAAGAGACTCATATTTAAACACTTCCCAAACCTGAAATTTCTATGGGGAAGCATTAAAAAACCTACCAAACTACTAAAAACACAATTTTTTTGGTGAGATACGCTTTCTAAAGCTTTATTTCAACAAACCCTCATTTTTAGCAACTTTCATGAGCTTTTTAAGGAACTCAATGTTTCCAACCTTTCCACACCCTATAAACTCATCAAACACATCTATTAGAACCTACACAAGCTTGATCCAACCTTAAATCTTGCTACTCTCACATTTCATTGACATTAGCATGTTATAACCACCATTTTTCACCTAATTTCACTCATTTTTGCCATGCATGGCAACTCACCAACTCAACTATAGATATTTCCAACTCTTTAAACCCACATAGTTACCTTATATATTCCTAATAACAACTACCATGGCCATACCATCGAGCTACAGATCGTACAATAGATGGTATGGCCTTTTAATACTTTAGACTCTTAAGGGAAATCGTCGATCCAATGTAGCTCAGAGTGATTCAACGTATTTGGGTGCAAAAGAAGACTATCCCTAGTGTAAACGTACCCATCTAGATGTGTTGGAATAGTTCATGTAGTCGTACGAGTTGCAGAATGAAAGTTGCACCAATTTTCAACTTTGCATTGCTTGCATTTGATAACTTTTCCCTCAACTAAAAATTCGTCAGCACGAGAAAATGCCTTTGAGATCAAAAAAACTGAGAGAGGTTATATTAGATGGTCCCAAAATGATCTCATAGCCTCAAAAGAATATTATGTAAGCATCATGGTTTCCGATAAATATCCCTTCAAAGATTGTTGATTTTTAACAATTTAGACTCTTAAAGGAAATCGTTGGTCCAATGTAGCTCAGAGCGATTCGGCGTAGTTGGGTACAAAAGAGGCCCATCCCTAGTGTAAACATACCCATTCAAACATGTTGGAATAGTATGTTTGGTCGTATAAGTTACAGAATGAAAGTTGCACCACTTTGCAACTTTACATTGCTTCCATTTGATAACTTTTTCCACAACTAAAAACTTGTCACCACGGGAAAACACCTTCAAGATAGAAAAAAATGAGAGAGGTTATTGTATATGGTTCCAAAAAAATCCCATAGCCTCAGATGAAAAGTTTGTAAGCATCACAGTTTCTGAGAAATAGCCCTTCTAAGATTGTTGTCTTTTAGCACTTTGGACTCTTAAGGGAAATCATTAGTCCAATGTAGCTCAGAGAGATTCGGTGTATTTGGGTGAAAAAGTGGACCATCCTTAGCATAAAAATACCCATCCAGACATGTTGGAATAGTCTACTTCATCATACGAGTTGCATAATTAAATTTGCACCACTTTGCAACTTTACACTGCTTGCATTTGACAACTTTTCCCTCAACTAAAAACTCATCACCACGTAAAAATGCCTCTGAGATAGAAAAAATTGAGAGAGGTTATTTTTGATGGTCCCAACACAATCCCATAGCCTTAGACAGAGAGCCTATATGCATAACAATTTCTGAGAAACAACCCTTCAAATATTTCTGCTTTTTAGCACTTTGGACTCTTAAGGGAAATCATCGGTCCAATATAGCTCAGAGTGATTCAATGTATTTGGGTGCAAAAGAGGACCATATATAGGGTAAATGTACCCATCCAGACATGTTGGAACAGTCTGTTTGGTTGTATGAGTTGTAGAATGAAAGTTGCACCACTTGTCAACTTTACACTACTTATATTTGACAATTTTTCCCTCAACTAAAAACTTGTCACCATGGGAAAACAACTCCGAGATAGAGAAAACTGAGAAAGGTTATTGTAGATGGTCCCAACATGATCCCATAGCTTTAGATGTGGAGTTTGTAAGCATCACGATTTTTGAGAAATGGCCCTTCAAATATTGTTGCCTTTTAGCACTTTGGACTCTTAAGGGAAATCGCCAATCTAATGTAGTTTGAAGTGATTCGGCGTATTTGGGCGAAAAAGAGGACCATCCCTAGCATAAACGTAGCCATCCAGAAATTTTGGAATAGTTTATTTTGTCTTACAAGTTGCAGAATGAAATTTGCACCACTTTGCAACTTACACTACTTGCATTTGACAACTTTTCCCTCAACTAAAAAATTGTCACCATACGAAAACGCCTTTGAGATGGTGAAAACTGAGAGAGGTTATTGTAGATGGTTCTAACACAATCTCATAGCCTTAGAAAAAAATTTGTAGGCATCACAGGCTTTGAGTAACAGTTCATCAAAGATTGCTACCCTTTTGCACTTTGGACTCTTAAGGGATTTCGCCGATTGAACGTAGCTCAGACTGCTTCGACTTGTGTGGGTACAAAAGGGGACCATTCCTAACTTAAATGCACCCATCCATATGTGTTGGAATAGTGTCATATGAGTTGTAGAACAAGATTTATTTATGCCCTTACAAGTAGTTTTCAGCTTCCAACCGAACTCCAACGATGATTTTCGTGCGAAAAAAGCCATTTGACCATAACTTGATGCTTACTATTATGCTTTGATTAATTTTTTCCAAGCATCCATAGCTTGTTTGAAATAACTTGTTTTAGGATTTTATCCATAGTAGCAAGCTAGTGAAGTATTTTATAAAACACTTTGGCAGACATGTATGAAAAATATGGTAGCATAGACAAACTTTTGAAAAAAATGCCTCAAAGAAATGAGGTCTCATGGTGATGGAATTCCATGAGAATCAAAATTGCTTTTGATTGCCATGGCATTCCATCATCATGAGACCTAATTTATTTGAGGAATTTTTTCAAATAGTTTATTTCCTTGCCTATGCTATTGCTTACTATTATGCTTTGATAGAATTTTTCCAAGCATCCATAGCTTATTCAAAAGCACCTATTTTAGACTTTTAGCCATAGTAGCAAGGCAGTGAATTGTTTGATAAAATGCTTTGGTAGACATGTATGAAAAATGTGGTAGAATAGAAAATGTAGTGAACTATTTGAAAAAATTCCTCAAACAAATGTGGTCTCATGGTGATGGAATGCCATGACATGCACATTGAGACCATATTTCTTTGAGGCATTTTTTCCAATAGTTCATTACCTTGTCTATGCTATTACTTATTATTATAATTTGATAGATATTTTTTGATGTAAAGATAGGGGTGGAAAAGGTCACAACAACTCAAACTAACACAATTTCAAACTTTGATGAAGGCCTCAAACCCAATAATGGGGTTTTGCACCATTTCAACTATTCACCAACTAGGGCACCTATACCTAGTTTTCATTCAATTCCAATGTAGATGATGGACTAAAGACATGAACAAAAAAAATTTGAGCACTCTTTAGCACATTTTTCGACATATCAAAAAAGTTCATGATGTTACTTTGGAACAAATTGGTCTAATTTGACCTGTAGCGTTGTAATTAGGCTCAAATAGACCACTTTTACAAAAGAGGTGTGCTCAAATTAACTCACTGACTCCAAATAACTTCATCAACAGACTCCTTGGGTTGAAAAACATAGGACTCCAACATTTATTTGGCAACTTCTTTTGAAAAAGTTGTTGATCCATGCTATTCTCTTGATTCCTTAGCTTAACACATGAGAAAATCAAGCTAGGGATTGATCAAAAATCCATGAAATGTAATTTCTCAGCCCTGCAACAAAAAAAATATGATAAATCACACCACAAAGCATCATTCCACCAGTTTTCACAAAATTACAACGGTGGAATGATCAGATTTTACATTTTTTATAATCTCAACCCTTAAAAATGATGGTTTCAAACCACTCAATAGAAAAATACTTAGAACTAATTCAATTTCTGATGAAATCAAGCCAAATAAGAATAAAGTGAAATATAAGACATATATCTAACTAATCCCAATGATTTTCTAGTATAAAGCTTCCGTATAGAACCGTACTAAGCTCAAAAAGTTTTGAAAACACACAAATTTTGTAGAAAAATAGAGCAAACTTCTATTATTCACTTCAAAATCATTCAATATTCATGCCTCAAATCATTCAGAGGATTCTAAAAATATTTCTCACCATATTACATCATTTACAAGCAATAATTCAAGTTAACATCATATTAATCCTCCTCTAACATGCAAAGTTGACAAGTTGTACAAAGCAACTTTAATTCTATTTTTAGCATCTTTTCAAAAATTGACCCCATAAGGCCTATATTACAATATTTTTGGTCTAATAGACCTTATGAACAACACATAATAAAACTAAAACTTAGAAGTTGACTCGCTAATGGCGCAGGAGCACCTGCTTATTTCAATGAATTTTCTCTAGTTTCTACATGAAGAGTTGGGTCTTAGTGATGGAATCTAAGTTGTTTAGGTGTTTTGTGTCTAAATAAGGTTAGTGAAGGCCATTTTTGATGTAATTGGTAACTTTGGGGTCTTTTGAGACCATATTGTAAAAGTTGTAAAACTTGTGAGCCTTGTTCCAAGGGTTTGAGTGCATTTTTACTGGAGATTGGTCTGAGCCATGTTCCAAGGGTTTGAGTGCATTTAAAATAGAGTTTTAAGCCTTCCACCTACTGTATGATGTTGTAACTTGGTTCATAGGCTTAGTTAGGATAGATAAACATGTTTGCATTGTTTCTTGTGTAGGGGAGGTCAACATTATGATTTTTGGTGATGCCCTAGATGGCATTTGGGGTGTTTTTGCATGAAAAAGTGAGGTTAGAGAGGGTAAAAGTGGGAATTGTTTGAGGTCAGTCACTTTTCTTGTTATTTTAAGCTTTTTTAGGGTTATTCAAGGGTGTTGGAGTTGGTGATAAAGTCTGGGGAAGTCTGCAAGTAGGTTTTTCAATAAACCTTTGTAAAATTTGAGCAATTTGAGGGTTTTGTGGAATACGGTCTTAGAGGGTGAGTTCCAAAGGATAAATGGGAAAATTTGAGGTTTTTTCATCTGTTGAGTGCTGCTCCAAAAAATTTTAGGGTATTTGAAGTGTTCCAAGGGTGATTTCTTTTGAAATTTGGCCTATTTGGCTAGGTTGAGAAACATAGTTTGCATGATTTGTGAAAGTTGTTCCAAAGGAGTCCTATGTGAGTTAGAATTATGTTGAAGGGGACTAAAATGGGTGTCTATAATGATGATTATTTGTAGGATTTTTTAAAGAGATCTGAGAGTTAAGTTAAGAAAATTGGAGCTGCCAATCTACAAGCTTGTCTAGGTGAAAGATTGGAAAATAAGTCTAGATTGAGTTTGTAAAAAAAAGGTGGTTAAGAATCCCTTGTATTGTGAAAGTGAGTAGTTTTCCTTCCTTGGTTGCATCAACTAACCATCAACTAGTACTATGTTTCCAAGGTTCCCTTGCACCATTTTCCAAGCATCCATATAGCTTATTTGAAAGCACTTGTTTTAGGCTTTTAGCCATAGCAGCAAGACAGTGATTTGTATGATAAAATTATTTGGTAGATGTATGAAAAATGTGGCATCATATACAAGGTAGTGAAATGTTTGAAAAAATTCCTCAAAAAAGTGTGGTCTCATGGTGATGGAATGCCATGACAATCTATAGCAATTTTCTTGTCACATTGGCATTCCATCACCATGAGACCACATTTCTTTGAGGCATTTTTTTTAAACAGTTCATTTCCTTTTCTATGTTATTACTTACTATTATGATTTGTTAGATTCTTTCCAAGAATCCATAGCTTGTTCTAAAGCATTTGTTTTAGGCTTTTAGCCATAGCAGCAAGGCAGTGAAATGTTTGATAGACATGTATGAAAAATGTGGTAGCATAGACAAGGCAGTGAACTATTTGAAAAAATGCCTCAATGAAATGAGGTCTCATGGTGATGGAATGCCATGACAATCAACAAGGCAACCAACTGTTTGAAAAAATACCTCAAAGAAATGAGGTCTCATGGTGACAAAATGCCATGAGAATCAAAATTGCTTTTGATTGTCATGGCATTCCATCACCTTGAGACCTCATTTCTTTGAGGCATTTTTCCAAACATTTCATTGACTTATCTATGCTATTGCTTACTATTATGCTTTGATAGAATTTTTCCAAGCATCCATAGCTTGTTTGAAAGCACTTGTTTTAGGTTTTTAGCCATAGCAACAAGCCAGTGAACTATTTGATAAAAAGCTTTGGTAGAAATGTATGAAAAATGTGGTAGCATAGACAAGGTAGTGAAATGTTTGAAAAAATTCCTTAATGAAATGTGGTCTCATAGAATTTCATGACAATAAAATGCAATTGACATCTACTCCTAGTTATTAGTTATGAAGTAATGGCATAACTACTTAGGTTGACTTTGTAAAAACTATATTGTAATTGAAAATTTTCATCTATCAGCATCTAGTTGTTAGTTATGCAATGTGAAGTAATGCTTTGAGATTGAAAGATGTGCAATGCAATGTAACCAGTGATATGAATATAAACTACATAATATAACCATTACTTTTTATGTTATTGTACATTGATATTTAACCATTACTAAAGATTAATTTTTCAAAGAGTTTAATCATGCACATGAGGAACAAATTATTTCCATTGTCAACTTCTATATATCAAATTATCCAATAATCAAGTGTATGTCCATATACAAAAATGGCATCAATGCCAACTCAAACAATTTTTTACAAAATGTGGCATATGCCATCTCAATATCTAATCAAAATTTACATGCCAAAATGTCTATCTCATCCTTTAAACTACTAGTGGATCATCAAAATGGAGCCTCTTTGAAGAACTCTTTGGCTCTGAAGGTAGTTCCACAAGAAAAATTCAAACCACAATTGAGATTAGTTATACTATATAATTTAAAATCAAAAAATTAACATCAAAATCAATATACATTGAATTATAATTGAACTCTAAAATTGAAATCTTGAATACCTCAAATATATGTCTCTTCAAAGGGTCAAGAGTCCTAGAATGTGGCCCTCTCAAAGAACCAATCAAACCAACTTTTGAAATTTCAATCTATATATGTGAACAAAAACATAAAATTGATACAAGTTAGCATACAATTGCCGGTAATAGGAACATATTTACCAAACAAAATAAAATAAATGCATACCTCTTTAGGCATCTCTTTTTCTTTATATCCTTCAGGTGTTTCAACACCTACTCCTTGAGGTGTTCCAATACCCAATCCTTCAAGCATTGTGACACTTGTTAATAAGTCTATATAGCTCATAACCGTTTGTACATAAAAATGACAAGTACATATGAAACTACCAATCTATGTTGATGTATGTATAATCAATATAAGATCTTAAAATCTTATTTCAATCAAATTTGAGTTCAATTACCTTTCCCTTATCTAACATTGTGCCTCCATAGTCTGGACAGTGTTGCACCTCACTCGCACTAGGTATTTCCTACAAGAGGAAAATAAGATAAACATATAAATTAATATATAATTTCATTAATGACAATTCAAATGACAAGCAAGTATATAATAAAAAAATGTAAATGAGTGAGTGCAAAAATATATGTTGTGTGCATGTCAAGGCCAAATGAAATGGCCCTAAGGGTGCTACCAGTCACTTGTGTAAGCTCCTCCTTAGACATCAACTATTAAATAAACCATGTAAATAAATATTAGTACTTGATACTATCTCTTATTAATATTCATTATAAAACAAATGTAAGTTATGAATTTACAACTTAAATCTTACTTGTGTAACTATTCCAATGTCCCCCTCTCTAGCAGGAGAGGACTCTGTAGGGTGTGTCTAATCTACTATAATTTCCACATCATGGAGGTCATAATTAGAAGTGTCCAAGGGATGATCAATGGGCTTTATAAGAGGACCCAAGCATATCTAGTGGCACATAGTGCAAGTATGTGGCCCACAAATATGTGGGCCTGAGGAGGATGATGCAACAACACTCGATCCATCGCCAACATCACCAACATGTGGCTGAGCTACAGTAGAAGTATGGGAAACCAAAAGATCACTCAAAGAGTGAATAGCCCGAATATTCTGTGTGGTTGCATCCTCAATAATATCTGGATGATGTGTTGGAGGTGGCGGAGGAAGGGGAGGAGGGGGAATATATGGGTCCTTGACTATTCTAACTGCCCCTGGTCTATCCTTGGGCATACCGCCACCGATGCCCTGGAAGGGTTTAATGTCAAAGTAATTGACATGATGCCCTAACACAAACTGAACGTAATTTTTTTTAATATAGTAAAAAGGTATATCACTACTGTTGTTCGGTGGTTTATCAAAAACCATACACCAACGATCCCAAAATTTATCTACAGTGTCCTTATTCATGCACCATTTTATAGAAATTTTTGGTTTATTAACATTAACTAGAAAACCAATGCAGGGGTTAACAAATAAAGAGGCTATTTGAGCTTTTGTTATTTTGGGATCTTTCACATCTTCGTAAGACAATCCACAGGAGTAATACTCCCTCATGGTTTCTTGCCATGAATGAAAGGCATTATGTTGGGTGGAGAGGGCTTCTATATTTTTAATTATTTCTTTAAATGTGTCTATCATCTGGGATTATCTTATAAACATCACAAATGCCCCTCAATTGCTTCAATTTTTCACCAATTAAGTCTTCAATTGATGGGTGTTGAGGTGGTCGAGAGTTTGGAATTTCTATGTTTTCATTCTTAGCCATAATACCTAATTGAAGTTAAAAACTAATTAATCTAATTGAAATTACACAATATAAATGAAATTATTGTAAAAAAACCCTAGTTTTTAATAAAAATCCATAAAAAACCCTACTTTATAATAAAAATCCATAACAAACTCTAGTTTTTAATAAAAATCCATAAACAACACTACTTTTTAATAAAAATCCATAAAAACCACTAGTTTTTAATCAAAATCCATTAAAAACTCTAATTTTTAATAAAAATCCATAAAAGCCCTACTTTTTAATAAAATCCATTAAAAACTAGTCAAAATTATACAAAACTAATAGAAAAATCAATTAAAACAAAAATAAAACAAAAAAACTTACCTTGCAAATCAAATATCAGCTTGAATCAAATATTGGATCGCCCTAGGTCATGCTCTCAGCTGTTGAAAATGATTAGAAATGATTTCAAATGGCCGCTTTTACCTATTTATACCTAACCCAAATTGAATATACGATTTTAGATTCTTTGCTTTGGGCATTGCTTTGGAGCAATGTACTAACATCCAAGCCAAAAAAAAGTCAACTCAGGTTTTAACATTTTTTGGTTGATGCAAAACACAACTTTTTTCACATCGCCACTTTTTTGGCCCATCATGATCCTACACATATCCAAGGACAACAAGATAATGTTTTGATTCTTAATGACTATAATAATGAAATTCTTTCACTGCACCTTGAAGTGAAAACCTCAAGAAACAATGAAAGGGTAGAAGTATGTGAAGATGAAACAATTATCAAGAAGATATCATGGTGATTAAAAGAAAATCACTAGTCATCTACAAGTAAGTTACATACCTATTATCATGCAAGGGAGTTTTCACAAGTTAACTACCTATTCATGCTCAAGTTTGGTGAACTTAGAGGCAATTTAGGCTCATTGTAGAAGCCAATATGGTTACAATTGGAAATGCAAGTGGAGTTTGGAGCCTTTTGCATGCATTTTGGGACAGTTTGAGGTACTAAAATAATGACTTTTTTGTCTAGTATTCCCAACAAGTTGAACACTCCATGCAAAGAGCGTTGGGATAGATTTTTCAATCATTTCTATGCCTCTTTTAGAAGATCAGTTCAAGTTCAGTTAGGGCATAGTTCAAGGAGCATGCAAAAGTCAAAGAGGGAAGTAGTTCAAGTCAACTTTTCTTCTCCAAAGGTTGGATGCTTTATTTCTAGTTTCGCATCCAATTCATCAAATCATGCAAGTTTGACATCTTCCATAATGTTCAACCTTTGTTAACTAAAGAGGTCTTCTATAAGACATCGCTTTCAACTCTTTTAGACATCACTTTTGGAATCAATTTTGGATAACAATAAACCATCTACCAACTTATGTACAATGGTGTAAATTCTCAAGTTACAATCACAATATTTTTTATATGAATATATGTGCTAGAGCTAGGATGCTTTGTTGCAAAAAATCAATCTACCCAAGGAATGATTATTGACCAAAGATAATGGATTATTTTATCCAAATTTAATGGATAGGTCTCTCGTTTGTAAAATTTTCAAAATTTTAAAAAATTAGGTTTTGAATTTTGATTAGTGACTCAATTCCAAATATATATACTTTAATGTCAATTTCCTTCCATAATTGAAATCACCCTTGAGAGTCATGAAAACTATGGTGATCCATCACTAAAAGTAGTAGATTCATTATGCCATGACAATTGATTAGTAAACATGTTATACGACATCTATGGGCCTCTTTGCTTTTGGTTTCATTTTTGTATTTTGAATTTTTTGTAATCTTGATAGAGGATAAGTCTCTATAGGAATATATCATTATGTCAAATAAAACGAAATGTAGGTCTTTTCAAAGGTAGAAGAACAAGTTTCCCTAAGAAGTCACAATGTTGTGAAATGTGGTAAAGTCAACAATATTATAATAAAAAGGAACAATAAACAAGTGTTTGTGCAACCTACTTGTGTCATCAATTTATGTTAAGTCTATTTTATCAAGAACATGTGGCACACTCTACAAGATTATCATGACTATAAAAGGGAAAGTCTCAAATATCCTACAAATTGTCCAAACTACTAGCTATAATCTCATCTAATGGAATACATGTATTACACTATTGTAATTAAGGAACACTTCATTTCTCAACCTAGCTATACATTCGTAGTATCCATAACTTTGTTACATCATCCAAAGGACTATATTGTTCTAGAGTAGCCATGGAAAGATTGATCTAGTATGTCAATTAAAATTTGGAAAGATGATAGGTTTGAGCATTCATGAATACCAATTGAACATTCCCCAAACAACTAGTTCCACTTACTCACATCACTAAGATATACTACTAGACTATGAAATTCAAAAAATAAGACATCTAGAATTAACATAGTCTATTGTAGCAACTAAAAGGGACCATTTATGCATTGAACTCAAAATAATATCTCATCCCCATTAGAATTTAGATTCAAATATAATTTTAGGGGAAAACCATTTTATGTTGGGTAGAATAATTTTGATTAATAGCTTGAAATATTGAGTAATGGTTGAAAATCTTGTAGTTGAGCTTTCAAGCCTATTAATTCAGTGAATTATTCTTCCTCTTTTCTATCATACAAGGGATCCTCTGTGGATATTTTTTTAGCATATATTAATTTAGGCATGTAATGATCTATGAAATCAAAAAATAGATTATATAATATTCCATGTGATTATTGAATTATCATTATTCATCTTTACTAATTGCATGTGCATGATTCTTTTTTGTTAATTATTACACCATCAAAAGCTAAGATTTTCTTTGGAAAATAAGACTATTGACTTATTTATCATGAGTATTTATATCTCTCCCCCCTTCCACAAATAGCATAAATACCTTTACCCTTATTCATAAATAGACAAGGAACAAGCCCTCTTATCCTAAATACTATCTTATTGGGAATAACCTTCATTATTAAATAGTAGTGTTGTCTTATTAAACTTTCATGTTGTGGTTCTTGTATGACAAACTAACTTCTTTAAATTGGACCATTATAATAATGAAATTATTTTTAATATTTGTTATGAAGCCAAAATTCTACTACTAGCTAGATAAATTAGGATTCTCCTGTATGCTCTATATTATATATTTAATATTTGCATGCACAAAATCATTACTAAAACAAAAATTTAAAATGTGATTAAAAATAATTTGTGATAATATATTTAGAAAAAGTTTTTTTTTCCAATCTTCATAAAGTTGATTTAGCTTCAATTTGTATGAAGCCAATTTTAGAGTTCAAAATTAATAAATAGAGTGATCTATTTTTTTAATGTTCTTCATCAAGTTTGTGATGTGGTATCTTTTTCAAATATAAACTAGTTTTTATATTGAATAAAATAAAATTTATGTAGTATATTTTTGTTGTTATGTTTCTTTTTTTGTTGGTTCAACAAATAGTGAGGCAATATAGCATTTTGCAAATTGCTTTTCTTCATAGAAATATAGCTTCCAAAATATGTTTTGTTTTTATTATGAGAAAATATTTAGCTACCCACAGATAATTGTTGTGCAATACAAGTGTTCCAATATCCATAATTACACACATTTTAAAACAAAGGATAACTCCAACAAACAAGCACTACAAGAATAATTACTCAATTACAAACCCACATAAAAAGCTACAATGTTGATTATTAGATGGCCTTTGATATCAACCATTGGTGTTAACTTTGAAGCATCACATCTTATGTTTAAATAATCTACCATATTGCTCTAAAATATCAAATGGCTATAGTGTGGTATTTGTGTAGGTTGTAAACAAGGTTATTATGAATTATTTAAAAAAATCCATAACGAAATGGGAAGGGATTAAATCTAAAAGAAATAATTTTCACACATATTGTACAAGATGGTATATGTGCACTATGAGCTCTATGGAATACATTTCAAGCTCTTTTGGATTTAATATGTACCTTTCATATTTAGAAATTTGTGCAAATTTAAGGATTTCTCAAGAAACATCTCATGGAATTCTATGATTGTAGGATACACAAAAAATGGATTTATTGAAAATGGTTTAGAAAATTTAAAGAAAATGCAATTATAGGTGTACAAATAAACTTTGTAACCTTTACTAGCATCCTCACAATCTATGCAAAAAATGGGAGCTTTAGAATAAAGCATCAACATCAATCAAATCATAATGCTAGGGATGTGAAATGTGTTGTTGAAAGTGTCTTGGTAGACATGTAAGAAAAAGTTAGAAGCATACACAAGGCACACGAAATATTTAACAAAATTCCTCAAAGAAATCTAGTCTTATAGCATTAATATGTTCAAAAATATATTTGCTAAAAAGGCCTTAGAGAATTTTAAGCAGATGCAACTAATGAATAAAAATATAGACTCATCAACCTTGGACAACATCTTCCTTGCCTATACTTAAACTAGAGATTTGAAAGAGGGTATGGTCATTCATCAAAGCATAATTGAAAGTAGATTTTTTTAATATGTAGTAGTTACAAGTGTCACTTTTGATCTTCATGGTCTTAATAGGAATTTATGTACAAAATTCAATGTACAAGAATTTATGGACAAATTCTCTCTTGAATAATTTTAAATTGTAATAAACTTATTTTATTAAATATATAGCGTTGACAGAATTTGAAGTTTTGTCTAGTTTCTTGTTGCATCTTGGTATGAAGGAGGTGAAACTTTGCTAACTTGCTAACATCTATCAAATTCCCTTGATTGATTATTGATAAAAAAAATTTGAAATAATCATACAAAATAAATGTCTAATTTTATATATTTTTCTATTCTAGAAAAACTAATTCTTTCTCACGAATTGAATGCCTAATTTAAATTGTTTTTTAATTTTATTTTTTTGAAAAAGATTTTACACGTTACTTATCTTATAAAGTAGATTTTCCAAATTTTGTCAAGGTGGGGCCTTACATCATCATCGTATTTTGTAGGTTATTTCAATTTTCTCCATGCAAACTTTCCTCTTATTCTCCGCAACATTTTTTTGTTTTCATGTGGAATATAACTTTCTCTGAAAAATAGTCTCTTCGAAATAGATGAAATCAAAAGGAGGACGAAGATGAGGTGCACATATTTCTGTCTATTCTTGAAGTCGTAGCATTTGTCAATGCTTACCGTAATCTTCAACCTTTCCCACTTGCATTATAATTACCATAATCTTCACTCTTACGCCGTCTCATACACGAAATTTAGACAACTTTAGTTTTTTTTCATAGTCATTAATTGAATCTTCACCCACTTCCACTTCCGACAAAGTAAACAGGTCCAAAGAAAGCTTGTATGCTAGTTTTCCTCCCTTTTCCACAATATCTTGAAAATAGATGAAATCAAGATTGACCAGAAATTAAATTCGATGAATGAAGAGAAGGATGAAGATGAGGTGCACATCTTTCAGTCTATTCTTGGAGTCAATGTTTAACGTAATCTTCACCCTATCCCACTTGTATTTTCATTTCCGTGCATGTGCATTGTCTCATACAAAAAATTTGGACAACTTTAGTCTGTTTTTATAGTCATTAATTGAATCTTCACCCTTTCCCAGTGCCCACAAAGTAAACACGCCGAAAGAAATCTTGCACGCTAATTTTCTCCACTTTTCTCTTGCATGACTAGGGAAATATCAAGATTGATATGATTTTGGAGAGCCCACGGGAAACAAAGAGAGATTCGTAGCATTTGTCATTACTAGAATCTCCACCCTCTCCTAATGACACACAAGCTTTCCTCCCATTTTCTCTTTTTTTTTTGCGCGTGAGAAGAGTCATTACATTCCTTGATGATGTGATATAAGCCAGCTGTATATCATTTAACAAATTTAAATCTTTCCTTATCGTTGTTTGTTTTCTATGCCTTTGCTTTTGTGGTATAAACCGGCGCGCTTAACCAACACACTCTAAGCTGGTTTGACTGCTTACGTGGGAGGTGTGGCCCCTTCTTATTGTCAGCATCCATTCCTATTGCCAACGTTTGTTCTGTTCAAACAGTAGTCACCGTTAACTTCTAATTCAAATTTTTCCTGCGTGATGTCCTGTGGATGATTTTATTAGACATTCTGACTCCGTAGTTGTTTTACACAATTAGTTGTTACAATGGCGATAGTGAAAGCTTCGAAATAGGTTATGGGCATCCATCAGATCGGAATAGAAGGGGGATTACTGTCACATATTATAGTTGGAAATGCTCGGGTAGACACTTACGCAAAATGTGGAAGCATAGCAAGGCACATGAACTATTTGACCGAATGCCTCAAAGAAATGCGGACTCATGGAATGCTTTGATTGTAGGATATGAAAAAAATACGTGTGTCAAAAAGGATTTAGAAGCTTTCATCCAAATGCAATAAGTAGGTATAAAACCAAACTCCGTAGCCTTTGCTAGCATCCCCCCAGCTTGTGAGAAAATGAGAGCTTTCGAATAGGGTATGGACATCCATCACAGATTGAAGAATTTTGTCAGATTTAGCTTCAACTGCCTTGCTAGATGTGTATCCAAAGTAGTCAAAACAAAAATTAAATGAAAAAAATAATAATCTTAATTTAGATCATTAGTGTACTCATCATTCGAATAGAGATATTTCATTATACAATAATGCTTTTGATTTTTAGTTTTTTGTATTTATTTTTTATTCAGAATTGGTGGTGTAGAAAAATGGATCCCTTTTCATTTTCACACTCAATTTGGGAATGTTTAATGATAAATTTTACTTGATGTCACCTTGGTCTAGTGTTGTGAGGTGTTTTACCCATACAGATTAGGTTTTGGTCCCTTTTGAAGCTGAATTAACTTAACTCTGCCTTAATTTAATGTTGTAAAATGTATTTATTTACATCTTTACATTAAATTTGAGAGGCTTGTAAACTAAAGTGGATCTAATCTAGTGTTGTAATGTGTTTTACACATTCACATGGAATTTAGGGACCTTCTAGGTTATATAGACCCAATTTTTGTCTTAATTTAGTATTGTAAAGTGTATTTATTTACACTTTCACGTTGAATTTTAGGTACTATCACATTTATGACCTTTATATCATCATTAATAGGTCCCTATGACCCAATATTGTGCATCCCAAGGCATATTTTAATTAAAAAACTCAACAAGATCAACATATAAACTTAATTTCTTCACTCCATGACATTCTAGTTGGCAAAATAGCCCCTGTGGGACCCATTCGCCACCTTGGATGAGTGAGTCCCATCCAGGTGGGACTCATTTGTCCAGGATGGTGAATGAGTCCCATTTGAACTATTTTCAAGGTTTGAGCAGGAAAAACTAGGTTTTAAGTTTAAATCTCTCCTATGTCAGCCTCGAGGAACAAATTAAGGGCCATTTGAGTGAATTGCCTATATAAGCAAGCTTTCAAATCATTATTTCATTATGCATTCATGTTATCAAGTCAAGCAAGCAAGAATTAAGTATTCCAAGTCTTCACAAGGGCATCAAGATTGTATTCAAGATCATTTCTAAGGCATTTAAGGGGAGAATTCTTTATCAATTGTTGTAGCAATTCAAGATCTATCATCATGTCAAATGTTATCAAGCATCAAACATGTTATTGAGCTAGTGTTGTGATGTAGCATTGAAGATCCAAGATCAAGCATTGCTTCATTCCTATTGTCAAAGATAAAGATCTACATCCTTCATGGCCATTTCATGTTAAGTTGTAGATTTACAAGACATCATCTACAAGGCATTATTTAAGGTATCATTGTTCATGTTTCATGTCTCATTGCCTTGTGTCATTGTTTCATCATTTGGTTTAATTACCCAAATGGGGTTTGACCAAGGCAAACTCCTATTCCCTAGCAATCAACATTTTATGTCTCTTTCTTTGTGTGATTGCAGATCTAGGTGTCTTGGAGCTTGGAATATCATTGAAGATTAGGTTAAAAGCTTGTTGGAATTGTCTCCCTATTTACGAGATCAAAATATTCACTAAAAGATCATCTACAACCCTGAAATCAAAGTTTCGAATATGTGAACCTGGAGGAATAGATTGAGCAAACTGAGAATAGTAGATTCGGACTTTAAATCTCCAGAAAATCCAAAATGGACTCATTCGCCACAAGTGGCGAATGAGTCCCACTATCAAAGTTTTTTAGAGATCTTTGTAGATTTGGATACCTATTTGGTTGAAACTTGATCCTATGCAAAGACCCAAATTTGGGATTGATTTGCCTAGAATGGCAAATGAGTCCCACTAGGCTAGAAAATCAAGTTTTTCAAAATTTTAGAGTTCCATTCCATATCTTGCAAGTTTCCAAGTGCACACATTCTATTTTGTAGCTTTCTCTTTTTTTCTTCTTGCATTTTCAAGTCATTTAGTTCAATTTTGCATCATATTTGGGTTTTGCATTTCATCTTCCATGTCATTATCTTTTCCAAGTTTAAACTTGGTGGTGAACCCCTCTTGTAATTTGAAATCATATCCACTTGTTTCCAAACTTCCTATTTGTTTATGTTGAGCTAGATCTCTAAAGAGAAACTTTGGATCTCATTTGTAAAAATGCTCAACTAACTTATCAGTGAACTATTGATATGTATTGATACAGTCATGCTACAAGGTAACCATCCCATGGTGCCACCAATCATGGGCTATCTCATCCAAATGCGAAGCTGTGAACTTAATGGCTTCTTCTTTTACCATAGGACATAGGGTCAAGAAATTCTCCAACTTGCTAACCCAAGCTCTGGTTGTAACCCTTTCACTGCCATCAAAAGTGGATAGTGTGAGCTTGTTGGTTGCATGTCTAAGATCATTATTTTTATTCCTTGGTCTCCTATTAGTCCTGTTCCTATTGTGCTCTCTTTTCTGACTCATGAACCTATCAAAGTTAAGATGATCCTTAAATCTCTATGGTAATGCTTCCCACTGATCATGTAGTGTCATCACATTATCTGCAAACACATCACCTTCTTCCTCATCCATGTTCCCCTCTTCAAGTTCATTTCTTACAAATGTAGGGAATGTATGCCTATCATAGGTGTGTGTGGGTGTCACTCTCATCCATGGGGCTTCATCAACACTACCATCCTCCTTCTAGTCCCGATTTAGTCTCCTAGGAATGGTCAAATGTTGAATTGTTGTACTAAGTTGTTGCAACACACTTACTACCTGTTCCTACCCAGCTACACGACCCCTCAAAATGTCTTTGGCTCATTTATCCTAATTGTTCCCATGATTTCTAGGCAGCTCACCCTCATCCCTATCTCCCATGGTTTCAAATGGTGTCTCCTCGAAACAGAAATCTAATGGTATGTCCTCAAACTGGTTTCTCTAAAATCCAGGTCTCCTGCATGAGTAATACCTGTGAGGTCCAACTTGATGCGGCCGCATATGAACTTCTAACCCTCCAAGATGGTAGGATCAAAGCTCTGATACCACTGTGAAGAACCCTATTGGTTCTAACTCTGCCTTCAATGCTAAAACCATTTTCTTTTTGTATTTTTTCTTGTTTTGATGAATTTTATACAAATGATAAAGAAGTTTCCAGGAAAGAAAATATACTAAAATTGAATAAACAAGTAACTATGGAGTAATTCCATATAGATGGAGCACTCGAGCGGGAAAGGGAGAGGCAGGTTGAGTTTGAATTCTAAGGAGGACATTGTAGAGGGCGGAAAAGATGATGACCCAGGTGGAGCTTTCAGCTAGTTAGGCTGCGGTTTGGGTTGTGGGGTTTGTGTGGGGAGACCGGGGATCGGTCCAGTTGTTGCTTGCTTGGTTTTTGATGGCTGCATTTCCAGCTTTTGGGCTAGCAACCAGAGGCCCTGGATGTGCATCTAGGTTTTGGTTGGCCTTGAGAGTGTTGATCCCAATGATTTATCTCCTTTAGAGGCCCCTATGGAGTGGTTTGCTTCCCTCCTCTTTTCCTCTTTGTATTACCTCTAAGTTAGAGAGGTGCTGGTCATCGTGGTGGGTTGTGCTTCATTGTTATATATCTTTCCCCTGTTGCTTCTTGTGGGTCTATGGTTGTGTTTTCCATAGTCTTTTCTTGGTTGTTGGGTTGTGATGTGGATTTTCTCTAGTGTGCAAAGGTGAATTTTTTCCTTGTTTGTGTTTGGGTCTCCCCCCTTGTTCGGTGGTGTTATTATGTAGAGATTGGGGAATCGCTTCTTGGTTTGAATCCTCTATGGGTGTGGTTTGGCTCTCCTAGTGGGAACATTTTCTCTAGCTGTGGGGTCTCATGACCAAGATTTTTTTGACCATTATGGGTGCCTCTAATGTCTTTGTGGAAGTATTTTCATTTGTGGAGGTGTTGGAGCTATTTTTTTCAAATGAAAGGATGATGGTGGTTTTTTTTGGGATGGATGGGCTGCTCCTCATGTTCTACTTCTTTTCCCATGTTGTTGTTTGTAGTGCTCTTGTTTGGAATTCTCTTGTGTTTCTTGTGCTACCTCTATCTTGATTTATTGATGGATTTCATGGTTTTCCTTGCTACTAGCTGGGTAGCTCTCTTCTTTCTCTTCAATCTAAGCCTTCTTTTGAGGTGAAGATTACTCCTCTTGAGGTGGAGCCCTCTCTTCTAGAGGTAGATTTTAGGATTTTGGATTAGAGGCATTGTCCTTGCTAATGACTATCGATGTTACAATACCTTTTGAGGTGGTGTGTGCTCCTATGGAGGTAGAGTTGTTTCTTGTTACTACTTGACAACAATGGTGGTAAGGTTCTTCATGATTTTTCCTCCTATAGAGGGGAGTTGACTCCTTTTTAGGTGGAGTATGATTTAGCCTCTTGTGTGTGGGGTTGGTGCAAGATATCTTCTTCTACTTGTTTGTATGGCTGGTTGGCCTCCTCCCTAGTGGTTATTGAAGATATCTATACAGGTTGTGGGTTTAAGGTCTCTAATAAAAATTGTTATGATATTAGGATGGTGGTCACTATTTTCTAATTGTAAGTGGGTTCTAGGATCCCCTATAATCCTAGTCTAGGTCCAATTTCCCCTGTTAAACTTGGGTTTGGGTTTTAGGTTCCCATTAAAACCTTATTTCTTCCTTGCATATCTAGGTTGTCTTGTTGTTCTTATGGTTATTTGTTGTTAGGATGTTGTTGGTTGACTGTGTTTCTTTGCAACTAGGTCCTCTTTGTGTTGGTTTTGAGTCCCTATCAAAACCTGCTTGTTAATGGTTTCAGGTCCATTCAAAACCTGTTGTCAATGGTTTCAGGTCCATTCAAAACTTTTTTTTCCATCTTAATCAAAACTATGGAGTAACTATAATTATATTACAAATCTAGCAATTGCTACAAGTAAATCTTATTCAACAAAACATACTTGGAGGTCTTCTGCTTAATTAAATAAGAAACTTTTGGAACAAGCCAGGGAATACATGAGAAATGCTAAAATTAGCCACCCACCTCTAGATCTAGTTTCTTCATGATGGAAATGTAATGAGTCAGCCTGATTGTGCAAGATGTCTAAGGAGAAACAAATAGAAGGCCCAAAATGAAGGAATTTCAGCCTCCCAGTTCACATGTCCCAACTAGAAGTAAGCACACCTCCCAATGATGAAGTACAACCAACAATAAATAGTGTACTACCACCTTATGGGAGTGAATGGCTAAGGAAAGAAGGAATCCCAACTAATAAAGCCCTTTCCTTTATTGAAAACAACTAAATAACTGAATAGTAAATCTGTTGCAAGCATAAATGGACTCCAAAATGAAGCCCTCTCTATAGCAATGATTCAACTAGTCTTTCACAACTTCAAGATTGCAAAACACTAAAGAATTGACATTCTCCAATGGATGAAAATTGTTGAAACCCTTGTCTAAGGCACAAACTCCAAGAATTCAAGAAATAGTGTCAAATGATCAATCAATCAATGAATGAGGTTGACTTGTCTCTTTCCTCTTATAATCTCCTCAAAAGGCATGATTTCCCAAAAGCACAACTTCCTCTTGCTTTCATCCTAATGATGGATCACAGAGTGTGATCCAAAACATTGATGCAAAAAATTCTCACACAATCAAATATAGAAATCATTGAACAAGTACTTTATAATCATTTAAATTATTAAATCTCACTTGAGTGTACCTTTTTGGTTTAATATTTAATCTCACTTTATAATATTTAAGTGGATCACTTTTATAAACTTAAAATATAACTTTATAATATCCCTTTTAATAATTAAATATAACATAACCACTTAAATATTAATATCTCCCTCAGTACTCAGTATTTTGATGTGTTGTCAGAAGCTGGGGTCAACACTGTATAACCCCCATGTGTCCAGGTGCCCTAACTAAAAATAGCATCACTGCTAGATTGACTTACTATAAATAGTAAGTCCCTCAAACTAAGCCAAACACTGATCTGTAAAGGCCTGGAACTAAGCCCACTACTAAACTAAGGAAATCGAGTGACAACAACCTCCATTAATTGCCACTAATATCCTCTATCCAAACATATTAGCCTATGAGAGTCCAAGTAATAGAATAACCCATTTGCAACTGATACCGACTAGAGTGGGTACATTACAGTCCGCCCTCCCCAAATTTGCATTTCCTCAAGAAAATTCAATAGTGGATGATGTAAAATTCTCTCACTCCCAAGTACCATCCTCTACTGGCATATCTCTACACTTAACCAAATATTCCCTAATAACCCATCTCTAAAGATGACACTCTCAAGAATCCAACATGGCTTCAGGTACTAATATCAATTTCCCCTCATCATCCAAGGGTGGTAGGTATAAAGAAGGAACTATATGTTGTCCCAATGCCTTATTGAGGTGTGACACATGGAACACATTGTGCACCTCACTATCTATAGGTAGATCTAACTCATAAGCCACCTCGCCAACTTGCCTGATAATCTTGAATGGCTATAATAGTGTGGCTTGAGTTTCTCTATGTCCCTCTTCCTAAGAGTGGACTATATATAGGGTTATAGCATCAGATTCACCATATCCTCAATCTCAAATGATCGCTCAACCATCCTTTGATCAAAATATTTCTTTTGTTGATTCTGAGCCTTCTGAATGTTCTCACAAAGGGCTCTCATGATATCCTAGTTCTCTTGTAATAGATCCCAAACACTAGGTACTCTAGAATTTCTCAACAATAAATCAAGGAAAAAAGGCATGTATCATAGGCATACAAAGCTTTGAAAGGTTCCATCTAGATAGTCATACATGGTGAGTGGAATTATAGCAGTACTCACAAAGATGCAACCACTTCACCCAAGCCTTCTGCTGCTAAGAAATGTAGTTCGATAGACCTATCCCTCCACCCATTTTTTGATAGTCTTTTTCTATCCATTAGTCTATGGGTGGTAGCTAGTACTTGGAATAATCTCTATTCCACATAATCTAAATAACTCCTACTAAAATTGACCCATGAACCTATTATCTCTGTCACTAACAATACTCTGAGGTAACCCATGCAATCTGAATACCTCATGAAAGAATAGATCTACTACTTGTGTAGTTGAATGGGTAGTGGTGATTAGGAAGAAATGGGCATACTTGGTCAACTGATCTACTACCACATAAGTATTGTCTCTCCCTTGAGCTTTCAACAAGACTATAATAAAATCCATTGACAAGCATTCCAACTTCCTCTTAGGAATAGGGTGGGTGCATGAAGTTGGGTACCAATTTCGTGGCCACTTTCTATTTTTTTTTAAATGCTATAACGTGAGCGCATTATAATGCACTTGCGTTATAGCATGTTAAAAGAAAAAAAAAAGTGAAAGTCTTCATTTTCACTTTGACTATTTTTTTCTTCTGCCCATGGCCAAAACCCCCAACTTTCGTGCTCACGTTCTAGGAAGAGGTATTGGGCACAAAACTTCAAAAAAAAATGTTATTTCTTTGCAAGGATGGTGCCACGATGATGAAGAGGTGGGAGAGGTAAATATTGTTTGTTGTTTGTTTTGAATTTCTTAGTTTTAGGTTGATTTTGTTAGTTTAAGGTTAAATTTGATATATAAATTTTTGATTTTGTAGTAGATGCAAATGAACCCGCAAACCCACAAAATTCTCAAGAAGAGGAGCAACCAAATCCTGAAGAACAAAATCCTCAACAAGAAAATCAACCTCAACAACAACCTCCTCCACCAATCCCTCAACACCCTCTTGGCACTCAACAAAATTTAATGAGTGAGATTGAGAACAACAAAAAATAGATTGAAGATTTTATTAGTAGGTTGAGTGATCCAAATGGTTCAACCACAAAAAGAATGACCCTCAAAAATTCATTGAAAGATATGCTAAAAAATGTAGATTCAATTAGCAAACAAATAACTGGATGGAAAGACAGGAGGCATGCAGCTAGGGCATATTATGCAGATAAACTATCATATAAACATGTAAAGGATTTAAAAATTACAAAAGGTGATTTCTGCTCATTATTCATTGACCCACACAACAATCAAAATCTTAGCCTCAATGCAAAGAGGTTTCCTATTCATTGGTGCCACCACCAAGAGATTAGGAACCGTTTTTATGATAGGTGGTACATGGTCTTTGATGATTGACTGTGCAACAATTGTGAAGTCCCCCAGTATTTTCTTAGGAAACTATATAGTGAGTTCATATTGAACAAAATACCAAATTATTTTGATATGAGGAACTTCCAGGGGAGAGGTGGGGGGTCGGCTTAGGATAGGCCTAGTGCACAGCCAGATCCTACGTGACAAGGGAGATGAGCTCTCACTAGGCCACCTCATGAGCACATTGTTATGCCTTCAGTCACAAAGGAGAGTGCATATGTAGATACATTATAGGCGATCAACGCTTTGACCTAGAGTTTCATCCATAATACTATCCCTATTCTACAACGCTATCCAGAGGAGTCTTCGAGTGGTGGATTTCAAACACATGTGTGTCAATCTCATGGGGAAACTTATTCATATGACCCCATCAACACTCAGGAGGCTGTTAAGGAGGATCCTTATGTAGCTACGAAGATGGAGAGGGAAACTAACATTTTTCATGATGTGTATGGAATTGATACTTGGGTAAAAGTTAACATGTTCATTGAATTTAATTTATTAAATTTTGATTTTGAAATGCAAGATTAACTAATTTAGTTTTATGGTTTTAATAAAATTGCATGGTCACAGTGTTGAGATTGGATACACTGTCCCTCCACCTACTTATTTATGCAGTACACCTATCAGTGGGGTATGTAACTAGTAAACAATTATAAATTTATTACATGTTAATAGTATTGTTTTATAGATGGTATTTTAATATGTGATTTTGGATATTGAACAGGGTAATATTTGAGGTTTCAAGGGAACACTTCCTAGTGCCAGTGGATTTACTCAAACCTTCACGCAGGTAATAGAATAAAAAGTTTAACTAATGAATTGTACTTAATATATTTGTGTAGTTTATATTCATATTGTTGGTTACAATGCATTGCGCATCATTCTAACTCAAAGCATTACTCCACATTCCAACTAATAACTAGATGTTGATAAATGAAAAAATTTCAATTATAATATAGTTGTTTAGAAAGTCAACATAAGCAGTGATGCAATTTCTTCGCATGGAGGCATGTGCTTGCAAAGGTGCACTTGCATGACAAACTATGGATGCTTGGAAAAAATCTATGAAACTATAATAGTAAGCAATAGTATAGACAAGGCAGTTAGTAGTTTCAAAAAATGCCTCGAAGAAATGTAGTCTTATGGCGATGCAATTCCATTCCATCACCATGAGACCACATTTCTTCGAGGAATTTCTTCAAAATGCTCACCACCTTTTCTATGATACCACATTTTTCATACATGTGCACCAAAGCATTTTATCAAACTACTCATGCTTCCTTGCTGCTATGGCTAAAATCTTGAAATAGGTGCTTTTTAAACTATGGATGCTTGGAAAAATATCTATCAAAGCATAATAGTAAGCAATAATACTAGTCATAGAGAAGGCAATGAACTTTTTGAAAAAATGCCTGAAAGAAATGCATTTTGATGGTGATGGAATGCTATGACGTGCATTTTTTTGTAATGGCATTCCATCACCATGAGACCCCATTTCTTTTGAGGAATTTTTTCACATAGGTCACTACCTTCTATATGCCACCACAATTATTATACATGTCTATGAAATCATTTAATCAAATGATTCAACAGCTTGCTGCTATGGGTAAAATCCTAAAAACACATCCTTTCAAACAAGATATGGATTGGGAAAATAGTAAGCATGATAATAAAAAATATATAGTTTAATAAGTACTAAAAATTTTGTTCATTAGATCTCATACACTATAAGTCATGACGTGTCCATGGCTATTGTAACTTTTTTGTGATTAAATAATTTGTTGTTTTATTTTTAGATGTTGGTTGTAGAAACACGTCCAAATGTTATGAGGGCAATGGATATTGGTGTTTCATCCACTATACAATCCTCAATGGCTCTAACAGGGGAGGTATGAGACAAATTACTAAATTTAAATTTATATTTGTTGTTATAGATGTTAGTTCGAGTGAAAAATAAAACAAAATTATTGATTTGTAGTCTAATTTCTATTTGGATGGTTTATATAGGGCTTGGGCATGCCTTAGCATTGGTGTGTGGATATTTCCCTCAAGGAGAGTGATCGTCAAATGGCCATAAGTGATTTTTTTTTAAATATATCATTTTTTATAATGTAATTTCTATATATTAATGTCTTTACTTCTTATTGTAACAGTTAAAATTTCACCAAGAACTTAATAGTAGTAGGAGGAGTAGCAGGAGAACTCCTCGAGTGCAACGAAAATGAGTGATAGACCTATCGCTATCTAATCGACCAGCAAAGGGCAATCTTGAGTTTATTTCGAGAGCCTAGAGAGCAATGAATTTTGATTCTAGAGCCCTTTTTTGTATGCCTACATGGCAGTTTTGTACATATTTTATATTGGATATATTTGACATTGTATGCCTATATGACATTCTCGTAAGCCTATATGGCTATTTTGTACCTATATTTTATACTTATATAGACATATATTGATGTATGCATACATGGATATTTGGTTAATACAAATATTTTTTATCAATAGTGTCCATATTTGCATGTTATAAATTAATGGTTCAATAGATATGAGTTATGTGTATTCAAGTGTTTACTTTACAATGTACATGTATACTTTGTTACTTACACATGTGTTCCAATGTATACTTTGCAACTCACACATTTTCATGCATATACCTTGTATTTGTGCATACACTTTGTCTTAATTTGTGTATACTATGTATTCATGTTTATACTTCAAGGCATATGTGTTTGTGACTACTTGTGCTTCCCTTATTCACATGTACATGTTTGACTTATTCACAGTGTATACTTATTAATTGGTTATCCATAACATTGATCATTGTTGTCCTTCATGGTTTGTCTTGAATAAATTAATTGATTGATGGTAAACAACTTTATCTAAAAGAAAAAAAAAATCAATTGGTATTCTATGAAATGATTGATAAAAAGGTTCCAATATATTTAATCCTTTGATTGGAACAACTCAATTAAGCAAAGGATATGTATAAGACTTTTCCTTTTATATTAGCAATGCATAGAAGTTTCAAAAAGTATCCTTGATATTACAAAAATATATGTGTTTATACACTTCAATTGCATGCACTCACCCTTTGGTTCTTTGAAAGAAAAATCTGCCTATGCCATTGTTACATTGCATAGGTAAACCATATTTTTTTATTGTGGAGCTATATTAAGCTATCAATCTCAAGACCAATGTAACAATGATACAAAATAATGTTTGAGACTACAAGAAGACATCAAAATGGATAGTGTACTAAAAAAATTCTTATGATTTATGAAGGACGCTGATAACTAGATACTTAGTTGGCTTCTTTTTTCAAAATCATACAAATTGAACCCTAGCATCAATAGACTTTATATATCATGCTACCACAATTCAAGTTTCAAAGATGAATATTTATCATGCATGTTTTAAATGACATTCAATTTTATGGCAGTTTTGTTGTTTATGTGATGTTATGTGATATTATAATCCCAATGCATGCTTTTGGGTTGCATATATATTTATATTTTATTTTTACATTATTTTTGTACCAACGAACCCAAAACGAACTGAACCCCCCTCTAAAAAAATTTAGCCTAACTTGTGAACCAAACCAAAAGACCTCAAAACCTATTCCAACACTCTTCATTCTTCCTGCACAAACTTAATTGACCACCAAATTATGTTGCATCTTAACTTTACCTAGGTTTACTCCCTCAAACATCTCTTTTTCATTCAAAACCCTTGTTTTCCCAAGTAGGGCATCATGCCATAACATACTTTTGACCTCCCCTGTCCTTCCAAACCTTTTGAACACATCAAACTCCACAACCTCACCCTATTTCCAATCTATTCTAACTTATTTTCAAGCAATTTCTTCTTTTCACCTCTTCTAGCCTTGCTTTTAAGGGGCCTCAATTTTGAATTTTGAACAGGGGCAACATTAATAATCTCTTTCAATGCCTTTTCTAATGCTATTTTCTTATTCCTACTCCCTATCCTACTTACATCAGGCCCATATCACTGAGACACAACCTAAACAATAGGTGGAATGACCTATTTCAACATATTATACTTGAACCCTTAAGGGATCGATCTAATTGAACATAGATCAGAGTGATTCTATGTGTTTGGGTGTGATAGAAGACCATGGATAGCATAAACATACCTATTTAGATGCATTGGAACAATCTGTTTGGTCACACAAGTTATAGAATGAAAGTTGCACTAGTTTGCAACTTTCCACTACTTGCATTTGACACTTTTTTCATCAACTAAAAATTGGACACCATGGAAAAACCACTCTAAGGTAACAAAAACTAAGAAAGGTTATTGTAGAGGGGTTCAACACAATCCCATAGGATTAGACGAGAAGTTTCTAAGCATCACAGTATTTGAGTAACAACATGTTGAAGTTTGCAGCCATTTTGTACTTTGGACCCTTAAGGGATCGATCCTGTTGAACATAGCTCGGAGTGATTGTGGATGTTTGGGTATGAAAGAGGACCATGCCTAGTGTAAACATACCTATTCAGAAATGTTGGAATATGTTTTTTGGTCACACGAGTTGTAGAACGAAAGTTGCACCACTTTGCAACTTTACACTACTTGTATTTAACATTTTTTCCATCAACTAAAAATTGGACACCATAGGAAAACCACTCCAAGAGAACAAAAATAGAGATAGTTTATTACAAATGGGCCCAACACGATCCATGGGATCAGATGAGAAGTTTCTAAGCGTTAAATTATTTGAGTAACAACATGCTGAAGTTTGCAGCCATTTTGCACTTTAAACCCTTAAGGGATCGATCTGATTGAACGTAGCTCGGAGCGATTCCACATGTTTGGGTGTGAAAGAGGACCATTCCTAGTGTAAACATACCTATTTGAATGCATTGGAATTGTTCATTTGGTCACATAAGTTGCAAAACGAAAGTTGCGCCACTTTAAAACTTTCCACTACTTTCATTTGACACTTTTTTCATCAACTAAACACTTGACACCACAGGAAAACCACTCCAAGATAACAAAAAAAAAGAGAGGTTATTATAGAGGGACCCAAAACAATCTCATAGAATTAGACAAAAAGTTTCTAAGCATCATGGTATCCGAGTAACAACATGTTGAAGTTTGCAGCCATTTTTCACTTTGGACCCTTAAGGGATCGATCCAGTTGAACGTAGCTCAGAGAGATTCCACATGTTTGGGTGTGAAAGAGGACCATTACTAGCATAAAAATACCTATTCAGACATATTGGAAAAGTATTTTTGGTCACATGAGTTGCAGAACAAAACTTGCACCACTTTGCAACTTTCCACTACTTGCATTTGACACTTTTTCCATCAACTGAAAACTAGACACCATGGGAAAACCACTTTGAGATAAATAAAAAAATTGAGAGAGTTTATTATAGAGGGGCCCAACATGATCCCATAGGATTGGATGAGAATTTTCTAAGTTTCATAGTATTTGAGTAACAACATGTTGAAGTTTGCAACTATTTTGCACTTTGGAACCTTAAGGAATTAATTCGGTTGAACGTAGCTTGGAGCGATTCCACATGTTTGGGTGTGAAAGAGGACCATGCCTAGTGTAAAAATATGTACTTGGATGGATTGGAACAGTTCATTTTGTCACACAAGTTATAGAACAAAATTTGCACCACTTTGCAACTTTCCACTGCTTCCATTTGACACTTTTTCCATCAACTGAAAATTGGACACCATGTTGGACACCATAGGAAAACCACTCTAAGATAACAAAAAATGAAAGAGGTTATTGTAGAGTGGCCCAACACAATTCCATAGAAAAAAATTAGAAGTTTCTAAGCATCATAGTATCCAAGTAGCAACATGCTAAAGTTTGCAGCTATTTTGCATTTTGGACCCTTAAGGGATCGATCCAGTTGAACGTAGCTCAGAGAAATTTCACATGTTTGGGTGCAAAAGAGCACCATGATTAGCATAAAAATACCTATTCAAATGCATTGGAATAGTCCATTTGGACACACAAGTTGCAAAACAAAAGTTGTACCACTTTAGAGCTTTCCATTACTTGCATTTGACACTTTTTCCATCAACTAAAAACTAGAAACCACAGAAAAATTACTCTAAGATACCAAAAACCAAGAGAGGTTATTGTAGATGGCCCCAACACAATTCCATAGGTTTAGATGGAGATTTTTTAAGTGCCATGGTATTTGAGTAATATCCCATCAAATTTTGCTACCCTTTTGCAGTTTGGGATTTGATGTTTCATTGAACTGTACAGTTTTGTACATGGTGATTGTGCTCACTTTTCGATGGAATTTGGTGGGAAGTAGACTTAACTATATTTTAGTTTTAGTTTGGTTGGATTTTAAGTGATTTTTTGCATTTTAGAAGCCAATTACTGAGGGTCAATTTGTATACCCTATTTTAAGGGTTTTGATTGCATTAAAATGTCATCTTAAGCCTTTCACCCACTGTATGCTTCTATAACTCGATGGAAAGGCTTAGTGATGGTTAAAAAACATGTGTGAAAAGTTTTGTGTGCAAGGGAAGTGAATAAAAGGTTTTTAGGTGATTCCCTATATGTCAAATGGTGCATTTTTGAGTGGAAAATGGTTGTTTACTGCTAGGGTTTGAAGAAATCTTTGGGGGCAGTGATATCTCTTTGCCTATTCTCTCTCCCACCCTCACCAACCCTCTCCAACCCTCTCCCATCCTCTACCACCCTTTGTCACCCTCTCTCACTCTCTATCACCCTCTCCCACCCTCTCCCTGCCTGATGATTTCTGATTTTTGATCTCGTCTCCCAACCTTTTTTGCCGACCCAAAAATTCCCACGCCGAGCCTCTGATGACCCAATTCTCTTTGATTGATGCCTGATTTCTCGTTCGAATTTGATGGATTTCTGATTCTCTGCTGATCTCATTTTGATTTCCTCCGTTGATGCGTTTGATTGATTTGATGATTACCCTGATGGAAGTGTTCCTGTTTGATGTCGATTGATCATGACGCAAAGTTGATTGCTAAGCCTGACGTCTCCATTTGATTGATTTTGATTCCTTGTTTCTTTTGATGGAAAAGATTGATCTTGATTGATTGATTGATTTTCTCGGTGTTTGATTTTTGAAAGATTTTTGATTTCTGTTTGATTTTGATTTTTATGATTGTTGATGGATTTTGATCGATGTTTGACTGATTTTTGATCTCAAAGTTTCGATTTGATCTGATCTTGTTGATTTTTCGATTTTTTCTGATTTTGATGATGCAGCTTGATTTTTTTGATTTTTGATGATTGATTTGATTTTGATTTTTGACTGATCTGATTTTGATTTTCGAGGTTGGAAAAAAAAGTTTGATTTTGCCTGATTTTGATCGGTCTGATTGAACTGATCTGATCGTGATTTTAAAAACGAGTTCGATTTTGATTTTAAAGCGTCAAAATTGATCGATTTCGACGCCTGATGATTTGATCAAAAAGCGATCTGATTTCTGCTGATTTCAAAAAAGTTTGATTTCAAAAGATTTGATTTAAAAGTTTGATTTGATCTCGGCAAAGAAGTTGATCTTAAAAGATTTTTTTGTTTGATTTTGTCGATCTGATTTTGATTTGATTTGATTTTGATTTGTTTGATTTGTTTGATCGCGCCTTTTGATTGATTTGATGAGATGGATGTTTGATGTTGATCTTTCGATTTGATTTTTGCCTGATCTCTGATTTTGAGTTTTGATTTTGATGCCGGATCTGATTGCCTGATCTGATTTTGATCTCGACGCCTGATTTACTGATTTGAGTTCAAAGTTTGATTTTCGATCGATTTCTGATCTCGTTTGATGTTTGATTTCTGATTTTTGATCTGATTTCTGATTTTGATTTGATCTGATTTCACGCAGAAGTTTGATTTCTGATTTTGATTTTTGATTGATTTTTTGTTTGATTTTTGATGATGCCTGAAAGATTTTTAAAAATTGATTTAAAAAATGATTTTTGAAATTGATTTTTTTGCCGGATTTTTGTTTGATTTTTGTTTTGATCTTGATGGGGTGCCGCTGATTGTTTGAGACGTTTGATATCGCGCAGTGATTTCTGCGTTGATTTCCTGATTTCTGCGCTTGATTTCGTTGATGCAAAAGTTGATCCAAAAGTTTGACGTTTGATTTTGCCTGATTTTTGATGCCAAAAGTTTGATTTTAAAATATTTTTTAAACGGTTATTTTGATTCTGGATGATTTGTCTGATGCGTCGATTGATTTTGATTTTAAAATGACTGCGCCTGATTTGCCTGATTTTTGTTGATTCTGATTGATTTTGATTTGACGTAAAAGCGTGATTGATCTGCTTCGATTTGGAGCGGATTTCGACCTGATACGGATGATTTTGATGATTTCTTTGATTGACGACGGATGTCCTTTTTGATCGACCTCCTGCTCGATTGATTCGGATGACATTGACTCGATTTCGAACTTTTTCGATCCGACTTCCGGATTGAATCCTTTCGTTAAAAATTCTCCTCCCCCAAAGACATACATAAATACATACAAGCATAATATATATGTACATACAATCCTACATCCATACAATATACATGCATTGATACATATTGGCATACATACATACATAAAAACATGCATACATGTACATACAAACATACAAATATATCAACAAACATTCAATAGAGTGGAATTTAACATAAAGGAAGACATAACATGAGCATGTTATAATGTGCTCATGTTATGTCTTGCTTGACATGTATCCCAGATAAGAAAAAAAATGTCAAAACTAGGAAATAATGTGAGTGTGTTGCAACACACTTAGGTTATATCTTGCTTTGGGAATCCCTGAGCCTTAGCATTGATATTTTCCTTGGAATACTAACCCAAACGCTTGGAGGGAATTCCCAATGACTAGAGACATGTTTTTGCAAATTCTACAATTTTTCACATAATTGGGTTTGTGCTCACCATCACGATTGCATTTGGTTCAATATCGACAAAATCGAACACATGGGTAATGTTATGTTCTCTCTTAGCTATCCAACAATGTAATTTTTTTCACTTTTTGACAATGTTAAGCCTTTCATCCACAATTTCTTTTGTTTGTATATCTTTTTTTTTCCAAAAAGTAGTGTTTGGTGGTTTTTTATTATAAATCAACCATTCATTGAAATTTCAAATAAATTACATATTTAGAAACTAGACTTCATTCTACAATTTTTTATTTTTTTAAAAATAAATCACTTTCCAAAATTTGTAGGGGGAGCACGGCCAAAATTCTCCTTTTTAGGAAGTGCCCACTTAGAAAATTAGTAAAAAATCAAATATTCATTAAAAAATTATCAGAAAAATCATGCATCAACTAGATACTATCAGCTAACTTCTAATCGTAGTTATTTTAAAAATACTACAAAAAAGTTCACCATCCCAGGGCCATACAAGAGTTGCTATATTATGTTTTTTCTAACAAAAACAACACCAATATGTGTCATCCCTCTTTTGAACCACTTAATCTCAACCATTTTCAAAATAAATTAGTATTTTATAAAGTAGACTCAAAGCACTTCGATCCTTGTTTTTGTTCCATCTCAAAATTTTGAGTGTAAATATCCTCAATTTCACATCCAAGGTCAGTATTTTTTATTTCAGAAAAAAAGTGGCCACTTAAGCCCCCTTTTTGGGAACCATCTTGGTGCACTTACCCAATAGGAAGTAGATGAAGCAAATGAGTAGGGTAAGTATTCTCTTGCTTGTTCAACTGACAAATAGAGAACTCCTTGACATAATGAAGAACATTAGAATTGAGACCCTTCTAAGTGAATCTCTCCCATACCTGCCTATAGGTCTTAAAGTATCTAGGATGACTAGCCATAGGCGAATTTTGGAAATTCCTCATCACCCTGTTCCTCACATCTGAACCTAGGACTAATAATATTCTCTCTTTGTAAATGATAAGGCCATTCACAAGAGAGTACTTATTGTCCTATACCATCCCATCAATAATGCCAGAAGCCCATGAATTCTTGGCATACTCTACTATGATCAAGTGACTCCAATCCTTTGAAATAACTGCCATGGAGCTCAAATTGGGATGACGAGATAAGGCATTAGCAAAAACATTCTAAGTCCCTTTGACATAAGAGATGTCAAAATCATAAGACTGTAACTTGTTGACCCATTTCTGTTGGCGTTCATTTAGATCTCACTATCCAAGGAAATGCCTCAAGCTGTTATGATTAGTTTTGACAGAAAACTTATTGCCTCAACTTGGCCATTGCATGCATGATGGTAAATATTTCTTTATTGTATATATTGTAGATCCTCTCAAGACTCCTTAGCTTCTTTCTCTCAAAAGCTATCAGATGATAGTCTTGCATAATCATTGCACCAATACCCTCTCCACAAGCATCACAATGAAGCTCAAAACGCTTGGTGAAATTCAACAAAGCTAGAACTAGACATGTAGTCATCAACTATTTGAACTTCTTGAAAATCTCCTATGCCTGAGGTGTCCAATCAAATGCTCCCTTCTTAGTCAAATACATAAGTGGTGCAGAATGCCATGAGATTCCACTGACAAAGCGATGGTAAAAGGTGCATAACCCCACAAATCCCCTGAGCTGCATCAAATTCTAAAGAGTAAGCCAATAAATAATGGCATGAACCTAATTAGGATCCATGTGAACTCCCTCTCTGCTGATTATGTGACCCAAATATAGAAGATCTACCATGCACAATGCACACTTGGACTCCTTGGTGTACACAGACTCCCTGTCAAGTATGCCCAAAATAGTATCTAGGTGAACAATGTGCTCTTCCCAAGATCTGTTGTAAACCAAAATGTTGTCAAAGAATTCCAGAACAAATCTCCTCAACTCAGAGTGGAAGACCATCTTCATAGTGGACTGGAAAGTAGCTAGAGCATTGGTTAAGCCAAAGGGCATAACTAAAAAATCATACTATCCACAATGACATTTGAATGCAATCTTCTCAACATCCTGCTCTCTGGCTTTGATCCGATGATACCATGTCCTCAAGTCTATCTTAGAGAAGTAACAAGCACCATGTAGCTCATCTATCAACTCATCGATGTGAGGAATGGGATACCTATTCTTAATTGTCTTCTTGTTCAAAATTCAATAATCAATGCACATCCTGAGTGTACCATCTTTCTTCTTCACCAAAACAACTGATGAAGTGAAAGGAGACTTACTTGGCCTTATGTGTCCCATAACTAAAAGTTCCTTGATTGTTTTCTCGATTTCATCCTTTAAATGCTTTGGGTGCTAGTAAGGTGTAATCATGATGGGAACGACATGTCCTCTTCCAACTGAATGATGTGCTTTATTCCCCTATCAGGAGGTCTACCATGTGGCATGTCACTGAACACCTTGGTATGCTTAACTCTGAGCTCCTAAACATTTGGATGATAGGGTGTTTTATGCTACTCCTCATACAAAGGAAACAACTTACACTTTTCTTCCCAGTCTACCAGGTCATGTCTAATAAGTCTCTCCATTCTTCTAAGAGTGATTACCTTCAATATGTTGTCCTTAATGGACTTAAGTACATGCTTAGTCTTGTCAACCTTGAATTTGGTCCAGGAGCACCCGATCAACTATATGCCTCCATCAAGCCAATATGTAAATAATATTTTAAGAATTATTAGGGTTCATTTAATAAGGTCTTTCAAGACCATTACAATGTGTTTGAGTCATTTTATGAATGTTTAGATAGGTTGTAAGGTCATTATACCCAATTTGGAAAAAATGAAAATATGTTGTCAAAAGAGGTCTACAATAGAATTTTTATTTAGTATTATTATTTTATTGTTTTAATAAGTCCCAAGAGGCCATATTAGGAATTTTATAGGTCTTATATTGTTGAGGTGAGTCCATTTCTCAAATATTGCAAAAAAGGTGAAAAGTTGTCAAAAATTGTAATGCAAACTTGGAAAAATGCAAATAGGGGAATACTAAGGTTCAAGTCATGTAAAAGTTCATTGTAGGTGGTTTAAAATGATTTAAATTCATTTTTAACATCTATTTATAGCATCCATCCATCGTTTGAAGTGTGGTGGTTAATAATTGAATGAAAAATCATAAGTTTCACCATGATTTTCTAGTATTTCTGAAACATTTTTTGTTGTTTATTTGCCTTGTATGGAATTGTACGGGCTGATTATGATAAAAAAAAATTATTGGGAATTAAATCCATATGATTATTCTTTCAAAAAACACTAATTTTGTTGAATTTCATGAAGATATGAAGAAGTTATGACAATTTTACTCTAGGCAGGTAGATTTAGATTTGCACAGGGCAGCAAGCAATAAAAAGTGCATACCTTTCATTTTAACTATTAGAAATAGGTAAAATCTTGTATGAAGGTTTTTTTTAAGGTTATGAGTGATTTCCAATTGTTTTCATTTATTTTAGAGAAGATTCAAGGATGATTTTTGAAGAAGCCCTAAGCCATCCTTAGTAAAAAAAATTGGGTTTTTGGTTCAAAATTGTTGGCTACATGTAGGGTTTGATAAAGCTAAAGTATTTTATTTTTGAAATCAGTTTGGATGTCATTTGCAAGAATATTCAAAGGTGTGTGAATTACTTTCAAGGTGAATTTAGGTTTGGAAGGAATGGTTTCAATAAACCCTTGCTTGCTTGATGAAAATTTGTGCTTGAACAAGGGTTTTAATATCCGATGCAATATTGTGACATTTTTTTTTTATTAATAGGTAGCTATCTATATTAAATTAAGATTATAAAGATACATATTCACAAAATAATATGGGTGGTAAGAAGGCACACCCCGAGAGTCATATGGGCAGATCCCAGAAAAAGAAAAAAATCACATGGGTCGAGCATGAAAGTCCAAGATTACAAAACATATAAAAAGAGGGCCTTAAGTGGCCAGAGCAGTGCCAATAGAGCTAAGAGGATCTCTGTCATCCATTTTTTTATCCACTACATCAAAGGGATCTAGAGTGACATTAGGAGGAGGACCCCAACCATCATCAACATCTTCCTTTTCTTTATCTTTATCCTTGTGTCGGGGCAAGATTGCAAGTGCCAGACGTGGAAAGCTTTTACCAGCATCTAGCCAACTAGAGCCAAAAGTAGGAGGTTCATAAGAGGGCCACCTGAAACCACCACCACCACTCCCTGAAGCACTACTATAAGACCACCCCTAGCTAGCCTATGGTGGATGAGAGCAAATTAGCCAAGGAGTGCAAGAATCTTGTTGAAGCAGAGGCTGAGAGTGGGGACATTCAAAACCACTCTACTGCTAGCCCCGAGAGGGAGACCGACCATTAGAAGAGGTGGGTGAAGCAAGAACTTAGGCAACATTACATGGGGCATTTCCCCAATGATTCAACAACACTTGCAGGTGAGCGACTTCAAGTGCAACTTTGTTAGCTTGCACCTGAATCTATAAAAGCACATTAGAAAAAATAATAGCTTTATTAAATAGAGATACATTAATATCCATTTGAGAATGAGAAAAAATGTAGGCATTTATTTCTTTCTAGATATTGAAGAGAATTTCCACCCTGAAAGTGTGCCAAAGTTAGGTGAATTTAGCAAACAAATGGGCATAGTACAAAATATTGTAAGCATCTTAAAATTTTATGCAAGACCTTATTGATTCTAATCATTTAATAACCAAAGGTGTGAATGATAAGGTTAACAAGTCTATAGCTCCTCCTAATCAAAATTCATAAATCTTTACAAATCCTATGCCTAAGAACAATATTTCATATGTCAAAGCTAGCGAAACAAAGAATGATGTGATGAATGTTGAAATGAATGATGACAATATGAATACCATTGAACAACATCCCATAAATGAAGTGATAGCATTTATCAAAGCTAGACCTCATAACAGCTTGACTAAACGACCTCTTGACATTTCTTTCTCACACAATTACATACATAAATGTGCACCTGATGGTCCTCTTTACATAGCTAGTCGAATCAATAATAATCCCACTAATGGGTTATTGATTGATCCCATTTGTAGAGAGAATGTGTTCACTAAATAATTATTATATGTGCATTAGCTATATCAAGAAACATATTATAAACTAAAAGTATGGATCAAGACACATAATGGATTTTCTTTCCCTGTGATAGGCTTGATAGATCTCCCTTTAAAAGTGGGACCCAAAACATTAACAGTCTCATTCTCCATCATTCCACAATTAGACCAATTTTGTGTGAAGCTAGGCTATCCATGGCATCGCTCCATGAATATCATCCCTTTGGTTGTGCATAAATGTCTAAAGTTTCCATTTGGAAATGACATATTCACTATGCACCATAGCGGATTTCATCTGACCTTAGCAAAAGAGAGTTTTTCACTAGATTACTTTTTGGTCCAAGCCTATGGAACCTATAAATCCTTGTGAAGATTTCTTTTTCAAATCATATAAAAAATTGAAGGCAAATAAAATAGCAAAACTATCCCTTCGAAACATGCCTCAACCTATGGCCGAACCAACTATTAGCCTTGATGAGACAAAGATTGAACCAAAAACACTTCCAAACATACAAGAACAACCTATAGACAAACCTCCTACAATTTCAAACAAGAGACCATGAGATAATAAAAACAATCTTGTTGTCCCTCTGACAGTCAAACAAGTTTACAAAGTATAAGAGAAAGAAGTTGAAAAACCTATAGTGGGGTATGTGCAGGATCATCATGGGAAAAACAGGCCCTTAAGTGGCAAAAAATTCAGAAAAATCAGTGTTAGGCAAGTTGACGTAAAAATTTGAATAAGTTATCTATATTATTTCAAAAATATGTAACATTATAATTTGTATAAAATTGAATGTAGTTTCTAAGCTACTAGGTTTATTTAAAAATAAATAAAATCTATTTGGTGAAAATTTAAAATTTCAATGCAGTAGTACTTAAATTTCAGGGAAAAAATAAGAAGTAGGTGTCTGTCTGACCACCCTAACCATAATAAAATGATAATATTTTTTATAATATTTTATATATAAGTAGAGGACTCATGTCCAGATGTGATGCATATATTTTTGTAATTTTTTCCAAGTAAATAATTAATTATGAATTTTTTATTACAAATTTTAAAAAATATAAAACTCGTATGTCTGACCACCTTAACTTGGTCAAAAATTCATGAAATTAATTTTTTCTTTTATTAATCCTATAGTATCTGAAGCATAGAATTTGATGCATGTTTTAGATTCAAAAAATGTGATATCGTTTGAAAGTTATAGATGTTTTTCAATCAGCCTATTGATCAGGACTTTAGTCATAATTCTAATAGAAAATGAATAATAATTATTTATTAAATTCAAATTAAAGCATAATTTATATTGGTGGAAAGTTGAGAATCTCCTCTAAAAACCCTTTTCATTTCATCAATTTTGGGTTAAAAGAAAATCATCAGCCACATACCCTACAAATACCCATAATATTGCCACTTTTTGGCTCATCATTATCCTGCACATACCCAATTGTTTCTTCTAGTCCCCCAAGAAAGAGAAGGAACATATAATTGAAAAAACTACTCTTGCACAACAAAAAAATGATAATAAACTAAAAATAAATCGAAGTGCTAGAGAGCATAGATGCAGACATCGTACTATTGCTCATAGATTAAAAACTCAAGAAAATAACAATAACATATAAAATCAAAACCAAAACTTGCTTGAAGCAATGCATGATGACTCTCAACCCTCACTTCCACATAAACAAGAACATTGCATGGACATTGTTATTTGACCTCTTATTGTGATTAAATTAGATGATGACATTGACATTGCAAAGATTGATGAACAAGTGCATGATGAGTTAAAAAAAAAAAAATTCTCCAATGAGCTTAAATGGAAATTCTCCTAAAAAAAGTGTTGAACTTGGTGCATGTCCTAGTTTGGAACTTGATGTTATCCCTTTGGCTAGTTTCCTGCCTTCCATTTATATCGACCAAGATTTGGAGGTAGATGACAGGTTGCTTTAGGTTGACTCACTTGTGCCTTACTAGTATTTTTCTTTTTTTGCTCTTTTTTTGATTGCATGTGTGTAATGTGATCCCCTGCAATGTTTCATTGGATTTATCCTCTCTCTTTTGTGCATTCTTCTATATGTACCTTAATTATTTTCTCTATGTCATGATAATTTTTCATTTGTCTTGTGTTTTCCTTTTGGGGATGATGCAAGATGTCGAGAAATTCATGTCTCTTCCATGTTGACCAAAAATATTTTCCTTTATCATTTTCATTTGTCTTGTGTTTTCCTTTTGGGGATGACACAAGGTGTCGAGACATTTATTTCTCTTCCATGTTGACCCAAAAGGCTTATTTTTCTTTTTTTTCACTCTCTTTGTGTCATTCTTCCAGTTCTGTGAGTATTTGGAGAATGATGACAATTCCATGTTCTATGACATTGTAGCATAGACATACTGACCCCAAATCCATAGATCCCTTATGTGTTTATGGGGGCAACCCTTCCTTCCTATTTCATGATGCAACTTTCTTAAAAACATATGATTTGGCATAGGGTTTTCTAAGGAAAAATCTCATGTCTTAGGATCAAAACATTGGCTACTTTAAAGAAATTTCTCACAATGATGGTGTAGCAACCACTTTAAAGTGGGGGCATACATAGATGACATCTTTTAGAAAAAATTCATGGCATGATTTTTATTTTTCTTGTGATCTGTCCTCTTCTTGGTGGTATCATTGGGTTTGATGTCATCCAAGAGTTTATGATCTACTATCATGGCATGATGTGAATAAGGCATGCCATGGGTGATGATCTGACACTTTTGACTTGTCCTCTCTTCGAGATATTAGGCACAATGCTCCCCAAGAGAAAGACCATTACACAAATACAACAAAATCTGTTGGAAATGTTGTCATTGATGTCAAAGTAAAAGAATGAAGTCATTGATGTCAAATGTATGGACGAGTTTATTGGAAGTTGTTATTGATGGAAGAGATGTCAAAAGTGGAATGAGAAATGGGTGTTGCTATGATCATACAAAAGAGTTAGGGATAAGATTAAGAGGGACACCTGTAGATCTACAAATGAGAAAGATCATTAAAGGAATGTTGAATTTGTAAGAAGCATAAAAAAGGAGAATATATGAAGGAAATTAGATCATCAGGTTGGAAATAATTGATGTCAAGACAAAGAATAGACAAAGAATAAATCAGATTGGTGGCTTAATCAGATTCAAGTTTGTTGTCTTATTCTGGGACAGTTTATTCAGATTTAAATATTATATCCAGCACTCAAACTTGGTGAGGATCATATAATCAAATTCTTAATCAGTCATTAAAGTGCATCGATTAACTTATTATGAAGACAATAATTAATAATGAAGTCAGTGATTAAAATGTAAAGTCACGATTAGTGAAGATATCTAAATTAGCGATTATTAGTGATAACCATTTGTTCTCTTTAAGGGACATATTTACTTCAAAAGGCATTGTAGTCACTAAAAGACAAAATATAGAAAGGACAAAAGTCAGATAAGACAAAAAAAAAATTGAAGGTGTAAGGCAGCAATTAAAGTTCTGGAAAGATACAATTTATTTTTGAAGTAATGTGATCTTTCAGCAAAGTAAAAAAGGTGTGATTCATTCAAAATAAGAAAAAGACAAAACTTAAAGCAAGTGTCGTCTCCTTTCAAAAGGATGTATTCTTTCAAAGAGATGCTTCCCTTCATATGGAGGCATATGGATATAAAAAAGAAAGAATTATGAGAGTGCATTATGTGTGTAGTATGTGTGAAATAAAGATTATATCATAAAACACGTGCTGGGTGAAAATTGTATATCATCCAAAGAATAGAGAGATATGTGGTATGGATTTTATTGATTATTATTTATAATAAAGAAAGAGAATGATCTGAATTTGTGTGTGCATAAAATGAAAATCATTTGAAGATAGAAGTCAATGTTGTGTGGAATAATCAATACATCTTAAAGCATAAATACTATGAGTATTGTGTGTAAAATTAATGCTTTCAGAAGTAGAAAAAGCTGAGTATTGTGTTGAATAATTGTCTTATTCTTAAATCACAATTGAGAGTAAAATAAGTAATATCAGTTCTATACAGTTTTACAAAAGTAATACTTAGTGCAGATTTAAAGAGGAGTATGTGCATATTAGAGAGTATCTTGAAGACTAAATTTATGAGAAGATTGTGAATGGTTATGATCAATGTTCTAAAAGGAGACTGTGCATAGTTTTGATCAGATTTGTGAAGAATACATGCAGATCTTATAAAGCAGATTGAACTAGAATAAGTGCAAATTTTGGATACAATAATAAGTATTAAAGGAAAACATATACATCAGATTTGTAAGAAGGTTGTTTGAGCAAAATTTTCCATCATCTGTTGAGGAAGCAACAATTGAAGGTGGAATGTTATCATTCAAATTATAATCTTTGCTAGGTTGGTGCTTGGCAAGTAGGGGTTGGTACTCCTTGCAGGTTGGTGCCTACTAAATCAGCTTTAGGGGTGATTGCTCCTTGTAGGTTGGTGCCTACTAAATCAGAAATAAGGGTTGGTGCTCATTGTAGGTTGGTGCCTACTAAACTACATAATTGATTCAAGTAGGTTGGTGCCTACATTCTTTGTAAAAGCATATATAATTCATAAAGTACATTATTTGTACCATGGTTTTATCCCACAGGGGTTTCCACATAAACTCTTGGTGTCAACTTGTTCATATTGTGATATTATTGCATAGTTGATTTGTGTTAGAGTTTGAAGTTGATAAGAAGTTTAAGAGGGTAAAATTTTGTTGATATACTGATTCACCCCCCCCCCTCTCAGTATATCTTTGTGCTCTTCAAAATCCCCTTTAACAAATTTTTTACATGATATTCAAAAGTATTTTACAAAAGAATTTTCATTGTGGTGCCTTATTAAAGCTATCAGGAGGATAAATTTGGTATGGTTAGTATTATGGGAAGCCAAAACATTGGCATGACTTTCTCATTATACGGTGGGAAGCTGACACACTAGCATGGATTTCTCACTAAACCACTTCGTTGGGAAAAATCACCTAGTGGACAGACTAAGGTTCCACTACCCCAGAGTGAGCAACACATGTTATGGACAAACAACCCCATCTCATATTGCATTGAAATGGTTGTGATTGGTCCTTTTGTTTTTGTTTATTTTTCTTGGCCTTTGATAGGGTGTGATCATGTATATTTGTTATTGTTCCATACTTAAGTGTCTTGTATTTCTACTTTAGTGTGAGTTTGACATGGGGTCATCCTCTCACTAACGTGGGGGAGAAATTTATAGTAACAGAAAAATTAACCTTTTTTCCTTGGTTTGATAATTGACATTAAAATTGAATTAATGATGTCTTGAGTGGTGTTGTAATGTGTTGTACACATCCACACTATTCTAGGACCTTTATTTGACTAAAACATGCCTTAATTGATCCTTTGCAAAGCTTTTGTAAAGTGTTGTAACACACTTTCACACTTTTCTAAGATGAACTTGCTTAATTAAGCCTAATGGGCCCCTTTATAATAAAATGTACCTAATGCGTACCTTGTTTAAGTATTGTAAAGTGTTGAAAAAAAATCAGATTTATCTAGGTGTTCATTAATTAATTTTTGGTAATTTGAGTAATTAAACCCCTTTTATTCAAATTTAGGCCTTCATCTTAACACCTCCTGAAGATCTATCCTGAAACTTATAATTTAATTAACAAAATATTTCATTGGGAAAATTTTGGTCCTAGTAAGTTGAGCCAAGACCATTCACCCTTGATGGTGAATGGGTCCTCCCTTAACAAGACCCCATTTTTAGTTCATCTGGAATGGGTTTTCATTGTTCTTTTCATCCCCTGGGGTTAGGTCCAAGTAACTTGAGTTAGGACCCATTCACCCTAGGTGGCGAATGGGTCATCCCTTAATGAGACCCCCCTTTTTAATTTCATTCTGGTGGGAATTTAATGATGTTTCTTTCCAGATCTAGTGTTGGCCTTAGTTCTTTGAATTTCGGGGTTAATTCACATTGTTTTCACCTAGCAAGTTTATGAAGAATTCAAGCATTCAATTGATCAAGCATTAGAGAATTTCAAAGGCATTCATAAGACATTTTAAGCCAGATTTCAAGTGTTTATTGCAGAAATTCAAAGATCATATCATCATTTCAAGGGTTTGATGCATGCATTCATGTTGTTGAGATAAGAAGTGGATGTAGCATTGAATATCTATTTGTAACTATTGTTCACATCATTTCAAAGGATCCTAGATGTACATTCTTCATGGCCACTGCATGTTAGATTGTAGATTTGATTCAGATGACATCATCCAAGGTGACATCATTTACATATTTCATATTTCATGCTCCATTTAATTTATTTCATCATTTTATTTGATTACCTACAAGGGGTTTGACTGAGGAAAACCCCCATTCACTAACAAACAATTTTTTCTACCCTCAAGATTGTGATTGCAGATTTACAAGTTGAGGATCAAGTTGAGCAAGATTTGGAGCAAAATTGTCAAAGTTGTCAAGTTGCAAAAAGTTGTCATTCAAAGTGCAAGATCACGGAAAGGACTCTATAGAATTGCATACAGACTTCCAGAAGCTGAAATTGAGGAATCTAAGAGTGAAAACATCAAGGAACAAGATCTTGAAATCAGTTTTCTAAAATCCAAAAAGGACCCGTATTAGACTGAAGGCGAATGAGTCCTCTGTAGCCCCAAAAAAACAACTTTTTAGCCAACTACACACCTTTTTATGCTCTATAAACATCCCTCACAATTTATATAACAATTAGGTATCATTTCTTATTGTTATTAGCATCTTATTTTATATAATTTGAGTTATAAGGTCCTTAGAAAAATAATCAATCCATCATCTTGTTGATTTATTTTGGTGGACCCTATTTTTCACCCTACAATATCCCATTATTTTCTAGGGTTAGATGTTCCTTTCTCACGTGTGCATAGCCAATGTTCAAATGGGGTTTGGAATGTTTTATTACCTTTCCTTCTACTATTCGTGCCTTCACCTACCATGATATGTGATTTGAGAAAAATAGGTTAGTTTTAAATGTTTAATGTGTCTAGCTAGTTTGGTTTCTGGTTGGTTGTCTCCTCATCATCTATGAGTTGTTCCTAATGTTTCCTAGGAGTTGACATGTTCTTGTAAGGTATGGACCTAATGGTTATCTAAAGCTTTGTGTGTACTATGGTGAACCTTTTTATTTCAAAATATTGTTTCCATGGCATAAGAATATGTTTAATGCTAATCTAATCAATTAGTGAGCTTTTGGCAGTTTCTTGGTCGATTCCCTTTCACTATTGCATGCACTAATAGTTCACATTTATGAGATGTAATCCTAAGGTAATTATTGGGTTGGCCTTGTGTGATCTTATATATTCTCTTGGGAAAGATGTGTGTATTCTTCTAATAATGTAATGAATGAAATTTAAAATTTCCCTCCAATATTCAAAATAAAATTACAATATCTTAGTATGTTGGAGAAGGAAAAGGGGTTGGTTGTTAGGTTGCTAGGTTCTAGATTAGAATATTATTGTAGATGGGGGAAAGAAGGAAAATAATATAGTTTTTTTAAATATATTGTATTGTGCCGAACAATAATGGATGTATAAGTTGTATTTTTATTCTATAATTACGATATTGGTTTTAGAGTCAACCAAAGGAATAAATTCTAATTATAGTTTCTAGTAATCCAAATGTCTCAATGAACATTTATATGATTTGATAGTTTAGAAATTTTAATCGATCATATTTTTGATAGGAATGATGCATTTGATTTATTTATCTTCATAGACACTTTAAAATCCCTTTATAAAGTCCTGTATAAGGTTTCTTTCAACCTAATGTAGAAAGAGTATTGGTTTACTGATGGATGTTCTTGAAATAACATTAATACACTAGGGGGGTGAATTAGTGTATACAAATTTTTAATACATTAAAATAATAGAAAAGATTAAAGATCAAAAAAAATAAAAAACACATAAGAAGACACTAGATATACATGGAAAACCCTAGAAGGGAAAAATTGTCGTGAGAAAAGTTGTTTGATTCTACTGCTCAAATCCAACCTCACAATCAAAGATATTACATGTGTTTTGTAAGAACCCATTTATAGGTACATTGAAACCCAAGACAATGTTTTGAAGAACCAACCTCTAGGTACACTGTACACCAAAGACAATGTTTTGAGGCACCAAGCTCAAGGTACACTACACACTTGATTGAGCACCAACCCAATCTTTATGAGGGACCAACCTCTTACAACATTAAAAATTCACATATATGCAAAATGTTGGTTCTCCTTTAACCTGATAATGCACCTATTTCACTTTTTTTCTACAACACACACATACACCCTCACACAATTCACACTTCTCAGCCTTAGCCATCCAACCCGTAGTTGTCCAACTTTTCTCATTTAGCTTCTCAAGCAAGCCAACTCTCCTTGATCCAAACAACCACTAACATCATTCAATGTAATAGTTATTTTTGGCATCTGTCAATCTTAGATTTTGTTTCGTAATTAATTTTATATCCCTATATACTCGATCTTGTTCCAGATATGATGTATTTACTATTCTTAGCAACCTACAAACCCTAGATTAGATACACATTAAATGATATTTATAGTATGATTGATCCATGTTTGATATTCTAGCCACCTTTTCTTCTGCGTCATTGTCTATACATTTCACTACCAAAAAAATTGAGTAATTGGAGTGGTTGAGCCAATTGAATTTATCCTCTATGTCAATTTATGGCCGCTTCCACCATTTAGCCATTTGTAGAATCAGATGTTTGAATATTGGTCATTCATCTATTATCTTTGCACCACAATATGATGATTCTCCTTTAACCATTTAAACTTTAAAATGTGAACTTTCAATTAAGTTATTCTAAACCAACACCATAGATCTCCATCACATCATATATACCTATCTCTTTTCTACTTCGGTCTCAAAAGTTATTTTTGTGATGTGAAGGAGATACATGTGATGCAATGAGAAGCTACTAGTTGTCATTCTGGACATGTGTCGATATATCGCTCACTTATCGCTTCATCACAACTTTTTCTATGTTGAAGAGAAGATAAGCATGATGTATATAGTCTTCACGACACAATAAAAACTCACCATCTGTCACCCTAGACATGTGTCCTTATATTGTTCCATCACACATTTGAAATAGAGGACCCACCAGCTTTACATCACACATCACAAGTTTTCCTTATGCTTGGAAAATGGAAAATGCGATGCAAAGGAACTAAGTGATGTGATCACTTCTTGCCATGTGTCATCTTACCGCACTCCTATAGGGCTAAGCTGAGGACCCACCATTTCTCAGTCAACTAGTGGGATGCTGCCATCTATCCCTCCTAATTTCATACTCCAATAACATCACATATCACTTCTTTATGTAAGGAAAGCTAAGGTTCAGAACTAACTCTCCTAACGTCAAAACCTCAAAGAAGAATGCAGAGGTGATTTTAAATTTTCAATTACAATCCAATAAAGATACTCAAGAAAGAAATCACTAAAACAGAGAAATGAACATATACAGATGAACACTAGATTTACGTGGGAAAACCCTTACAAGAGAAAAACCCACCACACCAAGAAAAACCCCTTTGTATTACAGTAAAAAAATTACATATAGAGTACGGGCTTCACTCTTTGATGTCAATTTATAGTAGCATACTCAATGATCGACCTTGTACAAAACATCCCATTTACAATGCACTCTCAATTGAATTCACACACACTGATCACACCCCGAATTGTTCAATGAACCATTTTCTCATAACCGATCATCATCTTACATCTCTAAGTATATCCATGTCATTCATAGTATGCCGATCTTCCTCATAGTAATGGTCACAACAGTCCAACTACTAGTGGTTCCCATTCTACTTCTCTAATTGGTCGAAGACAAACCACATAGGATAGTCAATCGGTCAAGGCATTCAAATTGTGTCGCATGTTGGTGAGACACTAGCTGTGTCTCCCTGATGCCACAAAGCCCAATTGTCGATATTGGCTAGAGTCATCACCTTCGGCAAGAGGTTACACAAAGTTCAAAACTGTCACTTAGACTCACCCTATCGCTAAGACATCATACCGATATCCACTGCAGAAGCATCGAACAGACCATCGCTATCAATAAGAGGTCATACCGAAGGAAAATCCATCTTTTGAAGCTCTATCGGCAAGAGTTATCCTATTACCAAGAGTCTCATAGATTATTATGTCATACCGATATTCATCGAGAAAAGTTGTCAGTGAGACAAGCCATATCACTAAGACTTCATACTGACAAACAACACATGTAGCTCTATTGGCAAGACTACCGCTATAGTGAGACATCATATCGAGCACAGAATAGTTGAAGAGACTATCACTTTTTCCAAGAGGTCATATCGATGTTCATACCCATCGGCGAGACAACCATCCATCGGCAAGAGTTCTTACTGAGCCTCCATGTCACCCCAATGACTTATGTTGCCACAAGTCTCCCCGATAACCATTAGACACCAACCCGTTGGCAAGAGATCTGCTCGGGCAGAAAGAGATGGGAAACTCACAGCGATGGAAATGTCACAATGATAACACCAGTCGGAAAGACAACAACAAGGTCTCGGTGACCTAAGCATTCCCAAGGTTACACAACTGCTAGTAGGCTAGACAGTTAGAATGCCACACCGAATTTACTCTTTCAGGAGTTTACATGCCAGTAAGATTGAGGCACATTTTTCAACAATCTCCCACTTGACGAAGATCTTACTGACACCTCCAGAGCACAACAAAACTACTAAAATTCATGGGCTCTGAGGCCCATAGAACTAGCACACCACCTGAACTTGTCTGTGCTCACTAGCTTCGTCAATCCATCTACAACATTCTCCAAAGTATCCACTTTTTCTAAAGAGACCTTTCCATCCTCCACCATATCTCGTACAAAATGATACTGTACATCAATATGTTTCATCCTGGCATGGAAAGTAGGATTCTTTTCCAAACAAATAGCACTCTGACTGTCACAATAAATTGTTATTTTCCCTACATCAAAACCAATGTTAGAACACAAATGTTTTAACCAAATTGCTTCTTTACAAGCGTGTGTTGATGCCATGTATTTTTCCTCTGTAGTGGAAAAAGTGACTACAACCTACTGCTTACTCATCCAACTCACTAGACCACCATTCATAATGAAGATATATCCACTGGTGGATCTTCTACTGTCAATGTCCCCTGCCCAATTAGAATCCACATAGCCTCGAATGTTGAGAGTCTTCTATGATTCAACCAAGCTACCATGGTAGCACAAAGCATATTCTGAAGTTCCCTTTAAATATATGAATACTCTTTTCACAACATCCCAATGTGATCTTCCAGGCTTAGCCATAAACCGACTAAGTACTCCCACTGCTTGGGCAATGTATGGACTTGTACAGACATTGCATACATTAGATTGCCAACCACACTAGCATAAGGCACACTGGTCATGTCCTCCATCTTAGTAGGATATTTTGGAAATTCTTCAACAGATAGCTTCGTTCCCTACAAAATTGGAACAACTAGCTGCTTGGAATCAGTCGTACAAAATCTCTCTAGAATAGTCTTAATATACTTACTCTAACTGAGCCAATTTTTTCTACTCTTCTTGTTCCTAGTTATTTATGTTCCCAGAATATACCTTGTTGTACCAAGATCTTTTAGTTCGAACTTTGCAGACAATTGAGACTTAAGATCAAAAATCATTAACCTACTATTACCTACGAACAACATATCATCAACATAGAGAGCAATAATAAGACCTCAATCACTTTCAACTTTTTAATACACACAATGATCAGATTTTGATCTTACAAATCCCAATGACAAGACAAAAGTGTCAAACTTTTGGTACCATAGTTTAGGAGACTGCTCTAATCCATACAAAAAAAAATTTAACTTGCAAACCAGTTTTTCTTTACCTTTCTCCACAAAGTACTCAGGCTGGGACATATAAATCTCTTCTTCAAGATCACCATGAAGAAATGTTGTCTTTACATCCATTTGTTCAATCTCTAAGTCATACGCTGTTGCAAGTGACAAAAAAAATTTGATAGATGTTAGCTTAGCTACAGGAGAAGAAATTTCCACATAATCAATTCCCTCTACCTGGGAATAACCCTTCGCAACCAACCTTGCCTTAAAATTTTCCACACTGCCATCTAGACCTATTTTCTTTTTAAATACCCATTTGCAACCAACAGCCTTTCTGCCTTCGGGCAAGGGTACTAAACTCCAAGTATCATTTTTTTCTAATTATGCCATTTCTTCATTCATGGCTTACAACCAAGAGTTTGAATCAGACATTCTAAATTCCTCTTTCATAGTCCTAGGCTCATTAGTGCTAGAGATTAAAGCATAGGCACAAGTAGAATCTATCAAAGAAAACCCATACCTATCAGGTTGCTTTCTTTCATGAGTTGATCTCCTCACTTCTTGAGGCTGAGGTTGTTGTTCTTCTTCAAAACTCTTAGAATTGTTTGAGCTCTCCTCAGTTTTAGGTACATTTTGAATTTTCAATTCCTCTTTATCTGGTGTCGGAGGAATTTCAACTATATCCTTTTTGTTTTTGATTTTTTCTATGACTACAGATCCAAGGTAGAAGGCTTCAGCTCACGAAAGATAACACTTCTATTGTATAGAACCTTCTCCGTGTCAAGATTCCAAAGCTTGTATCCTTTTATGCCAGCACTATAACAAATGAAAATACACTTGACAACCTTTTTAACCAATTTAGATATTTTCTCATTCGGCACATGTGCATATGCCTCATAGCCAAAGACTCGAATGTGTCTTAGAGAGGTCTTCTTTCCAGACCATGCTTCCAAAGGTGTTTTGTCAACAAGAGCAAAATTAGGAGAATGGTTTATCAAGTAACATGTTGTAGCAACTACCTCAGCCCAAAACTTCTCCTCCAAGCTAGCACTGCTCATCATACTTCGTGCTCTTTCCATCACTGTCCTGTTGAACCTTTCTACAACTCCATTTTGCTGCAGATTATAAGGTGTAGTTTTATGTCTTTTAATCCCATGATCTTTATAGTACCTCTTGAAATCATCAGAACAAAACTCACCGCCATTATTAGTCCTTAAAATTTTTATTTTCCTTCTAGTCTAATTTTCTAGAAGGTTCTTAAATTCCTTAAATTGACTGAACACTTCTGATTTACTTTTAAAAAAATAGACAAATGCCCTTCTTGAATAATCATCAATAAACGATACATAATACCTTGATTTAGACAAAGAAGGAATATTCACTAGACCAAAAACATCAGAATGAAAGTAATCAAGCAAACCAGAAGATTTGTGAGGATTGGAATAAAATGAAACACGGTGTTGTTTACCATATATACAATGTTCACAAAACTCAAATTCGAGGTTACAATCATCAAGCCCCTCAACCAAGTTTTTATTCTTCAAGGTTTTTAAACCTATCTCTCCAATGAGGCCTAGCCTATGATGCCATAGCATAGTCTTTTCTGTTGGAAGTTTAACTTCCATAGAGTTTACACTATTAGGAACTTTTACCTCTTTTCCTCCATGAGTAGTTTCTTGTGACTTTGCTGAGACACTATTACATTGCACAGCATGTGCATCCAGCTTATACAAGGTACCAATACGAACACCCCTTGCTAGTACCATTGACCCTCTAGTCATCTTGCAACCATTTTTAGAGAATGTGACTTGCACTCCAATATCATTCAGGTTACTATTAGAAAGAAGATTTCAAGCCAAACCTGGTATATGCATTAAATCATTGATTCTCTTCACTCTTCCATTAGGGAATTGAATTCTAACTCTTCCACAACCAACTATCTCAAAAGATGAATCACTTGCCAAATACACCTTTCCACCATCATATTTTTAATACTTCATGAACCAGTCTCTATGAGATGTCATGTGGAAATATGCTCCATAATCAATCAGCCAGACATCATCTGATGCCTACGTAGCCAAGGCTACAATGAAAGTGTCTGCATCACTCTGAGAAGAATCATTATTGAAAGAATTATTCTTCTTCTTTTTCTCCTCTTTACAATCCTTGTAGACATGACCAGGTTGCCCACAATTCTAGCACTTCACCTTGGACTTCTTGCCAGGAGACTTTGATCTCCCATTTGATTTGGATTTGGACTTCTTGTCCTTCTTGCCTTTTTCTTTTGATCTTCCTCTAACATCAAGAGCATCCTTCGCCATCTCAAAAGATTTCCTTCTCATTTCTTCTGATAACAAAGAAGCAACAACATCTTCCATCTTAAAAGTGGATGTCGTACTCCCAATATCCATCACCAAGTAATCCCAAGAATCTAGCAAAGAACATAATAACAGCATACAACAATCTTCTTCATCAATCTTCACACCCACAGATGTTAACTGTGTAATCAACATGTTGAAAGCGTTCAAATTATCAGCAATAAACCCTCCCTCCTGCATTTTCAAAGTGTACAACTTCTTCCTCAAGAACAATTTATTCACCAAGGACTTGCCCTGATAAATAAGATGTGGTCTCTTCTTCATGAATATTCAAAAGAACAGAGTCTACTAAACAGAGCCTTATCAACCCTTTTTATTTTCTATCTACAAGGTCCCAATCCTATTGCTTCATGCCTGTAGGCTTCATTCCAGACACAACACTTAGCCATAGATCATGATCAACCAATAGATCTTCCATTTTGAGTTTCCACAACTCAAAATTGCTGCCATTGAATTTCTCAATTTCAATCTTTCCTGATGTGCTTGCCATCTTAACCTGTAATTCAAATTACCAAACTTCTACAAGAATCCCACTAAACAGAATTGACACAAAAAACCCAACGTACCCACAATGATAACACAACTAGCCAGGCTCTAATACCACTTGTAAGGAAAGCTAAGGTGCAAAACTAACTCTCCTAACGTCAAAACCTCATAGAAGAATGCATCTAGGTGATTTTAAATTTTCAATTATAGTCCAATAAAGATACTCATGAAAGAAATAACTGAAATAGAGAAATGAACATACACTGATAAACACTAGATTTATGTGGGAAAACCCTTACGGGAGAAAAACCAACCATACCAAGAAAAACCCCTTTGTATTACAGTAAAAAAATTACATACAAAGTACGAGCTTCACTCTCTGATGTCAATTTACAGCAACATACTCAATGATCGACCTTGTACAAAACATCCCATATATAATGCACTCTCAATTGAATTCACACACATTGATCACACCATGAACTATTCACTGAACCGTTTTCTTAGAACCAATCATCATCTTCAATCTCTAAGTATATCCATGTCATTCACAATCTATCGATCTTCCTCATAGTAATGGTTGCAACAATCCAACTGTTAGTGATTCCCATTCTACTTCTCTGATTGGTCGAAGACAAACCATGTCGGATAGTCAATTGGTCAAGGCATTCAAAATGTGTCACATGTCGGTGAGACACTAGCTGTGTCTCCCCGATGCCACAAATCCCAAATGTCAATATCAGCCAAAGTCATCACCTTCAGCAAGAGGTTACATAGAGTTCAAAACTGTCACTCAGACTCACCCTATCGCTAAGACATCATACTGATATCCACTGTAGAAGCATCAGCTAGACCATCGCTATCGGCGAGAGGTCATATCAAAGAAAAATCCATCTTGTGAAGCTCTATCGGTGAGATTTATCCTATTGCCAAGAGTCTCATAGATCTTTATGTCATTTTGATATTCATTGAGAAAAGATATCAGCGAGACAAGCCATATCGCTAAGAATTCACACCGACAAACAACACATGTAGCTCTATTGGCAAGACTACCACTATCGGTGAGACATCATGTCGAGCATAGAATAGTTGGAGATACTATCACTTTCGCCAAGAGGTCATACTGATGTTCATACCCATCGGCAAGACAACCATCCATCTGCAAGAGTTCTTACCGAACCTCCATGTCACCCCGATGACTTATGTTGCCACAAGTCTCCCTGATAACCATTAGAAACCAACCCATCGGCAAGAGATCTGCTTAGGTGGAAAGAGATGGGAAACTCACAGTGATGGAAATGTCACAGAAATAACACCAGTCGAAAAGACAACAACAAGGTCTTGGTGTCTTGAGCATTCCCAAGGTTACAAAACTGCTAGTTGGCCAAACAGTAAGAATGTCACACCGACTTCTCTCTTTCAGGAGTTTACATGCCAGTAAGATTGAGGGATTTTTTCCAACACTTTCCTCACATAGGGTAATTCACAACAATGAAGTGAATTACTTATGTGATGCAATCATAAAATTTTATGTTTCTTTGTGACATCACATTCCACTACCATCACACATCACAAAAATATTATGCCAAAGAGAACTTCAAAATATGATGTGAAGGACCATTGTGTTGCAATCATAAACTGACAGATATCGTTTGGTCTCCATTAAACCACCACAAATATGATACTGTTAGTGTAAACACAAACCATGATGTGAAGAACTCTTGTAATGACAAATATTTGACTCCAAACTTAGGAAAACTTAAAGCCCTTATTATTTTCTAAGGTGGTAATCTCTAGGTCGAGGGGCCATTCATCACGATGACTAAGAAGGGTTAAGTTATGATTTAAAAGACTTGTAACTACTAACATCTGGTCAACATCAAAATATAAAACTTGTTCAACTCATGACCTAAAACCCTTTCGGGAGTTGGGGTTCACCCTTCAACCATACCTCTTTCTTGCTTTTTGGTAAGGCATAAGCCTTAGATCTGACCTACAAAGCCTGAAACCATTTTGGGAGTTAGGTTATGAGGATTCTTCATACACTTTTCTTATCCTTAAGGAATAATCCAATAATTTGAATCCCTATGTGCAAAACCTTTTATACTTTTCACAAACTCTCTTTCTCTTTTCATTCTTCTTGCAAGCAATAAGGGGTAAGCACGAGGTCCAAAGCCCGAACATCTGCAACACTTCAAATCTTGCACTACAACTTCAAATTCATCATTTAGAGTGAGACCACTTCACAAAAATGACCATCATGACTGGTCATAAACTCCCTTTTGAAATCAATGACAATAATTCCAAGAATCTCCCCCTTATCATTATTGGAAAAACTAAATGCTCTTCCCAAATATCAGCATCCATTCTGAATAACAATCAAGTTTCCCCCTATGGCACACAACTATTCACAATCATAACTCACCCTTTTATAGATCTTCTCTTTTTTAAAAATAAGGAGCATTTGCTCAATTTCTCCCCCTTTGACATTGATTGCAAATGGACTCTTCAAGATACTCACTATTGTTGGTGTTCTCCCCCTTTGACATGTACCATGTGATGAGTCTATTTTATGCTCTAATTTTGGGTAGAATTTATGATTTATTTGCTAAATTTTTCATGGACCTTGATGTTAAGTGTTGATATTTTTATGATAATTCCTCAAAACTATAGACATTGGGCCTAATACTATTTCTACAAATATTTAATGACATTGGTATGCTATATGGACTATCTATATTAATTTTGCATGTGATTAATGAATTTTCTTTAAGATAGTTATAGATATGCGATTATTGTGCATACTAATATTGCCATGCAAATATGATTAGAGGCTTACGACATTGATAAGATTTTGCCAGTTGGTCATACACCATAACATTGACCAAGGGAATCATTCAAAGGTCAAAAAAGGTTGAAGGCAAGAGATTATTCATGCAAATCGAATGTAACCACCTTGTAATGGTCTTTAATGTTGTTGAGAAAATGTGGGCATTACTATTGTGCTAAATCTAAATTTGGACATCCATGTCTGACTAGATTCCATGCATGTGTAACTGCCACTCCACTTTCTGTACTTTCCCTAAATGGCATCCTCCCAGTTCGTGGAATTGAACACCTTGCTTAGTTGGTAGTATAAATAAGGATGAGATGCTCCTTCTCAGGAGGTTGCATGATCTAATGATGTACTTGCATTCTTAAGTTTTCAGCAATATAGTTATGCTACTTTTTTGTACTCATGAATTCCAGTGAATAAAATGAAGTTCTAAGTTTGAGCATCTAATTTTACATTAGTTTTAGAGGATACTAATCCAAGGGGGCCCACACTGGTACATTTTGACCAATTTTTTGATGATGTCCTATTAGAATTTTGACAGCTGTTTGTCGCTATAATTTTGTCAAAATTTTGACAGCATTTGAAACGTCAAAATTTCAGCTTGGCATCCATCAAAATTCTGACGGGCCATCATCAAAAAATTGGTCAAAATGTACCAGTGCCACTTGGTTAGAAATCCATCCTTTAGCTTAGTTTATTCTAGTTATTACTTTCTATTCAATAATTAGTTAAGAATTTGGCAATGAATGTTCCTACAACCACTAGAATTCCATTCTGTGTTTGTTCCTATAGCCAAAGCAGATAGAGTAGTTTGCTATTTTTTTGCTCATATTTTAATTTTTTTCATGCATTTCAACTTAGTATAGTTGTTGGTTGATGTTCAACATTTATGTTATTCCTTTCCAAGCAATTTACTTTTAGCATTGTGTCTTTCTTAGTTGGAGATGAAAATGGCTACTTTGGGCTCCTAGTGCACATACTCTGCTAACCCATTTCATGTTCACGTCCCTAGGTTGAAAAGTTAAATGCAGCTTCATGATGATTTAAATAGCTATTCAAGTTAGATGTCCAATCTCTGAGTCATGACTGTAAAGGCCTAGTTGTTGAATCATTGTAGGAAGTCGATATTTTTGGTGTCATTGTCAAGGATGGTGTCAAATAAGGAAGTTCTTTGAAGTTGCTGATAATTTTCTTGTTGTAGTATTGTTGAAATTTTTTCATAGCATACCCATCATTTAGGAAGTAATGACCCCCTATTCTTTACCAATTCTTTGTGTGAGCTAGTTGATAGTGAGTTGATACCACATGCATATAGGAAGGAGGGGAGATGCTCATGGAAGATTTCTTCCTAACAATCCTAATCCATTCTGGCTAGTTGAATATTAGAACCTACCAAGAGAAGAAGAAGTCTAAGAATATCCACACCCTTTTGCTAATGCATTTCCTAATCTAACCAACTCTAAAGCTTCCTCTACAGACCAAAATCAGCTTGAGAATCCCTTTGCTTTGGAACTACATCAGGAAAGCATGGGTGATGCAAATGGAAACAAACCTAACCAACTAGATTTTCTTTTCCCCATCGCTCATCAAAATGAAGTTGAAAACATCAAAAATATCCTTACTTTAACACTTCCTAAGTTTTATGGACTTGTTATAGAAAACCCTAATACTTTCTTGTTTGAGTTTGACATACTTTGCAGGAGCTAGGACTATACCACTGATGGTCATAGGCTTAAGCTATTTCTTGCCACCATGAAAGAGGTTGCATTAAGATGGTTCATGACCCCAGGAAAAGATATAGTGGAAACTTGGGAGGACATGAAGACAAAGTTCCATAAGAAGTACAAGGAATATTGCAACAGCAGTGACATGATAGGAGATGACACTTTTAGAATGCAACAAAAGGAAGATGAGAGCTAGGAGGATTGCGTTTCAAGGTTTCTATTCTGCTTACAGAAATCTCCACACCATACAATCAATGAAGAATCACAAAAGATGCTTTCCTAAGAGGAATTAATGAGAGTTGTATTGATACCTTGGACCTGATGGTAGGAGGAGATATCACCCAAGTTCCTTAGGAAGACATCAAGAAAATATGGCAAAACTATTCTAGGGAAGCTTCAAAGAAAGAGAGAGCTTACCAATACTCTATGGGTAAGTCATCTACCAGTCAAGTTTCACACTTGCTAGAAGATTTCAAGTAAGACATTATAAACAATCTAATACTCATATGGATACACTTCAAGACAAGAAGAAACAAGAGGAGGTAGAGGAAATGTTGGAAAAATATTGCCCCCATTGCAGACAAAAGAAGAAGGACTACAAATGCAAGATGGTAGCTAATATTGAAATAAGTAGATTCCACCTAAACTCAAACCAATCCAAATTGAAGAAGATCAAGTCTACTATGTTTCACAAAGGAGGCCATGGGCTCCAAGACAAGGTATGCCACTAGATCGACTATCTTATGTTGGTCCATATTTCAATTCTTATTCATATGGTAACCAATGGCAGCCCCCATATCCATCCAACTATGGGGGATATCTACCAAAACCTTGGAATAACCCTCCAAATGCTTGGACCAATCATCAAAACTCTCCACCCCAGTAGTAGCAACCTCAGGGGAATCAGAAACAATTTCAAGGGCATTGGCAACCACCTCCAGGAAATTGGCAGCAAACAAATCAATGGAGGGGAGGAAAACAATGCCCTACCCAGACAAATAGTTACATTCAGCCACCTTCTCAACCCCAAAAACCTACTATAATGCCTCCTCCTGCTAATTCAAGCTCAAATGAACCTAAACCTACTCAACTACTAGCTCAACCCATACCTGATCCAAATAACAAACCACAATAGTAGCCTGTATACTCTGCTAATTCAAATCAATTCCCTGCATATGTTGTGAGTGTAAGTGACATCCACTTGCATTCAAGAACTACTTTACCATCCCCTTCCAAGCCCATCATCACTGAGATTTTTGTAGAAGAGGAAGAAGAACCTCTAAATGACCCCATTCAACCAAGTGCACTTAAAAATCCTAAACCAATCCATGTCAAGCAAACTGAACAAGAACCGCCATTTCCTCAGAGATTGGAAGTTTCCAAGAAGAAGGAAGAAAAGGAGGACACAACCTTTGACATCTTGGATCAGCTGAAGCATATATGTGTCCAGATACCCTTATTTCAAGCCATAAAGGATGTCCCAATCTATGGAAAGGAAATTAGAGAAGCATGCCTCAAGAAGACAGGAAGGAAAAAGAAAGACCCAACTACAATTCATGTGGTGGGATAGATGGATAACATCATGCTTGGGAAAGTTACTATCCCCAAGTACAATGACCCAAGTAGTCTTGTAGTAACAGTTGTTAAAAATGGGATTCAAATAAAAAATGCTCTTATTGGTTTAGGGGCAGCAATAAATGTAATGACTAAGGACATCCTGCAGCAACTAAACGTTACAAGCATAAGATATACTCCTAGTATCCTGTAGCTTGTTGATAGTTATACTATTAAACCTGATGGTATAGTGGAGGACCTTGTGGTAATTCTAGATTCCTGGGAGTACCCAATAAACTAAATGATTCTTTCTCCTAAAGCTACACTAGGCGGGTATCCTATTATTCTTGGAAGGCCATGCTTACCAACTACAGATGCATATATTAGATGTCGGTTAGGTGACATAACTATTTATAATGGAAAGAGCACCAAAAATTTTGTTCTTTGTCCTCCTACTTAGCCATCCCATGATGAGGATAATTCTGTATGGCCACATGTTGGTGAAGAGGTCGAGGAAGTTAATTTTGTGGCACATCTCATGATGTTAGGTAGAAGCTCTTTTATGTTGCTTCAATATGAAGATGAAGTATTGGCTAACATCATTCAAAACCATTATCAAGTGGAGGAAGCATCATCTTCTCATTTTTCTGCTCTAGTCAAGACACTTCTTCCTATTCTTCCTGCATAAACTTTTCCTACAAATGTTCTTCCTGCAACCACTCTTCCTACAACCACTCTTCCTATAGCCCGACTTCCTCAAGCAATAGGTATGTCCCATACATTTTTTCCATATGAACCCAAGGTAGCGTGCATTAATGAAGTGGCCATGATAGAATTAAATACACAAGTTTAGGTGTCAGAAGGAAAATATTTGAATGTTAATAGAAAATTGAGTGAAGAACAATAATTTTTATTAGAAAACTTATTGAGGACCTTCTAGCATGCATTTGCATGGGACTATCATGATATGAAGGGATCAGACCCTAAGATTTGTACTCATAGAATTTACATCAGAGATGATTGCATCCTAGTGAGGCAACCACAAAGGAGAATTAACCCTACACTAAGAGAAATTGTAAAAGGAGAACCATAGAAATTGCTATATGTAGGATTTATCTACCCCATTTTATATAGCCAGTGGGTGTCTCTATTAGTGATTGTGCCTAAGAAAGGAGGGAAATGGATGTTTTGTGTTGATTACAAGAAACTCAATGTTGCCACCAAAAGGGACCATTTTCCCTTACCTTTCATAGATAAAGTTTTGGACTCACTTGCAATTTTCTTTTCTAGATGGATTCATTAGCTACAACCAAATCCAAATTTCACTTGAGGACCAGGAGAAGAATACCTTTTCCTATACATGGGGGACCTATGCCTACTCAATACTCCCATTTGGCTTATGCAATACACCCGCAACTTTCCAGAGGGTAGCCATCAACATATTTTTAGATATCTCTCTTGATAGCATGGAAATTTAGATGGATGACTTTACCACCTATGGTGCTAATTTCAATCAGGCATTGGAAACCCTCAGGAGAGTCCTATAGATATGTGAAGACCACAATCTATCTTTAAACAGTGAAATTTTTTTCACGATGATGCAAGAAGGTGTAATCCTTTGCCACTACATCTCTCACAAAGGAATTCAAGTAGATCCTGCAAAGATTGAGGTGATCACAAATCTTCCCACACCTGCGAAACAAAAGGATGTTAGGAGTTTCTTTGGCCATGCTAGATATTATAGGCATTTCATCAAGGATTTCAGAAAAATAGCAGCACCATTGTATACTCTTCTCACCAAAGACGCTGAATTTCAATGGACATAAGACTATGACAAAGCATTTTCTGATTTGAAGGTAGCCTTGACTCATGCTCATGTACTCAAAGGACCTAATTGGGAGATTCATTTCCACATTCATATAGATGCATTAGGCTATGCCATAGGATCAGTCTTAAGATAGAAAGAAGGAGCTATGGAAAATTCCATTTATTTTTTTAGCAAAAAATTGCAAGGAGCTGAATTCAATTATACAATGACAGGAAAAGAAATGTTGGCAATGATCTATGCCCTGAACCAATTTAGGCATTACATAACAGGCTACCAGATCTTTGTGCACACTAATCATGCAACCATTATATATCTCATGAATAAGCCCCTAATCTCAGGTAGATTTACAAGATGGTTTTCGTTGATGTAGGAGTTTGACATGTAACCATTGTGGATAAACTAGGGAAGGCCAATGTTGTTGCAGAATTTCTTTCAAGGATGACTAGATCAGAGGACAATCAAGCCATAGATGATTCTTTCCTTGATGAGCATCTATTCTCCATCAATGTGCAAACACCCTGGTATGCTGACATAGCTAATTATCTGATCATAGGTAGAGTTCCTCCTCATTTCTCTCCAAAAGAGAGAAGGGCACTCATTGAATAATATTTTCCTTTCTCATGGATTGTTGGATGTTTGTTTTATACTAAACTAGAACATGTCATGAGAAGATGTGTGAGGGAAGATGAGACATATGGCATTTTACATGCATGTCACAACGAACCATGTGGAGGAAATTTTGCAGTCAAATGGACAACAATGAAGATTTTGAACACAGGATACTATTGGCCCACACTCCACAAGGATGCAGTAAGCTATACAAGGAAATGTGATAGATACCAAAGGATGGGCTGACCAACCAAATCTGACAAGATGCCACTTTATCCTCAAGTAGTAATCACTCCCTTTGACAAGTGGGGATTGGATTTTGTAGCACCCATTGACCATCCATCAAATGGTAAGTCTTATATCTTGGTATGCACACTAATGGATGGGATGAGCAACCAAATTTGACGAGATTCCACTTTATCCTCAAGTAGTAATCACTCCCTTTGACAAGTAGGGATTGTATTTTGTAGGACCCATTGACCATCCATCAAATGGTAAGTCTTATATCTTGGTATGCACTAATTATGTAACTAAATGAGTAGAAGTTAAGGCCATAAAGCATATAAGAGACAATAAGGTTGAAAATTTTATTTATGAGGATATTTTCACAAGGTATGGAGTTCCAAGAGAGATAGTGACTGATCAAGGGGCACAATTCACATCAACCCTTGTTGCATCACTAGTCATTGAGTACAACATAAGACATGGGAAGTCTACTCCTTATCACCCCTAGGCTAATGGCCAATTTGACATGACCAACAAAGAAATTGAAGCTATTCTGACCAAAACAATAGCTATCTCCATAGAAAGGATTAGGAAAACAAGTTACCAGAAGTTGTTTGGGCCTACAGAACTACCTAGAAAACAACTGCAGGATTCACTCCATTTGAGTTGTTGTATGGAAAGACAACCATGATTCCCATTGAATTTGAACATAGAAATCTTAGGACTATAGTAGACTTGGGGATGGATATCTATGAGGAACAAAAAGAAAGAATCTTATAGCTGGACACTCAAATGGATGAGATGAGGAAAGAAGCCTTGCATCACACTAAGGTAGTGCAGAATCAGAGAATTAGGTGGCATGATAAATTTATCAAGGACAAGAAATTCCAGCCAGGTGATTGGGCACTTCTCTATGACTCCAGGTATTAGAATAATGCAAGAAAATTGTAGATAAGGTGGCTAGGACCATATGAGGTTGTTGAAGTATTCTCTAATGGTGTTGTTTAGGTCACTACTATTGACCCAGTTAGATTCAAGCTTCTTGTCAATGGCCATCGCTTTAGATTGTACCACAAGCCAACTTCAAAAGAGGAGTTCCTATAGTAATTCACTCATCATGCATCATCCAAGATTCTTGTAGCCAAAGGAAGTGGACCTAGTGTCCCTCCTTCTGGCTAATTAAGGTATGTACTTGTCATAATAAAGACTTCCACTTTTGTGGGAGTCCATTTCTTAACCCATCCACCCATCTGTCCAGCCATCACCACCTTTCTCTCTCTTCTATCACTTCACTTCATTCCACTCCACCTCATTCCACTTCATTCTCATTAATTGCTCAACTTATTTCTTAAAAAGGAGACCAATACTTTCTATGTGATCTTTGTAGTGAATCTTCCATACATTTAGGTATGTGCACATTAATTTATATATCTTAATTGTCTTTAGTGCATTCATTTAATTGTTGTACATTAATATGGACATTCACCATAGCATGCCATTATTCCCTACCCCTATCAAATCAGCATTATCACCACTCCCATCTCACATGTGTGGACAAATTCCCAAATTTAGGTTGGGGGGAATGAAAAAAATGTAAATACTTTTCCCACATGTCAGTCTATGCTAGTCTACGTTAGCAAAATTTAAATTGAGCTGATTTGAAATCTAAGTGAGAGGATAGCTCACATGTGGGAGGTGACACCAACTGCTTCCTCCATTTCTCTCCATCGTAGCTATCCTTTATTACTCCTTCCTTGCCATTATTGACCCTATCATAATCTTAAGTTGCAAAATAAAGGTAGAGCAAAAAGGTAAAATTCAGACGACATTGGCATTGGAAATTTGGCAAGTGCTATAGGAAGGTGAATTTGGTTTTCATATAAGAATTCCATGAAGGAAACCATAAAGTGATTGTTTGATTGCATATAATGGGAGGCGGGTTAATTATAAATGAACCCATGATGCATGATTTATTACTACAGGATGCACCCTACTTGGCCAAATTTAGAAATTGTGGGTGGTTAGACTACTTCCTAAGGCTGGATCGTCTTGATGGGGACATTGCACTAGAATTCGCCTAAACATTTTCTGAAGGGAACGACACAGTAAAAGGGTTGGAGGTCATGGTGATTGAAGAAAGGATTGTAGAAGTTATAGGGTTACCTATTGATGGTGAACATCACCCTACCTCCAGCAATGCTAGGTCAGCTAGGGCTGAATTTATAGAACTGAGTGACCCTCCATTAAGCATAGATAAACAATGTGCAAAGAGAACCTCTTTTCCTGAGCCATGGAAGTAGGTATCTATTTATTTCATAAGATACATCACCTATGAGGGTCTCTTGCCAAATCTTAATTACATGCACTTCAAAATATTGAATCACATGAGGCACGAGAGTAGGAAGAATGTGTTGAACGTGCTATACAACCTTCTTTCAATCATGGTGGAAAAGAATAAAAAAGGTAGGGACAATTTTGTTTCCCACCATTGTGTGAGTAAATTGTTAGTTGAGAAGTCTCTGCATGAGCACTTGTGACCCTAAGTTTTACCTGAGCACTTGCAACCTAGGGTTTTACCTCAACCTCATAGGTCTAGTAGGAGATTGAGCACAATTGAATCCATTATTGGTGCTTCAACCTCTAGTGTAGCCCCTAGTGTAAACCCTCCTGTAGCAAAAGAAACCATAGAAATTAGCTATTTTGGGACAGAGCACTCAAACAAAAAAAGTTCCTCCCCAGATTTTGATGATGATGTTCCACTTGGAATCCTAATGAAAGCTAGGGAACATAAGAGAGACAGAAATGAGAAAAGGAAAAGCTAAAAATCAGCTGACATAAGAAGTACCAGGCTCTTAGAAGCATAAGGCTATCACCGTTCATCCTCCAGCCAAAGAAAAACAAGAGAGGCCTCCGAGAAAATCAAGACCAGCTAGGCCAACGTTTGTTATGCCTCCACAGGAAAGCCCTAATTCTAGAGAAATATCATATGGGCACACAAAAGCTCCAATGGGGTAGGTGAATTCTGAGGAAGAGCATATATTCAAGATGACAACAAACATAACACTAGCCAATCTTGCTAACATTGCAGAACAAGTCAAAAATCAAGGGTATGAGGAAAATCAGGATTTCCTGTAGCAAGAGATCTTGTGGCATGAAAAAGAGAAAGAACAAGAGCAGGAGTTCCTGCAACAACAACAAGAATTGGGAGAACAATCAGTACCCCTATAGCCAAAATTTACTAAACAATTAGTATCCTTGCAGCTGGTACCATATGAAGAACAAGCATTAAAGCCAGGAAAAATGTTGTAGGAATACATAATCCCCTTGATTTTTCAATGCATATGGTAGCTATGCATTTATGGAAAAAGATGCAAAGAAGGAAAGAAGAATCGAAGGAGAAGAAATGTAGGATGAAGAAGGAAATTCAAAAGAAATATGAGGAGATTGAAGTCAAGGATACAAAAATTCCCACCTTAAAGAAGAAGGTGGATGACATGACAGCTATGGTACACCAGATTTTAGGGTGTAGGACCCTTCCAAGGGTATATGCTCTGCATTTGAAAGAGAAATATCTTTCTTTAAAGCTAGCAAGGATTGTCTTAGGTTTGAACCCTTCCATTAAGACTCCTATTGATTTTTTCAATGCTTATCAGATTGCTTCCCTTGAAAAGAATTTGTTCTATAAGTTTTATTTGCATAATTATGTTGTGACTCAAGACCATGATTGGAATCCACTGTTGTATGTTGGGGATGTCCAATTAATGGCATTTATGTCTTGGGTACAAAATGAGATCAGTTGGGGACAACAATATGGGGCTTATAAGAAAATGGAACCCAACATCCCTCTAGCCATTAGGACTGAATCAAGGAATCTAGGGGACATTTACAGGGGCATTTGGCACAAAATACTTTTCAGACCTAGCTATGGTAATAGGATCATGCCCTGAATAGAAGTAGTTTATAGTGAGTATGAGGCAAAGGAAAAAGAAAAAGAGGAAATTGTGAAGAGATACCTATCACAAAGATGGAATAGCCTAACTAATGAGCTAAAACAAGCTTAGCCCCACTCTATACAGAACTATGCTACAAATCTTAAAATAATTGAAAGATATATACAGATTGGAATAAAAAAGGGATGATTTTGACTTCCCCTTACTTTTCAGCCACCCATCCTAATGTGGCCCATGCCAAACTTCAAGTTTTACCACTATGATATTGTTGTAGAGAGACATTAATGGAGTAGATTGGATAGAGAACAAGGATTTATTGGGACCTTGATTCACACACAACAAAGACTAATGTTGTGCAATTGTCAGTTGCAAATTTCAGAGCATTAACCAAGTAGAAGAACAACCCTTCCCCTACCGGAGGACCAGCAAGACCTTAGGTTGGGGGCAGTGATGAGTCTAGTTTATGGTATAATTCTAGGTAGAATTTATGATTTATTTGTTGAAGTTGTCATGGACCTTGATGTTTAGTGTTGATATTTTTTATGATATTTCTTCAAAACTATAGACATTAGGACTAATCCTATTTCTGCAAATCTTTAATGACATTGGCATGTTATATCGAGTATCTATATTAATTTTGCATGTGATTAATGCATTTCCTTTAAGATAGATACAAATATGCAATTATTGTGCATATTAATATTGCTATGCAAATATGATTAGAGGCCTACGACATTAAGAAGATTCTGCCAGCTAGTCATGGACCATAATGTTCAACAAGGGAATTATTCAAAGGTCAACAGAGGTCGGCGATGAGAGATTCTTCATGCAAATCAAATGTAACCACCTTGTAATGTTCTTTAATGCTGTTGAGAAAATGTGGGCATTACTGCTATGTTAAATATGTGTTTGGACATGCATGTTTGACCGAATTCCATGCATGTGTAACTGCCACTCCACTTTATCTGCTTTCCCTAAATGGCATCCTCCTAGTTCATGAATTTGACCACCTTGCTTAGTTGGTAGTAAAAATAAGGATCATATGCTTTCTTAGGAGCTTGCATGATTTGATGATGTACTTGCATTCTTAAGTTTTCAACAATAGAATTATGCTACTTTTTTGTACTCATGAATTTCAGTGAATAAAATGAAGTTCTAAGTTTGAGCATCTAAGTTTACATTAGTTTTAGAGGATACTAATCCAAGGGGGGCCACTTGGTGAGTAATCCATCCTTTAGCTTATTTTACCCTAGTTATTACTTTCTTTTTAGTAATTAGTTAAAAATTTGTCGTTGACTATTCCTGCAGCCACTAGAATTCCATTTTGTGTCTGTTCCTGGAGCCAAAACAAACAAATTACATTCCTATTTGTTTTCTCATATTTTCATTTATGTCATGCACTTCAGCTTAGTATAGTTTTTGGCTGATGTTCAACATTTATTTTATTCCTTTCCAAGAAATTTTCTTTCAGCATTGTGTATTTCTTAGCTATAGATGAAAATGGATACTTTGGGCTCCTAGTGCACATATCGTGTTGACCCATCTCAATTTCACATCCCTAGGTTGACAAGTTAAATGCACCCTCATGATTATTGAAATAACTATTTAGGATAGATCTCCAATCTCTAAATTGTGGTTGTAAAGGCCTAGTTGTTGAATCATTGTAGGAGGCCAACACCATGCAAAAAGAAAGAGAGTGTCCAAGACTCTGCAACCATCAAGTTGTTAGAAATTTGTAAAATCATGCATACCTGACTTTAATTCTTCACACTCTTCCAAGGCTATATAAATATTTTTGTGAAGGTCCCCTTCGACTCATGCGCTATCACTAAAATTTAGTGATCTAATGTGGGAGAAATTACTCCCAACTTCTATCTCATATATTCAAATTGTCTTTGGGAAGAGGCTTGGTGAATATTTTTTCCACTTGATATTTTTTTGACACATAGTCCATGTAGACTTCTTGATCTACTACCTTTTCTCTCAAGAAGTGATGATTGATAAATTCTTGGTCTTAGAGTTCATCACTAGATTCTTTGATATGTTTATTGCACTTGAGTTGTCACAAAGAATAGTAAAATTTTTTTTGTACTATGGCTTGATTTATTTAATTTTTTTCTTCATCCATAACACTTGAGTACAACATGCCACTACTACCACATACTCTACTTTAGCTATTGAAAGTGTAACTAACTCTTGTTTTTTTCTCATCCATGAAACTAGTTTGTTTCCAAGGAAAAATGCACCTCCACTAGTGCTTCTTTTATCATCAACACTTCCCACCCAATCAACATCTATATATGATATCAAAGTGATGTATTCACTTTTAGGGTACCATAAGCAATAGTCAATAGTAATCTTCAAATATATAAAATTATCTTCAAAAATTTAACATGTGTCTCCTTAGGAGCAAATTGAAATCTAGCAACCATGCAAATAGCTTGCATGATATCTATCCTAGTTTGAGTAAGATATAAAAGAATTCCAATCATGGACCTATATAATGATTGATTTACTAATTCATATTTGTCACCTTTTTTGAGCTTACATCCAATGACCATAGGTGTGCTAACTAGATTACAATCTTCCATCTGAAACCTCTTGAGAATTTCCTTAGCATAATTAGTTTGAGATAAGAATATCCCATTTCAGTTTGTGCTATTTGTAAACCAAGAAAGAAATTTCTCCAAGAATGTAAATCTCAAATTCATTTTGGATTTGGATGGAAAATCCTTTGCACATTTTGTCATTGTTGCCACCAAAAATGATGCCAACTACATACACCACAATAGTTATCATATGCTCAGGTCCTCACATTTGAAATACAAATTGCTATAAAAATATGTTTCTTATACCCTTATTGTTGAAGATACTTGTCTAACCTAGAATACCAAGCCCTAGGGGAATGTTTTAAACCATACCAAGCCTTTTTAAATCTGTATACATAATCTGTGTGCTTAGTCACAATAAACCCTTTAGGTTGCTCCATATAAACTTCCTCATCTAGATAGCGATTAAGAAATACAAATTTTACATCCATCTGGTATACTTTGAACTTTTTATAAACTGAATATGCAAGAAACATTCTAATATCTTCAAGTTGAGCAACAAGTGAAAATGTCTCATCAAAATCTATACCCTCAACTTGAGCATAACCCTTGTAGAACAATCTAGATTTTTTTTTGTTATCTTCCAATCTTCATCCAGTTTATTTCTAAACACCCATTTTGTTCCTATGAAATTCTTATCAACGAGCCTTGGAAGAAGTTCCCAAGTCTGATTTTTCTCTATTTGACTAATTTCTTCTTTCATTGCTTCAATCCATCTTTCATCCTTACTAGATTCTTTAAAGGTTTTAGGTTCTATTTTAGATAGTATAGAATAGTTTACCTGATATTGTTGAGTAAGCTTTCTTCTTGTCATGACACCATTAAATTTGTTACCAAGAATTTTCTTCTCAGAATGATCTCTTTAGAAAAATTTGGGTGGTTCATTTAGAGTAGCATTTGATTTCTATTTTTCATTAGAATCACTTTCCTCTTGTGGCTCTTATTTTGTAGATTCTTCTTTCTCTTCATAAATAGGGACCTATCAATGCATGCCATATTTGTGTAACTATTGAGAGTGATCTTCATCCACTCTGACATTCACACTTTCAATTTTTTTTGTAACCTATTATTGTAGCACTTGTAGGATTTGCTTGTAGATGAATAACCCAAAAATATTCCTTCATTAGACCTTGTCTCAAATTTACCCAACGTATCTTCATCCCTTTTTATAAAGCATCTACTTCCAAATATTTTAAAATATTTCATAGATGTAGGTCTACCTTTCCATAACTCATATGGATTCTTATCATGATTCACTCTTAACTGTGCTCTATTGATAATGTAAACAATGGTTTGAACTACTTCCTTCTAGTATCTATAAAAAAATTTGGCTTCATTCAACATTGTTCTAACCATGCCTTGAACTATTCTATTCTTTCTCTCAATAACTCCATTTTGTTGAGGTGTTGTAGCTACAAAAGAAATTCTTCTAATTCCATGTTTTTCAAAATACTCATTAAATTCATGTGAAGTGAATTCTCCACCTCTATATAACCTCAAACATTTAATTCTTGAACCAATCTCATTTTCAACCATAGCTCTAAAAAATTTGAACCTTTCTAAATTTTGAGATTTATCTTTAAGAAAAGTTACCCATGTCATTCTTGAATAATCATCTATTAATAACATGAAATACCTTTCTCTACTGATGCTTTTGGTTCTTGTTGGTGCACATGAATCTATATGTATCAACTCCAGGGGATTTGAACTTGAATATACTTTTGAATTGAAACTGAACCTCATTTTCTTTCCTTAAATGAATTCTTTACAAAGAGTGTTTGTTAGTTTTCCAATGTTGGGCATATGTATGACATCATTCTTCTTGTTGACCTTCACAAGATGGTCAAATTTAATGTGACCCATCCTTTTTTCCATAACCAACTTTCATAAATTTGACATAGTAGACACCTTCCACTTTTCACTTCATTTAGATGGTATAAATTACTACTTGTTCTTCTTGCCTCGACAACATGTCTACTAGAGTTAGCTTTCCTCATCTCACATCCACTAGCATGAAATAAAATATTATAGTCTTTTTCACACATTTGACTAACACTAAGAAAGTTATGTTTTAACCCTTCTACATACAACACATCTTGAGCATTAGTATTACCATCTATGCATAATGTACCTTTTCCAGTTGTCTTAGTAGTAGTATTACCACCAAACTTGACTATACCACCATTACATTTCTCCAAACTAGTGAAATTTATCTTATCTCTAGTTATATGAATATAGCAACCACTATCAATCACCCAAAGATATCCTTGTCCTTTGGCATGAAATTTTGTTTTAACTAACATCAATTTTTCATTCTTCATCCCAGTATTCTCTCTCCAATACCTCTTAGGGTTTTTCTCCTTTTCCTCAGAAGTTTGTGTATATTTTTTCTTCTCTACAAGGGGTGCAAATTCTTTCTTTCAACTAGCATGATCATGAGAAAATATACTTTTCTTAATAGGAGTAAACATATTTCTCTCCTATCTAGGAGACTGTATGAACTTCTATAAAATATAGTTTACCTGATATTGTTGAGTAAGCTTTCTTCTTGTCATGAAACCATTAGATTTGTTACCAAGAATTTTCTTCTCAGAATGATCTCTTTTGAAAAATTTGGGTGGTTCTTTTAGAGTATCATTTTATTTCTATTTTTCATTAGCATCACTTTCCTCTTGTGGCTCTTATTTTGTATATTCTTCTTTCTCTTCATAAATAGGGACCTATCAATGCATGCCATCTTTGTGTAACTATTGAGAGTGATCTTCATCCACTCTGACATTCACACTTTCAACTATTTTTTGTAACCTTTGATTGTAGCACTTGTAGGATTTTCTTGTAGATGAATAACCCAAAAATATTCCTTCATTAGACCTTGTCTCAAATTTACCCAACGTATCTTCATCCCTTTTTATAAAGCATCTACTTCCAAATATTTTAAAATATTTCATAGATGCAGGTCTACCTTTCCATAACTCATATGGATTCTTATCATGATTCACTCTTAACTGTGCTCTATTGATAATGTAAACAATGGTTTGAACTACTTCCTTCCAGTATCTATCAAAAAAATTGGCTTCATTCAACATTGTTCTAACCATGCCTTGAACTATTCTATTCTTTCTCTCAATAACTCCATTTTGTTGAGGTGTTCTAGCTACAAAAAAAATTCTTCTAATTCCATGTTTTTCAAAATACTCATTAAATTCATGTGAAGTGAATTCTCCACCTCTATCTAACCTCAAACATTTAATTCTTGAACCAACCTCATTTTCAACCATAGCTCTAAAAAATTTGAACCTTTCTAAATTTTGAGATTTATCTTTAAGAAAAGTTACCCATGTCACTCTTGAATAATCATCTATTAATAACATGAAATACCTTTCTCTACTAATGCTTTTGGTTCTTGTTGGTGCACATGAATCTATATGTATCAACTCCAGGGGATTTGAACTTGAATATACTTTTGAATTGAAACTGAACCTCATTTTCTTTCCTTAAATGAATTCTTTACAAAGAGTGTTTGTTAGTTTTCCAATGTTGGGCATATGTATGACATCATTCTTCTTGTTGACCTTCACAAGATGGTCAAATTTAATGTGACCCATCCTTTTTTCCATAACCAACTTTCATAAATTTGACCTAGTAGACACCTTCCACTTTTCACTTCATTTAGATGGTATAAATTACTACTTGTTCTTCTTTCCTCGACAACATGTCTACTAGATTTAGCTTTCCTCATCTCACATCCACTAGCATGAAATAAAATATTATATTCTTTTTCACACATTTGACTAACACTAAGAAAGTTATGTTTTAACCCTTCTACATACAACACATCTTGAGCATTAGTCTTACCATCTATGCATAATGTACCTTTTCCAGTTGTCTTAGTAGTAGTATTACCACCAAACTTGACTATACCACCATTACATTTCTCCAAACTAGTGAAATTTCTCTTATCTCTAGTTATATGAATAGCGCAACCACTATCAATCACCCAAGGATTTCCTTGTTCTTTGGCATGAAATTTTGTTTGAACTAACATCAATTTTTCATTCTTCATCCCAGTATTCTCTCTCCAATACCTCTTAGGTTTTTTCTCCTTTTCCTCAAAACTTTGTGTATATTTTTTCTTCTCTACAAGGGGTGCAAATTCTTTCTTTCAACTAGCATGATCATGAGAAAATATAGTTTTCTTAGTAGGAGTAAACATATTTCTCTCCTGTCTAGGAGACTGTATGAACTTCTATAAAACTTAGCAATGATCCCATAGTTATTACAATTATAACATACATCATTTAGAGCCCTTAAAGAAGAAAAATGATTCTTCCTTACAAAATTATGTCTATCAATTCTCAAAGGTCTAATCCTATAATCTATATCTTTATACCCATACTGATTACATGAAAAATAATAACCATAAAAAGCATAAAGGAACCTATTTTTCTTGTATGTTGGGCTCTAAATCTCCTTTTTGGACTATGCACCTTGATGAATCCATCATTTTATTTCTTGAGTTCTTCAATCTTCTTATCCTTCAAGGACCCTTTAGGCTTCTTAGAATCTTCATTGCACTCTTTCTCATTCTTTGTATCAAACTTCTCTTCAACTTTAAAGCTATCATATAAATTTATGGATGCATTGGTAGTGGGGCTCCTTCCTTTCTCAAAACCCAAACCAAATTTCTCTTTTGAAGAAATCTTTTCTAAGTTGATCAATTCATCATGTATCTTAGAACCACCTTTGAGCCTTAAACCTTTTTCTATAATTTCTCTATCCTTTTCAAGGTATTTTCTCAAAGAAACAATTTCAACCTATAGCTTTTAACATTCTTCTACTTTGTTTAAATCTAGATTAGTCATCTCTTTAATTCTATTTGACTCTTCCAACTATAGCTTAAGGTCTACAATAATTTTTTTCATATTCTTTAATCCTTAAATTTTAATTTTCATTTTGTTTTCTTGTATCACTAAAATATTCTAACACATAAACTAGTTCATCTTCCAAATGAACCTCACCTTCTTCTTCCTCTTTAGAATATTCACATTATTTAATTTCTTTAGCCATAAATGCAACTTCACTTGCTTCACAATCTTTACTTGTAGAGGAGAAATCATTTGAAGAACTAATTTCTTTTTCCACATAAAGACTTATTTTTTCCATGGTTCTTTTTATATTTGTAAACTGTTTGGCTCTTGGAACTACCTACATTTTTCTTTTAATTCATTGGAAACATTGAGGCATAATGTCCTACTTCACCACAATTAAAAGATTTGAAAGGAAGCTTACCTTTTTATTTTCCAATGCTCTTCTTTAGCTTTTTGACAAAGTTTTCTTCTTCTTAATTTAAGTTGATGTCAGATTCTGAATCTTCTTTAATCTTCTTGGTTTTGGAGGTATTGAATGTAGCTTCAAATTTTTTTGATACAGTATTATCATTCTTATTTCATTTGCAGTTAGGGACCAAAATAATTCATTTATAAAATATGTATCTAGATATTAAGCTTCTTCTATTGCAAAGACCTTAGAACCAAATCATTGTGGGGGTGACCTCAAGAACTTTTTTATAACAAACTTTTTTCAATAGTCTCACCCAAACCTCTGATTGTATTCACTACCTCATCTACTCTAAGCATATATGATGCAAAATTTTCTTCATATTTCATCTTAAGAGTCTCAAAATTTCCTCTATAAGTTTGCAAATTTTCTTGTTTAAATTTAACATCTCCCTCATAGATACTTTGCAATTTCTCCCATACTTCTTTGGAAGATTTACAATGCACAAATTTTACTAATTTGGTATTGGTTAAACCACATAGAATAACATTTTTAGCTTTGGCATTATTTTCACAAGCTTTCTTAACAGCTACTATTGGCCTCCTCTAATGGGTCAATAACTAAGCCCTTAAAGCTATAATGCAAAGATTAGATATTTGCACTAAGTAGTTATCTTGCTCATCATGAAGGTTTATTTCATTTTCAACCTAGGGACATGAAATTGAAATGGGTCAACATTGTTTGTGCACTAGGATTCAACTATAGTCATCCTTATCCTATAATTAGAAAGGAAATAGTACTAAAAGTAAAATGCTTGAAAGGAATTAACATAAGTACTGAGCATGAATCAACAACTAAACTAAACTGAAATAAATGGCATAAACAAAAATATCAGAAAATAGGTACGAAGTTACTCCAGATGTCTACATTGGCTACAGGAATAGACATAGAACAGAGTTCTAATATCCACAGGAACAAACAATTGCTAAGACCATAACTAATTACTAAACATAAAAGTAACTACTAAACTAAATGGATGGAATTCTCACCAAGTGGGTCCCCTTGAATGAGTCTTCCCTAAGCTAATTCAAATGCTACAAACCAAAGTATCATTTTATTCATTGAAAAAATTGTTACATCATAATAGCAACATGACTGTATTCCTTGAAAATGAAAATGCAAGTACAATATTAGAACATCCAACCAACTAAAGTAGAACATCTGATCATTATTTATAAAAGGAAATATTCTAATTAACCCTAACTAATTGGGTAGTTGACTCCATCAGAATACGAGGGTGCCATTTATTAAAATCATGAAGAAGAGGAAGGAAGTTATGCATGCACAATACATTTGGTCAAACCAGTCTTTCCTTGAGGATCCAAGATAGCAACACCTCCTAAATCTACTCAACTAATAGAAATGGTCATTAAAGGTAAGTGAAAACTTCCACACGAGATAGGAGTTTTCCTCCATTGACCTCTGTAATGTCCATCTTGTTGACTTCTTTGGTAACTGACTAGTTGGCATGAAGTTCTTCCACCTTGCAAGCTTCATTTATATCTGCATCTTAATGTGAACCTTCATATAATGACATTAGTGTGCATAAGACAATTATATATCCATAATCACCTTAGAATAAGATTCATTTAATCACATGTAAGATTAATATAAATATATCACATAGTAGGTTAATCATCAAAAGTTACACGGATAAGTTCATGCTCAAAGTTCGTAAGTTTAGGGAAATAACATAAAGAGTATTAGTAACCAGGTGTTAAAGTCCCATAATGACAAAAACAAACATATGATAAACCCTATAAAAATAAGCCATTATTTGGACTCATCATCTCCCCCCAACCTAATGATCTATTGGTCCTCCAGTAGAGAAAACTCAATTCCTTTTCCTTATCAAAGCCCTGAATGTTGTTTGCCCTTGATCAGTTTTTTCCACTTCTGAATTTTGATCCCAATAAAACCCCTGCTTGCTTTCTAGTTTGCCCCACCTTTTACTCTCTATATCTACATTATATTGATAGGTTCTTTATTCTGGTACTAGCCACAACATAATAGATGGCTAAAATATCAATGAGAGCCAATAGTGCTGCTTGATCCTCCCAAGATGTATATACCTGATGCTTCACCTACAAGTTGCATAAAAGTTTGGAGGGAATGGGGTTCAGTCTATTTTAACTTATCTAGCAAATCATTCCATCTCTGTGATATATATTCCAATACCGTCTTTCCTATAGTAGCAGCTACCTGCTCATATTCTAGGTATGCTTCCTCCCTAGAAGGAATGATCCTCTTTTTGTACTCTAGAATATAAAGAATTTTGTGCCATGTGTAGTAGATATATCTAGGATTGCTTAATTCAACTCTTAGAGATAGTGGGTATGGAGTTCTCTTTCTTTGTATATCTTAAATTGTTTCCCCTCGCTAATTTCATTTTGAATCCATGAGATTAATTCCCTCAAGTGAATATCCCTAATGTATAGTAATTAATTCCATTCGTGGTCATTGGGAACAACATAGTTGTGCAAATACAATTCACATAGTAAATTTTTAACTTCAAGAGGGGAGGATTGGTAAGCTTGGAAATTTTTGTTTGAGGTTTCAATGGAAGGGTTTAGATTGGAAATGACCCTTGACAAATTAAAATAAAATGATGCTCCTTTAAATTTAATGCATATACCCGTGGGGGAGTTCTACATGTGATAATTTGTGGTACTAGAGCCACCACATTGTCTAACTTATCCTTTAGTGCAGTAATCTCTACATTCTTCTCCTCAATTTCTTCACTTTTCTTATTGATATCTTCCTATAGCTTGAGTTTTTATTTATTCCATTTTTCTTATTTCTCCTGCATTTCTTTCCATAATTAGAAGGCTATCGATGCCCATGAAAAAGTAGGAGGTTTGTGTTTTTCTACTAAGATATTCCCTTGCATCAGTTCACAATGTTCAGTTTGCTTGTTTGCACTGGTTCTTGATGTTCAACTTGCTATGTTTATAGTGTCTCCTAGTGTTCAACTTGCTCTACAACAACAACAGGTTTTTCTAGTCCTACATTTTCCTACTTCTCAGGAGCTTCTACCTCCTTCCTAGGTTTCTCTCTTAGTATATGGCTCCTTTTTAGAGGCACACCAGTAGCAAACTCAGCTGGTTTTGATTTATTTGTAGGAATTTTTCTTTTCCCACTGGCTGCAAGATGATCAATGTCTTTAGTTTTATGTTTCCTCGAGCTAGGATTTACCTTTCCTAGTTTTTGCTTCTTAGCCTTCCTTTTGCTAATTTTTAATTTTCTCATTTTTGCTTCCTCCTTTCGAGTAGCATCCCTAGTGTAAATTTTGGTTTTAGGGAGAAAATTGACATTAGGGTCTGAAGATGAACTATCTTCATGTGTAAGCTCAGATTCAGAGGAACTAATTTCTATTGCAGGTTCTGTTGCAGGAGAGTTTGTGCTAGGGTTTTCCCCAGAAGTTGAAGCTACAGGATGTGATTTTAATAACCCCCTCATCCCCACTAACCCTATGAGTTAGGGGTTTACCTCTAGGACCCATATTTTCTAATTCAAATTTCTTAATGTTCAAAAACTCATCCCATGACATATTGGACACATCTTGCAAAGACTTTTCTACCAAAAATTTAATCAAACAATGATGGGAAACATAGTTTTCCCTACCTTTTTATGTCTTAGTGGCCATGATTGCAAGAAGATTGTACAAGATGTTTGGAAAATTCATCCTCATGCCATATCTCACATGATTCATAAGCTTGAAATGTACAAAATGAAGACAAGATTGGTGACCTTCACAGGTAATGCATTTGATAATGTAAACATCAACTTATTTCCATTTTTTCAAAAAATTATTGTTCCTTGTTTGTCTATAACAAGTGGAGGATCACTAGGTTTGGTGAATTCTACTCTAGCTGATCTAGCATCCCTAGAAGCAAGGTAGGGTTCTCCTTCAGTAGGAAAACCTAACACTTCAGCAATCCTTTCTTCAAGGGCTATAACTTTTAGTCCTTTCACTATTGCCTCACCATTAGAAAATATTTGTGCAAAATCTCAAGCAATGTCATTATTGAAGCTATTTAGCTTCAAAAAGTAATCTATCCATCCATAATTTATAAACTCAAGTTGACAGAGTGCATCCTGTAGAATTACCTAGTGAACTATTGGTTCATTTCTGATTAACTAACCTCCCATTTCCTCTACTCACACTCTGGAAAACGCTTTTGCAAAGACTTCTTTCCTACAATCCTTCTTCTAAAACCCCAACTTCTCTTCTACTTCCTACAACTCTCACCATTACTAATGCCAATATCATATGACTTCTCAATTTACCTTTTTAGTGGCATTATGATTCCAACTAAGGTAGTAAAGAAGACATAAAGGAGGGGTATCATCAAATAAAATGGTGGTGGCTTAGTGTCATATCATGCATGTAAGATGTCACTTCAATTACATCATTTTAAAAAAAAATTCATGCTAGCACATGAAATATGATTAATGATATGTATTACACATGGGTTCACACTCTCCCCAACCTAAATAAAAGTATGGTTTTGCATAGGCTGGAATGGAATTATGATGTAACAAGGCATACGATAGGATTTTCTATGTGACATATCAATATTAAAGTACAATAATTAAACAAATACATGTAAGGTAATTAATATGCATTAAGTTGTTATGCACGTACCTAAAAAGTTGGAGTGTCTTTTCCAAAGAATGTGGAAGGAAGTACTAGTCATCAAAAAAGTACAATTGAGCTATTAAATGAAGTGATGCTAGAGTAAATTAATGGTGGAATGATGGTGAAGTGGTGTTGGAGTGATGGAAGAGAGAGAAGGGATGTAGACGAATGGGTGGACCATAGGTTTATTGATGGATAAGTTAATGCCCACAAAAAATGGAAATATTTATTATGATTGCATGCGTACCTTTGACTAGTCAGAAGGATGGACACTAGGTTCACTTCCTTTGGCTGTAGGAACTTCAGAGTTCTGGTATTTAATAAATTACTACATGAACTCTTGTTTTGAAACTGATTTATGGTATAACCTGAGATGATGGCCATTGACTAGGAGCTTGAACCTTATATGATCAATTGTTGTAAGCTAAACAACACCATTGGGGAAGACCTCTCCAATATCATATGGTCCCAACCACTGGGTTTGAAGTTTTCCTACATTGTCTTTATACCTAGAATCATAAAGAAGTGCCCAGTCACTTGGTTGGAACTTCTTTTCTTTGATGTATTTATCATGCCATCTAACTCTCTAGTTTTGCACCATCTCAACATGGTGGAGAGTTGATTTCCCCATCTCATCTAAGGCATTTAGTTGCATAACCCTATCCTTCTATGCCTCAAATATATTTATTCCAAGGTCTAGTGTTGTTCTAATAGTTTTGTGTTCAAACTATATAGGCATCATTATTGTTTTTCCATATAATAGTTCAAATGGAGTAAAGCTAGTAGTGGTTTTCCAAGTGGTTCTGTAGACTTAGACAGCTTCTAGCAGCCTATTTGCCCAATATTTTATGTGGATTACTATTGTTTTGGTCATAATAGATTCTATTTCCCTATTTGTTACCTCAGACTACCCATTGTCTTGAGGGTGATAAGGTGTGTATTTTCTATGCTTGACATTATACTAATTCACCAATGCTATGCCAAGAGTGGATGTGAACTAAGCCCCTTGATCTGTGACTATTTCTCTAGGAAATCCATAGCATGTGAAGATTTCTTCATAGAGGAATTTTACAACTTTATTGTCCCTAGCATGTTTCATGGATTTGACCTCAACCCACTTAGTCACATAGTACAAACCAAGATGTAATATTTTCCATTTAATGATGGATCAATTGGACTTACAAAATCAAGTCCCAATTTATCAAATGGTATGATAACTACTTGAGGGTATAGAGGCATATCATCTAATTTAGTTGGTTGGCCCATCCTTTGACACCTATCACATTTCCTAATGTACTTGCTTGCATCCTTATGAAGTGTAGGTCAATAATACCTTGTATTGAGAATCTTCATGGTTGTTCTTTTAGCTGCAAAGTGTCCCCCACAGGGTTCATTATGACATGCATGTAGTATATTATAAGTTTCATCCTCTCTTACACATCTTCTCATCACATGATCTGGTCTAGTATAGAATAAACAACCTGCTATCCATGAGAATGGAATTTTTTTATCAATAAGAATCCTTCACTCTATTGGAGAGAAATGAGGGGGAACTCTTCCTATAACTAGATAATTGACTATATCTGCATACCAAGGTGTGTGCACACTGATGGAGAAAAAAAATTCATCAAGAAAGGAGTCATCAATGGCTTGAGTGTCCTCTGATGTAGTCAATTTGGAGAGAAAATCTGCCACAACATTTTCCTTAACTGGCTTGTCTATAATGGTGATATCAAATTTTTGCATTAACAACAACCACCTTGCTAACCTTCCCAAAATCAATGGTTTGTTCATAAGGAATCTTAGGGTTGCATGGTCTATATGGAAAAACATTTGATATCCTATGATATAATCCCTAAACTTGTTGAGAGCATTAATGACTGCCAACATCTCCTTCTCTGTCAAAGTGTAGTTAAACTCAACTCCTTGTAGGTTCTTGTTGACAAAGTATATTGCATTCTCTATTGCTCCCTCTTTTTGTCCCAAGACATCCCCTATAGTATAATCAGATGCATCTGTATGAATATGGAAAGAAAGTCCCCAATTAGGGCCTTTGAGCATAAGAGCATGGGTTAATTATTTTTTAAATCAAAGAATGCTTTATCACAATCCTCTGTCCACTGGAACTCAACATCTTTAGTTAAAATATTATAAAGTGGTGCTTCCATCTTACTGAAATATTTTATGAAGCACCTATAGTATCTTGCATGTCCCAGGAAAATTCTAACATCTTTTTTCTTGACAAGAATAGAAAGACTAGTGATTACCTCAATTTTGGCTAGGTCCACTTGAATTCCTTTCAGAGAGATATAATGGCCAAGGACTACTCCTTCCTACATCATCATAAAAAAAATATCACTATTTAAGGAAAGATTAAGGTCCTCACATCTTTGCAAAACCTTTCTTAGGTTTTCTAATGCTTCTACAAAATCAACACCATAAGTAGTAAAATCATCCATGTAGATCTCCATACAATCATGTGAAATATTTGAGATTATACTAATAACTACTGTTTGAAAGGTTGTAGGTGCATTGCATAAACCAAATGGAAGTACTAAATAGGAATAAGTCCCCCAAGGACACGAAAAAGTTGTATTTTCCCGATCTTCAAGTGAAATCTACATCTGATTATAACCATTGAATCCATCTAAGGAAAAATACTACTTACCTACAAGTGAATCCAATACTTGGTCTATAAAAGGAAGGGGAAAGTGATCCTTTTTGGTGGCAGAGTTTAGTTCTCTATAGTCAATACAAACTATTCATTTACCTCCCTTTGTAGGCACAATTACTAGAGGGGAAACCCATTGGTTTTCTGAGATAGGGTAGATAAATCTTGCATCCAATAACTTCTATAGTTCCCCTTTCCCAATCTCCCTCATTGCAATTTTGATTCTCGTTTGTGGTTTCCTTGTTGGTGTGTAGTCATCTCTAATGTAGATCATGTGAGTACAAATTTTAGGATCTAATCCTTTCATTTCATAGTAATCCCATGCAAATGCATGTTGATGCAACTTTAACAGATTATTCAGGGACAACTATTGCTCTCAACTAGGCTTGCTAATAATATTCAAATGTTTCCCATCTGAAACTTGTACTTGTGTAGTCAACTCAATCATGGTTGTTTCACCGATGCCTAGAATTTTTAGTTCATGTAGACTTAACATTGTATGAAGCATATATATTACTGCAAGAAATTTAGGTGTAGAAGCTGGCAGAAGTATCTATAAAGGACATGTAGAACTCAATTCATGAGTGGGTGATTCTTCATTCACTTCAAAATGGTTTTGAATTACATGGGATAATATTTCATCCTCATCTTGAAGCTACACAAAAGGACTTCTACCCATCATCAAGAGTTGTGCCATTGAATTGACCTCCTCGGCCTCTTCTCCAACATGTGGCTAGATGGGGTTGTCTACATCATGGGATGGTTGATTAGGAGGATAAATGACAAGATTTTTAGTGCTTCTTCCATCAAAAATAGTCATGTCCCCTGACTGAAATCCAATGTAAGCATCTACTATAGCTAACCATGTTCTTCCCAGAATAATGGGGTACCCTCCTAATGTAGCTTTAAGGGAAAGGACCATAAATTTTGTTGGATATTCCTAGGAGTCTAGAGTAACAACAAGGTCTTCTACTATACCATCTGGTTTGAAAGTGGAGCTATCAACAAGCTATAGGATAGTAAGAGTAGGTCTCATATTTGTAACATTCAATTGCTACATATCCTTTGTCATCACATTGATAGCTTCTCCCAAGTCTATTAGAGCATTCATTGTACTTGGATTCCATTTATAATGACTCCAACTACAGGACTACTTGGGTTAGTATATTTAGGAACAATGAATTTCTCAAGCATGATATCTTCCAACTACCCCACCACATGAATGTTAGTGGGGTCCTTATTTTTCCTTCTTGGCTTTTTGATACATACTTCCTTAATTGCCTTACTATATATGGGGGTATATTTTATGGCTTGGAAAAAAGGTATCTTGACACATATGTTTTTCAACTGATCCAAAATATCAAAGTTTGTTTCTTCCCTTTCTTCATTTTGTTTAACAACCTCTAACCTTTGAGGAAATGGTGGGTCTTGATCAAACTGTTGAAATGGTTCAATATTCTTGGGAACACTTGACTATACGATAAATTTTGATGCTCCTCTTCTTACACATGAAGATTTGTGATAATAGGAGATGGAAAGTAGGTTCCTGAATGCAAATGAATATCGTTCACACTCACAACATATGCAAGAAATTGATTAGGATCTATAGAGTATAGTTGTTGCTACTGTGGTTTGTTATTTGGGTTAGGTGTGGGTTGAGCTGGTAATTGAGTATGTCTAGGTGTGCTAGAGTTTGAGTTAGGAAGAGGAGGAATTATGGTAGGTTTGTGAGGTTGTGGAGGTAGCTACATGTAACCAATTGCCTATTTTTTCCATTGTTCTCCTCCCCTCCATTGGGATGTCTATTGCCAGTTTCCTAGAGGTTGCTACCAATTCCCCTAGAATTGTTGCCACTGAGGTGGAGAATTTTGGTAATTGGGCCAATTATTTGGAGGGTTATTCCAAGGCTGAGGTGGATAGCCTCCAAATTTTTATGGGTATGGGGGTTTCCATTGATTACTGGACGCATAATAATTCAAATAAGGTGCACTAAAAGATAATGGATCTAGTGGAATACCTTGTCTTGGAGCCCATGGCCTTCTTTGTGCAATGTAGTAAACTCGATCATCATCACCCTAGATTGGCTTGAATTTTGGTGGAATCTACTTGCTATCAATGTTGGCTACCATTTTAAATCTATAGTCCTTTTTCCTACAATGAGAACAATATTCTACCAACATTGCCTCTATCTCCTCATGTTTCTTCTTTGATTGAAGTGTATCTAGCTGAGTGGCCATAGATAATTTTTATGATATCATGCTTGAAATCTTCCAGTAAATGAGTGATTTCCATCCTTGAAACTCCATTAGTGGAGGATTTACCCATAGCATATTGGTAACCTCCTTCTTTCTTTATAGCTACCCTAGAGTAATTCTAACATATCTTCTTAATATCATCCTAGGGAAATTGGGTGATATCTCCTCCTCCTATCAATTCCAAAGCATCAATGTAATTTTCATTGATCCCCCTAAGGAAGAGAAACTTTTTAGATTCTTCATTGAGTGCATGATGTGGGAATTTCTGTAGACAAAAAAGGAACCTTGAAATATAGTCTTCCAAACTTTCATCCTCCTTCTACTGCATCCTGAAGATATCATCTCCTCTCATATCACTTCCTCTACAATATTCTTTATACTTGTCAAGAAACTTTTCTTTCATATCATCCCAAGTATCTATAGTATTCCTACCTAAGCCCATAATTAATGCAACATCCTTCAAGGTAGTAGGAAAAAAATTAAGCCCATGAGCATTAGTAGTGTAATCATAGCTTTTGAAGAGGATATAAAATTCAAACAAGAAAGTGTCAAGGTCCTCTGTTATAGGCCCATAGAATTTAGGAAGAAATGAAGAAGGGATCATTTATTGAGGTTATCAACTTCATTTTTATGAGTGATAGGAAATGAAAAATTTGGATGATTAGGTCTATTTGGATTTTGGCCAGCCATAATTGCTTGATGGACTATCAAAGCAAATGGATTCTCAATCAGGTTTTGGGCAACTTGCTCTTCAGAGGAAGTTTCAGAACTAGCCAAATTAGGAAATGCATTAGCAAAAGGATTTTCCTCCTCTTCTACTTCATCGCTTGGTAAATTTTGAAACTCAACTAGCTGGTTATCAAGATTAGGGTCATTAGGAAGGAATCTCCCATGAGCATCTCTTCTTCTCCCTCTATGCATCCAGTATTAACTCAGTATCAGTTGACTCACACAAAGAATTGGTGAAAGAATAGCAGATCATTACTTTTCTCAAATGAAATGTATGCTAAGAACAAACTTCAGAGATACTAAAACAAGAAGAAACTTGAAATGAATCTAAAGAACTTCCTAGTTTGATACCATCCCTAACAATGATGCCAAAAATGTTGGCCTCCTCTAATCCAATTCAATAACTAAGCCCTTAAAGATGCAACTTAGAGATTATATATTTGCACTAAGTAGTTATCTTTCTCATCATGAAGGTTCATTTCATTGTCAACCTAGGGACATGAGCTTGAAATGGGTCAACATTGTTTGTGCACTACGATTCAACTCTAGTCATCCTTATCCTATAACTAGAAAGGAAGCACTATTGAAAGTAAAATTCTTGAAAGGAATTAGCATAAGTACTGAGCATGAATCAACAACTAAACTAAACTAAAATGAATGATAGAAATAGAAATCTTAGCAAACAGACAAGAAGTTACTATGTTTTCCTTGGCTATAGGAACATACACAAAACAAAGTTCCAATGGCTACAGGAACAGACAACTGCTAAGATCATAACTAATTACTTAACATAAAAGTAACTACTATATTGAATGGATGGAATTATCACCAAGTGGGGTCCCCTTGAATGAGTCTTCCCTAAGCTAACTTAGATACAACAACTCGAAGTATCATTTTATTCGTTGAAAAAATTGTTATATCATAATAGCAACATGATTGTATTCCTTGAAATTAAAAAAATGTAAGTACAATATTAGAACATCCAACCAACTAAAGAGGAACATCTGATCATTATTTATAGAAGGAAAGCTTCTAATTAACCCTAACTAACTGGTCAGTCGAATCCATCAGAATAGAAGGACACCATTTATTGAAATCATGAAAAAAAGGAAGGAAGTTATGCATGCACAAGACTTTTTGTCAAACCATTCTTGCCTCAACGAGGATCCAACATAGCAACACCTCCTAAATCTACTCAACTAATAAACACGGTCATTTAAAGGTAAGTTACAACTTCCACACAAGCTGGGAGTTTCCCTCCATTGACCTTTTTAATGTCCATCTTTTTGACTTCTTTGGTAATCATCCAGCTAGCATGAACTTCTTTCACCTTGCAAGCTTCATTTATATCTGCATCTTAATGTGAACCCGCATAATGAAATTAGCATGCACAAGACAATTGTATATCCATAACCACCTTAGAATAAAATTCATTCAATCACATGTAAGATTAATATAAATATATCACATAGCAGGTTAATCATCAAAAGTTATAGGGATAAGCTCATGCCCAAATTTCATAAGTTTAGGAAAATAGCATAGAGAGTATTAGTAACCAGGTTTTAAAGTCCAATAGTAATAACAACAAACATATGATAAACCCTATAAAAAATGAGTCATTTTTTGGACTCATCAGCTACATCAATAGGAGTAGTTTTCAGTTCAATATAACCATCTACAATAGATTTCCATACATTAAATCCACTATGGGTTAAAAATAAGTTTCCATTTTTTCTTTCCAGGAAGCATAATTTATTCCATCAAACAATGGAGCTTTGTTTGAATTAGATTCTTCTTGCCCAGCCATAGCGTTCTTAAAGCTAGATATACCTTAAGTTGATTAAACTTTCTTCAAGGAACTAGAGCTCTGATACTAATTATTGAAAGAACACCAATGCATTGAGAGGGAGGGTGAATCAATGTATACAATTTTTTAACACATTAAAACAACACATAAGAAGATAGGTCGGATATACATGGAAAACCCTAGAAGGGAAAAAAACATTTGAGAAAATTTGCTTGAGTCTACTGTTCAAATCCAACCTCACAATCAAGGATAGTACATGTGTTTTGTAAGCACTCACTTATAGGTACATTGGCACCCAAGAAAATATTTTGAGGCACCAACCTCTTGACACACTACACACCAAAGACAATGTTTTGAGACACCAACCTTAAGGTACACTACACACCTGATTGAGCACCAACCCAATCTTTTTGAGGCACCATCCTCTTACAACATTACAATTCATATGTGCAAAATATTGGTTCTCCTTTAACTTGAGAATTCACCTCTTTCACCTCTATTCTACAACACACACATACACCCTCTCACAATTCACACTTCTCTGCCTTAGCCATCCAACCCTTAGTCGTTCAACTTTGCCCACTTAGCTTCTCCATTAACTCAACTCTCCTCAAGCCAAAAAAAAAAAAAAAAACCACTGACATCATTCAATACAATTGCTATTTTTGGCATCTTTCAATCTTAGTCTTTGTTTTGCATTGAATTTCATACCCCTATATACTCGATCTTGTTCCAAATATGATGTATTTTTTATTCTTAGCAACTTGCAAACCTTAGATCAGATACACATTAAATGATATTTTTGGCACAATTGATCTGTGTCTGATATTCTAATCACCTTTTCTTTTATGCAGATGTCTATATATTTCATCACCAATAAAGTTAAGTAGTTGGAGCAGTTGATCTAGTTAAATTCATCCTCTATGTTGGTTTATGGCTAGTTCCACTGTTTAGTTGTTGCAAAATCAGATCTTGAATATTGGTCATTGATATGTTCTCTTTGTGCTACAATTTGATGATTCTCCTTTAACTGTTTGAACTTTAAAACATGATTGTTTGATTAAGTTCTTTGAAACTAGCACTATAGATCTCCATTGCATCATATATACCTATTACTTTTCTGCTTTGGTCTCAAAAACTATTTTTGTAATGTGAAGGAGATGTGTGATGCAATGAGAAGCTACTAGCTATCATTCTAGACATGTGTCAGTATATCACTCTTATATCGATTAATCACAACTACATTTGCATTGAAGAGAAGATAAATGTGATACATATAGCCTTCACAACACAATAAACACTTGCTATTTTTTTCCCTAGACACATGCCCTTATATCTCTCTATCGTAAATTTGAAATAGAGGACCCACTAGCTTTCCATCACATATTGCAAGTTTTCCTTGTGCTTAGAAAATGAAAAACATGATGGAAAGGAACTGAGTGATGCAATCAATTCTTGCCACATGTTGTCATATTACACTCCCACAGGCCTAAGCTGAGGACCCAACATTTCTCAGTGGGCTAGCGGGATGCTGCCATTTGTCCCTCTTGATGTCATACTCCACTAACATCACATATCGCTTCTTTCCTCATGCAGGGTAATTCACAACAACGATGTGAATTACTTATGTGATGCAATCATAAACCACCACCTATCTTTGTGATATCACCTGCCACTACCATCGAACATCACAAAAAGCTTATGCCAAGGTGAACTTCAAAATGCAATGTGAAGGACCATTGTGATGCAATTAGAAATTGATACATACCCTTTGATCTACATCGCACCATCAGAAATATGATCATATAGAATCCTTGATGCCTACATTGTTGTTGTATTGTATTTATATGTAAAGTCAGATAATATATATTAAAAAAACTAATGGGTTGTGAGTCCTACATCTTGGTCTCCACATACATATCACATATTCTCAAAGAGGTGTCATGCCCTTGTTCTAAAGTAAATTAACACAATATTATTTAGTGATAAATTTGGGGAAGTTTCATGTGTTTTGGGATACTGCTTGCCTCAATTTTTATTATATCATTTCTTGTTCCTAATCTATTTAAGAAATAAAACTCAAGGAATTCCCCTCTTGGTATGAAAAATCCTAAAAAATAAAGGAGATATCCATCCTTATATACTAGTATTTTCTTGTCATGACCCTTTCTATCACCTTTGATGGTACACCCTTATCCTTAGGTGTTAGTGAAATTCATTAGAATATTTGGAGTCACATGTCTAAAAAATAATGAAATGGCAGTTACATTATTAGGGGTGTAAAGTCTTAGTTTATACATTGTGAGCTCTTTACTGACAAAGAAAAATATTTCTCCTCCAAGTGAAGTGCGACAACTTTGATGAAACATACCTAGTTTAAAAATTAAGAGGAAAAAGTTAATCATGGAGAGGGGAAGACATTATAGAGGTATCCAAGAAAGAGAGGATAACACATATCATGTAGGAAAGGAGGATAAATGAAGAGCATGATTAGAACAATATTTATAAGTATGTTGATTAGACCATCCCTATACTTGAGCATGAGGTTCCCATAGTTCTATTATAAATGATCCATTCAATGATTTGAGGGATCAATATTAGTACACCTCTAATGGATCCACTAATAATATAATTAAGATTCAAAGGATAAGTTATATACATGATCACAATATGTAAATAAATGATTTTTTCCATTGATTTTTTAGGGGTATAGACAAATCTATTGATCCACATGTCCAAATATTAAGAATTATTGATTTGGATACTAGTGTGAAATGTTGGTTCTCATCTAACATATATCATTTCATATAGGAATAATGAAATTGAACGTAATATAATGTTTCATGATGCTAGTGAATTGATACAATTTAAAACTAATTACCATACGAGAGATATTAATCTATAGTTGGATTTATTCAACCAATCACTTGACAAAGACATCATGAATCACATAAATATATTGAGAATCAATATGCTCAATTACCAAACCAATCCTAGCTACATGCCTAGAAAATTAATCAACAATATCAAAACTAGGGTGGTTATATGTCATGCAATCAAAATTAAAGTAAAAACATAACCAAGTTTCCAAAAAACTAAATTGGAGAATCCCATTTGAAAGGTAAATGTAAAGATTCCCATCAACAATATCCTTTGGGAATGGAGAGAAATTTAGTAGTTGAATTTGTATGGAATCCCTAACTATCTAAATGACCTACCCCTAATGAAAATAGGGGTAAAATCCAAAAGTCCCAAGGAAAAAATCTAGGTACAAGAGAAGGACACTTGAGGAGATTCATCAACATCATGGATGAGTCTAGAAAAGACATGATGTTAAACATATTTTTTTAGTCCTTGGAGGAGTGTGCTCAAGAATGACACTACTATTTTCTGAATAGTAATATAACATGCAAGTATTTATGTACTATATAATGGACATAGGATGGATCCAAAAGTTGAAATCCATGGGGAAACATCAATAAAGATATAAATGAATGAGGTGATCTAGTATAATTTGATACTAGATTCATCATGATCATAATAATTTTTATACCCAATGTAAGGCTAAATGATTCAACGCACTTGGTATTATATTTCAACACTTTTGATGTTAATATTGGGTTTTTATTAGGAATAAAAATCTATAAAATTTAAGGGAAATATATGTAATCATATGATCAATATTGAAATCAATATGTAAGATTCAATAAAACAAATAAAAAGAGAAAATGTGAGGATGTTGTACCTCTAGATAGAAATGCACATCTCAGAAGCCCCTATCTATTGAGACTAAGTTGGATAAGATAATGGGAGTGTAGACACTTATTTCTCACCATCTCTTAACACAATACCATTACCCTTCCTAATTCCTATTTTCTAGTCCCCTTTTTATCCCCCCTCTTCATTTTCTACCATCAATAAACTAAATAATCTAGAACACTTAAATACATCCATTTCCATTGTCTATTTATCCTCTATAAATAAATAATTGAATCCAATTATTCTATTATAATACATTTATTTCTCTCATCTATTTTTATCATATGTATAACTATTTATCGAAAATAAATAAATACAAGAGCTACTTATATCCTCATCTACTAATGAGCCTCCATAACTCCTCTTGACTTTTCTTAATTAGTGAGGATTCTCCACTCATTTGAGTTATTCTTAATCATTTTTTCTAGATTAAATCCACACCATTATTGTTCTCACTAAAAATTCTATAAATCAACTCCTTGATCCTTGATTTTTGAAGATGCAAATGATTAATTTGTAGATATATAGCACCAATTCAAAAAAAAACCTACATTTCATTGAAGAGAACATCAAAGACATATGACATTTTCATTTGGTAATAGTTTCCTAATTTCACTTTGTTTTTGTATTCTTCCTTGCTCCATCTGAGGTATTATTTTATTCAAAATATGAATCTTATGTTTTTTAATTTTATATTTTGGTTTCCAAATCAAGGGAATACATCTCTAACACACCTAGTGGAATGTTGTCCCTTGTCTAATATCATTTTAATAAGGTTTCTATATCTTATTTTTTACAAGTTTTACATGGAGTTGTAGAATAGGGAAAGTTTTAGTTTAATTAATTTATCAATCTATTTTAATTTGACTATTTACCCCTATTTTACTTAAGTTAAAATAAAATCTTATATCTAGATCTATAGAAAAAAAATATCTATCAAGAAGAACAAAAAAAGTGTTTTAAATTGAAATCATAAGACACTTAAATTATAATATAAAATTCTAAAGAAACTCAAAAAATATCAATTTGTAGAAATCACAAAAGATATTAAAATGTTATCTCATCAAGAAATGAAAATTGAGGTTGAAAGGAATTTGGAGAGAGAATGGAGTCCTTTGTCTAGGATACTAGTACATCATGTAGATGTCCTCGTATCATGTTATAGCCCTTCACCAATCACTCTAGAATATTCTAGAAGGTATGGAAAAAACTCTAATAATCACTCTAACTTGTAAGAATAGAATTTGTAGAAAATTGAATGCAGTTTTTAAACTACTAGGTTTATTTTTTAGAGAAAAAAATCTATTTGGTGAAAATTTTAAATTTTAATGCAGTGGTACTTAAATTTCAAGGAAAAAATAAGAAGTAGGTGTCTGTTTGACCACCCTAACCACAATAAAATGATAATATTTTTTTCTAAGATTTTAGATATAAGTAGAGGACTCATGTCTCGATGTGATGCATATTTTTTTGTAATTTTTTTCCAAGTAAATAATTAATTATGATCTTTTTATTACAACTTTTAAAAAATATAAAAAACTTGCACGTCGAACCACCTTAACTTGGTCAAAACTTCATGAAATTATTCTTTTTTTAATCTTCTAGTATATGAAGCATAGAATGTGACGCATGTTTCAGATTCAAAAAATGTGATACCATTTGAAAGCTATAGATGTTTTTCAATTAGCCTATCAATCAAGACTTTAGTCGTAATTCAAATAGAAAATGAATAATTATTTTATTAAATAAATTCAAAGTAAAGAATAATTTATATTGGTGGAAAGGCTGAGAATCTCCTTTAAAAACCCTTTTCATTTCATTAATTAATTTTGGGTAAAAAAAAAGTCATCAGCCACATACCCTACAAATACCCATCATATCACCACTTTTTGGCCCATCGTGATCTTGCACATACCCTTTTTATAAATTTGCATTGAAACACATACAAACTAATGGAGAGCACAACCAAAAATGTGTGAAATTTTGTTACTTTTTCAAAAAAGCATGTCTTTGGGATGAAATGCTTGTCCAACCTTTGGGTTGGATGCCCAAGGTAAATCCAACCCAAAAGGTTGGTATTTCCTAATGCAAGCCATCATTTGGTGAGCATGAAATATGAATGATGACATTTTAGAATGCATTTTCTTTCTCTTTCTTTTTTTCTATATGTGTCTTTGTCTTTCTTTGTTAGTAAACTATATACATGAAATAAAAATTTAAGTTGACATTTACATATGGACATTTAATTTCTTAATAACCTTTTAAGTTATATTTTATGTATATAATTTTAAGATGTTTGAGAGTGGTTTAAGATCTCTTGGATTTATAATGCAAATTCTAGTTTTTGGAAGATCTTATAATTTTTCAGACTTAGTCAAATTTTAGTAATCAACAAGTTGTACCATCTTTCTCTGTCCACGTCACTCATTGTTTATTTCTTATGCTCTAGACCTCTCTCTCTCTCTCTCTCCCTCCTTCCCTCTCTACTCACTCTCCCTCACTCCCTCCTTCCCTCTCTACATCTCTCTATCTCCCCTCTCCCTCTCCTATCTTTATCTCTCAAATCTCTCTCTCCCCTCTTTCTATCTCTCCTTGTCCTCTCTCTACCTATCTCTCTCTACTTCTATCTATCTCACCTATCACTCTTTACCTCTCCCTCCCTCCCCTCTCTCTCCCACCCTCTCTCCTCTCTCTCTCACCTCTCTCTATATTTTTCTATCTCTTCTCTCTTTTAACTCTCTCCTCTCCCTCCCTACCTCTCCCTCCCTCTCTACTTCTCTCTATCTCCCCCTCCCTCTCTCTACCTACATCTCTCTCTCACCTCTCTCTCTCTCTCAATCCCTACCTCTCCCTCCATCTCTCCTTTCCTCTCCACTTATCTCTATCTTCCCTCTCCATCTCTCTATCTACCTATCCCACTATAACTCCCTATCACTCTCTCTCTACCTACCTCTCTACCTCTATCTCTCTGAGCTCCCTCTCTCTACCTACATCTCCTCCCTACCAATCTCTCTTATCTCTCTATCTCTATCTCTATCTCTATCTCACTCCTTCCCTCCACCTTTTTCTATCTCTCTCTCTTTATCTCACCCCTCTCTCTCTCACTCCATCTCTCCCCCTCCCTCTCTCCTTCCATCTCTACTCTCTATCTCCCCTCTTCCTCTCACTACCTACCTCTCTCTCCATCACTCCCTACCTATCTCTTTTTCTCTCCTTCCCTCTCTACTCTATCTCACCACTCCCTCTCCATCTATCCCACCATTCTCTCTCTACTTCTATCTATCTCACCTATATCTCTTCACCTCTCCCTCCCTCCCCTCTTTCTCTAATGTGTACCAATATGTGATATAAAAAGGGGAGGAAGGTGGGGATATTGAGAGAGAGAGGGAAGGAGGGAGGGAGAGGTAGAGAAGGAGAGATAGAAATAGAAACATATATAGGGAAGGAGAGAGAGAGAGGGGGGGGAGGAGGGAGGGAGATGTTGGGAGGGAGGGAGAGGTGATATAGATAGAGGTAGAGAGAGAGATAGTTCTCCAGCTCAAGGGAGAGAGTTAGATAAATAGATGGAGATAGTGAGAGAGAGGTGTAGAGCATAAGAGATAAATAATGAGTGAGATAGAGAGAGAAATATGATACAAATTATTGATTTTTTAAATTTTACCTCCTAATTACTAAAATTTGACATACTAATTACTAAAATTTGTCTTTCTAGAAAATTATAAGATCTTCCAAAAACTATAATTTGCATTATAACTCCAAGCGATTTGAAACCACTCTCAAACATATTGAAACTACATACATGAAATATAACTTAAAGATAAGAAATTAAATGTCCATTTGTAAATGTCAACTTAAAGTATAAATTTAAATGTTTATTTCATGTATATAGTTTCACTAATAGAGAAAGATAAAGACAGACATAAAAAGAAAGAGAAAGAAAATTTATTCTACACTTACCCTCATGAAAAACCAAACATATGAGTCCTATTTAATTAAAAGAAAGTTAATACAAAGAGAGGAATGTTTCAAAGAAGAAAGTTCAAAAACTTATTTTGAGAAGGGTGGATATATGACCCCTCATGTTTTTTCCTATCATGTTGGGGGAAAAGTGAAAATTGAATTCACCTATAGGAGAGTTTAGAAGTTATTTTGAGAAAATATAATTATAAATGTGAGAAAATATAATTATAAATGTAAGAATATTTATAATTTTACTATTCATTTTCACTATTCATTATTGCATTTTTTGAGAGTTCGTAGTGATCTTCAATACAAAATTCCATGTAGATGACACTATCGACAACCAAATATGGGTGAGCTCCATGAGAGATTTGAGCAAGGAGTGGTCCTAGGTGAGGTTAGTGAAAATTTTACTATTTTTTCTCCTTTTTCTAGCTTTTTACACTTCAGTGGTCCCACGACATATGTTTGCATCCAAAAAGCATGCTAATGTCCATCCAATGTGTGGTCATCCTGGGGAAATACATACCTTTGACCTACGATCTAGTGTCCATTCAACATACTAGCATCTAAGGACATAGTAGAGTAGGGAAATTAAAAGTTTTTGAGTTTTTAGAAAGAATAATGTAACAACCCTCGTGTTATATTGGAATTAGATAAATAAATTTAAATATCTTATAATCTAATGTTGAATGAGCAGGTGATATTGGGACATCATAAAATGAATGTGTTGTCTAAGGCATTAATAAATACATATGGTAAAAGTGTTGAATGGTTAATGTAATACAACATTTTTCCCAAATATTTGATATGGAATCTTGTTTTCATGACTATAAAGAAGGGAATTTGATTATATATTTTAGTGGATATATTCTAATTATAGTTTAAATGATGGATTAGGTGGTATTTATGGTCATTTTTTTATTGAACAAGCATGTTGGGAAGGAAAAATCAACTTGTATGTGTGGTAGTGGTTTAAAGTGAAACAAAAATATCCTTATAATCCTTGATATATGTGCATGAAGATAATTCTAAGAAAAATTCACAAGGATCCATGAAAAATTATTTAATAATAAACCACAATCAAAGGTTGTCGGGTGAAGATTGAATGGATATTTAATAATGAAAGTCCAAACCTTAATCAAAATATAGTAATAAAAAGTTGATATAAACCCTAATAAAATTTGAAGTGAATAATATGCAACCAAAATATCAAATGTACAAGGAATAAACCCTAAGATCAAAATCCCAAAGGTGTAAGATAATTCAAATTCACTAAAATGTATGAGAAAGCCTACTTTACATTAATATCTAGCTATTTAATTAAATGCAATATAACAAATAAATATTGCAACCTAGATAGTAGAATTTAGAGTGGTAATACTATAGAAACATACCAGTAATGTTTTACATAAATTAATAAAATAAAATAAGGTTATTTAGATCTAGCTCCTTGTCAATGTTGATTTGAACATGTTCAAGTGTTGCTAATTGATTCAACACTATATTAGAGCCTTAGATTCTACCAAACATTGATATCAAATTGCTAAAATGAATATTCCGTTCTTTAGGTCCTTTCATTCCCAAAAAAAAAAAGAACTTTGTCTATGGATTAGATCTCAAATCTATAGACTTAATTTAGTAGGTTTTGTGCTTCAAAATTTTGCTCACCTTGATGTTTAAACTTATAACAAACAATTTTCATAATTTAGAAACATCATTGTGTGTTTCCTAGCCAAAGATCTTCCTCTTTAATCAAACCCCATTTCTAATTCAATAGTTTTAAAAATTTTGTGCTTCAAAATTTTGCTCACCTTGATGTTTAAACTTATAACAAACAATTTTCATAATTTAGAAACATCATTGTGTGTTTGCTAGCCAAAGATCTTCCTCTTTAATCAAACCCCATTTCTAATTCAATAGTTTTAAAAATCTTCTAATACTATATGATCTAAAATTGAATGTGATTAATAATCATAATATTTAAAAATTATCTTTTCAAAACAATACCTTAACATAAAATATAAATATTTTTACTATTAAATTAATTCAATTCAAATTATTTTTAAATTTATAGTATTTACAAATTTGAAAATCAAATCCACAATTTTAAATCATCTCTTACAAATTTATAAAACTACAAAACAAATTCCAACCTTTTATATATTCTAAAATAAATTCATATTATTTTACTTACTTTCATAAAAAATAGCAATCAAGTCAAAGTAAGTACTGCCCACGCATTTTTCAAGTCTACGAATATATATCCTCAAAAGTATATCAATTAATGGATTTAAGTTATGGTACGGTAAAAAGCTAAAGCCAAAAGTTTTTCTTAAAGTTAAAAATGGCATTTTTTATATTTTTTAAAGTTAAGAATCAAAGAAAATACATTCAATAACTGGAAATTACCTACTTATTTTTTATAGAGAAGTTTTGATAACTTATTCATTGAATTCAATACTTATTAAATATAATAAGTTTTATTTATATAACTCTTTTTAATAGTAGACTTGAATTTTTTATAAACAAATTATGTTTTTATGGTAAGATCAATATTGTCATAAAAAATGACTTTGATAATCAAATTCTGTTGGTGGCTGTTTGATTGATAAATGCCTTCTGATTTAAATGTATTCTTACTCATCATATTATATTGGGTTTATTCAAGAAAAAACAATACCCCATCTATATAATCTTATTGGTAGAAAAAATACACCAATATGCCCATTACAGTGGATGCGTGCATTCTTATTTATTTACCGGAGCCTAAGCCTTTATCAACCAGGCATATAAACTCTACAATAATACAATCCTTGTAAGCAGACGACGACTTTCTAAACAGGCGAAAACAACTGAAAGACCCCTATGAAATCAACAATACAGTCATTTTCATGCTAGAGTATCCAACACAGATATAGAAGAAAGATATTTAGCACATAGCACTCAATACAATCAGTCCTGCCAAAACACTGATAATCATTGATGGAGTGAAAAGGGCTCCTGCATTAGATGTTGGTCCCTTACGACCTGCTGGACTTGTTCCTCCAACAGAAGTTGTGGGAGGAAGAAGTGATGGTGATTTTGATGTGGGAGACTCTGCATTTGGAACTGAAGCTGCAGGAGCAGGGGAAGGGGAAGGAACACTTACTGTAGGAGGCTGTACAGGACTGCTAGAGCCTGCAAAACCAGCCATTGAATTAGTCTTTAAGGACATATATACAAACAACCCACTTCGACAACAAAGATATGCATACAGTCGGATTTAAACAATTCATCTAGACAACAAAGATATACACGATCGGATTTAAACAACACACTTTAAACTTTGACTTGTTTAAGTGACTCATCTGAAACCACACACCTGTAACTGAAGAGGGAGCCGGAGTCGGAGTTGGAGTCGGAGCCGGAGCCAGAGCCGGAGCTGGAGCTGCTCACAAATCACCACCATAACAAGTCTCCCAATTACAACTTTTCTCTTAAACATGAATGGGATGTTTATTTACAGCAAACCAAAAAACAAATACAAAACAGAAGTAATTAACTACCTTTACAACGGGTGAGCGCTGGAGTGCTGATATTGCAGGCTCCTGGGAGAGCGAGAGCCTGTGTTTGATTAATGGGGATGCCAAAAGGATTGGCGATCAACAGCTGGCAAAGACAGACTGCACTGTTTTGCACTATTGAAGATAATCCAGTGCAGCAGCTCTGTGGTGGAGGTGAGGCAGTGACGTTGGTTGTAATATATCCTATGCAAGGAGAAAGTGTTGTCATAGAAGCTGCACATCCTAAAGACTGAGCTGCCACACCGCCATAACTTGCAGCTCCTGCTATTATTAAGACCGCAGTCAATATAACTGAATTCAATGGTTGAGGGAATCCCATTACGCCTGCCATTGAAAGAGCAATTCTCTCTAACCCAATAAAGAAAATATCAATGTCGATTATGCATAGAGAGAAAAAATTTACTAGTGCGGAATGATGAGTGATGAATCTGTGACATCTTGACTGCAAGAATAATTTATAAAGCGGCTGTGAAGATTAATTAGAGATTGCGTAACTTGAAATGAAGGGCGCTTGTCCACGGAAATGCAAGGTGGCAATATAAACTAGATGGTTTGGTTCACCAAACCTCCGGTTGTCTATCTGTTTCTGCTGTAGAAAGACATTTTGAGGTTGAAGATCTGCTCTATGTTATGTCGCTTATGATGATGATCACCATTGTCAACACATTAAAACGACCAAAAAACAAAGCCCATGTCACTTACCTACTGATAAACAAACTTCACCGAATTTGAGTTTCAAATTAGAATCTATGTCGTGCAAGCATACTCATTGCTGCAAGGAAAAAAAAAGTATTGTGGGCCACAAAACAGAACTTAAATAGACACTTACGTAGAGTCTCTCTGGTTCTGGAGGTCTGTGGAAGGTTTAGCTTTAAAACACGTATTTCCCATGAAGCCAAAAAATGTTATTTTAATGGCCGAAAGTACATACTAATTGTCATGATCGGTACGTTTTGGGTTTGAATGATTTAAATGTGATGAATAGTTTAGAATTAGGATATTTGTGTCTTTGATTTGGTTTATATCTGTGGCTTAAATTTTAATCTAATATTATTAATTCTTGAAGTTTTAGTTTTTATAGATTTATTGTTTTTTTTATTATGAATTAGGTTTTTGGGTGTGTATTTTGAATAAAGTTAGTTTTATATTTGTAGATTTGATTTTTAAAATTTAAATATATTATTTATTTATTTTTTATAAATTTTAGTTTTATTGTTCTTTATTATGAATTAGGTTTGTGGGTGTGGATTTGAATAAAGTTAGTTTTATATTTGTAGATTTGATTTTTAAAATTCAAATATATTCTATTTTTTAATTTTTAGTTTTATTATTCTTTATTATTCTTTATTATTCTTTATTATGAATTAGGTTTGTGGGTGTGGATTTGAATAAAGTTAGTTTTATATTTGTAGATTTGATTTTTAAAATTCAAATGTATTCTATTTTTTAATTTTTAGTTTTATTGTTCTTTATTATGAATTAGGTTTGTGGGTGTGGATTTGAACAATAGTAGTTTTACATATGTATATTTAATTTTTAAAATTCAAATTTATCTATTATCAATTATTTTACTTATCATTGTGAGTTATTGTTATATATATTATATTATTTTTTGTGCTTGGCAATTGTATTTAAGAACATTCTTACATTCACTTGAAAACATCTAAGAGCACATTCTAGGAATAAATTGAGAAAAAATAGACTTTAATTTGCAAAAGGAATAAAAATGAACCTATAGCATAACTAAAGCATTTATGAAGGCACATCATTTGAGGTCTATTGCATGCTTACTTGTTATTTTCAAATCTTCACTTCAAGATGTAAAGCTAGCCCATCTAGGGGTTTGATTGAAGAAACATTGACCACAATGATTTAGAATATTCTAAAAGGTGTTTGTAAACATTATTGACCTTTAAAAAAATTTGAATTTAGATAGCTGAGGGAAATAGGTTGGAGACTACAAGATTTAATGAGATCAAGTCCATAAGTTACATGATCATTTTTATGTAGACAATCTCTCTTACACTCAATTAGATTTGTTTTGCAGGAACAAATTTAACTAAGAGTGATAGATTTTTAAAAAAAATCAAAAGACCCTTTTTTCACAATTCATAAAATCAATAACTTGAAAGAATATTGATTTTGTATACACATATATGATCTAGAGTGATACACAAAGAATCTTTAGAATCAAAGTTCTTTATTTCAACATAAGAATACAAAAATTCAACAAATCATTTTTTATAAATAGTGTCTATATTACCATTTAAGAAATAGTGTTACACATATTTACAAAAAGGGTGGGTGGATAAAGTCACACCCTTAAAGTCAAAATGGGGGTTAATCTCAAAGCAAGATAACATAAAACATAAGAAAAGATTCTAGGTGACTAGAGCAGGAGCAGAAGGAGGGAATTTTGATAATCCAATTTACCCCATACATCAATAGGGTCTAAGATAACCAAAAATGGATCCCATCCATCATTATTATCAATATTTTCTTCTCTTTTTTTTTATCATTGACCACTCAAGCAAGAGAGATGGCAAGAGGTAGTTGAAGAAATTTGGAGTGTAGAAAAATAGAAGAACCTCCACTAGTAGGTGGCATAGAGGAAAATAATATATTTTTAGGCTGTGACTAGCCCCATTGAGAATGCTCCTTTCTCACAAAAGGAGAAGGGGCATGTAAATGAGTCTCTCAATGACCACAAATAGGTTTTCTATGACCATGATAATGCCCACGAGGAGGAGACAAAACTCGAGAGGAGGAGAAAGTTAGAGGAACCTTTTCCACAGTACATGGGACAACACCCTAGTGATCCAATAAAACTTGTTAGTGGGTCACCTCAAGTGTAAATTTTTTAGCCTACACTTGAATCTACAATAAAACACTAGAACAAATAATAATTTTAAGATATATTAAAACCTATCAATCAACAAAACATCCTAAGAAAATAAAAAAGTTCTATTACAACACTTCTCATCAAAATCTACTTAAATGTTGTTTTGACACTTTATTCTCTTTGTAGTTTACAAATAATGATAGTCAATCTAAGAGATTATTGTGGCTTCATTAATGTCAAATGTTCTTTTGGTTTGGTTTTCCCTTCCCATCACCTTGGTTAGTTACCCAAATTTAAAAAATAAAAAATAAAAAAAAATTAGCTTAGTGTGAGGGTTATATGAGGTCCCTATCTAGTTAAAAACCCAATTGGGTATCTTTAGTTCAAATTTGGAAAAAAATCAAGTTATGTCTTTACAAAAATTTTGGGGTATATTAGACATTACAGGAGTTTTGTGGTGAAACATATGGATCCTAAAATATGCCAAAGTCTTGCAAGTGATTTTTTTGTGAGGATTTAAGGGTCTACTATATATTGTTGAGATTCTTAGGGTATCAAGATATATACATATCCACATTGAGGTTCCACATTTTGACTAAAGTGTTAACAATCAAGTTTTGTGAAAGTTTGTTGTCCATCTAACCTTGTGGAAAATTCTAGATGAATCAATAAAAAGGTATGGTTTAGTAGCAAGTCTCAATATCACATATTTTAGTGATAGATTAACTTCCCACAAGGTTCACTAGGAGGTCCTAATTCCACATGACTAGATGGAGTTCAAAAATGGCTAAGTTCAAGTTTTGTAGAGTTTCTACACTCATCTGAACATACAATTTCTCTAATTGAGTTGGTTCAATGGTCAAATGGTGTAGTTTAGATGAAGGTCCAATATCTACATATATACGATGGAGATTCCTAACCTACATGGGCCTAATGTTGTTAAGGTCCTACATGGCATGATGTTAGTTAGGTTTTTGCATGGGTGATGGAGTTCAAAATTAGCTAAGTATGAATTTATGAACAAATGGAAGTGAACTTCCCACAAAGTTCAAATGCAAGTGAAATTTCTACAAAGTTTAGATCAAAGTGAACTTCTTGCATACTTCAATAGCAGATGAAGTTTCTTCATAGACCTGATGTTGATAAGGTTTTTCATGGGCCCAATGCTCATCAAGTATTTGAATAAATATTGACCAAGTCCATTGTTTCACAATATCCAAAAGGAAGCCAATGTTCCACCATCTCTTGCAATGGATTATTTTCTAACAATGTGGTTTTCTAGGTAGAGAAAAATAAGGAGCCTTGCAAAAAAATTGGGAATTCGCAAATGGACCTAGATGGAGGCCAAAGTTTTTCCAATGCTAGTTGAAGGTTGAAGTTCCATGAAAAGAGATAATAATGACTCAATGGCTACCAAAAGGTGGTAGGGAGATTTTAAAAGGTTATGGAGGCCTTCATGATCTTGTAGAGGTTTTAGAAATGAATGGATATATCCATATCTTGACCAAATATCTTCCTTTCAACTAAATTGATGACAAGCCACACATTTAGACAGGTGTTTGATTTTTTGCAAAAAATCCAAATTAGAGGGATAACTTTCAAGAAACACAAATAATATAGTGACAACTCTCTCAACTAATAGATCTTGATCCATGGAGGCTCTAAAAGGTTCTAAAATTGATTTTTTGTGGATTTCAAAGAGAAAAGTGACACACATGTTGCATTTATTGAATCACAAACCCCTTTTCTGATAGAAGGTCGCCCCTAATTTCAATTTTTTGGTAGATTTTGTGAGGGTATATACACTTCCTCTTGAGAATCATCAATGTAAGAGTATGATAGGGGTTTTGGGATGATTTATATGCCTTCTAGAGGGGGACTCTCATGTAGATATGTAAGATATTATTGGAAAAATCATGGCTAGGGTTTCTTTCAATTCCACATGCTCCTTCTTTCTCCTATGCCCTTTTGATGTTTAAAAGACACTTTTGTGCTAATTGTGAGGGCTCTTACTCCATTTCTCTAGAAGTGCTTGTTGCAAGTATGAGCAAGATTGGTGGTGTTGTCATTGATGTCAATATAGCTCAATATGTTGTAGATTGTGCATGTATAGTTGAGATGTTGTTGAGATGTTGTGAGTAAATGGAGCTATCCTATTGATGTTGCAGATGTCCTGAAATGATAAGTTTCCAAGTCCTTTTGAGACTATTAATAAAGATAGAAGTCAAAGTTATCTATGTATTCAGAATGTGCTCTGGTATGTGCTTCATGTTTCTCCTGTGTTGATCCTATGCTCGTGTAGATATGAAGGTTTGTTGTTGATGATATTTTGTGATATCTCCTTATGTGTAGCTTCTGGTTGATGAAGTTTGAAAGTTGTGTTCACCAATGTGTGAACTGTTCTTGCAAAGTAAGCTTTCTATGACTAGGATAAATGTTTCAACACTGCAGTCCTCTGCTATTCTATTTCAGATCTTGCATATCTAGAATGTGTCTTATAATGGTGTTCTTTTAGTTCTGGCAAAGATGTGTGTGCTTTGATGATGCGGAAGTGAAATTTTAGAGTTATATGTGTTTGCACAATCTGGATGGACTGATAAAAGGAGTTTGGTGTTCAAATATTGTTGCACTTGTTGTGGATGTATCTAAAGGAACCTGAGATGTGTTATCATGCATAATGAAGTGTTTTAGGTCATCCGCATGTTGTCTTCTTATTGGGAAGTGTGTTCTTTAATGTTCATTTGTGTTTTCATTAGGTTTGGCCAACCTAGTGTTTACACTTCATTTGAAGAATTAAAATTTAACTAAGGAAGCATGTGGTTGATCCGAGACATCATTTTTTATCTTGGTTAAATCGTTAATTGGTCCACTCTCATTCCCTTCCATCGCATAAATGTTGAGTTTTTGACCTAATTTGAATTTATGAAAAGTTTATGTGACCGACCTTGGAGAAATTTTCTAAAGTTGAAGATGTTATAAATGCAAGTCAAATTGCAAAGAATTGAATGAGGATGCAAAGTAACAAAGTAAGCCACAAATTAAAAGAGCAGAAGTGTATGAAAGTGAGTTGAGGCAGTAGTACTTTATTGTGTTGGACTCTTGAAAGCAGTGAATTGAAGGTTTCTACAATCTTCTGATCAAGGTTGTCGATGTGTGTTAATTAATGTGGTGGATCATTTTTTTTCTTTTGTATTTGTAGGCAGTGAGCCTCCCTATTAGATAGTGAGTCCTTTATGTACGCAATGAGCCTTTGTATCTGGACAGTGAGTCCTCTTCTAGGCAGTGAGTCCTTGGCAGTGAGCTTTTGTATTCTATTTTGCTATCACTTTATATTGTGAGTTAATCCTCACCATGGTTTTTCCCTCATTGGGTTTTCCACGTAAATCTAGTGTTCATTGTGTTGATTTTTCTTTCTATTATTTGCATTTCATGTTCATATTTAATAATAGATTAGTGTGGTTTTGAAATTGATAAGTGTTGAAGTTTTACATTTAAATTTGGTGACAACTAATTCATCCCCCCTCTCAATTGTCCTATGCCTTATAACAATTAGTATCAGAGCTTTGGTTCCTTGATGTATAGCTTAACCACTTAAGGAATATTTTATGGCGCATAAGTTGATGATCACTATGTTCGATGGATCTAATTACAATGATTGGAAAGTGCAGATGAGAGGATATATTATTTCTCTTGGTTACAAGACCTGGAAGGATATTGAGACGAAGTATGTATTCTTCATGGGTGGTCTTACTACTACAAATAAGGTTTTTTCTTATAAGGAGAATGAGAAGGTAAGGTATGTTATTTTTAGTGCTTTATCTAAAATTGATTTCGAACTAAGTTTCTTTCTTTGGACACTACTTATGAAGTTTGGAAGAAGTTGGACGATCTTTATGAAGAAAATGACAAAGTGAAATTGACAAAGAAGCTAATGACAAAGCACATATATGAGAATTTTAAACATGGAAGAAAGTGAAGATTTTGCAAGCTATTTCCAAAGAGTTGAACTTGCAGAAAATGATGTTAGAAATCAAGGGGGTAAACTGACTGATGAACATATAATTGAGAAGATCCTAATAACCGTACCAAAATTTTATAGTGATAAGATCTCAGTTATTGAAGAGATGTATGATCCTAAGAAGTATACTAAAGAAGAGCTATTTGGCACCTTAACTGCATTTGAGATGAAAAAGTCTGGAAAGAAGGAGGAAAAGATAGAGACAAGATTTAAGGCAACGAAGACTGAGGATGATCTGGATAGTGATGGTTTTGATGAGTTGTAAGCAAACTATACCATGAAGTTGAAGAAAGGTACCAATAAGTATAAAGGTATGTTTCCCTTTAAATGTTTTAGTTGTGGTAATATTGTTCATTATGCTTCAAGATGCCTAAATAAAGTTGTACATAAGAAGAACAAGGATTATAAAGATAAGGATAGAAAGCATAAGAAATATAAGAAGTTGTATTATGTTAAGGAAGAAGTTGGGATCTCTGATGATGAATCTGATTATGGAGTTGATGATAGTGAATGCTTGTTTTTGGATTTGGAAAATAAATATGTGTCTGCTAACCCTAGAAAATATGCGAGAAAGAATGCTCAGGAGAACAAGAAGAATGGGATTGAAGGTATTGTGGTCACCGCCTTTCATGCTAAGTAGGATGAAAATTACTGGGTGATTGATAGTGGATGCTCTAATTACATGACCAGAGATAAAAGTAAGTTCACTAAAATCAAAAAGTATGATGGTGGTTTGGTCATGTTTGGTGATGATTCAGGAGCGAATATTGTTGGGAAAGGTACAATTAGTTTTGATGGAATACAAAACATTGATGATGTATATTATGTGAAGGGTTTAAGGAATAACCTTTTGAGTGTTAGTTAGATGTGTAGCAAAGGTTTTAAACTTGTGTTTCAGAATAATACCTGCAAGATTAGAGAAAGATACAGAGATATGGTTATTGTTGGAAGGAGAACTCATGGAAGCATATATTAGCTTAAGGGTGTTAATGGTCAGTGCCTTGTATCTCAAGTCAATGAAAGTTGGTTGTGGGACCGAAGAATGGGACATGTAAACTTTGATAATTTGGTCAGAATCAGTTCAAGAGATGCTATCAGAGGTCTGTCTAAGATCACAACGCCTACTAATACTATTTATATAAGTTGTCAATTAGGGAAACAAACATGAAGTAGTTTTAAGGGAAAAGAGCAATCTACTTCTGGAATACTATAATTAATTCATACTAACCTTTGTGTTCTGACTAGAATAGGAAGCCTGAATGGTGATAGGTATTTTATGCTCCTTATTGATTATTATTCTCGAATGACATGGGTTGCTTTTCTTAGAGAAAATACTCAGGCTCTGGATAGGTTTAAAGTATTCAAAGCAAGTGGAAAATGAGGTGAACCAAAAAATTAAATGTTTGAGATATGATAGAGGTGGAGAAATCACTTATGGTGAATTTAGTCCATTATGTAAAGAGCATGGCATAAAAAGGAAATTTTCTACTTTGAGAAACCCTCAGCAGAATGGGGTAGTTGAGAGGAAAAACTGGACAGTACAGGAAGCTGCTAGAACCATGATGAAAGAATCAAATGTATTGGATGTGTATTTGAGAGACTTGATACACACTGTTGTTTATGTTCATAACATATTTTAGATTAGAGGCAACAACACAAAGACTCCTTTTGAGTTATGGACTGGTAAGAATCCTACTATGAAGTACTTTAAGGTATTTGGAAGCATATGTTACATTAAAGGAGATGATGAAAATCTTGGAAAGTTTGATGCTAGATGTGATGAAGGAATTTTTCTTAGGTACTACACTACTAGAAAATTATATAGATGCTTCAACAAAAGATTGATGCAGGAGCATCCAGTGGTGTAAGGGCAATCTTGCATCACCCAAAAATAGTTAAATTTCAAGTTTCCCAGTTTTTAGATCTTTTTACATTTTTGGATACCCTTTTCGTCATAATGAAATTCCCAATTTACGGTTTTTATTTTCTATTCCTAGGTTGAAAGATATTGCAGTCTTAGTTTCCCAGATTTGCACCTAAAAATCTTCCGAGTTAGATTTGAGGCACTTAAAGTTCCCGGATCGGCCCCAAAACTTGCTGAAATTGGTGTAGAAAATTTTAAGCGCATTCTTGACTTCGAGACATTTCCAACGGTTCAAACGGTTCACGAATTGGAGTCCTAAATCAAAAGTTATGGCCCCGAGAAGTTGGCGCACTTTCTAGAATATACAATTGCAAATGTTCTTTTGAAATTTGAACTTCAAGTTGTAATTTTTCGGTGCCAAACCACCTAAACTCAAATTTGAATGTTGTTTTGGCTCCAAACTAAAAAGGAGCTCTATTTATGGGCAGGTTTCTAATTTTTGGGAAACTTTTTGGGGACAAGCTCACATATTGCGAAAAGGTGATTTTGTAGCTTTCTGTAACTTGCATGTGTTGTAGAACTTGGGGATTTGAGGTCCTCTACATGTAAGAAGCTCCATTTTCTGAATAATAAAATTATTCTCTTATTTGTGGGTTATTTTCTAAGTCTCGAGTTGCGCCTTCATCAAGTGGTATCAGAGTGAGGTTTTCTTGAGCATGTGGACATATCACCGATCGTGAGGCAGTTCGCACTAGGACCGTGGTTGTGGGTCGAGGTCAAGAAATATTCCTCCAAGAGTGATGCCTGGTAGGCATGGTGGTGCCAGAGGTGGTCGAGGCGGTAGAAATGCTGGTGGAAGAGCTGCACTGGCAACCCTCCAAAGATAGATTGATGCGTTACAAGAGCAGTTGAGAAGAGGGTTAAACCTGAGGGAGGAAAGTGAGGATGAAGGAGAGGAAGAAGGTTCAAATGCAGAAGAGGAAGAAGAAGCAATTGATCAAGACCAAATGCAGCTAATAAGGGCCATTTCAAAGATCAGGAAAAGACCCAAAGCAGAAGTCTCCAATTATTCTAGAAGTCCGAACTCTAAGAGTTGATCGACTAGATCAACGAGTTAGAAGAATATTTGAGTATGAGGAATGAGGACCCGTGATCAAGTTAAGCTTACTTAAAATGAAGGGAAGGGCCATGCCAATATTTGGTGGAAAAAGGTCCAATTGGAAAGAAATAGAAGAGGAAAAGAAATATCACCATATGGGATCGCATGGTAGAAAACGAAGAAGCAATTCAAACCGATGGACTACGAAGTTAGATATGTTGGAAGAATTGCAAGGGTTGAAGCAAGGAAGCAGATCGGAAAGAATATACCAAGATTTCACAAGATAATCATCGAACGGCTACACAGAGGGCAAATAAGGAGAAGGTAGCCCGATATCTTAATGGGTTACGACCGAGCATTCAGGAGGAGTTAAGCCTAGTTAGAATGACCACCATTGAGGATGTGTATCAGTTTGCTCTAAAGGTGGAAGAGAAGTTGAACAAAAGATTTGACAGCAAGCAAAAGGGACGAGGAGGTCAAAGTGGAAGGGGCAGTGGAAGACCTTCAGGAAACTGAAATGATAATGAAAAGAAAGGTGAAGATGTGGGTACCATCCAAAGGAATGACAACTTCTACCACCCTCGTGATCAAAACAGTGGTGATCAAAGAGGTAGAGGACGAGGGAGATATGGACAAGAATCTGGAAGAGGTGGTTTCAAAGGAACGTGTTTCCAGTGTGGTGAAGAAGGGCATCGAACCTCTAAATGTCCACAACACCAAGGAAGAGCAGACAAAAGGCCAAAAGGTCATGGAAGGGTTGCGCATGCAGATGAGGAGGGAACAATCGAACATTCAGATGATGCTGAAAGGGGAGAATCCCTAGTGATTAGGAGAGCTCTGGTGACTGAGGAAAAGGAACCAGAACAAAGGAAGAATTTGTTTCACACAAGGTGAAAGTGTGAAGGAAAATGTTGTGATATCATTATTGATGGTGGGAGCACCGATAATCTAGTGTCAGAAGAGATGGTCACAAAGTTGAAGCTGAAGAGGGAAAGGCACCAACATTCGTATCAGATTGCCTAGTTGTAGAAAGACCACAAAGTTTTGGTCAGTGAGCAGTGCTTAGTAAAGTTCAAGATTGGGAGTTACCGTGATGAGGTACTCTGTGATATCATCCCCATGGTTATGCATTAATTCCTAGATTGAGTAAGGAGGATAGTGAGAAGGTTCCAGAAGAAGTTTTTGGGATGTTGGATGAGTTTTAGGATATTGTTTCTGATATTGTACCTAAGGTTTTACCACCAATAAGGAAGATCAGTCATCAGATTGACTTCATTCTGTGAGTTTACCAAATAAGGCAGCTCGCCAGAATGACTCGGTGAAAATGAGGGGAGTTGAGCAGTTCAAGAGTTGTTGAGAACGATATGGGAGAGTTTGAGTCCATGTGGTACTTACGTTACTAGCACCAAAGAAGGATGGAGAGTGGAGGATGTGTGCGATTCTCGGCGCCATAAACAAGATAACAATCAAGTCTGATTTCCCTTGCCAAGGATGGATGACCTGATGGACTATTTGAGTGGAGCCTCGATTACTTCACAAAGATTGATCTGAGAGTGGATATCACCCGGTCTGGATTCGAGAATGAATGGAAGACTGCCTTCAAGACCAAAGAGGGCACGTACAAGTGGTTAGTCATTTCTTTTTGGGCTAACAATGCAGAGCTTTACATTCATGCTGACTCATGAACAAAGGTACTAAAATAATTCTGGGGAAGTTTTTATTATTGTATACATTTAGATGATATTTTTGATTTTTTGATGCAAGTCATTGGGCGAGCATTTGATACATATTAGGGAGAGCCTTTGAGAGTTAAGAGAGAAACTATTGATTAATCTGAAGAAGTGCAGTTTTGTGAAGAGGGAGTTAGTGTACTTGGGGTTTGTTGTCTCAGCAGAAGGTCTTAAGATGGACCCAGAGAAGGTGAAGGCTATTCTGGAATGGCCTACCCCAAGAACTACTACCGAGGTAAGATCTTTCCATTGTTTGGCTAGTTTTTATAGAAGGTTCATTAGAAACTTCAGTAGTATTTGTGGACCCCTGACTAAAACAATGAGAGGAGATAGAAAAGAATTCAAGTGGAGCACTGGAGCAGCAAAGAGTTTTGAACTGTTGAAGCAGAAGGTAACAGAGCAACCTATTATAGCCCTCCCAGATTTCAACAAGGTGTTTTAGGTGGATTGTGATGCCAGTGGTCATGCCATTGGAGCAGTGTTAAGCCAAGAAGGTAAGCCCATTTCCTATTTCAGTGAAAAGTTAAATGATGCCAAGAGAAAGTATTATGTATATGATCAGGAATATTATGCGATAGTTCAAGCATTAAAGAAATGGAGACATTATTTGTTGCCGAAGGAATTTGTTCTATATACTAATCATCAGGCCTTACAGTACCTAAATAGTTAAGGAAAACTAAATCAGAGGCATATGAAATGGGTAGATTTTTTGCAGAGTTATACCTTTGTTTTGAAACATAGGAGTGGGAAGTCGAATAGGGTTGTAGATGCCTTAAGTAGGAGGTATACATTGATGGAAAAGATGCAGATTGAAGTGGTTGGGTTCAATGAACTTAAGACACTGTACGTAGAAGATTCTTATTTCGCAGAGGCTTGGAAAGCTTGCAAGGAACCTATTATAGTGGACAGGACAAGGTGGCTGGATTTCATAAACTAGAATAGCATGTTATTTAAGGGAAGTCAATTGTGTATCCCAAGGAGTTCCATGAGGGAGAACTTGATAAAGGAGAAGCATAGTGGAGGAATGGCAGGACATTTTGGTTGGGATAAGACCATTGCCATTATTAGTGAGCATTATTATTGGCCTTAGTTGTCACAAGATGTGAAGAAGTTTGTACAAAGCTGCAGGGTATGTCAGATGGCTAAAGGAGTGAGTCAGAATACAGGCTTATATCAGCCCTTACCTATACCAGAGAGGCCATGGGAGGATATAAGTATGGACTTTATTCTTGGTTTGCCAAAGACACAACGAGGGAATGATTCAGTCTTTGTGGTGGTTGATAGGTTTTTGAAGATGGCACATTTCATTCCATGTCAGAAGACTCATGATGTAGTCCACATTGCTGACTTGTTCTTCTAGAGGTGGGTGAGGCTACATGGTTTGCCAAGAATGTGTGCAGATTGTGACACCAAATTTGTGGGGTACTTTTTGGAGGACCTTGTGGGAAAGAAGCTGAGAGCGAGTTGAAGTTCAGTTCTACACACCATCCCACAAATAGATGGAGGCAGGCGAGGGAGGTTGTTAATGAGTCTAGGTAACCTAAAGAGATGTTTGGTAGGAGATAAACCAGGGGATGGGACTTGATCTTGCAGGCAGAATTTTCTTACAACAATTACGTATGAAGCTTTACTAGGCCGAATGCTGTTCGGTGTGTATGGAGGTAGCCCCAAAACAGATCCAGAATTGAGGAAGATGGACCAAGAGAAAAAAATAAGTGCTGAAGCCAAAAATTTTGTAGAATACATCAAGGATATACATGAGAAGGTAAGAAAACATATTAACAAGATGAATATGTAGTATAAGGCTAAGGCAGATCAGAAGAGGAGGTATAAGGAGTTTCAGATTGGTGATGAAGTGATGGTCCACTTGAGGAAAGAAAGGTTTCCAGTGGGAACATATAACAAATTGAAGATGAAGAAGTTTGGTCCTTGTAAAATTTTGAAGAGGCATGATTCAGGGAATGCATATGAGGTAGAGTTGCGGGATGGATTCAACATTTCCCCTATGTTCAACATTTGATTTGACAAAAGTGATATCATGAAGGTGGCGCAAAGGAAGTACCAACAATGGAATAGTGTGGGATTCCAGCACCTACTTCAGAAAAGGAGGAGATTGAAAAAATCCTAGATAGTCGTGTGGGAAGGAGTACTAGGAACAAGCAGTACGAAGAATATCTAGTGAAATGGAAAGGAAGGCCTATTGAAGATTCATCTTGGTTGCCTAAGGTAGAGGTTGACCATTTTGGTTTTCCTCCACCATCTGAGACGTGACGGGGTCACTTCTCAAATTACCCTGGGTGTCTGATGCAGGAGCATCCACTGGTGTAAGGGCAATCTTGCATCACCCAAAAATAGTTAAATTTCAAGTTTCCTATTTTTTAGATGTTTTTACATTTTTGGATACCCTTTTTTCCATAATAAAATTCCCAATTTATGATTTTTATTTTCTATTCCTGGGTTGAAAGATATTGCAGTCTTAGTTTCCCAGATTTGCACCTAAAAATCTTCCGAGTTAGATTTGAGGCACTTAGAGTTCCCAGATCAGCCCCAAAACTTGTCAAAATTAGTGTAGAAAATTTTGAGCGCGTTCTTTACTTCGAAACCTTTCCAATGGTTCAAACGGTTCGTAAATCAGAGTCCCGAATCAAAAGTTATGGCCTCGGGAAGTTGGCGCACTTTCTAGAAGATACAATTGCAAATGTTCTTTTGAAATTTGAACTTCAAGTTGTAATTTTTCGGTGCCAAACTGCCTAAACTCAAATTTGAATGTTGTTTTGGCTCCAAACTAAAGAGGAGCTCTATTTATGGGCGGGTTTCTAATTTTTGGGAAACTCTTTGGGGACAAGCTCACATATTGCAAAAAGGTGATTCTGTAGCTTTCTGTAACTTGCATGTGTTGTAGAACTTGGGGATTTGAGGTCCTCTGCATGTAAGAAGCTCTATTTTCTGAATAATAAAATTATTCTCTTGTTTGTGGGTTATTTTCTAAGTCTTGGGTTGTGCCTTCATCAAAGATTAAGGAAGATTGTTGAGAGTTCTAATGTGAAAGTTGATGAGGACATGCATAGACCTATTGAGATAAGTGAAGTTGAGCCTGATGATCCTATCTATGGAAAAGTATCTGAAGAGAATAAGGAGGAGGAGGAGGAAGAAGAAGAAGAAGAAGAAGAAGAAGAAGAATAAGAAGAAGAAGAAGAAGAAATACTGAAACTTCTTGTGAAGACTCACAATTATGTGTAGAAGAATCATCCGAAGGAACATATACTTGGAGATAAGAGTGAAGATGTGAGGACAAGAAGTAAAGTAGCAGTCGAGGTAAATTTTTGCTTACTTTCTAAAATTGAACCTAAGTATGTGAATGAAGCATGTGAAGATGAGAGTTGGATGAGAGCTATGAAAGAATATTTGCAGCAAATAGAAAATAATCAAACATGGGATCTAGTTTGTAGACCCATGAATAAGAATGTAATTGGTTCAAAATGGGTGTTCCAAAATAAGTTGAATGAAAATGGTGAAGTTATAAGAAATAAGGGAAGAATTGTATGAAAGGGATACTCACAAGTTGAAGGAATAGACTTTGAAGAAACATTTGCCCCTATGGCTAGAATGGAAGCTATTAAAAAAAATTTGGCATTTTTTTCCCATGAGGATTTCATTGTATATCAGATGGACGTCAAGTCAGTATTTCTGAATGGTGAATTGGAGGAAGAAGTATACATGGAGCAACCTGAAGGATTTCAGTTATCTGATAAACCGGATATGGTTTGTAAGTTGAAGAAGTCATTGTATGGACTGAAGCAAGCTCCCAGACCTTGGTATGCAAGATTGGATAGATAGCTGACAAAGAAAGGATTCAACAAAGGCTCTGCTGGCAACAATCTTTACTTCAAAGTGCAAGGTAACAAAATTTTGATAGTGGTAGTATATGTTGATGATGTCATTTTTGGTGGAAATGAAGGCATGTGTAAAATTTTTGCAGAAGAAATGGAAAAAGAATTTGAAATGTCCATGATTAGTGAGTTGAATTTCTTTCTTGGTCTTCAAGTAAATCAAATTGATAAAGGGATATTCATTTCATAGTCTAAGTATATAAAAGAGTTGTTGAAGAAGTTTGGAATGGATGACTCCAAATTGGTTAGTACTCCTATGGTGACTAGATGTAAGCTGAGTAAAGATGATGAATCTACTAAAACTAATCAAAGCAAATATAGATCTATGATTGGTGGGTTGTTGTATCTTATTGCTACCAGATTGGATATTATGCATGCAGTATGTTTAGTTGCTAGATTTCAAGAAAATCCTAAAGAGGCACATGTTACAGTAGTAAAGAGGATATTTATATATCTTAAAGGTACACCGGATTAAATGGCTTATGGTATCCTAAGGGTACTAATTTCACCTTGAGTGCTTATACCAATGCAGATTGGGATGGTTGTGTGGATGATCAGAAGAGTACCAGTGGGGGTGCTTTCTTTCTTGGCAGAATATTGGTTTCTTGGTTGAGTAAGAAATAAGACTTAACTTCTTTATCCACTATAGAGGCATAATATATTGTTGTAGCATCCTGTTGCACATAGGTTTTGTGGATGAAGCAAACTGTGAAAGACATTGGAGTAATATGTGATGAGCCTATTCCTAATTTCTATGACAACACAAGTGCTATAAAAATTTCAAAGAATTTGGTTATGCATTCAAGAATAAAACACATATCTATCAAATATCATTTCTTGAGAGAAAAAGTGTTGGAGAATGAAGTCGGGTTGGAGTATGTGACAACAAAGGAACAAATCACAGATATATTTACTAAGGCTCTTCCGAATGATACTTTTGAGTAACTTAGGGAGAGGTTGGGTGTCATTGACCCTTCAAACTAGGTGCACATGAAGGTGCATCAGTCCAGTGAATTCAAAGATTCTTCATTTATTTGGACTGATGAATGGGTCTACTCCACAAGGGGAGTAGAAAAGGCTTTCATTGTTGTAGTATGAGTTGAATGGGTGCACTCATAAGGGGGAGTGATCAGATTTTTTAATCTTTTCCATTGATGTCAAAGGGGGAGAGAGAAATTTATGTGAAGAAAATTTCTCCCAGAATATTGTGTAGTTTGTTGTCTTTTATCTTTTTTCACATCATGTGTTACCATCAATGACAAAGGGGGAGATTGTTGCAAGTATGAGCAAGATTGGTGATGTTGTCATTAATGTTGTCATTGATGTCAACATAGTTCGATATGTTGCAAATTGTGCATGTATAGTTGAGATGTTGTGAGTACATGGAGCTATCCTTATGATGTTGCAGATGTGCTGAATTGATGAGTTTCCAAGTGCTTTTGAGAAAATTAATAAAGAGAGAAGTCAGAGTTATGTATGTATTCCAAATGTGCTTTGTGTTTCTCCTGTGTTTATCCTATTCTTATGTAGATCTGAGGGTTTGTTGTCTATGATCTATTGACTTGATATCTCCTGATATGTAGCTTTTGGTTTGATGAAGTGTGAAAGTTTTGTTCACCAGTGTGTGAACTATTCTGCAGAGTTAGCTTTATGTGACTAGCATAAATGTTTCTGCTCCGCAGTCCTTTGCTATTCTATTTCATATCTTTCAAATCTAGAATGTGTCTTATAATGGTGTCCTATTATTTTTAGCAAAGATGCATGTGGTTTGGTGATCTGGAAGTGAAGTTTCAGAGTTGTATGTGTTTGCACAGTCTGGATGGACTGATCAATGAAAGGAGTTTGGTGTTTGAAGATTGTTGCACTTGCTCAAGATGTATCTAAAGGAACCTGAGATGTGTTCTCATGCATAATGAAGTTTTTTGCATCATCTGTGTGTTTTCTTCTTGTTGGGAAGTGTGTGCTTTAATGTTCATTTGTGTTTTCATTAGGTTTGGCCGACCTGGTATTTACATTTCATTTGAAGAATTAAAATTTAATTAAGGAAGCATGTGGTTGATCTGAGACATCATTTTTGGTCTTGGTTAAGTGGTTAATTGGTCCACTCTCATTCCTTTCCACTATAGTCCAAACGTTGAGTTTCTCACCCAATTTGAATTTATGAAATAAGTTTATGTGGCCAACCTTGGATAAAGTTTCTAAGGTTGAAGATGGTATAAATGCAAGTCAAATTGCAAAGAATTGAATGAGGATGTGAAGTAACGAAGTAAGCCACAAATTAAAAGAGCAGAAGTGTGTGAAAGTGAGTTGAGGCAATAGTAGTTCATTGTGTTGGATTCCTGAAAGCAGTGACCTAAAGGTCTTTTGATCAAGGTTGCGGATGTGTTATAATTGTTCTGGTAGATTTTTTTTTCTTATATATATGTGGGCAGTGAGCCTCCCTGTTGGATAGTGAGTTCTTTATGTAGGTAGTGAGCCTTGTATCTAGACAGTGAGTCCTCTTCTGGGAAGTGATCCTTTCTATTCGGTTTTGCTATCAGTTTATATTGTGAGTTAGTCCTCACCATGGTTTTACCCTCATTGGGTTTTCCATGTAAAATTTGGTGTTCATTGTGTTGATTTTTCTTTCTGTTATCTACATTTCATGTTCATATTTAATAACAGATCAGTGTGGTTGTGAAATTGATAAACTTGTTGAAGTTTTAAGTTTAAATTTGGTGGCAACTGATTCACCCCCCTCTTAGTTGTCCTGTGCCTTTTAACAGTGCTATGTATTTTGCATCTTCTACAATTATAAACTAACTTATGCCTCAATATTAATAAAAGTCATTATTCTCACCTTATCTCTCTTCTTGCATTATGTGTATAACCTTATTACTTCTATGCATGTATGACCATTTATCATTTTTTTATGTATGTATGCTATGTTAATATATTTGTAGGTGTTGATTGTGGATTATTTCTTTCCCTTTTAGTATCTATCAAACCCTAACCTTCATGTATAACTGTAGGATTGTGTGAAGTTTCTTAGCAATTCTTATTTATTCTTTGTGTAATTCTAGGTAGGAAGAAACACATCCAATCTAGGTGCATTTCCATTATTTTCCTTTTATGCATTCCTTCTTCCATTTCCCCTCTACAAGCTAATCTCGAGCTAGGTTAATTTAAATTTATCTAGTGTTGGGTTGGACCCACATTGCTACATCTAGATTAGAAAGGAAGATCACCTAGGTAAAATTACAAAGCTATCACACTTTTATAAAGGAAAGAACCAACACTGATCCAACTTTTAAACTTGAATCACTAAAAGTGGCATATATGTTCTGAATTTTGAAATTGATGTAAACTAATCAAATGTGTATTTTTAGTATATTTATGTTTTTATTTTTTTGAAAAACTTAAACAATATATAATTTTTTTTAAATTAACACTATAATTTAATTGTAAATAAAATGCTAAGAAAATAAAGTTACATGAGACATCAATCTTTATATAGTAAATTTTATGTTTATCCTTCAACTTTTTCATGTATATTTATAATTTTGAAGCTTTAGTGCATGTATTTTTTTCAATTTTGATGAATATATGTTTTTAAATAATATTAAAATGTGCATGAAATAAAACACAATTATTTCTATTCAACATCAACTTTCATATTAACTATTTATATAAAATTAAAAAAAATATATACCATCTTGACATAGATTCTTTTATCTAGTGCATCTATTATTTTTAATTTTTTAGATATAAGTTTTAGTATTTTCCTTGACATGGTAATCGACCTAAAATTTTGTGTTGATAACCTACTTTTAGTAAAAGAAAAGAGTAAATTATAAATAATAATTAAACTATCTATGCACGATGTTGGAGGGTAGGCAACAGAGTTTTGTGTAGGCCCGCAGTTGCGAAGTTGTGGCCTACATGTTTTTATTTATCTTTGCATGTGCATAGTAGGTGAAGATTGGTGCTTAGGGGTTCTTTTGTTGTTAGGGGTGGTTTCTAAACATGATCAAGGGGTTGACCTATGTGTTTTTTTAATTTTTTCTGCCATTTCTTTTTGTTTTTTATTTCCTATTCCAACTATGTGGTCTTTGGGGAGTTCTAAGGTGGTGTTTCCTTTACTTCTACCAGTTATAGATTCAAGGGAAGTGACAAGCTCCTAGCCGGCCATGGACTTTTTTTCATCTTTAGGTGTGAAATCTCCATCTTCGTGAATGAGGATTGCTGAGAGTAATCTCTTGTCAAAAGATTTGGAGGTGGGAGGGTTTGCTCCTTCTAGAGGCCCTCACATTCTAAAAATTAATGGATGTTTAGAGAGGAGCCAAGAGAGGCCTATCTTGGTGATTCAACTAGATTCAATCATAGAGGATGTCAAATATTTTTCTAATCGTGTCTTAATCTATAAACTCATGGGAATACGAGTCTTGCTTCCATTTTTAGAGTCGTGGTGAAGCCAAACTTGGAGTCTGGAGGCTGAAATGTAGGTGATGTTGTTGGCCAACATTATTTCATGGTCATTTTTAATTGCATTGTGGATTGCAACAATTTTTTTGAAGGAG
>VDFB02270651.1:392673875-392699217 GCA_007258455.2 Sequoia sempervirens | reverse complement strand
CCAAACTATGAAAAGGGGGAATCCTTTTTAGAAAACACCAAAGGAACGAATGTAAACTATGTCTATGATACTACTGTTCTTAACATTTCTACTATTGGTAATCCAATCAATGATAAAAAAAGAATTATACTAGTTTTTTCAAAAGTTTTCCAATCCCAAGCTATGGTGGGACATGTAACTGCACCTAATTTCCTATCATTTATTGAAACGATGATGCATCACTCACCCATCTACATAATGCTTCACTTCATATTGAGGTTTTGATCCATAAATGTTTGGTCAAATGTGTTCTAATAGATGGTGGAGCTGGTTGAAATATCTACTCTTTAAAGTTTATACATGCCTTGGGATATTAAAACAATGTAAGACTCCAGTAAAAAGATTACCATGAAGGGATATGATGTAGAAGAGCGCTTATCTAAAGGATCAGTTACTCTACCAATTAGAATCAGCCCTGTGGTAAAATATGTGGTTTTCCAAGTCCTTGATCTCCCCTTGACCTATAATATCCTCCTTGGAAGACCGTGGATACATGAAATGCAAACAGTTTCCTCTACATACCATCAATGTGTGAAATTTTCTCACGATGGAGTTAAAATAAAAATACAAGGAGATCCTAATTCTTTCATGTCTAGCCATGATCAAAGTCCTAAAGCTGAAATCACCATCCCTAGCAATTGTGAAGCATCCTCCCCTCAAATAAATGTTGATCGTGAATTTGTCAAAACATCCACTCTAGTCATTGTGCTATCAAACCCAAAGGTACAAATACATGATTTATGATGTGGAGAATACTGTTTAGATGAGTTGCTAGTAAAATATATTGCTATTGTCATTAAGAAGGGTCATACTTTCAATAATGATGTCAAGAAAGCTACAGAAGAAATGTAGAAAGATGATCGTGCTAGGATTGAAGCCTTTTGGGACCCTAATGATACACCCACCCTTTTCATGTCTGACTCTACACAAGCTTTTGATACCTATGATAACCCCATATTTGGCTAGGATATCTATGATAACCCACTTTTTGACCATGATCCTAGGGTGAAGCCACAATAGTGGTTTACAATTGAAGTGAGGAAGGAAAACTCACAACAAATGAATGCATGGAAAAAGAATTGATTTTAGGGGTTCGTACGAACCTATTGGTTCGATTGAACCCATTAGGGGTTTGCTAGAACTTGGGTTCGGGAGAACCCTTTTATTGCCTTCCTGCAAAAAACCCAACAAAACCCCTTATAAAAGGGGGGTTCGAATGAACCCTAGTTCGAGCGAACTTCCAGGGGTTCGCTTGAACCCCTAGGGGTTCATTCAAACCCCCCTTATTCCTCATCCCCCCTAGAGACACAAAAAAAACCTAAATTTTTCAATTTCGGAGCTCGGGTTGAGGATGAAAATGGATGAATCTTCACAAACCCAACTGGAATTAGGTACTCCTCGGAATGATCTATCCAATGAATAAAATTTTAATATGTTTTCATTTTATTATGTATTTGTTTTTTTAATTTTATTAAAATAGGTTTTTCATCGAAAATGAAGGTCTATGTTCTGCACATGTGGAAAAATAGCAAATTATCAAAAAAAAATAAAAAATGACTGCACTAGATATTGAAGTCCTTGGTCCAACAAAATTTTTTTTTTTGATATACACAAAAAAAGTTATGCATTATATAGTTGCGCTATGTCTGAATTGTAATTGGTTTGACTTTGAAACATGATTAAAGAAAAAATATTCAATAAAATTTTTTCCAACCAAGTGGAAGCACTAGATATCAGAGTTACGAATCTAAATTCAAAAGAATTAGAATTTTATTCTTCATGGAAAAAAATTTATACATTATACGGTGTGTGTCACTTTTTAGAAATGTTGTTTTTTGAAAAAAATCAGTTTTCATGGGAGATGGAATAAGAAGTGCAATTTGATTCCAAAAATTTTGAAAAAAATATTTTTAGAATCTACAGAGAAAATGTGATGAGACTCTACTTTGCATCATCTTCAAATTCTTCATGGTTTAGCCGCTATAGGTGCCCAAATATGAATATTTAGTTAAAATTAATAATTTCAGTGTCCAGTTTGACCAAAAATTGTAAACCACTATTGTGGGATCACCCCCTACTGAGGATACCAATCATCCTTCCATCATACTTTCCCTAGGTTAGGGTATGAATCTCCTAATGTTCCCTCTATCAATCCATCTTGTCATGTCACTAAGGGTGTATAAGCCTCTATTGATGTTAGTAGTACTGAAAAGGATAGTATCAAAGGCTCTATTCATGATGTCACCACTCCCTCTTCATCCATCTCACCCACATCCACCCACTTAGTAGACATGGATCAACAAGTATCATCTAAAGAAAATATAAAGGAGGCAAATAAAAAATCAAAGGTAAAAATGCCCTTTTCAAAAGGAGATTCAAAATCAAAAGAAAGCTTGCCACAAAAGAAAAATCAAGAGAAGTTCCTTAGCCAAAATAAAAAGTTATTGGACAAATCAAAAGCAAAAAAGGATCAAGCAAAGTCCCTGAGCCAATACAAAAAGCTATTGGACCAATCAAAAAGAAAGAAAGATCCAAACAAGTACCCTAGCCAAAATAAAATGCTACCAGACAAATCAAAAATCAAAGAAAAAAATAAAAGCGGGAAAAAGTTGATCTCCAAATATTCCTCCCCCTCAAAACTCATTGGGAGCATCTATCAAAGAAGAAAATAAAAGAAAGAACTTGTTGATTCATTGTCTACATCCATGTCACTCATACCGCATATTCCCTTCCACCCATCCATGTTCACATACACGTCATATCATTAAATTTCCATTGGTGATGTCTTTCAATGCATCTTTGATGGTGACCTCTTCATGTACTATAACTCATTGGTCACCCAAGCTCCTTTTTGTCTGAAGCCTGATGGCCCATATAGCATGCACATTAGGGATCCTATCATAACCTCTTTCATCTGTCATATTTTCCACTCATGTTATTCATTCTGATCAGGTCCTTTCATCCAACATGGTCATTCACACAAGATCAAGGCATCATCACAACAGTCTTTGGATTAGGAGCATATCAGTTGTCTACACCAGAATGGGATTTGTTTAATGAACCCCTCAACAACTTGCATCTCAAGAAGTTCTACACTTCAATCATTTAGGGTAATTGGGAAAAGGTCCTAAAAAATACCAAAAACATCTAAAAATGTCCTGAAAACAAGGTTGCCTTGATGAAAACCTAGAAAACAGGCATCTTGGTAACAAAAAAAAATAGAAATAGAGAAAAATACAAAAAAAAGAGAAAAAATTATAAAATTTGAAAAAGTGCCATAAAAACAAGTAGTGAAAACTTGGCAATAGGCGCTATTTGTGATAGGTTAACTTTTCCATCTATTTGAGCATGTTGACCATTCTCTTTCACCATGTATCTACTTATCCTTTGAAAGCTCCATGTACATATCTTGGCATTGAAGTCGTGTCTCACCCTAGATTGGGGGAAAAATCTTGAACTCACTGGGGGAAAACAAACTTTGAGCTTGAACCAACAAACAAACAATAGGAATACAAACACAACAAAAACAATGATTAAAATGCAACCCAACATTGAACATCAATCACCATAAAAAACACATCAAACATCCATATCATATCAAAATCCAAAAATAGGTCAAAAAGTCAAAAATTCAAAAACAAAGTCATCTTGTCAAACTATATTGTCTCTAAGCTTAAATGTAGGAAATGATAATCTTTGATCAACCCCTGATATACCCTAGGTGAAGTCCTTTAGTATTCTGTTGTAATTAGTTTTCGTCTCTCGCATGTTCATATTTTGGTCCTATAAATCGGTTGAGTTAGTCGAACTACGTGGTCTTTGCTTGTATAACGTAGGCAGGGCTAATATTTGATCGGCCCCCAAGGCCCCTAGGATAGGTCTTTAGGTTAGGTTCTTGGTCAAAATCTTAAAAAACACCTAAAAATTAGAAAATCGGAAAATCTCAAAAACATCAGAAAATCGGACATGAAATTAAATCAAAAGGATGATTCTCTTTTGAATCATGGGTTTATCATGATTAAACACAAATGTTCAATTGTTGTACTTTGATTTTTGTTATCATATCTTTGGAGCCCCTCGATGATGTATCAGACTAGAGGAGCTAGGAAGGAGTATGATTTTTCTTTGTCTATTGTCTGTGAGTTGATCATTATTACTATGAAAATTGTCACGAGATGTGCGCTACAAAGTATCACTGATGACATTCTAAATTTGCATAGGAAAATAGTTGACTCTTGTCTTTTTACATAAGCAATGCTTAGGTCATCTCGGTTTAATTATACTTAGATGATTATGTTAACTTGCACTATCAAAGATCATGGAAGTAGTACTCAAGTCAACATGGTCTAAATATACCATTGATGCTTGTACTCACTTTCAACATTTTAAAGGCCCAATGATGATAAAAAGCATGACAAATTGGCTGTTATGATTGCCAAATTTTGCATATGAGATTTTCATGGTAAGAATAGATTGCATCCATGTTAGTTTGCATTTGTATTTATGTCCTTTCCAAAGCTACAACAATGATGTTATCTCTTGCATTAAGGGATTGAGTACACTTGACATTACCAAAAACATATCATTTTAATATAGTTATACATCACTTGCATTATCATATAATTTGGTTGCATATCATTTGCATCATTATTTACATAAATTAGGAAACATTACAACATCATTCATCCATTCATGCATCACATCAAAATATTTGCATCAAAAAACACAAAATGACATCCATCGCATCTCATTTACCTAATCAAAATCATTTCATATAATGGCATTAGGAAAGTGGTTCACTAAGCTTAAATGAGCGAATCTCTTCAAATTTCCAAAAGAAATGGGAAATATTTCAGGTTTTGTGAAGCTTAATTTAACAAAGAATCAACTGATGACAACCTTCCCACAACTCTTGGAAGGTGGATAGATTCACCTGTTTAAGCTTAAGACCCTAGAACACAATCATCTGTATAATCATTTGCATCACATAATCATCATTCATCATTGCAAAACATCACACATGAGTATGTACAAGATCATGATGGGCCAAAAAGTGGCAATATGATGGGTATGTGGCTGACGAATTTTTTTTACCCAAAATTGATGAAACGAAAAGGGTTTTTAGAGGAGATTATCAGCTTTTCACAAATATAAATTATGCTTTACTTTTAATTTAATAAGGAATTATTATTCATTTTCTATTTGAATTATGACTAATGTCTGAATTGATAGGCTGATTGAAAAACATCTACAACTTTCAAATGGTATCACATTTTTTGAATCCAAAACATGTGTCACATTCTATGCTTCACATACTATAGGATTAAAAAAATAAAAAATAATTTTATGAAGTTGAATTAAAGTATATGGTCAGACATATGCTTTGTATATTTTTAAAAGTTGTAATAAAAAATCATAATTAATTATTTACTTGGAAAAAATTACAAAAAATATGCATCACATCGACATAAGTCCTCTACTTATATCTAAAAATATTATAAAAATATTATCATTTTATTGTGTTTAGGGTGGTTAGATAGACACCTACTTCTTATTTTTCCCGAAATTTAAGTACTACTACATTGAAATTTCAAATTTTCACCAAATAGATTTTTTGTTTTTTAAACAAATCTAGTAGTTTAGAAACTATATTAAATTTGCTACAAATTCTATTCTTACATATTTTTGAAATAATATGGATAACTTATTCAAATTTTTATGTTAAGTTGCCTAACTCTGATTTTTCTAATTTTTTTGCCACTTAAGGGCCTGTTTTTTCCATGATGAACCTGCACATACCTGCATCATTTACATCGCATCCATACATGCTCAATATAAACATCACATTTCATCACATATCATTATTGCATAATAAAATCTATTTCATACAGCATAAAATATACAGAATCATCCATCATTACATTATCATATCATATCATCATTGCATACATTCTCATAGAACTAGAATCCATCATACAATCATTTCATTTAATATTGATCCATTCATTGCATCATTTATTTGTATCAGAAAAGTAAAAAAACATAAAATGCATCACATTTCATTGGCATAATAGATCCATCACATACATCATATGGACATTATTCATAAATCATCCTAGAATCATAACATAACAATTGCATCTTCATTTACATCCTTAACATATCATAACATCAGGATCATCATCATGAACATGGAAATTAAATGCATATCATAATCATCATCATAAGATAGAAATTAAATGCATCATAGACATCTATCATCATATCAACACATAGATCATAATCATCGCTACATATCATATAACCTCAAATCATAATGTAAAAGTGTACAAGGATATCCAAGGGTATAAAGAAATACGCCAATATGAAGAATGGCAGTGTATTATAATGTTTGAAATCAACAGGTATATCATCAATGTCTCAACTGAATCAACATATACATCAAGTCTCTGTACATCATCAAGCCTCGAAACATTAATCAATCCTATATTGGGGCATATCAATCAATCAGAGAAGTCAAACCACATCTCCCAATCAAATCTGAATTAGCTTGCACGAAATGCGAAATCATGTCCCACATATTTAGGAAGTGTTCCCTAGATTGAAGAATTCTAAAATCCTCCTATGATCATAACATATTACAAATGAAAAATCTTATCAATCAATCAACATCAATCAATCAATCAAATCTAATTAGCTCCAATGAGATTTTGATCAAATCTCGTTGAACGCCTATCATTGGCCTTCACCTATCATGAGGTCAATCATCATCACATCAATGCAACCTCACCTATCATGGGGTTCATCAGTCAATCCAAACTCACCTATCATGAGGTTCATCAATTGATCCAACCTCGCCTATCATGAGGTTCATCAATCAATTCAACCTCATCTATCATGATGTTCATCAATCAATTCAACCTCGCCTATCATGAGGTTCATCAATCAATTCAACCTTGCCTATCATGAGGTTCATCAATTGATCCAACCTCGCCTATCATGAGGTTCATCAATCAATCCAACCTTTTCCTATCATGAGGTTCATCAATCAATTCAACCTCGCCTATCATGAGGTTCATCAATCGATCCAACCTCACCTATCATGAGGTTCATCAATCAATTCAACCTCACCTGTCATGAGGTTCATTAATCAATTCAACCTCACCTATCATGAGGTTCGTCAATCAATCCAACATCACCTATCATGAGGTTCATCAATTGATCCAACCTCACCTATCATGAGGTCAATCATCAATCTATCATTGATCCTCACCTATCATGAGGTCAATCATCAATCTATCATTGATCCTCACCTATCATGAGGTCAATCATCAATCTATCGTTGATCCTCACCTATCATGAGGTCAATAATCATTATCCTATCATTGACCCTCACCTATCATGAGGTCAATCACCAACTATCACATCAATATCATCAAATCAATTGGTTGAATGCGATCATCAAACATAAAATACAACGAGGAAACATAAAACATCAATTAATCAATCGGGTAGGCTCAATCTTCTTTTTCAAGAGATAAATCGAATATGACATCAATGTATAATTGGTTTAACATTGGATCATCATCACATCACTAAAACATCATCACACAATCATCGAATCCTCGACAAAACATAAAAAATTCCACATTTTACCGATTTATCTCTCGAGGGGGAAAATATCTAGCAGTACCCGAAAATCAACATCTAGGGCATCATTTGGGGCATCAAAAACTTTTCTGAGATCAAATTTTTCTTTGAAGCAATGTGTAAACACATTACTTCAAAGAGGGGAAAAATGTATACACCTAAAAATGTTCATCACCTTTAATTAATTTAAAAATACTAGCTATTTGATTAATATTTCAACTATGTATAAATAAATGCTCAATTTATTTATATTCTTCACCCTTCTCTAATTCTCCAAAATCTAAAACACTTTCTTCTAAATTAATTAAGTAAACAAGGTTCCCTAAACTTGTTTTATTTAATTAAACTTCACTAAGTCCAATTAGGAATTAGAGCACATTTCTATAACTTTTTGTGTGCCACCTCATCAAGGTCACATGAAAATAAATAACTCTAATTTTTAATTAGAATTATCCTCAACTCATTTCAAAAAGCACATGGCTCATTTCCTCCCACAATTCCACCAAATTTGGAGCACATGACTTATTCTTCCCACATTTCCACCAATTTTGGAGCACATGGCTCATTTCCTCCCACTCTTCAACCAATTTTGGAAGTGCATGGTCTTCTCTTCCCACACTTGAATCTTCCATCCAAATAGAATGTTGCCCATTGGTCAAGAGATTCTCCAATCCAAATGGCATGTTGTCTTTGGTCAAGGGGACAACAACTTGTTTCTCTTCATCTTCACCATTCATTCTTCTTATTCAAATTTGGACCGTTGATTATTTCCACCTCACTATATGCTTGGAAAATGCTATAAATACAACCCTTGGGCCTTGTATTTTGCATCTAGATTTGAAGTAAAGTTATCATTCAGGTTTATCATTGGAGCTTGGAGCATTCTTGGAGTCTTATAGATAGTTTTATATCACGTTTTGCATCATATTTACATCTTAGATTAACATATTACTTCATAGTTGCATTTTATCATCCATCTTGCATCATAGTTGCATTTTAGATTAGTTCATTTTAAGTTTGCATTTGAGCATATATAGAATCACGCATAGAATCATATAGATCACTACCATGGTATCCACCTCTTTTTGTGTATTTATCATCAACATCATCCTTCACTCATCATAGCATTCATCATCATTGTTTGAAAATAGTTTCATGTAGGCATATAGTTGGCTTGCATATTGAATACTAATCACATTTCTTAAGTTTCATTCTAATATCCTCCGTGCACATAGAAATCTGAGGGCCAAAAGGTTAAAAGAATAATTAAGAATAGAGGAAAATGAGACATTCTTGAAAGATTCGTTAAGATGCAATTTAGAATAGTTTACTTTGCTTTGAATCTTTCAATATAAATCGTTTTGACATTAAGGTTTGTGTTGATACTGACTTTGCACGTTCCACATACACACAAAGACCATAATGTCTCTTCCATGTTGACCGAAAAGGTCCTTGTCTTTTTTCCTTTTTTTGTGTTTTCTACTTTTGAAGATGACACAAAACGTAGATATGCCCTATGTTTCTTCCATATTGACCCAAAAGGTCATTGTCTTTTTTTCTTTTGATTTGAGTTTTTCTTTTGGGGATGACACAAAGTGTAGAGACACCCTATGTATCTTCCATGTTGACCCAAACATTCCTTTTTGTTTTGTTTTGTATTTTTATTTTGGGGATGACCCAAGGCATCAAGACCAAAATGTTTCCTTCATGTTGACCCAAAAGATTTTCCCTTTTCTTTCTCCTTTTCTTCTTCTTTCATCTCACTCGTGTTTTCCTTTTGGGGATGATGCAAAGCATTGAGACCGTAATGTCTCTTCCATGTTGACCCAAAGCAGACTTTATTTTTCCTTTTTTTTCGCTCTCTTTGTGTCATTCTTCTAGTTCTATGTGCTTTGGGGAATGATGATAGTTTTGAGCTCTTTTAGAAACACATTGTAGCAATGAACATACTAACCCCAAATCTAGAGATCCCTTATGTGTTTGGTGTGCTCTTTTTTGGGGGCAAGTCCCTTTCTTTGTTGATCATTTTCCTTGACATGGCGCAACCTAACTTCAAAACATATGACTTGGCATAGGGCTTTCCAAGTTGGCTCTCATGTATTGATGTCTTTTTGCTTTTTCTTTCCTTCAATACTTTAAAGTAATTGTTCATAGAACGATGTGTCACAATTTCTTTAAAGTGGGGGGCATACATTACCATTAATTCATTTGCATTCTTGGTTCCTAGTGTAGCCTTGTCATATTTATGATGTGTTCGTCACTTTATGGATGACATTGGGTGTGATGTCTTTCATAATTGTGATCTATCTTAGCATACTACATTCTTCTTGGCGGCTTGATGCAATGCACTACATCCCCTAAGTTGTGAATATACTATACTTTGATTGGTCCTCTCTTGGAGAAATTAGACACAATGTTCCCTAAGTGACTGACCTTGCATGAACTTAACAAGACTCCTTTGAACATTTTACACTTAAAATTTTACATTTTTACATTTTACATTTTTGCATTTTGCATCTTTTTCCACCTTGCATAATGCAACTTGCATGACTGTGGTACCTTTCTTTTTGTTCATGACATTTTTCCTTATGGCGCCTTGTTAAAGTTATCAAGAGGTATAACTTTGATATGGTTGAGTGGAAATCCCACCTAGCGGCATGACCTTTCCCGATAGCCACCTTTGTGTTTGTGAGTGCATACCAACTAGTGCATGTATCTTACCTTTTGGGCTTTCTCACCCCGCAAATGACTAGAAGTTTCATGGCCTTAGAGTGAGTAAATTTGGGCCTTCTCACTTGGCGGACCGTTATGTGTTCTGTTACCCCAGAGTGAGTATACATTCTCTTTTAGCCTAGATCTAGTCCACAACTAGTTGGATAGATGATTGAAGCTTCATTTTATTCTCAACACTTGTGTGTTCCTTTGTTCTTATGCTTAGCTTTCCATGGGATCTTCATCATGGGGGCTTGATCATCCCTCTTGATCATTGTAATTCCATCTTGCTAACGTAATTGCATTTGAACCCTCCTCTCGATGTTCATGGCTACTTTAGTGTGAGTTTGAAGTAGGTTCATCCTCTCACTAAAGTGGGGGCTAAATGTGCCATAGAAAAATGTCTCCTTGTCATTTTTATGGCCTTTTAGTTCTTGTTTCATGGTGTTTGATCTATTTTTCTCTGATTTTATGTTGTAACATGGCTTGAACATGCATATTTAGGTACTAAAATTCAAAATGATGTCTTGTGAAGGTGTTGTGAAATGTTGTAAGACATTTCTACACTCTTCTAGACTTTATTTATTGTAATTCACCTAAAAATCACCTTTTCATCACTAATCAAGTCCTATTTTAAAGTGTCGTAAAGTCTTGTAACGAGATTTCATACTTTTCTAGGCACAACTTCACTATTTATCCCCTTCTCATGCTTTGTTCGGTCCCTTTATGCCCTCATATGATTTAATTAAGTGTATTTTTGAATGTTATTTCAACAAACATTAAATAAAAGATAATTCTCGACACCCATTTTCAAGTCCTAGGTGTGACTCATTCACCATGGGTGGCAAATGAGTCCCACTTGGCTCCAAATTCAAATGTTTAAAAATTTCCTTTAAGTTTTTTAATCATAAACACTTGATGTCAGCTTGTGATGAGGTATGGATGGGTAACTGAGGCACAAGATTGTATAAATAAGTGATTTTCACCTCATTATCTATTCAACTTTCACACATCATATTCAAGCAATATTAAGCATTCAAGCATCTTACAACATCTTATCAATCAATACTCAAGCACTTTGGAGCATCCATTGACACTATTTTAGATTTGCATCATCAAGGATTTGGTAAGTTGATAGCTATTTCATGTTATTAGTTTATCATTCTCTTTTATTTTATTGTTTCATTAAGGGTTTGATTACCAAAAGTGGGGTTTGACCAAGGAAAACCCCTATTTTCTAACCCCTCAACCATTTATCCCTTATTGCATGTCTGTTTGTAGACCTAGGTATGCAAATTTAACAAGCTTTTTGGTGTTGAAGATAGGTAAACAAGTCAACTAGGTGCTTCAAGTCAACTCATTCATATTTGAAGGTTGGAGAAGGTCTTTTGTCTGTTTCCTGTAGAATTGACTTTGACAACCCGACAATTAGAGATTTCCAGATTTGGTGTTGCAGAGTTGTCTCCTAATTTTTCATAATTTTGGGAGAGGACTGATTCGTCACCAGTGCGAATGAGTCCCACCTTAGGACTGGAAATATGAATTTTGTCAGATTCTGGATCCCAATAGTTAGAAACCAGTTTCTAGCACTTTTTCACCAACTGTAGGAGGACTAATTCACCACCCTAGGCGAATGAGTCCCACCATGAAATTTTAGTAATTCCAGTTAGCATTCACAACATTCTAGATTCATCAAACATTGCCCAGGTGCACTCTATTTCATCCAATTTCTTTTTATTCTACATTGTTTCATCATTTAGTCCATTGTTTGCATATCATAGCATGTTTTCAAACATAGTTTAAATCTTAGTTTTGCATTCATATTCATTCATATAGATCACTCCATTGCATTTATTTTACTTCATTTAGCTTAGAAAACATCCCACATACCATAATTTGAATGAACGCTTAGCAATTTTGGCCCTATCTCTCTCCTTTTAGGTGAAAAACTCTAGAAGAGCTAGAGAAATCCTAGAGTGCCAAAAATGTACAATTCACACACATAGAAGTGAGTTGCATAAAAAATGGGGTATCCCAACAAAAGCTGCATTAGAAACCCACGTAGAGGATCCCAATCATAATCCCATTAATCCACTAGTATCCCAAGCATCTAGAAGGACCAATAGGTCCACATCTGCAGCCATTTGAACACACATAAAAAGCTACTACTAGAAGAAAATTTGTATTTGAAACCATGACAAAAACAAGGGGTACTAAGAAAATGCATGAAATTCCTAGGTAGCAAGCTAAAAGGAAAAAGGTTGAGATGGAAGAGACTAAGATGAAGAAGAAAAAGGAGAGGAAGGCACCTCCAAACCAAAGGGAAAGGGAAGAAAACTAAGTAAACTCCTTTGGTGGTACCTCCACATGAGACTCTCCAATTAGAGGAAATCTTCAATGAAATTGCAAATTTTGGCTTGCTACATGAAACAATAGAGCTGCAACCAGATGTTGCTCCTATGGATCAAAAGACTATTGAGAAGAAATATTTATGTATATATGATAAAATATAATGTACCTCTTAGTGATATCGTGGAGAAGGCTCCAGAGATACTAGCACAAGCCCTAAGGTAGAAAAGAGAAAAGACTATTGAAGTAGATGAAGAGATGAGGAAACAAGCTTTTGACAAAGCTGGATCCTTTGTATCACAAGAAGAAAAAGATAAAATTTCGTACAAGCATGCTCAAGAGTTAAGGGAAAAACAATGAGTGGGTATCCTTATGAGCATGGAAAAGGAAGACAGAGAAAAAGTACAAAAGTAGACTAAGGAGGTTACCAAAAAAATTCTTGAGGAGGCAAGAGATGTTGAGAATGTGCAAAAACCACATATGTCTCCTCAACACAAAACTAAATAGAAATATTCACAAGAGGAGCAAGAAGAGAAAATTAAACATAATGAAGAGAATGCCTATCCTGATCATGATAGCCCTCCTTTGAATAATATTGATAAATAAAAAAAATAAAAAAATAAAAAAAAATACGCTTGCTTCAAGAGAAAGTCCATAAGAAACTCTAAGGGAATCATCATCAACTTCTCTATTTGACTCCATCGAAGAGTTCCTATCTTAGCAGAAACAAATTTAGCCTACAATTGCTCCGTAGTTGCTGCAACTGCCAATGTTTAATGGACAAGTCAACATGTCTAGTATCACACCTTTGCAAAAATTACAACTTGGTGACATCTTCCACTCCTCCACAAGGGAAGAGATCATAGAGTAGTAGGTGGATAGTTCAAAGACATTAATGGAGGTAATCAAAATCTTGGAAATAGAAATTCCAGCTACAAAAAGGGATTCCTCTCTACCATCCACTCAACAAATAAAACAATTGATGGATTATTATATTCTTCATTTTATGAGAAACAAGTTGAGATGAAGATCACAAATATCAAACTAACTGAAGCCTCCAAAAAATGTGCAAAGACACACAACAAAGTACAAGAATGCATAAAGGATATTCAAAAGTGTATGGAGGAAGCAAATGTATTGTGGCTTTTTTTTTGCAATCACCTACCACCACAAAGAGTCTCAAGGATTAGATAAATGCAATAGAAGTATATATCAAAGATGTGGTTGCCATATATGATCTATCGAATGATAGTGATGGTGCCATGAGGGAACAAGTAGATAAATTATACTCCCAGTTATAACAAGTGTAAGATCAAAGGAAGAAAATCAAAGGACAAGTAAACTAGCACTTGCACCCCAATGAGGTGCAATACTTACGCCGATAGGCTGGCCGCACATTATTTACGACTGTGAAAAGCAATGGACGATGTGAAGAAAGCAGTGATCTATCTCACCTATCGCTCTCTGGACACCTCTCCCTCTGTTCCTCCCCCTTCTCTCTCCCTCTTGCTCTCTCCTTCCCTCTCTATTTCTCTCTATATCACATATCCCTCTCTACCTATCCCTCCCTCCATCCCACCTATTTCTCTCTCACTCTCTCCTTCCCTCTCTACTTCTCTCCCTCTCTCACTTATTCCTCTCTACCTCTCTCTCCTTCCCCCTCTAATTATCTATATCTTCCCTATCCCTCTTTACCTCTTCCTCCCTCCCCCTCTCTCTCTCTCTGGCTCTCTCTTTCCTTCTCTACTTCTTTCTATCCAACCTCTCTCTCCCTCCCTATCTCTATCTCACTTATCCCTCTCTACCCCCCTTTGCCTCTTTACCCTTCTCTCTCTCTTGTACAACAACAATGCCACCTATAAACCAACACACTATGCCAATACCCGCAGTTTTTATTAAATATTTATTATATTATTTTATTTATTTTTATAGTATATATAAGTCATTTTGTAGTTAAATAGTTATTTTATTTATTATATAAATTATTATTTATTTTATTTGTTATATAACTTATTTTATTTATTTTTATAGTATATATAAATGAAAAATTCTAATAATGTAAAAATAATATGAAAGGAGGCTTTATTACATTGATTTGTAAACAATTATTACACTTGGACTAAAAAAGGAGAAATTAATGCTCTCTTTCCATACCTGTTGAAACATCACAATTATTTTATTTATTATATTTTTTGTTTGGATTAGAAAAGCCTGTAGGATTTAAATAAGACCCTTACCGATAATTCATGTAAAACACAAAAACTTAAATAATTGGCCTTTAACCCGTTCTCTCCTGAAAGTGAAAGGACATCTGAAATTCCGTAAAGTCTACACGGGACTCTGTATATTTCTGGCTCTTCGGCAGTAAAAGGTTTTTTGTTTTTTTATTTGTTTTTGGCTAACTTAAAACTTTTTCATTTTTTTTTCAAATCTCGGAAGCTCATGCATTGTCTGGATGATTTCAAATAGGGCAATACCAACAACAAACTCAAAACCAAATTCCAATTTATTTCAAATACAATACAAAATTACCAATTTTCGGCCAATGCCCCTGGCATAACATAAAGGCATTGAACAAACAATTCCATCAAAGATTGTGGTGTTAAGAAACACCAGAAAGATGAAAGAATAGAGGCAGAACATTTAGCCGCCAAAGCCGTAGAGAGTCTTGCCTTGCCTTTTGAGGGCATAGACGACGTCCATAGCTGTGACGGTCTTACGAGGAGTGTGTTCAGTGTATGTGATAGCATCTCTAATCACATTCTCCAAGATCTTCAACACACCCCTAGTTTCTTCATAGATAAGCCCGCTGTTACACTTGACGCCTCCTCTTCTGGCCAGACCCCTGATGGCAGGCTTAGTGATACCCTGAATGTTATCGCGAAGGATCTTCCTGTGCCTCTTCGCTCCTCCTTTGCCGAGCCCCTTCCCATCCTTCCCTCCCAGCAAAAGTTTTTTACTTGCCGCCAATGAAAATTTCTGAATATCTTACCTACTTTAGTACTTATGACAGAGGAGATGATGCTGCTGGACAAAGAGGATTTGCTGCGATAAATAAATTTCGACAACTTGAAAAAATTGCACAGCTGTACACAGTGCAATTGCCGGGCACCACCAGGTTTCCGGCGTTAGACTGCTGGAAATTCCGGTGGGGTTCCCCCAGTATAATAGCCTATCGGCTAAATATTAAACCCCCTTCTTAACCAAACTCACGTCTAAAATGTTTCACTACCCTTGTTTGAGCAATCTACTAAATCTTGAATTAAATATTAAATAATTTCTATATGTCGATCTACTAATATGACAACTTTAACTAAGCTCTTGATTTTTGTTAGAAAATAACAAATTGTCATGCCTTAAGAATTTCAATTTTTTTTTTTTTAAATTATTTATTTTTATTTTTATAAGGACCTCATAACCCGACATAGTCAAAGGCTTAAGAGCGACCCACTATTATGGAATCAAAGAGCTTAGGTTGAAATTATTATGAAGCCATATTTCAACACCAAAGATAAAATTATACTCGACCACTATCCCTTAATAAATTTACTATTAATAAACCCATAATTGAGTCCTCATTAATACTAATGATTATAACTTAATAATAATGGTATTATTGATTCAATGATCCAAGAGGTGACAAAGATACTATTGTTATTTGCACCTAATTTTATTTGTGCATATATATTTTTTCTCTCTTTTGACTATTAATATTAATCTTGTCTGTTAAAATTAAAGCTAATATCAACATCCGTATTAACTCCTCCCATAACTATTGTAATGTTAATGTTAATATATTACTACTCTTAATATTAATATAAGGATTCCTCAAAAATAAAAATCCCTTATCTATATATAATGTATTTATTTATTTAATTATCTTATAAACTTTATTTATTTATTTTATTTTATATTTATAATTAATTATATGAATATTTAACACTATATATGAATATACTTATTTACCTATATCTTTCCATTATTTATTTATAAAAAAATTAAATAAATAAAAGAATAAACCCCTCAAGATATAATATTAATACCCATTAGTTTTCCTTTTGTGGTTTCTTTCCATCTTAAATTAATATATTTAAATCCACCTTCTAAAGCGTACAAGCCACATAGCCCTCTTTTTTTTTTTGCCTTTAATTTTCTTTCTTTTTAAAATTTACTTAACATGATTTATTTTTAATAAAACGGCCATAATTCATTCCCAATTATATCTTAAAATTCCTTATTATTTATCTTAACTTTATCTTAAAAAAAAATGATTTTAAAATTTGCATGCTTATATGGCATTTATTTATTCATTTATTTTTACCACTATCTCCCTTCTACCATGTAGAGGACCACTTTATAAGATGAGGATATGCTCATATACCTATACATTTTTTAAAAGCTAAAACCATGCCCAACTCTTTCATGATGTAGACCTCAAATATGGTGAAGGAGTCTATACACTTGTTTTTAGGATGAAACTTAACTGTGCAAGGTTAAATAGTGGGGTACTCTCTAGTCAACACACCCAATAATCTGTGCGGCTTAGAAGAATGTTAAGAGGTGGAATTTAAGGCTGACATGGTTTAGTGGAATTTAAAATGTGGAAGCGTTTCTTATTAAAATGTATGTTAGCAAGGCCAGCCAAATACTAAAAGAGAAATCCTTATCATTTCCTTGACTTCTATCCCTCCTTTCCAGCAGCGTCTCTTTCTCTCAGCTTGCCTTATGGATACAAATCTAAGGTTTATGGTGGTGGAAAAAAAAATTAAAAAATAGAGAAATCTACACGTAAGTTTAATAAGAATATTATTATTTAATTCTTGAGATGAATAAAATTGTTTTCTATATACTGCAGAAGATTCATTTGGTTTCACCTACCATATTAAACCAGGGTCAGAATTGGCCTCTAGAAGCTCCCCGTGATTTCACCAAGATATCAATGGACAAAACTGATTTGACAGAGGCGTCAAAATAAGCCTAATTTAAGTGTATTTATCAGATGTTTTAGCTGTAGCTGCCTTGCTGGACATGTATGCGTAACGTTGGTGAATGGACAAGACGCATGAGTTTCTTTGGCAAAATGCCTCAAAGAGATTTGGTCGCTGGAGTGCAATGAAGGCTATATAAAGTGTGGTCGCCAAGGGTCGTGGTCTATTTATTACTGACGTGATAGAATTGGAGAAACGTCCTCTCCATCCAACCCAAGAAAACACTGACCATAGATCGCTCATGCTATCATAAATAATTTAAATCGAGTAAATCTCGTTTCTTGTAGGAGACGTGCTTTGCACTCATATAATTTAGACATCTTGCAATGTACTCGCTATAATGTGGTCAGATTTTAGGTAACCAACTGTAATGGTAACATTTATTAAGTGGCACGAAGAACTTGGGAGGATAATAATCAATGGCACCAAAACTATCATACGACTACTCTACATATACCTCATTTCAATGCATAAGGAAAGGACTAGGGGAGAGGGCCCAGTAGTCGTGCACCCTAACTTCGCGCTTCTAATTATCCTACGTCAAAATTTCAAATCACTCCCAATTTTTTACAGCGGCTTACTTGGCAAGTTCTCTGCTTATAACTAAGGTTTCAGGGCCACATCATCAAATATGATGCCACATCAGCATGCGTTTTTGTCAAGGTGTCGAAAAATGCCCCAAAAAATAGTGAGACCAATTCTCGTGCATTACATCATGAATAGTTGAGCGCTGATGTGGTATCACATGATTGGTTGCTTTTTAGATCAAAAGCATACATTTTGTTTAATTATGGGTAGTCAAATCACAACTATTGGACATTATATAAACGACTATTGGGTATTATATGTACGATTGGGTGCACGACTATTGGACCCCGCACGACTATTGGACCCTCTCCCCTATATGCTCTCGCAGATTGACTCAAAGATATCAGCGAACAAGTTAACTACCATTCTGCCAAGCAATTAACTGTCGTACTGCCGACAGCTGGGGTCACCAAAAGAAGCAACGTACAACTGATGGATCGAAATACGGTCCGAACGCTTCCGGCCCTCCGGGATCGCCACCGGGTTTCCGGCGTCAGACTGCTGGAAATCCCGGTGGGCTTCGCCCAAGTATAATAGACTATTGGCTAAATATTTGTGGGAGGTAGTAAGCTTAAGGTTGGCATCTCTAACTAAGATCCTAGGAAAAGAAAAAGGTGTCCAATAAAATAATCATGTACCAACCTCTTTGGAAGAAGAAAAAGATATTCTTGCTCAACTGGCAAGTCAAGACCAGATCTTGACCTCAACAAAGAAACAATGGGATAACTCTTTGAATTATTTAAATAGACGTTACTAATTTTTTTTGTAAAATTTAACTTTGATATACTTCCATAGAACTTTTCTAACATAAGAATCACAATTTCTTAAGTAATATTACGTAAATTTGACCATACCCTATTCCATTACATATAACCTTGTCATGAATAGTGCTGACAGTTATACCCAATGGTACATAACATCCTTATTTTTATCTTCTGACATCCTTTCCCAGTGCTGACCTATTTCTTTTAACCTCACCAGGTTGCTTTCCCGTACAATCTTCTTTTTGAAAAGAGTTCTTTAAGGGACAGAACGCCAGTTCCGAGTGTATTTTATCCCTGAACACTGCCATGAAAATGCAAATGCTGGATAGATACACGTCATCTGTGGCCCCGTCACTGCTATCCTGACATCATATACAGGCCACCACTACAATGTGCACTACGGAGAATATACCTGTGAAGAAAGATAAAGAGAAATAAGTCCTTTCGTAGTCCAGGATGCCAAGAAAGGAACACGTTAATCAATTAAAAAACAGTGAAAGCTTATCATCTGTCAACTGGCCCACAGCTTTACATATGCTTTTGCAGCTGGTGAAAGGGGGGCATATGTGCCGGCCATGGTTGTGTTGGGAGACACGCTAGCAGGTGCAGGAAATAGTAATTATATCTCTCCTTTTCCCCCTGTCCAACTGGTCGCTTTACCAGTGGCCGCAGTGCTTTTGACTTAGTGGGTTTGTATATCTTATTTTCTGTTTAGATACAGTAATCCAGTTTTAAGAATGTATCTTTGATCATATTTATTAATTAATTGAAAATCATAATATATAGGTGTATTCTTTAGGGGGAGGGGCATGGGCAGGAGCAAAGGGAACGGTGGGGTCCAGGCAACATTTATGCAGCCTTTAGAATGCACATTTGACTTCATTTATTAATTAATTGAAAACTAAAAATCTTTTGTATTTTGATTTTCAATTAATTAATAAATACAATAAAATGTGCATTTTGGTGGCTCGATACACAATGGTCTCTTAGGTTGGACAGATGTTTCCATATATTACTAAGTGTGTTGATTGTGGTTGTAGCTAACTTACTTGGTGATCTCCATCTCCATGATGGAATGAGAAAAATTTGTAAAACTTAAATATAAAGATAGTTGCAGAAAACATCAAATCAAAATGGAAGAATATGCTAATTTTCAAATGTGAAAGGTGTAGATTCAATCCAAAGAGCCTGCATGCAGGGTACAATATTGTGATAGGAAATTTGTGCAATTTTAGACAATTCTTGATTGATTAAGATAAACTTATCATAGTATAAGGCTTAATAAGTAGATTAGGTAAAATTAAAAAATCTGAAAAGTAAATAGAAAAAATAGGTTTATTTAATTTTAATGAATGAATGCAATTTGATATGGTGTTATAATTTGTATGTTTTGGGCTTAGGAATAAAAAAATAAAGAATAGTTATTTGTTTAAAGATCATAATTATTTTATTTGTTTGTCGGGTTAAGTCCCTAGTCATGGAAATATCATTTAATTGAAGAATTGATTCAGTAGTTTGTAAAATTTTTCTTTTTGGTTTGCTTCTAGCTCTTTTATTTATTTTTATATCTAAAAACAGACTATATTTAAGAATGACATGGGAGGATTGTTAGTGTTGTAAGTGGACATGTTCCCCTAGGTAAATAAATTTGAGATTATATTTGGACTAATGACATTGTCCAATCATTAACAAATAAATTATGGTGGTATGGCCCTCAATGGCTAGGAGCACCTATTCAAGTCATAAGACAACAGAGCATCACGTGACCCTAATGATGAAGATGTTAGCATATGGAATGTAGCCTAGAATGTGGGGAGGACAATATGTAAATAAAAAAGTGAGTGTACAAAAACTAATTAAATATTCAAGTTAATCAACATAACACACAAGCATCAACACTCAATTAAGACAACATGAAATAAAAATACTGAAACCATGCAATATAATCTCACCCATGTCTCCTTGATGCAAATTGCTATGGTGGATATATCTAAGGATTTAGATTAGATAGAGAAAATGTTAGATTCTCACAATGACAACATACCAATGCTTCAAGTAGTTGTTGTTCAAATGGTTTAGATTACATCTAATTTATAGATTATTGGATGAGAGAATCGAAGGCTAATATGGATTGGAGATATCAAGGGCTTTCATGATTTTATAAGATATAGGGTAGGAGAAGAGGATAAGTTTCATGCAAGGAATGGAACCAAAAGGTGCTCTGAAAATTAAAGGAAAATCAACGATGAGTGATGTGCCTTGGATAAAGTGAATGGCAAGGATTTGAAGATCTCTTTTATACCTCAAGTACTCCAAGTGCACAAGTGTTATGACATGCCTACCCATTTTGGGACTTTAACCAATAAATTCTTAGTTTAGAATTGTTATACATGTGAAAATGATTAGGGACATAATTAAATTGATTTAATTGGTTAATGAAAAGCACACAAAATAGGGAAATTAAATAAATATAGCTATTTATTTAATTTTTGGATGAGATGCAATGAGAATAGGTAAATAAATATTTAGATCTAAGGTATACTATGGAAGAAGGGGATTAAATCAATTGAATTCCAAGAATAGAATAAAAATAATATACTTAATGAGTACATAAATTTGGTTAATTAAAAATTAAAATATTAGGGTATGTGCAGGATCATCATGGAAAAAATAGGCCCTTAAGTGGCAACAAAATTAGAAAAATTAGTGTTAGGAAATTTGACATTTTGAATAAGTTATCTATATTATTTCAAAAATATGTATGAATAGTATCTGTAGAAAATTGAATGTAGTTTCTAAAGTACTAGGTTTGTTTAAAAAAAATAAAAATCTATTTGTTGAAAATTTTGAAATTTCAATGTAATAGTACTTAAATTTCAGGGAAAAAATAAGAAGTAGGTGTCTATCTGACCACCTTAACCACAATAAAATGATACTTTTTTTTATAAGATTTTACATATAAGTAGAGGACTCATGTCTTGATGTGATGCATATTTTTTTGTAATTTTTTTCCAAGTAAATAATTAATTATGATTTTTTAATTACAACTTTTAAAAAATATAAAAAATTCATATGTCTGACCACCTTAACTTGGTCAAAACTTCATGAAATTCAATTTTTATTTTTTTAATCCTATAGTATACGAAACATAGAATGTGACACATGTTTTGGATTAAAAAAATGTGATACCGTTTGAAAGCTATAGATGTTTTAAAATCAGTCTATCAATTAGGACTTTAGTCGTAATTTGAATAGAAAATAAATAATAATTATTTATTAAATTCAAAGTAAAGAATAATTTATATTAGTGAAAATCTGAGAATCTCCTTTAAAAACCCTTTTTATTTCATCAATTTTGAGTAAAAAAAAAGTCACAAGCCACATACCCATCATATTGCCACTTTTTGGCCCATCATTATCCTGCACATACCCATTATTTAGTTGATTTTGGAGGAAAATTCATATAATTAATCTAATTAAAATAGTTAAGTATAGAGGAAATAATAATGATGAGTAAAAATGACAATATGTAAATTTCAAGTGTCTATATGTATCACTCTTTGAAATACTACTAAAAAAATAATTTTAAATAAAAGTAAAATATGGTAGTTGTAGTTGAGAAATGGGTGTCATGATGCCCTAGTTGATAAAAAAAATATGGTGGAAATATTATGCCCCCTCGAGAGTTATGTGAGAAAAACAGAACATGTCTGAGCTCTTGAAAGATGAAAATGAGGGGAAAAATACATAATAGATTAAAAAAAAGAGAAAAAAAAGAGGATGAACAAAAGGAAAAAGAATTAAAACGAATTATAAATGAAAAAAAATTGGGGAAAAATGGTGATTGGTGGTGAATATATAGGACTGAGGGTAAAAATAAGTCATTTTCACCTTATCATATAGAAATTTAGAGAGAAAGGAAGAAGAGGTGTAGAAGAGAAAAGGAGTGCATGCTAGTCCACAAATACTATGCAGGAATGTAGGTGAGCTATTATAGGTGTCTAATAGGTAGGGGCATAGTAGTAATAAGCACACAAAATTATATCATTTAGAGAACATAGAGGTAACATATGCAAGCTAGAGGTTGGGTATGAAATGGATCCACTAAATTATGAAAATCATGATTTGGTGGATGAGGATGTAGAGAACTTTGATGTAATTGCAAGGGGTTGAATGGATGTGATACAAAGGAGTGTGTACACAAAAATGTAGTGAATGTATGAAAAGAACAACATATGCATGAATAAGAAGATGAACAACATGAAATAAAGGATGTCTTTATAAAATGATAGATACATGAGAGAACAGAGTGATAGATATAATAACATCTATGTAATAGATCCACAATAAATAATGGTTGATGCACAAGTAATGTAGCACATGATTATGGAGAAATTTAACAAAGTGACTTACATGTTGTTTGGATGAAAGTTAGTGAAATTTAAGATATTGATGGCATGTGAGTGATGCTTTTCTATACTAAGACTCATGAAGACTTTTCTAAATGTTTACTAGGAGGTGATTAGGGTGGTTGTTCTAGATTATATTATGAAGATGACAACAATCCATGCATATTGGGAAATATTGTCTAGGCCTAATGGGAAAGTTAAATGATTAAGTAAGGAGTGAGAGTAGCTGAGGGTACTATTAGACCCTCAAGAAATGAGCTAGGCATGGATGAAGATAGGGAGTGCATGCAAGGAGATATCATGAGCCTATTATATAATGAGCATGATGTATGCATGTTCTTTTATTTCCTAATGTTATGGATAAATGAGTTAGTTATGAATGATTATGTATAATGAAATACACCTGGTCACAAATATGTGACGATCATGGTAAATGATATACATGCTTAGACTAACAATTCAATATTATAGGTTTAGTCTAATAGGTAACATGAGCCCTACGAGAGTGCATGCAAGTAGTTCATGTTAAGTTTTTAATGATTTCTTAAAATTCTTCCTCCCATATTACGTAATTTACACACATATTCCAAGCCAACTAGAGATAATTAATAATTATAAATACCCCCACCTCACATGAATGTCTTGATTATCTCTCTCCATAATCCTTGGAGATGCACATATAATTAATTGATTATTAAATAAAAATATTTGAATAATATAAAAGGATTTCAAGGTGAACATCACCCTAATGCTAGAAAAAATAGGAAAATGAAGTTTAGGTAAGAAAAATATAGGATCAAACTTAGAGGGGTTTGAATGCTATACTCATAAATTTTATAAGGAAGCTAAGGTAGTGAAAGAACTTCCTACACTTATCTTGAGAGGAGGATAATGCAAAGCTTTACAAATCATTAATAGTTACATAAAAACTAATCAGAAGTAAACAAAAATATCATGTATACCACAACATAGTGATTTTTGTGGGGAAATCACTTTTGGGAGAAAAACCCTACATTCCAAAAGATACCCAATATATTATTCAAAAATCATGTAGATTATAATATACTTGTAGAGCAAGCTTCTCATAGGAGTATCAACAACCAAGGATCTAGAGGCAACATGACTACTATCAGAATCTCAGAATACACCACAATACATAACTGTAATACAACGCTCTCATAAATAGGGTTACCTTCTAGGACAATTCAAGCTAATATAATATCAATCATCATATTTGAGACCTAAGACTTAAGTATCAATAGTACCTTATGTATCAATAGTATCTTATGTAATTACAAGATTGTTGCACATTTTCCAAACAATTTTAATGGAAGGAAAAAATTCATGCTCATGTAAACTAGGATAATTAAAAATAAAGTAGTTTTGACAAAGATTGGGCTAAATTTAATCACTAGGATAAATTACATGTATCTTAATGAATCTAAAAACTGTGTAAAATACTAAACTATAGATTGATTTCTTAACACTAGAGAAGCAAAGATTATTTTTCTATGATAAAAAAATAATACACATTGGAATATGATGTTGAATTTGGGACGTCCAAATTGAGATGATTGAGCTTTGATTTTTTCGAAATGATTTGTTAAACTTACCTCACTTGTGAGATTGTGGATATGAACTTGGTAAAAGAAAAATGAACATGATATTTGGAAATTTTTGCACCTAAAAATAGAGATTCACATTGATTACTTAACCTATAATAACAAATTGCTAGTGCTAAAAAATAACTTTGATTGTTTGTTGTGTAGGTGTCATTTCCTTATGATAAACCATTGTATATAATTAAAATATATATGTTAAAAGTTATAAAGATAACATGCAA
>VDFB02270651.1:392648876-392673775 GCA_007258455.2 Sequoia sempervirens | reverse complement strand
CTCACACTAAAGTAGCCATGAACATCGAGAGGAGGGTTCAAATGTAATTACGTTAGCAAGATGGAATGACAATGATCAAGAGGGATGATCAAGCCCCCATGATGAAGATCCCATGGAAAGCTAAGCATAAGAACAAAGGAACACACAAGTGTTGAGAATCAAATGAAGCTTCAATCATCTATCCAACTAGTTGTGGACTAGATCTAGGCTAAAAGAGAATGCATAATCACTCTGGGGTAACAGAACACATAACGGTCCACCAGGTGAGAAGGCCCAAATGTACTCACTCTAGGGCCACGAAACTTTTGGTTGTCCGCAGGCTAAGAAATCTCAAAAGGTAAGATACATACACTAGTTGGTATGCACTCACAAACACAAAGGTGGCTATGGGGAAAATTCATGCCACTAGGCGGGCTTCCCGCTCAACCATATCAAAGTTATACCTCCTGATAACTTTAACAAGGTGCCACAAGGAAAAATTTCATGAACAAAAAGAAAGGTACCACAGTCATGCAAGTTGCATTAGGCAAGGTGGCAAAAGATGTAAAATGCAAAAATGTAAAGTGTACAAATTTAAAGTGTAAAAATGTAAAGTTTTAAGTGTAAAATGTTCAAAGGAGTCTTGTTAAGTTCATGCAAGGTCAGTCACTTAGGGAACATTGTGTCTAATGTCTCGAAGAGAGGACCAATCAAAGTATAGTATATTCACAACTTAGGGGATATAGTGCTTTGCATCAGGCCATCAAGAGGAATGTAGTATGCTAAGATAGATCACAATTATGAAGGAAATCACACCCAATGTCATCCATAAAGTGACAAATGCATCATATAAACGAAAAGGATACACTAGGAACCAAGAATGCAAATGAATTAATAGTAATGTATGCCCCCCACTTTAAAGAAATTGCAACACATTGTTCTATGATAAATTACTTTAAAGTATCGAAGGAAAGAAAAAGAAAAAATAAAATAAGACATGAGAGCCAACTTGGAAAGCCCTATGCCAAGTCATAAGTTTCAAAGTTGGGTTGCGTCATGTCAAGGAAAATGATCAACAAAGAAAGGGAGTTTTCCCGAAAAAAGAGAACACCAAACACATAAGAGATCTATGGATTTTGGGTCAATATTTTTGTTGTTGCAATTTGTTTATATCAAAGAGCTCGAAACCATCACCATTCCCCAAATCACATAGAACTAGAAGAATGACACAAAGAGAAAGAAAACAAAGGAAAAATAAAGTCCATTTTGGGTCAACATGGAAGAGACATTACGGTCTCAATGCTTTGCATCGTCCCCAAAAGGAAAACACAAGTGAACCAAAAGAAGATGAAAAGGAGAAAGAAAAGGGAAAATATTTTGGGTGAACATGAAGAACAAATTTCAGTCTTGATGCCTTGCGTCATCCCCAAAAGGAAAACACAAAACAAAAGCAAACAAAACAAAATAAAAAGGACCATTTGGGTCAACATGGAAGAGACATAGGGCATCTCTATGCTTTGCATCATCCCCAAAAGGAAAACACAAAACAAAAGTGAAAAAGACAAGGACCTTTTGGGTCAATATGGAAGAGACATAGGGTGTCTCTATGCTTTGTGTCACCCCAAAAGGAGAACACAAAACAAAAGCAACAAATCCAAGGACCTTTTGGGTCAACATGGAAGATACATTATGGTCTCTATGCTTTGCATCATCCCAAAAAGGGAAACACAAAAAAAAAGTGAAAAATATAATGCACGATGAATAGAATAATAGAGGGACGAATAGAAGAAGTGTACAAAGAGAGGGAACATCAAACACATGATGCGGGGGAACACAATATGCACATGAAAAGGAAAATGACAAGGATCAATTAATGCAAATGTATGTCAACCATTAACTAAGTTATTGGTTTCTCAATCTTAAATGGTTAAGTGGAAAGGGAATAACATAATTCAGAGACAATGGAAAATGCATTACAAGGACAAGGCTAACAACTTCTTGCCCCCCAAAAATTGTAAAGGTGAGAATGAGTTGAGGTGGGTGATGGGAAAGGATCATGAAATAGTGAGAATAAGGAGTCCTACAACTATGGAATGATGAAGGGGTGTTGATTGTTTTAATGTATGACAGGGAAACAATCGATATCAATGAAGTGATACTTATCCAGTATGTCCCTCAATGTCTAACATTCTTCTTTTCGATGTCCAAGAAAAAGATGATATTTGAAAAATGCTATGTTAGAGTGTTTTAGACGAATAACCAACCTATTCATAGGTGGTAAAAGTATAAGACCTTTGTTTAAAAGCATTTGAAGTCTCCTTTCACATTCAGGTGGAGGATGTGTAGGAAACTTTAGCTTCTTTAATTTGTATGGTCATTTTTCGTTTGCTAGATTCTCCTTGTTCATGAATAGGAGGAGGAGGACCCATGGGGATCCTAACATCCTTGTCACTAGGAGAGAATGGTTGTTCATGTGGAAGTAGAATGTTTAAGTCAAGAGGAGCATCCAAGATCACTGTACTAGCATCCCGAAGTCTCCTAGGTTGAAAAGGATGTCTATCAGGATGAGAAGGATCTTGGTAAAAGACATTTCCCTAATCACAAACTTGACCGTGCAAAAAGAAAACATAATATTCTGATCTCTAAACAAGTAATTAGGTAATATTCTATTGTATAATTAGGAACACTGGAAAACTGTATCTTATCAAAAAAAGCAACAGTAGATTGAATAAGAGAATAACTAGGTCTGTAATTACAAATTATACAAACCCACAAAGTCGAATGGACTATAGCTGAAAAAAGAAAAAAGAAAAAAAAAGAGGACTGTAGCAACTGGTAAAGTGACCAGTTGGTAGGTGGGAAAGGAGAGGTATAACTATCATGTCCTGCTTACAAACATGGCAGGAAAACAAGGCCCCTCTTCAACTGCTATAAAAAAAGATGTAAAGCTCTGGGCCAGTTGACAGATGCAACTGCTAAAACTTTCAGTACTTCTGAATTTTGTTGACATGCTCGTTTATATGCCTTCTGGACTATAGGAGGACTTTTTATCCTTTAAGAAATATCCTTTTAAAAAGGGATACTATACGGGAAAGCAACCTGTCAGCATTGGGTAAGGACATCACAAGGTAAAAATGAGGATGTTACATGCTATGTGGTAGAATTGTTGGGACTATACATGACAAGGTTATATGTAATGGTATGAGTATGGTTGTATTCAGGTGATACTACTTACAAGACATAAAATGGTTTTAGTGCGGTAAATTATTATTTTTTTCAAAAAATTTAGGTAGATATTGGAGATTGTTGTTTAGAATTGAAATGAGATTGTTGATCTAATATAGGGGAGAGGACTCAGTAGTTGTGCACCCTAATTTCTCTCTTGTAATTATCCTATGTGGAAATTTCAAATCACTCCCAATTTTTTATAGCAGCTTAATTGGCAAGTCCCCTGCTTATAACTAAGGTTTCAGGGCCACATCATCAAATATGATGCCACATCAACATGTTTTCCATCAAGGTGTCCAAAAAGGCCCAAAAAAAAGTGAGACCAATACTTGTGCATTCACACCATGTTTTATTGAGCCCTAATGTGGAATCACATGATCGATTACTTTTTAAATCAAAGGAATATATTTTGTTTAATTATGGGTAGTCATCATCAACACTAACTTTAAAGTCACAACTATTGGTTCAATATTGATAAAAATATTTAGCATTATATAAAAATTAACAAGGAGAACATCTACCCATCCCAATTTCAAAAAGAGACTTATTCATTATAAATCATAGTTATTCAAAGAGAATCAAAAAGTTTTCAAAGTAGTCTTCAAACAACACTTTCAAAATGCATAAAGTAGTGCAACTTGATAAGTGAACTAGTAATCAAAAGTATGTTGATTCCTTTAATCCACAAAGCATTATTCAAATGCAAAAGATCCATACCTATAAGAGGAATTGTGAATGTTTTGTTTTTGCAAAACCTATGGTATGATAAAGAGTGCAAAGTAGTAAAGAGTATTTTGAGAGAACTTGTGCCTACCCTAAGATTGTGGCTGGTCTTGGTGCCACTTCATGTACACACAAACTAAATTATAATATAGGGGATCAAATGATGCAAGTATTTGTATTGTAAGGGCTAAGGGTGTAGTCTATAAAGAGGAGTCCATAACTAATGTCTCTATGATTAGAAAATGTATGCTAGGAAATTTCATGAGTTTGTTATAGATTTTCTCTAGCTAAATTTAATATGGGAGTGAAGTTAATGGTACAATATTATAAAACACTATAGGGTGCATGTATATTGGCCTTCTTCTTAACAAAATGAGGATACACTTATTTGATAATAGGTATTTGAAATTGACCAAGTATGCTAATTAATCTTGACTCTATGAATTATATTAGTATATCAATCTCTATCCAGTTTTAGTCCATATTTATGTTCTTTGTTCTTCTTATAGATATTGAATTTATTACCAATAGATAGGCATCAATATAGATTGCAAAATATTAACAAATAATCAACTTAATAGATTTTTTTTTCTTCTCTTATAGTCTAGAATTATTTTAGGATCCACTTGTTATCATGACTTTGTACTATAACTTAAACATGTATGGTCTAATCTTACCATGAGCAAGTCAAATCTTTAAAAGATAATTTTAGTAATCTTCATTAAAATCTAGTTTCAGAGAAAATATTTTTTGTTTTTAATCTTCATGTTCTCCAAGGTGCAACAATTTTAGAGTTAATTTGCATGCAATATACACTAAATTCTATGAATACAAGAGATAGAGCATCAAATTATTCTAAAAAGTCATGAACAAACCAATTAAAATAAATATTTAATTAATAAAAAATAGTCTTTGAATTCAAATATCAATTTCCTTTCTTAGTCATACTCTCTATTGTAGCTTAGATGGTAAAAAATTATGTGCAAGAAAAAAATCATGAGGAGCCAACCATCAAATTTAATCTCATTCATAACCATACATGGTGTCCTTTGAAGGATTATAAAAGCACAAAGAAATGGTCCAATGATATTGGTATTGATAATAAGAATATAATACATTAGCATAGAGGGATAAAGGATAATTTAGCTAATTTTATAAAGGAAGGTACAATGACCAATATATGGTATTCATGATCAATAATTCTCACAATTGGAAGGATGTTATATCTTGATAGTTTCATTGATTTGCATAGATAATTAGATCTAATAATGATTCAATTGATAAAAAAATCACAACATAGTGATAATAGTGATTCATAAAGGGAAAAGCACCCTTGGTCTTTATGCTCATAAGCGAGTAGATGATAGGGCCCAAGATCCTTTTTGTATGTATGTGTGCAAAAGGTAATGGCAAAAACAGATTATAGAAGAATATAAAAATTATAGGGCCCACAAATTAGATGACTTTGCCAAATTATTGTCTCTTGTAGCTCCAATATGAAATCATACAATTTTTCAAGGGTTTGTTGAGATTGTGTAATGAGGACACTAACATGGAAATATTAATAGCCAATTCAATTTCTTGTGATCAAATCACTAGTTTATGTAGGGAACTATAATTTTGGATGCTCTACAATTGAATTAGCATGTAGAGGAACCTAATAATCTCATAATATGTTTACAAAAAGGTTATGTAATACCAAAAGTGCAATATGGGATGATGTAATAGTGTGGAGGATTAGAGAGATCATGCAATGTGAAGGAAATGGATTACATTATGTTAAGATACGATTTAATGAATTAGTGGATGATATATCATCTAATGGTCCATGGGACACGACGAGATAAATAGGGAGCACTATTATGAAGGAAATCATAACGACTAGTTTCTATAGAAGAGATTGATCTATGTTTTAATGGTCTAAGGGTAGAATTAAGTATTGAACATTTGGGAAAGGTAGGTCATGTTAAAATATAGACCAAAAAATCTAATTTGATGTAACCAACATGTATTCTCAAAGAAAGATCTATTGGATATGAATATGGTGAGAAAAGATATTAGCAAAAATAATAACATACAATTTGACACATCCAATATTTTTTGACTAAAATCAAGAGTAAATGTAAACATAAGGACCCCCATTCTAGAGTAATGAGGGTGTGCTATGTATTCCATAATTGATTTTTATTAAGAATTTTTACAAATGGAATCACTAACCAATATCCAAATTCTTCCATATCATGTAGCATATTAGAATATAATCTTACAAACTCTAATATTAATTTTGAAGATATTCGATCAATATACAGTTCAAAAATCATAAGATCACTCTATATAACTCTAATGTTCTAAAATGGTTATTAGAGCAAGAATATCCCTCTACAATATGAATGATTTTCTAGGTAAGACTCACATGACTATAAATTTACTTTAAAACTTACAAAATAAAACCAAAAACATGAAGTAATTATTTTGGGTGATGCAAGTTTTCCCTTGCATCATGGATTCCTATGTATAATTAATGGAATCAATAATTATTTTGAGAATATAGTCTCTAAATATTTAATTATATTAATGTTTTTTTAAACAATATATATTTAATAGTTAAAAGTGCATGCCCTTATTGTTATCTTTTTTCTTAAAACTATTTTGTATGGTTATTCTAAGAATTTTTCCTCACACATGATTTTGATTGATTTGTGGCTTGTATTAACCCATTTCTATAGTTAGTAATTAGAAATGGAGATAAAATAGTTCCCAAATATTTACTCTTATATTACTTATATATCTTTTGTTTATTTTTGTACCAATAAATGTGATCTAGTTCACTTATGCACACATGGATCAAAGTGAATACACTAAAGAGGCATGTTGAGAATCAAATTAATAGAGTGGATAAGAAAAAGGATTCATAGGCTTTTATGTGGTTTTATATTATGTCAAGACATTATCATTTCCTATCAATAGTCATCTTTGATATGGTGGTGGATGATATTTTGTTCTTTTGTTCTAGTGATATTTTGATATTACTTTCTAGTTTGGTTATGATATTACTATGATCTAGTTAACGTATGCACTCATGGACCTAGGTTGATCATCTTCTAACAATCCATTATAAGCTAACTCTTGTATTAATTTTTTTAAATGTTGTTTTAAGCATAATATAACATCACCCAAGTATCTCATTTCATCATATAGGCTCATCCCATCACATTATATCCATCATTCATATATCACTCACTACTCCAAAATCACTCACCTTGGTCATTAAATTATATTTCCTCACTTAATTAGAAATAATAATCATTGTAGAAGATGTTTGCATTATTCTAAATTATATTTTTTTTCCAATTTCTCAATTCTAAATTCCAAATTACTCTAATATTAGTATGGTTTGTAGTGCATCTATTGCATGTTATCTTTATAACTTTTAACCAATATGTTTTAATTATATACAATGGTTTATCATAAGGAAATGACACCTACACAACAAACAATCAAAGTTATTTTTTAGCACTAGCAATTTGTTATTATAGGTTAAGTAATCAATGTGAATCTCTATTTTTAGGTGCAAAAATTTCCAAATATCATGTTCATTTTTGTTTTACCAAGTTCATATCCACAATCTCACAAGTGAGGTAAGTTTAACAAATCGTTTCGAAAAAAGAAAAGCTCAATCATCTCAATTTGGACTTCCCAAATTCAACATCATATTCCAATGTGTATTATTTTTTTATCATAGAAAAATAATCTTTGCTTCTCTAATGTTAAGAAATCAATCTATAGTTTAGTATTTTACACAGTTTTTAGATTCATTAAGATACATGTAATTTATCCTAGTGATTAAATTTAGCCCAATCTTTGTCAAAACTACTTTATTATTAATTATCCTAGTTTACATGAGCATGAATTTTTTCCTTCCATTAAAATTGTTTGGAAAATGTGCAACAATCTTGTAATTACATAAGATACTATTGATACATAAGGTACTATTGATACTTAAGTCTTAGGTCTCAAATATGATGATTGATATTATATTAGCTTGAATTGTCCTAGAAGGTAACCCTATTTATGAGAGCGTTGTATTACAGTTATGTATTGTGGTGTATTCTGAGATTCTGATAGTAGTCATGTTGCCTCTAGATCCTTGGTTGTTGATACTCCTATGAGAAGCTTGCTCTACAAGTATATTATAATCTACATGATTTTTGAATAATATATTGGGTATCTTTTGGAATGTAGGGTTTTTCTCCCAAAAGTGATTTCCCCACAAAAATCACTATGTTGTGGTATACATGATATTTTTGTTTACTTCTGATTAGTTTTTATGTAACTATTAATGATTTGTAAAGCTTTGCATTATCCTCCTCTCAAGATAAGTGTAGGAAGTTCTTTCACTACCTTAGCTTCCTTATAAAATTTATGAGTATAGCATTCAAACCCCTCTAAGTTTGATCCTATATTTTTCTTACCTAAACTTCATTTTCCTATTTTTTCTAGCATTAGGGTGATGTTCACCTTGAAATCCTTTTATATTATTCAAATATTTTTATTTAATAATCAATTAATTATATGTGCATCTCCAAGGATTATGGAGAGAGATAATCAAGACATTCATGTGAGGTGGGGGTATTTATAATTATTAATTATCTCTAGTTGGCTTGGAATATGTGTGTAAATTACGTAATATGGGAGGAAGAATTTTAAGAAATCATTAAAAACTTAACATGAACTACTTGCATGCACTCTCGTAGGGCTCATGTTACCTATTAGACTAAACCTATAATATTGAATTGTTAGTCTAAGCATGTATATCATTTACCATGATCGTCACATATTTGTGACCAGGTGTATTTCATTATACATAATCATTCATAACTAACTCATTTATCCATAACATTAGGAAATAAAAGAACATGCATACATCATGCTCATTATATAATAGGCTCATGATATCTCCTTGCATGCACTCCCTATCTTCATCCATGCCTAGCTCATTTCTTGAGGGTCTAATAGTACCCTCAGCTACTCTCACTCCTTACTTAATCATTTAACTTTCCCATTAGGCCTAGACAATATTTCCCAATATGCATGGATTGTTGTCATCTTCATAATATAATCTAGAACAACCACCCTAATCACCTCCTAGTAAACATTTAGAAAAGTCTTCATGAGTCTTAGTATAGAAAAGCATCACTCACATGCCATCAATATCTTAAATTTCACTAACTTTCATCCAAACAACATGTAAGTCACTTTGTTAAATTTCTCCATAATCATGTGCTACATTACTTGTGCATCAACCATTATTTATTGTGGATCTATTACATAGATGTTATTATATCTATCACTCTGTTCTCTCATGTATCTATCATTTTATAAAGACATCCTTTATTTCATGTTGTTCATCTTCTTATTCATGCATATGTTGTTCTTTTCATACATTCACTACATTTTTGTGTACACACTCCTTTGTATCACATCCATTCAACCCCTTGCAATTACATCAAAGTTCTCTACATCCTCATCCACCAAATCATGATTTTCATAATTTAGTGGATCCATTTCATACCCAACCTCTAGCTTGCATATGTTACCTCTATGTTCTCTAAATGATATAATTTTGTGTGCTTATTACTACTATGCCCCTACCTATTAGACACCTATAATAGCTCACCTACATTCCTGCATAGTATTTGTGGACTAGCATGCACTCCTTTTCTCTTCTACACCTCTTCTTCCTTTCTCTCTAAATTTCTATATGATAAGGTGAAAATGACTTATTTTTACCCTCAGTCCTATATATTCACCACCAATCACCATTTTTCCCCAATTTTTTTTCATTTATAATTCGTTTTAATTCTTTTTCCTTTTGTTCATCCTCTTTTTTTTCTCTTTTTTTTAATCTATTATGTATTTTTCCCCTCATTTTCATCTTTCAAGAGCTCAGACATGTTCTGTTTTTCTCACATAACTCTCGAGGGGGCATAATATTTCCACCATATTTTTTTTATCAACTAGGGCATCATGACACCCATTTCTCAACTACAACTACCATATTTTACTTTTATTTAAAATTATTTTTTTAGTAGTATTTCAAAGAGTGATACATATAGACACTTGAAATTTACATATTGTCATTTTTACTCATCATTATTATTTCCTCTATACTTAACTATTTTAATTAGATTAATTATATGAATTTTCCTCCAAAATCAACTAAATAATGGGTATGTGCAGGATAATGATGGGCCAAAAAGTGGCAATATGATGGGTATGTGGCTTGTGACTTTTTTTTTACTCAAAATTGATGAAATAAAAAGGGTTTTTAAAGGAGATTCTCAGATTTTCACTAATATAAATTATTCTTTACTTTGAATTTAATAAATAATTATTATTTATTTTCTATTCAAATTACGACTAAAGTCCTAATTGATAGACTGATTTTAAAACATCTATAGCTTTCAAACGGTATCACATTTTTTTAATCCAAAACATGTGTCACATTCTATGTTTCGTATACTATAGGATTAAAAAAATAAAAATTGAATTTCATGAAGTTTTGACCAAGTTAAGGTGGTCAGACATATGAATTTTTTATATTTTTTAAAAGTTGTAATTAAAAAATCATAATTAATTATTTACTTGGAAAAAAATTACAAAAAAATATGCATCACATCAAGACATGAGTCCTCTACTTATATGTAAAATCTTATAAAAAAAAGTATCATTTTATTGTGGTTAAGGTGGTCAGATAGACACCTACTTCTTATTTTTTCCCTGAAATTTAAGTACTATTACATTGAAATTTCAAAATTTTCAACAAATAGATTTTTATTTTTTTTAAACAAACCTAGTACTTTAGAAACTACATTCAATTTTCTACAGATACTATTCATACATATTTTTGAAATAATATAGATAACTTATTCAAAATGTCAAATTTCCTAACACTAATTTTTCTAATTTTGTTGCCACTTAAGGGCCTATTTTTTCCATGATGATCCTGCACATACCCTAATATTTTAATTTTTAATTAACCAAATTTATGTACTCATTAAGTATATTATTTTTATTCTATTCTTGGAATTCAATTGATTTAATCCCCTTCTTCCATAGTATACCTTAGATCTAAATATTTATTTACCTATTCTCATTGCATCTCATCCAAAAATTAAATAAATAGCTATATTTATTTAATTTCCCTATTTTGTGTGCTTTTCATTAACCAATTAAATCAATTTAATTATGTCCCTAATCATTTTCACATGTATAACAATTCTAAACTAAGAATTTATTGGTTAAAGTCCCAAAATGGGTAGGCATGTCATAACACTTGTGCACTTGGAGTACTTGAGGTATAAAAGAGATCTTCAAATCCTTGCCATTCACTTTATCCAAGGCACATCACTCATCGTTGATTTTCCTTTAATTTTCAGAGCACCTTTTGGTTCCATTCCTTGCATGAAACTTATCCTCTTCTCCTACCCTATATCTTATAAAATCATGAAAGCCCTTGATATCTCCAATCCATATTAGCCTTCGATTCTCTCATCCAATAATCTATAAATTAGATGTAATCTAAACCATTTGAACAACAACTACTTGAAGCATTGGTATGTTGTCATTGTGAGAATCTAACATTTTCTCTATCTAATCTAAATCCTTAGATATATCCACCATAGCAATTTGCATCAAGGAGACATGGGTGAGATTATATTGCATGGTTTCAGTATTTTTATTTCATGTTGTCTTAATTGAGTGTTGATGCTTGTGTGTTATGTTGATTAACTTGAATATTTAATTAGTTTTTGTACACTCACTTTTTTATTTACATATTGTCCTCCCCACATTCTAGGCTACATTCCATATGCTAACATCTTCATCATTAGGGTCACGTGATGCTCTGTTGTCTTATGACTTGAATAGGTGCTCCTAGCCATTGAGGGCCATACCACCATAATTTATTTGTTAATGATTGGACAATGTCATTAGTCCAAATATAATCTCAAATTTATTTACCTAGGGGAACATGTCCACTTACAACACTAACAATCCTCCCATGTCATTCTTAAATATAGTCTGTTTTTAGATATAAAAATAAATAAAAGAGCTAGAAGCAAACCAAAAAGAAAAATTTTACAAACTACTGAATCAATTCTTCAATTAAATGATATTTCCATGACTAGGGACTTAACCCGACAAACAAATAAAATAATTATGATCTTTAAACAAATAACTATTCTTTATTTTTTTATTCCTAAGCCCAAAACATACAAATTATAACACCATATCAAATTGCATTCATTCATTAAAATTAAATAAACCTATTTTTTCTATTTACTTTTCAGATTTTTTAATTTTACCTAATCTACTTATTAAGCCTTATACTATGATAAGCTTATCTTAATCAATCAAGAATTGTCTAAAATTGCACAAATTTCCTATCACAATATTGTACCCTGCATGCAGGCTGTTTGGATTGAATCTACACCTTTCACATTTGAAAATTAGCATATTCTTCCATTCTGATTTGATGTTTTCTGCAACTATCTTTATATTTAAGTTTTACAAGTTTTTCTCATTCCATCATGGAGATGGAGATCACCAAGTAAGTTAGCTACAACCACAATCAACACACTTAGTAATATATGGAAACATCTGTCCAACCTAAGAGACCATTGTGTATCGAGCCACCAAAATGCACATTTTATTGTATTTATTAATTAATTGAAAATCAAAATACAAAAGATTTTTAATTTTCAATTAATTAATAAATGAAGTCAAATGTGCATTCTAAAGGCTGCATAAATGTTGCCTGGACCCCACCGTTCCCTTTGCTCCTGCCCGTGCCCCCTCCCCCTAAAGAATACACCTATATATTATGATTTTCAATTAATTAATAAATATGATCAAAGATACATTCTTAAAACTGGATTACTGTATCTAAACAGAAAATAAGATATACAAACCCACTAAGTCAAAAGCACTGCGGCCACTGGTAAAGCGACCAGTTGGACAGGGGGAAAAGGAGAGATATAATTACTATTTCCTGCACCTGCTAACGTGTCTCCCAACACAACCATGGCCGGCACATATGCCCGCCTTTCACCAGCTGCAAAAGCATATGTAAAGCTGTGGGCCAGTTGACAGATGATAAGCTTTCACTGTTTTTTAATTGATTAACGTGTTCCTTTCTTGGCATCCTGGACTACGAAAGGACTTATTTCTCTTTATCTTTCTTCACGAAGAAAAAATGTTGATAGCCCAATTGCGGACTAGTTCACACCATCTTAGGTGTGAAACGGGTAGGTGGGAGGTTCCTAAAGAAGAGTGGGAAAATAGAATATGCCGCTTTTGTAACGAAGGTATGGTGGAGACAGAATGGCACTTTATCATAGAATGCTCAGCTTATAAAGACATCCGGGCCAGCTATGGGGATGCGGTGCAGGTTGACAATTTAAATACCTTGTTTGAAGATTCAAGACTCGACAAAATTGCAAACTTCATCATCAAAATTCACTCTCGAAGGGCTGATCTCGAACGGCACCTCCATTGTGTCTAGGGCTGTGCTGTGTGTTGTTCCGGTGCTGATCTTGGGTCCCATAGGCTTCTTTGGCCTCGTGGACGTCATTAAAATATTTCATTTCATTTCATTTCCGGTATATTCTCCGTAGTGCACATTGTAGTGGTGGCCTGTATATGATGTCAGGATAGCGACGGGGCCAGTTGATGTGTGTCTATCCAGCATTTGCATTTTCATGGCGGTGTTCAGGGATAAAATACACTCGGCGTTGTCCCTTAAAGAACTCTTTTCAAAAAGAAGATTATACGGGAAAGCAACCTGGTGAGGTTAAAGAAGAGGTCAGGGGAAAGGATGTCAGAAGATAAAAATAAGGATGTTATGTACCATTGGGTATAACTGTCAGCACTATTCATGACAAGGTTATATGTAATGGAATAGGGTATGGTCAAATTTAAGTAATATTACTTAAGAAATTGTGATTCTTATGTTAGAAAAGTTCTATGGAAGTATATCAAAGTTAAATTTTACAAAAAAAATTAGTAACGTCTATTTAAATTTAGTGTCTTATAAATTGTTTTAATAATATTCTTATTGTTCTTAATCTTCATGTCTCTAAGGTGTGCCAACTCTAGAGTTAATATCCATGTCATATTGGTAACTGGATGAAACACCATTGGTTGCTAGAATTAAAGGACAAAAACCCATTGGTTCTTTGAAAGCACTCACTCAAGGAGTGCATTGAAGCATCATGAACTTGTTGGGAGTCAGGCATGAGCATTATTTTTTCAAATTTATAATTGTTCTAGCTACTATTATAGCAGTCCATTGTTATTTAGATCAACATGATTTCTTGTTGTTTTTTGTGTAAATCAATATGTTGATCTATTAGTTTAATTATTTGTGTATCAACATAATAGAAATTTGTTGTTTAGACTTTTTTTCTTAGTGCAATTTTTTTAATTTTTCATTAATAATCTAGAAATATATATTTCGATAGAGAGCCTTTTATGCCATCATGTAGGGTCAAAGTTAACTTTTAATGTAGTAGAATGGGAAATTGAAGAGGAAGATATATAGATTTTCTTGAATATATCCTTGATCACATACTAGAGAAAATCAAAAAAAAAAAAAAGAACAACCTATGCTCCAACAACAAGAGGATGAAATGGCAAGTAATATTGCTATATATAATTCCCTAGATCCAACTATCCATCATGACTTATCTTTTCTTGAATATTGCAAGCTGAAAATAGGGAGTGGGTGTTGGAGGAGAAGGTATGAAGAGCAAAGCCATAGAGAGAGTTTTGGAATGAAATGATGGGACAAAAATAAGAGGTATAAATTCTAAGCCCATAAAGTTTCTACTCAATTTTAGAAGTTTCTTGAATTAATAAAAAACCATGTCTTTTGAAAAATATTTGAGTTATCTTGGAAGGAGAAATCCAGATAAAAGAGGACTTTACGACTACATGAGATGAAAGAGAAAAAAGGGGAGGAATTGAAAATTGCTAAAAATGAGATAAAGGAGAAGGAGCCAAAATAGTTAATTTTGGCCGGTATTGGCATGGTGTGATGGTTTATTGGTGGCATTGTTGTTCTTGTCACCAAGGTTCAAATCCCGTTGGGGTGTTATTGTTGAATGGTTGTATCTGGTTAATAGCTCTGATCAAAAGCGTTTACCCCTTGAATAATAAAAAAAAGTAGTTAATTTTGAAAGAGGGAGAGCCCAAAATGATGGAACTTGAAATATTGAAAAGAGCCAAAATCACAAGAGAAGATCAAAAAAGAAGTTGTGATAGTTGAGCAGGAAAAAAGTCAGAGTCACAAGATATTGTAGAGGAAGAACAAGAGGACACCTCGATGATGTAGAAGGTAGTGATGTCCAAGATCATTACAACATTATCCTTGACAAAGAGCTAGTATTGTGTGTTCAAGATGTGTTAATAATTTCAAATGATGTCTAAGAAAAATCAACCCAAGTTTTAGGTATAAATGTAATTGAACCATGTTTAATGTTAATTTGTGATGTATGAAAGTGTTTGAATCAAGTGATGATGATTTAAAGGATAATATTAACCCATAAGAGGAGGAATTGAAAGTTTACCATGGAAACCTTGGTAATATTGGAGGGATCAAGGTTACAATATATATAATAGGGCATGAGGATCCCTTAATTTAAGGTCAAGGAAATTCAAATGAAATGTCGTGGGACCAAGGAGACTATGTCTCCATTGAAGCTACTCTCACTGTTCATTTTAGAATTTAAATCCCTTATATGCTATCAAAACGATAGTTAAGTTTGATCATGACAAAGTTTGAGGTATGCAGTGACTTATATTCTAGGACTAACATGTTGACTCATCGTCTTGATGAGATCTATCAGGTTTATCAAACACTTGATGAATATCTACAACATGATAGAAAGTTTCTAAAAATGGAGCCACACATTTTCGAACCCTTTTCTCTTTCAATAATTTATAAAACAAGGGAAAGTAAACCCATTCTAATATACACCAAATACATAGGGGTTGATTGGGGAATGTTTGAACTTGTTTTCTCTAAGATCGATGAGCTTGTTGAACAGGAGACCTCTACTTCACATATGACAGATTTGAGAGAGTCCAACATGTACATTAAAGTTCAATGGATCTGTTTAACACATAGATGTACTAAGAGGGGGGTGAATCGGTACTTAATCAAATTATTTCCATTCATCAATAATAACCAAATAAATCATGAAAATTAGAACACATAAGAATACAACCATAGCACCATATTCATGTGGAAAACCCTAAAATGGAAAAACCACAGTGAGCAAGTTTCTTGGATCTACTATCCAAATCTAGCCTCACAAAAAAAAATATGTTTTACAAGTTTTATTGTCTTTAATCAAAGAAATTTTACAACTCCCTACTCAATAGAACACTTACAATAGAGTTTTACAACCTTAACATACAACTTGAATATTTCAACACTTATGTTACCTCCAACTCACTACCTTTGGTAAACTCACACGTACATCTTCAACAAGCTCTGCTACCTATGACACACTATGTTTAACACACATTTTGATTTATATTCACACATGTTTCTTCGTAGTTTCACATACACTTATTATTGATCTCTCATTAGTGATCATTCCCTCATTTCATTATCAAGAGAGATTCTGGAGATTCTTATTCACACATTTCCTAATCAAAACTTTAACAACACATCCAAACTTTTTCTCAAAAGCTTTGATATTCTATTTGTGTCCTCCACAAGCTTTGAAGAGTTTCTCCTTGTTGGCTAAAACATATAATATATGATATACAACAGCCATAAAAAGTTGGCTTCAAAATAATTTGTAGAAGGAAATCTTATGTGGTTCAAGTTGAAATACATTTAGGACCTATTTTCCATTGAACACATATTTAAAATTGGTGTAGACATCTAAGCTCACTAGGTGCAAGCAACACAACATGTCAAGTTGGCCTATCAAGCATGCAAACTATCATGTGTCAACTCCAGACCAAAGGCGATGTCATAGAGACCAAGTAACTTTGTGTGGATCACTCCAACATAATGGTATGCCTTGTAAAAACACTTCTCTACACTCCTTTTTTTTTATTTTAGATCATTTTCTCTAGCGCGGACACTTCATACCCAAAAACATTGATTCTAGACATACTATTGTACAAGGGAGGATCACATACTAGCTTTTGGATCATTCAGAGAGAACAATAAGACTCCACCATGTATTCCATAAACTCTTTACACAAATTTGAGCAAGTACTAATGTAGGTCATTTAAACACCAACATACCAACCTACCAAGTTGTTGGAACTTAGACAATGTTAGGGTTAGAGATGGAAGATATCTAACAATTAAATGCAGATTTAAATAATAAACAGAGAAACTAAAACATACACAGAATAAATCATAACACAGAGAATTTAACGTGGTTCACCCAATCTGGGCTACATCCACCAAACCGCAGCCATCCAATACTTTTATTATCCAGTGCAAAACCTATTACAATCTTGCGAATAATCGCGTTTTTCCTCATACTGTAACCCCCATCCCAACCCATTTTAACAAGCTTTTAGAAGCTTCTAGAATTAGGTTTTTACAAAGTTAGTTTTTTTTCTTTTTCGATGATTTTTCCTTTTTGGTGACAGGCCGGGGCGAGAGGGTTAATGCAATTATATATGATGGTTAAGCACATACCAGCAGACAACACAATATCATCTATAGAAACAGTGGTATAGGGTGAAGCCACATAAGTGGTTTACACTTTTGAAGAGGAAGGAAATTTCAAAATTTCCCCACTCTTCATAGCAATTCAGGTTCGGCCGAACCTAAACCGAGCCTAATAAAAAATCATATTTAAGGTGGTTCGGCCGAACCCCTTGAATATGACAAAACCAAAAAAAGTGCTTTCACTTTCACACTTTCACATGAATTACCAGTCAGTCACTGTCCACTGCGGCGAACATAATCGAAGGCGACCCAACAAAATTTCTCACCGGCGAAAGCAAATTTCGGGTCCTCTTTCTTCAAACTTCATCATTCCAATTCGCATATCGACCACTATTGAGCACGAGGTATTTAAAATTCCATTTTTTTTAGTTCAAAATGCATGTATTTGTTTAATTTCGAAACCCTATATGCAAATTTTTTTAAATTTGTTGAATTCAAATTGCACTTGTTTGATTGTTTGAAAGTTTTTAAAGCATTTTTAATATAGTATTTTGCTTCCCTGTTTTGCATAATCCAAGGGTTTGAGTAAGGAAAAACGAGTTTCCTCCGAAAGTTAGTGCAAAAAAACATTATAATAGCTCTCAACATAGTCTAAAAAATGGAGATAAATACATTCCTAAAGACTAGAAATGTAGGGTTAAGCTCACAAAATAATTTTAAAACTACAAATTTAGGGTCAAACTTGTAGATGAAAATGCAAATTTCATACATGTAGGAGTGAACCATGAAAGTCATAGCTTGATTTGTTAAGGTGTTATAATATTAAATCTTATAAAAAATCAAGAATCATATCATTGATTACATACATTACAATAAAATATCTCCATATAACAAATGAAGCTAAAAACCCTAATCTTCTTTGTGAATTATATAGTGTGTTTGCTACATGAGTAATTTTTTTAATGAAAACCATGTTTAGGAATGAAAATATCCAATCCCTTATGCTTCTAAACTAAAGTTTGCAATGCTTATGGTTCTTTTGGCCTTATAGATTCTTGAATCATTTTATAATATAAAACCAAAATATAACCTACTTTGGCTCTAATAATTGTAAACCCTTTAGGAATTCTAAATTGTTGCATCTTGTCTTGATTTTCCCACCATTGTTATTCCTTTTGAAAATTTTACAAATTAGGCAAAGAATCCTTGCACTTATATAGAGGATCCTTATGTATGTTCTTAAAATTATTTAAGGTTAAATGACTTAATCTAAAATAAAGGCATATACGGATCTCTTGCAATTGTAACCTCTTTACTAGTGTTCAAACATATTTGATACCTTAATGGCATGACATAGATGATGTTGCTTGATATTGCTTTATCCATGGATACCCAAATAAAATATGAGATACATCTAAAGAAGAAAGAATATGACATAGAATAAGAACTTCCCTCATCTTTTAGACCAAAAAGTTAAGGTAAAATAATGTATCATATAGTTTCAATCAACATATCATTAGTCAATTTTAAATAAACCCTCAAATATGCATATGCTTGTTGATAAAATGATGATAAAACAAAAATTATTCAATGCATACATTTTATTGGTGAGTAAGATCAATAAACACACCCTTACATGGTTCATGATCCACACAAAACCAAATGACCATTATAATTATTTGGTAATATCTCACAATGTGAAGAAGGTGTCAAAAAAATTAGCATACCTAAATCGTAAATTGACTTGTCATAAAGTGGGTGGGTAGCTTAGTGGTGGAGATTTGCATCCTAACTAGTTCATGGAAATTTCAACATGAGGAGAATTAATAGTAAAATAATAATATCTTTTGACAACATAGGCATCCAAGTACTCATTCCAAGATTGTTGAAGATACAACATTAATACATTAGGATTTCAATTAAATATCACACTTTCCTATAAAAAAATCCCAATTGATCTATCTTTTGGTAGTGCATTTAGTTTGATATATTTTTCTTCCCCATACTTACAAGATTCCTTTATTATCGAAGCTTATTTACTCTAGTATGTTATCCTTGGTTCTCATATGAACTATATATATATATATTTCAATCAAGATCCTCTTATCATTACAAATTTAAACTTAGCTTATTTTTTCTCCCAATTTCTTCTTAATGAACATATGGTCTTTCTTCCTCTATTAGCCTACTCATGCACCATCACCAACCATGAATGAATCTCCATGAAGCTAAATACCCATTTGTACTTGGTTGGTGTAAGTTGGGATTAGTGTTCCATTCACTTAAAATCTTATCTTTAATGTTGCTTTTTTCTAAATTCTTTCTAAAGGGCATAAATTACAGTCGATAGAGCTTTGATTTTAATATTTTCTTAAAATTAAAAATATTAATGAGTTTGATGCATTAAGCTAAAAAATATCAATTTGGACACCATTAAAACCCTTGAGAGACTCTCGCAAAGTGAAAATGAGCTCCAAAATTTTATAGTGTGATATGTGAGAAAAAATGAAAAGGTAAGCAATGGGCTCAAGATATTATTATAATAAAATTAAATAAGGAGATCATGATGATTATTGTATTAGGAGTTACATTGGGAAGAGTGGAGCATCTTTTCATAATAGATGAGACTTATTGTAGTTGACATCTTCATCATAAAGCACTAGTATTGGGAGTGGTTACTATCAAGGTTATGGGATTTAAGGTCCTATATCATTAGTTCGTTTATATTTTGTGTACATGTTCCAATGCATAGTGGGGCATGGGTTCTTTTCTTGTGGACCATAATTTTTTTCCACTCATTACATAAATTAATTGATCATTTCTTGTTTCCCTTGCTCTATATATAATTTAATGTATGACATAAGGTTTAAATAGTGTTATGTAGAAATAGCCAAAACGTTAGACTAAAGAAGATTGAGTGGATTGGATTGTTATAATCTTGTTATGAATATTAATAAAAGTTTCATATCTCTTTAGTAGTGGGATTTTTTTAATTGGTTTCTCCATATTATAATTCTAGTGTTCATGAGGTTTGAATATTTATTTATTTTCTCCACTATTTCATGAATATTATTTGGTATATTGTATGTTTGATTAGACTTAAAGTGCCTCACCATTAGTTGATACTCCTACTATATATTTACCTTGTTTGCAATAGTTTAGTCCATGTCAATAGTTGATTTGCACCCTTAATAACTTGGTGGGAATATCAAGTATTTTTTATTAAATATAATCAATAATCATTGTAAAAGAAATTTTAAATCAACTATTAGTCTAGAATGATTATTTGAGTGTTAGATAAACCATTTAAATTTAACCTTCATAATATTACTCTAAATATGTAGTTTTACCAACAAAATGAATGATATTTATGTCTATTACATGAAAATTACAAAATCATGACTATAATTCTTTAAATTATACTCATAATCTAATTTAATACTCATAAGATATTAAATCATTGTTTTTCTCAAGAGACGTGTAATTAAATATCAAGAATATTCTTTAGTTTATTAGTCCACAAAATAATTTTAATATAGTCCATAACATTCAATTTTAAAATTCATAGAGTTGTTGGGATATTATCATATCACTAGCTATGGAAAAATTTAGGAAAGGGTGGGCTATTACACTGCCCCCTATATTTGAGTGTTTTAGAGAAAATTAGCATGGAAGGTTTGCATTTCTCACAAATAAGAAAAAATCCTGAGAATAATGTACAATATTCTACTATATGTTTTCATATTGTTGAGTTATGCCTTGCAAATTAAATGTGTATCTTTTCCTCTACAACATTACATTTATACATAGAACTATGGATTAATGGTTTTATTATATTATGATTGAATTATGCCTCATGTTGGAAATTCCTCTATCTCTTCTTTGCTAAAATACTTTGGAACTAATAGGATTCAATTGTTTTTTATGACATAGGTCTATATTACCACAATGATGTATGTATAGGTGTACATTTTAACTTGGTTAGCTTTCCTAGCAAGTTCTTCATTACAACAATCACTCCACCTTGTCACTCAATCAAGCCCACTAGAACATATATTGGAATTTAACCTCTTTCATACTAAAAGAAAAAGTAATCATTAATTATATTTAATTTACCATATAATTTGATCTAATTAATGCATTTTATAAGATCTAATTGGTGTATTTACAAAAACTATTTTGTGTTTTGGGCATAGGTGGTCCTAGAAAATATGCATAAATAATAAGATAGACTATGGATTATCTTTTAAATATTGTTCACAGTTTTTCATGTCATATTTTTATAGGAGGTCCTCATAATTGGTATTCTTGTATGGTATTAGAGCCAAGCTAGGTGCATTTGACACCTATGTTGTGGTTCAAGGGAGTTTGTTGGAGAAATGATACACACCTAAGCCATAAAAAGACTCATCACAATGTGAGCCATTAGCTCAATAGTAGAGCATCCTAACACCAAATGGGAGGTCCTAAGTTTGAATACTGGTTAGTCCATAGAAATTTCTATAAAATTCAATCACTAGTGCATAAGAAGAAGAATAAGTACCCTTATAATTTTTATTAATACCAACAAATCATTCCTCACATACATAGGTGAATCAATGATTTCAAGCTCATCAACATGTATATGTACCTCAATCTCATGACCCTCATATATAAAACCATTTTATTAGATTTATTTAGTGTAAAATATTTAAATTTTTCATTAGGAGGAACAATTGAAGGATTGACCCCAATAGTAACCCCCTCCGGCCTAATTTTTTTATGAATCAAATCCTTAATCAATTATTTAATCCCATAAAATGTTGAGAGTATAATTACAATTAACTCTATTAATAACTAAAATTATTTCTCATTATATCTTTGGGAATAACTTTAGATTTATCTAATGGCCTAATAGGAGGAAGTGTAATCAAAGCGCAGAAGCACTAAAGTAAATTTTTGAAGCACATTTTACAAGAGGAAAATGTTGGGTCGCTAAGAGTCATAATTATATTAGAAACATTTATAATGTATAGTTTGTACAATGGTCATTTCCATTTTTTTTACTATCCTTTTGGAAATAATTTTTCTTTTCAAATTTACAAGGGTAGGATGATGTAGATGAAGCATTAGAAGATCCATAATTAAGTGTGGTAGCCTCTAACAACTTTAGTTCTTTACATTCATCTCACTTGCACATGCAAATGTTAAGAATGTATATACTTTGTCGATCCTTGTTTACAGTCAAAAAATCTAAAATAATAAACTTCAATCTAACATTCCCAATATTTTCATTGGCCAATTTCAATATTAAAAATAGACCCAAATGGAAGATAATACTATTAAATTTCATGGGAAGAACTTTAATAATAATTTCCATGGTCAAATGATTGTTCTCCATTATGATAAATTTAGTATCATGCATATTCCCAATCATACCAATTTTAGCTTGATTCACAACCATGGTGGGATTGAACTATGACTTCTTATAGTTAGGAAAAGAGGATGATTTTGGTATTAGAAGGAAATAAGGATCGAACAATGTTTAGATTTGATTAAGAAATTAGACAATGAGAAAGCACTTAAATCTAAAAACTAAATAAGATTCGAGAAAACCTTTAGACTACTTGGGTATCAAAGAATGATTTACATAATAAAAAGTTGAAAATCTACAAATAGAAATACCAAGTTACAAAAACAAGAATAATCGTTATGGTAATAGAAAGAGAAAATGCTTCCTCTTAAAAAACATAACATTAAGTACCAAAACATGATTCAAGTACCAACACATTCAAGTACCAAAACATTAAGTATGATGATTGGGATGAGAGGATCAACTTGGGGAGGATTATTATAACATCATTAGTTGGAACTTTTTAATTTCATCTCTTTGTGTTCCGTGTTGTTTTTAATGTTTTTAATTAGAGTGCAGATGATGTTAATATACATTTAATGATGCATTTTTGATGTTCTATAATTTTTTGATGTTCTCAAGGCTATACAATTGAAGTTCATTTATGTTAACAACTATTAGATTAAATATTTTTATCCCTAATTATTTTCAAATGATTTTATACTTTAATCTTTGTATTCTTATTCTTTCTTTCATCTTTTCATTTAAAATTTGAACCATTTAAGGATGTTGTATTTATAGATTATAGTTGTCTTCAATTCTTCTTTTTTAAATCAAGTTAATAGTATGAAAACATTATTATTGAGTAGATGAATTAAATTACAAGTTCTATTTTAGATTTGTATTCTTTTTATCTAGATACGTATTTACCAGAATCTTATTGTTTTTTTTTTAGGTTAATGCTGTATATATATAACATGGAAAATGTAGATCATGTTTCACGTGCTAGAATCTTTGTTTGCAAATACTAGTAATGAGATAAAAAATTAAAGGGTCATTAGCACAAGGTGCAAAACCCGAGGGGATATATAGTGAACCATGCATGTTAATATTGCATAGTCTAGAAAAACTAAAAGATGAACTTGAGAGGATAAGTGCATATTCCCTAGATAGAGTGGCTGCTATTCTTTCCCGCATGTGGGAAGAAGTACATGGTGATGTTCCCCTTAAACAAATACAGGATAGTGTCACCAAAGAAATTATAAAAGCCACTTGTTTTCCATTTTATCAAGATGTCGCGTGGGTTAGGGATACCAAGTCACCCGGATGTGGTGATCATGCTATGGCCTCATTGGTCTACCCACGATTTCTCGCATCACATGGTCTATACCCAAACAATGACCGAATTCCATTGTATTTTGTTCAGCGGTTGTATGTTGAGGTCCATTTGGGCCTCAAAGTTAACTACCTAGACATTCCACCATATGTTGGTCAGGGGCGTGGTAGGATTTCCGATAGACCCACCTATCGTCGAGCAGATAGACCACCCCAATGTTTAGGGTATTAGTTGGTGATAGGTCTCCTGCTCTCACCCCAGCTCTAGCCCCCATAACAGATGAGGTTGTTGTTGCTTCCCAAAAGGAAGCAATTGACACTGTAGGTGACATTGCGGCTGCCACCACTAGGATATGTGATGATCATGTAGGCCAGTATTTGATGTCTAGACATTCCCGATCCACACCATTTTTAGCAAAGTGGACCACCATGGATCCTTTTACAGTGGCTGACATCCCTACTCCTACACAACTTGATGCACTTATAGGAGATATGGCACGCAAGACTCTACATTGTTTGGTTGAGGACCTATTGGAGGCATATGCCCACATTGCATCAGACAATGGGATGGGTATAGAGCATGTTAGAGAGCAT
>VDFB02270651.1:392575539-392648776 GCA_007258455.2 Sequoia sempervirens | reverse complement strand
TCTCAAGAATCTAACTTATTCTTACTCTGTTAATATTGGAGAGTGTTGTAGTAACACTTATGCATGAAGACTTGGAACATGCATACCTCATAACTATGTAGAGTTGCCCTTTGAAATGCAAAACAATATCTTCATCTTTGGAGAAATACAGAGCATTTGAAAAAGCTCCTATGGTGCAAGTCTTGTGCCTTATACAGTATGGAGAATTATCAACCAAAACATTTTGACATCCAATCATGAACTTCAAATGATAATGTACAATTGTTTACCAATGAAAAACCTATATCATTGTGGCATCTAACCATAAACTTTGGAAGATGAGACATAATATAGACCTTCAACATATTCAACACATGTAGTAGCAACATAGGTTACATCAATGACAACACATTAACAACACATTTTCCAAAAATCTCAACCTTTTTCATTGATGGAAATACTTACCAAATATTCCATTTTATCTCACCCTTTGAGATTAAGGGAGAAGGTTAGTTTTTCTCCAAAAAGGTTCTTTTATTTACATAGATGATATATAAATAGAGTTTTGATCAACTATCTACTTTTCATATTCACACATCATGAAGAAAAGTTGTCATAAAAACTATCTTGCAACAAGAAATTTCCATTTCTAACATGATGGAAGAATATTTTTAATAGATTGAATTCAAATAATTCAAGGAGTTATCCCATTGTTTCTTTATTGAGGTCAAGATCTGGTCTTGACTTACTAGTTGAGCAAGAATATCTTTTTCTTCTTCCAAAGAGGTTGGTACATGATTATTTTATTGGGCACCTTTTTCTTTTCCTAGGATCTTAGTTAGAGATGCCAACCTTAAGCTTACTACCTCCCACAAATATTTTACTTGTCCTTTGATTTTCTTCCTTTGATCTTACACTTGTTATAACTGGGAGTATAATTTATCTACTTGTTCCCTCATGGCACCATCACTATCATTCGATAGATCATATATGGCAACCACATCTTTGATATATACTTCTATTGCATTTATCTAATCCTTGAGACTCTTTGTGGTGGTAGGTGATTGCAAAAAAAAAGCCACAATACATTTGCTTCCTCCATACACTTTTGAATATCCTTTATGCATTCTTGTACTTTGTTGTGTGTCTTTGCACATTTTTTGGAGGCTTCAGTTAGTTTGATATTTGTGATCTTCATCTCAACTTGTTTCTCATAAAATGAAGAATATAATAATCCATCAATTGTTTTATTTGTTGAGTGGATGGTAGAGAGGAATCCCTTTTTGTAGCTGGAATTTCTATTTCCAAGATTTTGATTACCTCCATTAATGTCTTTGAACTATCCACCTACTACTCTATGATCTCTTCCCTTGTGGAGGAGTGGAAGATGTCACCAAGTTGTAATTTTTGCAAAGGTGTGATACTAGACATGTTGACTTGTCCATTAAACATTGGCAGTTGCAGCAACTACGGAGCAATTGTAGGCTAAATTTGTTTCTGCTAAGATAGGAACTCTTCGATGGAGTCAAATAGAGAAGTTGATGATGATTCCCTTAGAGTTTCTTATGGACTTTCTCTTGAAGCAAGCGTATTTTTTTTTATTTTTTTATTTTTTTTATTTATCAATATTATTCAAAGGAGGGCTATCATGATCAGGATAGGCATTCTCTTCATTATGTTTAATTTTCTCTTCTTGCTCCTCTTGTGAATATTTCTATTTAGTTTTGTGCTGAGGATACATATGTGGTTTTTGCACATTCTCAACATCTCTTGCCTCCTCAAGAATTTTTTTGGTAACCTCCTTAGTCTACTTTTGTACTTTTTCTCTGTCTTCCTTTTCCATGCTCATAAGGATACCCACTCATTGTTTTTCCCTTAACTCTTGAGCATGCTTGTACGAAATTTTATCTTTTTCTTCTTGTGATACAAAGGATCCAGCTTTGTCAAAAGCTTGTTTCCTCATCTCTTCATCTACTTCAATAGTCTTTTCTCTTTTCTACCTTAGGGCTTGTGCTAGTATCTCTGGAGCCTTCTCCACGATATCACTAAGAGGTACATTATATTTTATCATATATACATAAATATTTCTTCTCAATAGTCTTTTGATCCATAGGAGCAACATCTGGTTGCAGCTCTATTGTTTCATGTAGCAAGCCAAAATTTGCAATTTCATTGAAGATTTCCTCTAATTGGAGAGTCTCATGTGGAGGTACCACCAAAGGAGTTTACTTAGTTTTCTTCCCTTTCCCTTTGGTTTGGAGGTGCCTTCCTCTCCTTTTTCTTCTTCATCTTAGTCTCTTCCATCTCAACCTTTTTCCTTTTAGCTTGCTACCTAGGAATTTCATGCATTTTCTTAGTACCCCTTGTTTTTGTCATGGTTTCAAATACAAATTTTCTTCTAGTAGTAGCTTTTTATGTGTGTTCAAATGGCTGCAGATGTGGACCTATTGGTCCTTCTAGATGCTTGGGATACTAGTGGATTAATGGGATTATGATTGGGATCCTCTACGTGGGTTTCTAATGCAGCTTTTGTTGGGATACCCCATTTTTTATGCAACTCACTTCTATGTGTGTGAATTGTACATTTTTGGCACTCTAGGATTTCTCTAGCTCTTCTAGAGTTTTTCACCTAAAAGGAGAGAGATAGGGCCAAAATTGCTAAGCGTTCATTCAAATTATGGTATGTGGGATGTTTTCTAAGCTAAATGAAGTAAAATAAATGCAATGGAGTGATCTATATGAATGAATATGAATGCAAAACTAAGATTTAAACTATGTTTGAAAACATGCTATGATATGCAAACAATGGACTAAATGATGAAACAATGTAGAATAAAAAGAAATTGGATGAAATAGAGTGCACCTGGGCAATGTTTGATGAATCTAGAATGTTGTGAATGCTAACTGGAATTACTAAAATTTCATAGTGGGACTCATTCACCTAGGGTGGTGAATTAGTCCTCCTACAGTTGGTGAAAAAGTGCTAGAAACTGGTTTCCAACAATTGGGATCCAGAATCTGACAAAATTCATATTTCCAGTCCTAAGGTGGGACTCATTCGCACTGGTGACGAATCAGTCCTCTCCCAAAATTATGAAAAATTAGGAGACAACTCTGCAACACCAAATCTGGAAATCTCTAATTGTCGGGTTGTCAAAGTCAATTCTATAGGAAACAGACAAAAGACCTTCTCCAACCTTCAAATATGAATGAGTTGACTTGAAGCACCTAGTTGACTTGTTTACCAATCTTCAACACCAAAAATCTTGTTAAATTTGCATACCTAGGTCTACAAACAGACATGCAATAAGGGATAAATGGTTGAGGGGTTAGAAAATAGGGGTTTTCCTTGGTCAAACCCCACTTTTGGTAATCAAACCCTTAATGAAACAATAGAATAAAAGAGAATGATAAACTAATAACATGGAATAGCTATCAACTTACCAAATCCTTGATGATGCAAATCTGAAATAGTGTCAATGGATGCTCCAAAGTGCTTGAGTATTGCTTGATAAGATGTTGTAAGATGTTTGAATGCTTAATATTTCTTGAATATGATGTGTGAAAGTTGAATAGATAATGAGGTGAAAATCACTTATTTATACAATCTTGTGCCTCAGTTACCCATCCATACCTCATCACAAGCTGACATCAAGTGTTTATGAATAAAAAACTTAAAGGAAATTTTTAAACATTTGAATTTGGAGCCAAGTGGGACTCATTTGCCACCCATGGTGAATGAGTCGCACCTAGGACTTGAAAATGGGTGTCGAAAATTATCTTTTATTTAATGTTTGTTGAAATAACATTCAAAAATACACTTAATTAAATCATATGAGGGCATAAAGGGACCGAACAAAGCATGAGAAGGGGATAAATAGTGAGGTTGTGCCTAGAAAAGTATGAAATCTTGTTACAAGACTTTACGACACTTTAAAATAGGACTTGATTAGTGATGAAAAGGTGATTTTTAGGTGAATTACAATAAATAGAGTCTAGAAGAGTGTAGAAATGTCTTACAACATTTCACAACACCTTCACAAGACATCATTATTTGAATTTTAGTACATAAATATGCATGTTCAAGCCATGTTACAACATAAAATCAGAGAAAAATAGATCAAACACCATGAAACAAGACCTAAAAGGCCATAAAAATGACAAGGAGACATTTTTCTATGGCACATTTAGCCCCCACTTTAGTGAGAGGATGAACATGCTTCAAACTCACACTAAAGTAGCCATGAACATCGAGAGGAGGGTTCAAATGCAATTACATTAGCAAGATGGAATTACAATGATCAAGAGGGATGATCAAGCCCCCATGATGAAGATCCCATGGAAAGCTAAGCATAAGAACAAAGGAACACACAAGTGTTGAGAATCAAATGAAGCTTCAATCATCTATCCAACTAGTTGTGGACTAGATCTAGGCTAAAAGAGAATGTATACTCACTCTGGGGTAACATAACACATAACGGTCTGCCAGGTGAGAAGGCCCAAATGTACTCACTCTGAGGCCATGAAACTTCTAGTCATTTGCGGGGTGAGAAAGCCCAAAAGGTAAGATACATACACTAGTTGGTATGCACTCACAAACACAAAGGTGGCTATCGGGAAAGGTCATGCCGCTAGGTGGGCTTTTCGCTCAACCATATCAAAGTTATACCTCTTGATAACTTTAACAAGGCGCCACAAGGAAAAATTTCATGAACAAAAAGAAAGGTACCACAGTCATGCAAGTTGCATTATGCAAGGTGGCAAAAGATGCAAAATGCAAAAATGTAAAGTGTAAAAATGTAAAATTTTAAGTGTAAAATGTTCAAAGGAGTCTTGTTAAGTTCATGCAAAGTCAGTCACTTAGGGAACATTGTGTCTAATTTCTCCAAGAGAGGACCAATCAAAGTATAGTATATTCACAACTTAGGGGATGTAGTGCATTGCATCAGGCCGCCAAGAGGAATGTAGTATGCTAAGATAGATCACAATTATGAAAGACATCACACCCAATGTCATCCATAAAGTGACAAACACATCATATAAACGACAAGGCTACACTAGGAACCAAGAATGCAAATGAATTAATGGTACTGTATGCCCCCCACTTTAAAGAAATTGTGACACATCGTTCTATGAACAATTACTTTAAAGTATCGAAGGAAAGAAAAAGAAAAAAGAAAACAATACATGAGAGCCAACTTGGAAAGCCCTATGCCAAGTCATATGTTTTGAAGTTAGGTTGCGCCATGTCAAGGAAAATGATCAACAAAGAAAGGGACTTGCCCCCAAAAAAGAGCACACCAAACACATAAGGGATCTCTAGATTTGGGGTTAGTATGTTCATTGCTACAATGTGTTTCTAAAAGAGCTCAAAACTATCATCATTCCCCAAAGCACATAGAACTAGAAGAATGACACAAAGAAGGCGAAAAAAAAGGAAAAATAAAGTCTGCTTTGGGTCAACATGGAAGAGACATTACGGTCTCAACGCTTTGCATCATCCCCAAAAGGAAAACACAAGTGAGATGAAATAAGAAGAAAAGGAGAAAGAAAAGGGAAAATCTTTTGGGTCAACATGAAGGAGACATTTTGGTCTTGATGCCTTGGGTCATCCCCAAAATAAAAATACAAAACAAAAGAAAAAGGAATGTTTGGGTCAACATGGAAGATACATAGGGTGTCTCTACACTTTGCGTCATCCCCAAAAGAAAAACTCAAATCAAAAGAAAAAAAGACAAGGACCTTTTGGGTCAATATGGAAGAAACATAGGGCATATCTATGCTTTGTGTCATCCTCAAAAGTAGAAAACAAAAAAAAATGAAAAAAAGACAAGGACCTTTTGGGTCAACATGGAAGAGACATTATGGTCTTTGTGTGTGTGTGGAACGTTCAAAGTTAGTATCAACACAAACCTTAATGTCAAAACGATTTATATTGAAAGATTCAAAGCAAAGTAAACTATTCTAAATTGCATCTTAACGAATATTTCAAGAATGTCTCATTTTCCTCTATTCTTAATTATTCTTTTAACCTTTTGGCCCTCAGATTTCTATGTGCACAAAGGATATTAGAATGACACTTAAGAAATGTGATTAGTATTCAATATGCAAGCCAACTATATGCCTACATGAAACTATTTGCAAACAATGATGATGAATGCTATGATGAGTGAAGGATGATGTTGATGATAAATACACAAAAAGAGGTGGATACCATGGTAGTGATCTATATGATTCTATATGTGATTCTATATATATGCTCAAATGCAAACTTAAAATGAACTAATCTAAAATGCAACTATGATGCAAGATGGATGATAAAATGCAACTATGAAGTAATATGTTAATCTAAGATGTAAATATGATGCAAAACATGATATAAAACTATCTACAAGACTCCAAGAATGCTCCAAGCTCCAATGATAAACCTGAATGATAACTTTACTTCAAATGTGGATGCAAAATACAAGGCCTAAGGGTTGTATTTATAGCATTTTCCAAGCATATAGTGAGGTGGAAATAATCAACGGTCCAAATTTGAATAAGAAGAATGAATGGTGAAGATGAAGAGAAACAAGTTGTTGTCCCCTTAACCAAAGACAACATGCCATTTGGATGGGAGAATTTCGTGACCAATGGGAAACATTCTATTTGGATGGAAGATTCAAGTGTGGGAAGAGAAGACCATGCACTTCCAAAATTGGTGGAAGAGTGGGAGGAAATGAGCCATGTGCTCCAAAATTGGTGGAAGTGTGGGAAGAATAAGTCATGTGCTCCAAATTTGGTGGAAGTGTGGGAGGAAATGAGCCATGTGCTTTTTGAAATGAGTTGAGGATAATTCTAATTAAAAATTAGAGTTATTTATTTTCATGTGACCTTGATGAGGTAGCACACAAAAAGTTATAGAAATGTGCTCTAATTCCTAATTGGACTTAGTGAAGTTTAATTAAATAAAACAAGTTTAGGGAACCTTGCTTACTTAATTAATTTAGAAGAAAGTGTTTTAGATTTTGGAGAATTAGAGAAGGGTGAAGAATATAAATAAATTGGGCATTTATTTATACATAGTTGAAATATTAATCAAATAGCTAGTATTTTTAAATTAATTAAAGGTGATGAACATTTTTAGGTGTATACATTTTTCCCCTCTTTGAAGTAATGTGTTTACACGTTGCTTCAAAGAAAAATTTGATCTCAGAAAAGTTTTTGATGCCCCAAATGATGCCCTAGATGTTGATTTTCGGGTACTGCCAGATATTTTCCCCCTCGAGAGATAAATCGGTAAAATGTGGAATTTTTTATGTTTTTTCAAGGATTCGATGATTGTGTGATGATGTTCTAGTGATGTGATGATGATCCAATGTTAAACCAATGATACATTGATGTCAGATTCGATTTATCTCTCGAAAAAGAAGATTGAGCCTACCCGATTGATTAATTGATGTTTTATGTTTCCTCGTATTTTATGTTTGATGATCGCATTCAGCCAATTGATTTGATGATATTGATGTGATAGTTGATGATTGACCTCATGATAGGTGAGGGTCAATGATAGGATGATGATTATTGACCTCATTATAGGTGAGGATCAATGATAGATTGATGATTGACCTCATGATAGGCGAGGATCAATGATAGATTAATGATTGACCTCATGATAGGTGAGGATCAATGATAGATTGATGATTGACCTCATGATAGGTGAGGTTGGATCAATTTACGAACCTCATGATAGGTGATGTTGGATTGATTGATGAACCTCATGATAGGCGAGGTTGAATTGATTGATGAACCTCATGACAGGTGAGGTAGAATTGATTGATGAACCTCATGATAGGTGAGGTTGGATCGATTGATGAACCTCATGATAGGCGAGGTTGAATTGATTGATGAACCTCATGATAGGAAAGGTTGGGTTGATTGATGCACCTCATGATAGGTGAGGTTGGATCGATTGATGAACCTCATGATAGGCAAGGTTGAATTGATTGATGAACCTCATGATAGGCGAGGCTGAATTGATTGATGAACCTCATGATAGACGAGGTTGAATTGATTGATGAACCTCATGATAGGCGAGGTTGGATCAATTGATGAACCTCATGATAGGCAAGGTTGGATTGACTGATGAACCCCATGATAGGTGAGGTTGCATTGATGTGATGATGATTGACCTCATGATAGGTGAAGGACAATGATAGGCGTTCAACGAGATTTGATCAAAATCTCATTGGAGCTAATTAGATTTGATTGATTGATTGATGTTGATTGATTGATAAGATTTTTCATTTGTAATATGTTATGATCATAGGATTATTTTAGAATTCTTCAGTCTAGGGAACACTTCCTAAATACGTGGGACATGATTTCGCATTTCGTGCAAGCTAATTCAGATTTGATTGGGAGATGTGGTTTGACTTCTCTAATTGATTGATATGCCCCAGTATAGGATTGATTAATGTTTCGAGGCTTGATGATGTACTGAGACTTGATGATATACCTCTTGATTTCAAACATTATGATACACTACCATTCTTGATATTGGCGTATTTCTTTATACCCTTGGATATCCTTGTACACTTTTACATTATGATTTGAGGTTATATGATATGTAGCGATGATTATGATCTATGTGTTGATATGATGATAGATGTCTATGATGCATTTAATTTCTATCTTATGATGATGATTATGATATGCATTTAATTTCCATGTTCATGATGATGATCCTGATGTTATGATATGTTATGGATGTAAATGAAGATGCAATTGTTGTGTTATGATTCTAGGATGATTTATGAATAATGTTCATATGATGTATGTGATGGATCTATTATGCCAATGAAATGTGATGCATTTTATGTTTTTGTACTTTTCTGATGCAAATAAATGATGCAATGAATGGATCAATATTAAATGAAATGATTGTATGATGGATCCTAGTTCTATGAGAATGTATGCAATGATGATATGATATGATAATGTAATGATGGATGATTCTGTATGTTTTATGCTGTATGAAATAGATTTTATTATGCAATAATGATATGTGATGAAATGTGATGTTTATATTGAGCATGTATGGATGCGATGTAAATGATGCGGGTATGTGCAGGTTCATCACGGAAAAAACAGGCCCTTAAGTGGCAAAAAAATTAGAAAAATCAGAGTTAGGCAACTTAACATAAAAATTTGAATAAGTTATCCATATTATTTCAAAAATATGTAAGAATAGAATTTGTAGCAAATTTAATATAGTTTCTAAACTACTAGATTTGTTTAAAAAAAAAAAATCTATTTGGTGAAAATTTGAAATTTCAATGCAGTAGTACTTAAATTTCAGGGAAAAAATAAGAAGTAGGTGTCTATCTAACCACCCTAAACACAATAAAATGATAATATTTTTTATAATATTTTAGATATAAGTAGAGGACTTATGTCCCAATGTGATGCATATTTTTTGTAATTTTTTCCAAGTAAATAATTAATTATGATTTTTGATTACAACTTTTAAAAAATATACAAAACGCATATGTCTGACCACCTTAACTTGGTCAAAACTTCATAAAATTATTTTTTATTTTTTTAATCCTATAGTATGTGAAGCATAGAATGTGACACATGTTTTGGATTCAAAAAATGTGATACCATTTGAAAGTTGTAGATGTTTTTCAATCAGCCTATCAATTCAGACATTAGTCATAATTCAAATAGAAAATGAATAATAATTCCTTATTAAATTAAAAGTAAAGCATAATTTATATTTGTGAAAAGCTGATAATCTCCTCTAAAAACCCTTTTCGTTTCATCAATTTTGGGTAAAAAAAATTCGTCAGCCACATACCCATCATATTGCCACTTTTTGGCCCATCATGATCTTGTACATACTCATGTGTGATGTTTTGCAATGATGAATGATGATTATGTGATGCAAATGATTATACAGATGATTGTGTTCTAGGGTCTTAAGCTTAAACAGGTGAATCTATCCACCTTCCAAGAGTTGTGGGAAGGTTGTCATCAGTTGATTCTTTGTTAAATTAAGCTTCACAAAACCTGAAATATTTCCCATTTCTTTTGGAAATTTGAAGAGATTCGCTCATTTAAGCTTAGTGAACCACTTTCCTAATGCCATTATATGAAATGATTTTGATTAGGTAAATGAGATGCGATGGATGTCATTTTGTGTTTTTTGATGCAAATATTTTGATGTGATGCATGAATGGATGAATGATGTTGTAATGTTTCCTAATTTATGTAAATAATGATGCAAATGATATGCAACCAAATTATATGATAATGCAAGTGATGTATAACTATATTAAAATGATATGTTTTTGGTAATGTCAAGTGTACTCAATCCCTTAATGCAAGAGATAACATCATTGTTGTAGCTTTGGAAAGGACATAAATACAAATGCAAACTAACATGGATGCAATCTATTCTTACCATGAAAATCTCATATGCAAAATTTGGCAATCATAACAGCCAATTTGTCATGCTTTTTATCATCATTGGGCCTTTAAAATGTTGAAAGTGAGTACAAGCATCAATGGTATATTTAGACCATGTTGACTTGAGTACTACTTCCATGATCTTTGATAGTGCAAGTTAACATAATCATCTAAGTATAATTAAACCGAGATGACCTAAGCATTGCTTATGTAAAAAGACAAGAGTCAACTATTTTCCTATGCAAATTTAGAATGTCATCAGTGATACTTTGTAGCGCACATCTCGTGACAATTTTCATAGTAATAATGATCAACTCACAGACAATAGACAAAGAAAAATCATACTCCTTCCTAGCTCCTCTAGTCTGATACATCATCGAGGGGCTCCAAAGATATGATAACAAAAATCAAAGTACAACAATTGAACATTTGTGTTTAATCATGATAAACCCATGATTCAAAAGAGAATCATCCTTTTGATTTAATTTCATGTCCGATTTTCTGATGTTTTTGAGATTTTCCGATTTTCTAATTTTTAGGTGTTTTTTAAGATTTTGACCAAGAACCTAACCTAAAGACCTATCCTAGGGGCCTTGGGGGCCGATCAAATATTAGCCCTGCCTACGTTATACAAGCAAAGACCACGTAGTTCGACTAACTCAACCGATTTATAGGACCAAAATATGAACATGCGAGAGACGAAAACTAATTACAACAGAATACTAAAGGACTTCACCTAGGGTATATCAGGGGTTGATCAAAGATTATCATTTCCTACATTTAAGCTTAGAGACAATATAGTTTGACAAGATGACTTTGTTTTTGAATTTTTGACTTTTTGACCTATTTTTGGATTTTGATATGATATGGATGTTTGATGTGTTTTTTATGGTGATTGATGTTCAATGTTGGGTTGCATTTTAATCATTGTTTTTGTTGTGTTTGTATTCCTATTGTTTGTTTGTTGGTTCAAGCTCAAAGTTTGTTTTCCCCCAGTGAGTTCAAGATTTTTCCCCCAATCTAGGGTGAGACACGACTTCAATGCCAAGATATGTACATGGAGCTTTCAAAGGATAAGTAGATACATGGTGAAAGAGAATGGTCAACATGCTCAAATAGATGGAAAAGTTAACCTATCACAAATAGCGCCTATTGCCAAGTTTTCACTACTTGTTTTTATGGCACTTTTTCAAATTTTATAATTTTTTCTCTTTTTTTTGTATTTTTCTCTATTTCTATTTTTTTTTGTTACCAAGATGCCTGTTTTCTAGGTTTTCATCAAGGCAACCTTGTTTTCAGGACATTTTTAGATGTTTTTGGTATTTTTTAGGACCTTTTCCCAATTACCCTAAATGATTGAAGTGTAGAACTTCTTGAGATGCAAGTTGTTGAGGGGTTCATTAAACAAATCCCATTCTGGTGTAGACAACTGATATGCTCCTAATCCAAAGACTGTTGTGATGATGCCTTGATCTTGTGTGAATGACCATGTTGGATGAAAGGACCTGATCAGAATGAATAACATGAGTGGAAAATATGACAGATGAAAGAGGTTATGATAGGATCCCTAATGTGCATGCTATATGGGCCATCAGGCTTCAGACAAAAAGGAGCTTGGGTGACCAATGAGTTATAGTACATGAAGAGGTCACCATCAAAGATGCATTGAAAGACATCACCAATGGAAATTTAATGATATGACGTGTATGTGAACATGGATGGGTGGAAGGGAATATGCGGTATGAGTGACATGGATGTAGACAATGAATCAACAAGTTCTTTCTTTTATTTTCTTCTTTGATAGATGCTCCCAATGAGTTTTGAGGGGGAGGAATATTTGGAGATCAACTTTTTCCCGCTTTTATTTTTTTCTTTGATTTTTGATTTGTCTGGTAGCATTTTATTTTGGCTAGGGTACTTGTTTGGATCTTTCTTTCTTTTTGATTGGTCCAATAGCTTTTTGTATTGGCTCAGGGACTTTGCTTGATCCTTTTTTGCTTTTGATTTGTCCAATAACTTTTTATTTTGGCTAAGGAACTTCTCTTGATTTTTCTTTTGTGGCAAGCTTTCTTTTGATTTTGAATCTCCTTTTGAAAAGGGCATTTTTACCTTTGATTTTTTATTTGCCTCCTTTATATTTTCTTTAGATGATACTTGTTGATCCATGTCTACTAAGTGGGTGGATGTGGGTGAGATGGATGAAGAGGGAGTGGTGACATCATGAATAGAGCCTTTGATACTATCCTTTTCAGTACTACTAACATCAATAGAGGCTTATACACCCTTAGTGACATGACAAGATGGATTGATAGAGGGAACATTAGGAGATTCATACCCTAACCTAGGGAAAGTATGATGGAAGGATGATTGGTATCCTCAGTAGGGGGTGATCCCACAATAGTGGTTTACAATTTTTGGTCAAACTGGACACTGAAATTATTAATTTTAACTAAATATTCATATTTGGGCACCTATAGCGGCTAAACCATGAAGAATTTGAAGATGATGCAAAGTAGAGTCTCATCACATTTTCTCTGTAGATTCTAAAAATATTTTTTTCAAAATTTTTGGAATCAAATTGCACTTCTTATTCCATCTCCCATGAAAACTGATTTTTTTCAAAAAACAACATTTCTAAAAAGTGACACACACCGTATAATGTATAAATTTTTTTCCATGAAGAATAAAATTCTAATTCTTTTGAATTTAGATTCGTAACTCTGATATCTAGTGCTTCCACTTGGTTGGAAAAAATTTTATTGAATATTTTTTCTTTAATCATGTTTCAAAGTCAAACCAATTACAATTCAGACATAGCGCAACTATATAATGCATAACTTTTTTTGTGTATATCAAAAAAAAAAATTTTGTTGGACCAAGGACTTCAATATCTAGTGCAGTCATTTTTTATTTTTTTTTGATAATTTGCTATTTTTCCACATGTGCAGAACATAGACCTTCATTTTCGATGAAAAACCTATTTTAATAAAATTAAAAAAACAAATACATAATAAAATGAAAACATATTAAAATTATATTCATTGGATAGATCATTCCGAGGAGTACCTAATTCCAGTTGGGTTTGTGAAGATTCATCCATTTTCATCCTCAACCCGAGCTCCGAAATTGAAAAATTTAGGTTTTTTTTGTGTCTCTAGGGGGGATGAGGAATAAGGGGGGTTTGAATGAACCCCTAGGGGTTCAAGCAAACCCCTAGAAGTTCGCTCGAACTAGGGTTCATTTGAACCCCCCTTTTATAAGGGGTTTTGTTGGGTTTTTTGCAGGAAGGCAATAAAAGGGTTCTCCCGAACCCAAGTTCTAGCAAACCCCTAATGGGTTCAATCGAACCAATAGGTTCGTATGAACCCCTAAAATCAATTCTTTTTCCATGCATTCATTTGTTGTGAGTTTTCCTTCCTCACTTCAATTGTAAACCACTATTGTGGCTTCACCCTAGGATCATGGTCAAAAAGTGGGTTATCATAGATATCCTAGCCAAATAGGGGGTTATCATAGGTATCCAAAGCTTGGGTAGAGTCAGACATGAAAAGGGTGGGTGTATCATTAGGGTCCCAAAAGGCTTCAATCCTAGCACAGTCATCTTTCTACATTTCTTCTGTAGCTTTCTTGACATCATTATTGAAAGTATGACCCTTCTTAATGACAATAGCAATATCTTTTACTAGCAACTCATCCAAACAGTATTCTCCACATCATAAATCATGTATTTGTACCTTTGGGTTTGATAGCGCAATGACTAGAGTGGATGTTTTGATGAATTCACGATCAACATTTATTTGAGGGGAGGATGCTTCACAATTGCTAGGGATGGTGATTTCAGCTTTAGGACTTTGATCATGGCTAGACATGAAAGAATTAGGATCTCCTTGTATTTTTATTTTAACTCCATCGTGAGAAAATTTCAAGCATTGATGGTATGTAGAGGAAACTACTTGCATTTCATGTATCCACGGTCTTCCAAGGAGGATATTATAGGTCAAGGGGAGATCAAGGACTTGGAAAACCACATATTTTACCACAGGGCTGATTCTGATTGGTAGAGTAACTGATCCTTTAGATAAGCGCTCTTCTACATCATATCCCTTCATGGTAATCTTTTTACTGGAGTCTTACATTTTTTTAATATCCCAAGGCATGTATAAACTTTAAAGAGTAGATATTTCAACCAGCTCCTCCATCTATTAGAACACATTTGACCAAACATTTATGGATCAAAACCTCAATATGAAGTGAAGCATTATGTAGATGGGTGAGTGATGCATCATCGTTTCAATAAATGATAGGAAATTAGGTGCAGTTACATGTCCCACCATAGCTTGGGATTGGAAAACTTTTGAAAAAACTAGTATAATTCTTTTTTTATCATTGATTAGATTACCAATAGTAGAAATGTTAAGAACAGTAGTATCATAGACATAGTTTACATTCGTTCCTTTGGTGTTTTTTGAAAAGGATTCCCCCTTTTCATAGTTTGGTAGAGGGTTCTTAAATGCTCCATGATCATTGTTTGTTTGAGGTCCCTCTACAAATATTGTCTTGTTATCAATCAAATCTTGTACTAAATGTTTTAGTTGTATGCAGTCATTGGTTTCATGTGCTTTATTCCTATGAAAGTCACATAAATGTGCATCATTCCACCAAGGTGGTCTAACTTGTGGGCTATAATCTTGTGTTTCCAGTAACGTTATAACCTTGGCTTCAAGAAGCTCTTTCAGTGTTGATTCTAAGGATTGTCCCAAAGGTGTGAACCTTCTTCGATTTGATGATGATATTTTGAATGAGGTTGAAGTTGGTTTAGATTCATTATTGTTTGGGCTTCTTTTTTGATTGGTTTTGGTGGCAACGGCTGTCAAATTGAATACGGGTTTTGTGTTTTTTGTTTTAGCTAAAGCATCATTGTTACCAGCATTCTTGTTACGTTGCAAAAAATTGGGTTTGTCACCACTATTGTAATTTCTAGAGGAGTTTGATGAGTTGTTTTCATTGTATATTTTGATGACTCCTCTCTTGACTAAAGCCTCTTCAATTTTAATCCCATTTTCAATAAATTTTTTGAAGGTTGGGGGACATTGTAATTCCAATCTATAACTCATCTCATCATTAAGGTTGTCAAGAAATATTGCTATCTTTTCATTTTCTGGTACAGGATGAGAATATCGTGCAAATAACCTTCTTTATTTTTGCAAGAATACAAGGAACGATTCACTCTTCTTTTGTTTCAAGTTACAAAGATCTTTCATAGTAATGTCATGTTGGATGTTGTAGGAATATTGGGTGATGAACTTGTTGACTAATTACTCAAAGTTGTTAATTGGTGGGGTGATTTTGGAGAACCATTCAAGACAATTCCCACCTAAGCTTCTTGGGAATAATCTCATCAAATATGTTTCTGCATATGCAAATTCAAGACTCATGGTCCTAAACTCTCTCACATGGTCAATTGGATCGGTTTTTCCATTGTATTTTTTTGTACTTTGGGGACTCACAATGTTTGGGAAAGGGTATCATGTGAATACTTTGATAAAATGGATAAGGATAAATGTCTTGGATCAAGTATCATTTTGAAGTCCCTCTTTGCATATCAAGGATTTGTTGTTGAAGGTTCTTTATTTGATGAGTGAGAGCAACCACTTGTTCAGGATCATTTTCAAGCTTTTTGGGAGGCGCTTTCAATTGATTCACATCAAATTCTTCTAGTAATTTGGCACCTTTTTTGGCTAGCATAAGGAGTTACTTTTCCCCATTTCTTTCGAAAATATTTTCTAAACATTTGTGGAAATTAGGGTCTTGTTCAATGTGTTGGATATCTTCTTCAGTTATTTATTCTCTACCATTGTTGTTGATTCCAAGAAAATTATTCTCTTCAGCCTCCACCATGGTGTTTTGTGTTTCACTATTTTGAGTTGCAGTATTTTGAGTCTCAATGATCGTAGTTTCGATGGTCTAAATTTCAATGTTTGGAGTTTTAATGGTTGGAGTCATAGTGTTTGGCTCTTCAATGTTTTGATTTTCAAGTCCTTTTTCCTTGAGATTTTATTTTTGCAACCTTGTTTGAATGGGCATACAAGTGTTATAGTTTAGACTAAATTTTGATCTAGGTTTTGGAAAAGTACCAACAATTACAACTAAGTCAAATAGAATGAAAAATTCTAATGAGACCTGGTTGGATTTGACTATATATAGCTTTGTTCCGTGATGAGAGGATGATAAATCTTGATGATGAAACTAGGCCTAATAATCAAAGCTCTGATAAATTTGATGATGTTGGTACTTGGTGAGGTTATATCTTGGTTGAGGTTGGAAAATTCCACTTGTAGAGGTTGATTTTAACAAGTTTGAATCCTAAGGTATCTAAGGAATGATCTTGAACTTTGGGAAAGTTTCAAAATTTTAGTTCAAATTGTATCAGTAGTAAATGTTCTTCCTCAACGACGTACTCAAATATTTGGAAAATTTGTGGATTTTTACAATAGTAAAAAATGTATAATTCGGGATTCTTGCAATTTGTAGAAATTGAATTCTTGTAAAATATGTAAAATTGAACGGTTCATTTGGTTCAGAATTTGCTTGTTGAGGATTCCCCTGATTGTCAGACAAGAAATGAACCTAGGTCACTATTTTGTGTTCTGCAAAAGGTGCCAAAATAGAGACAAAAGGTGCCACTTGGGACCCCAAAGTTTCCAAATAGAGACAAAAGGCACCAAAATAGGTTCAGACTTGGTTTTTTGAAAGTTTCTTTAAGAATTTTCTTAGTTTTCCTAATTTTTCAATGGGAGAATTGGTTTTTTCACTAAATGTAATTTTGAATCAATTTTTTCACTTCCAATATGTGACATTTTGTTTGATTTGAAAACACTTTGGTAAAGACACATCAAGCAATGTGCATTTCTAAAGTTGTGAAAGACTATATTCTTTTGGATTCCACGTGGGTTTTAACCCAACCACGCTTATTATTAGTAGATGACTAGATGCTTGACCCCACTGGCTCCCCTCCACAACACTCACTTCTCAAGGTAGCCAAGGATCAATACCCATGAATCACCCATGGCATATTTTTCATCTCTACTAAAAATTGTGAGAATGTGGATTCCTTTGCAACGACCATTGATGCACTAAAGAATAGATAAAAGTTTTGGCCAAACTAAAACAAGGGTTTTAGTAAGGACTTTCCATTCGTGGGGTTGATCCATGCGGTGAGAGACCATTGTTGCCCTTCTCATCAGAACCAACCTCGTGATACTAGCCTTTGTTCTAGTATCCACACTTACATACTGGTTGGAAGTGAACTTGGCTTTAGCGTGTTACTGGTTGGGTCATTCCCTTAGGTGAGTACTTTTTTCCACAAGGAAAGGCCTCTAAGATAAGAAAAAAGCAAGCAAGTATACCCATAGTTAGATCAATCTTTATTCCACGTGAATAAAGAGAGAACACATGCAATATACTAAACTCACACTCGTACACAAAAGTGAATGGGTCTAGCTTTTTGGTCACCCAGTTAAGGGGAGAGCATATACCTACCATCCATCAAGCAAAAAAGACATGGTGTTCATTAACCTTTTAATTAAGCTATGTTCCTAACTTAACCAAAAGGAAACATGGTGTTCGTTAACCTTTTAATTAAGATATGTTCCTATCTTAACCAAAAGGAAACAAGTAGATCACTTCCAACCCCTACAATATGTCAGTAGTTTGATAAGAATGTCTTTGACAATTGTTTTTGGGAAAAATGCAAATCAACAAAACAAAGTATTAGCTTTCATATTTTTCAAAAGGTGCCAAAATAGAGACAAAAGGCACCAAAACAGAGACAAAAGGTGAAAAAATAGAGACAAAAGGTGCCAAAACAGAGATAGGATGTTCTGGAATGATGTAAAAGGAGCAAAAATAGAGACTAGAGGGGCCACTTGGAACCCCAAAGGTGCCAAAATAGAGACCAAAGGCACCAAAATAGAGACCAAAGGTGTCAAAACAAGTGAAAAAGGTGCCAAAAGGCTCCAAGAGGCTCCAAAAGGCTCTGAAATGAGTGCAAGAGTCTCCAAGACGGGTGCAAGAGGCTCCAAGATGAGTGCAAAAGGCTCCAAAAGGCTCACGTTTGTACCTATGAACATAAATTTTCAAGCATGTTAGTAATAAAAAGGGCAAGGCCCTATGGTGGACACCATTTTGTGTGTGTGTGAAATGTGCAAAGTTAGTATCAACACAAACCTTAATGAAACGATTCGTATTGAAAGATTCAAAGCAAAGTAAACTATTCTAAATTGCATCTTAACGAATCTTTCAAGAACGTCTAATTGTCCTCTATTCTTAATTATTCTTTTAACCTTTTGGCCCTCAAATTTCTATGTGCACAAAGTCTATTAGAATGACAATTAAGAAATGTGATTAGTATTCAACATGCAAGCCAACTATATGCCTACATGAAACTATGTGCAAACAATGATGATGAATGCTATAATGAGTGAAGGATGATGTTGATGATAAATACACAAACAAAGGTGGATACCATGGTAGTTATCTATATGATTCTATGCATGGTTCTACATATGCTTAAATGCAAAATTAAAATGAACTAATCTAAAATGCAACTATGATGCAAGATGGATGATAAAATGCAACTATGAAGCAATATGTTAATCTAAGATGTAAATATGATGCAAAGAATGATATAAAAACTATCTATAAGACTCCAAGAATGCTCCAAGTTCCAATGATAAAATTGCATGATAACTTTACTTCAAATGTGGATCCAAAATACAAGGCCCAAGGGTTGTATTTATAGCATTTTCCAAGCATATAGTGAGGTGGCAATAATCAACAGTCCAGATTCGAATAAGAAGAATGGAAGGTGATGATGAAGAGAATCAAGATGTTGTCCCATTGACCAAAGACAACATGCCATTTGGATGGGAGAATCTCTTGACCAATGGGTAACATGTCATTTGGATGGAAGATTCAAGTGTGGGAAGAGAAGACCATGTGCTTCCAAAATTGGTGGGTGTGTGGTAGGAAATGAGCCATGTGATTTTTGAAATGAGTTGAGGATAATTCTAATTAAAAATTAGAGTTATTTATTTTCATGTGACCTTGATGAGGTGGCACACAAATAGTTGTAGAAATGTGCTCTAATTCCTAATTGGATTTAGTGAAGTTTAATTAAATAAAACAAGTTTAGGGAACCTTGTTTATTTAATTAATTTAGAAGAAAGTGTTTTATATTTTGGAGAATTAGAGAAGGGTGAAGAATATAAATAAATTGAGCATTTATTTATACGTAGTTGAAATATTAATTAAATAGCTAGTATTTAATTAATTAAAGGTGATGACCATTTTTAGGTGTATACAGTCTCTACACTTTGTGTCATCACCAAAAGGAAAAAACAAAACAAAAGCGAAAAAAATGCATAATAAAGAGAAGAATAGAGGGACGAATAGAAGAAGTGTACAAAGAGAGGAACATCAAACACATGATACGGGGGAACACGATATGCACATGAAAAGGAAAACAAAAAGGATCAAGTAATGCAAATGTAAGTCAACCATTAACTAAGTTATTGGTTTCTCAATCTTAAATTGTTAAGCGGAAAGGGAATAACATAGTTATGAGACAAAGGAAAATGCATTGGGTATGTGCAGGATCATGATGGGCCAAAAAGTGGTGATATGATGGGTATGTGTAGGGTATGTGGCTGATGACCTTTTTTTTACCCAAAATTGATGAAACGAAAAAGGTTTTTAAAGGATATTTTTAGCTTTCCACCAATATAAATTATGCTTTACTTTGAATTTAATAAATAATTATTATTCATTTTCTATTTGAATTACAACTAAAGTCCTGATTGATAGGCTGATTGAAAAACAGCTATAGCTTCAAAATGGTATCACATTTTTTTAATTTGAAACACACATCACATTCTATGCTTCAAATACTATAAGATTAAAAATAATATAATTGAATTTCATAAAGTTTTGACCAATTTAAGGTGGTTAGACATACGAGTCTTTATATTTTTTAAAAGTTGTAATAAAAAAATCATATTTAATTATTTACATGGAAAAAAATTCCAAAACAATATGCATCACATCACGACATGAGTCCTCTACTTATATATAAAATATTATAAAAATATTATCATTTTATTGTGGTTAGGGTGGTTAGACAGACACCTACTTCTTATTTTTTCTTTGAAATTTAAGTACTACTGCACTGAAATTTCAAATTATCACCAAATAGATTCTTTTAAAAATAAACCTAGTAGTTTAAAACTACATTCAATTTTCTATATATTCTATTCTTACATATTTTTGAAATAATATAGATAACTTATTCAAATTTTTACGTCAAGTTGCCTAACTCTGATTTTTCTAATTTTTTTGCCACTTAAGGCCCTGTTTTTTCCATGATGATCCTACACATACCCCATTACAAGTACAAGGCTTACACCTTCTTTCCCCCCACAAAGTGTAAAGGTGAGAATGAGTTGAGGTGGGTGATGAGAAAGGATCATGCAATAGTGAGAATAAGGAATCCTACAACTATAGCATGATGAAGGGGTGTTGATTGTTTTAAGGTATGACAGGGAAGCAATCGATATCTGTGAAGTGATACTTATCCAGTATGTCCTTCAATGCCTGGTATTCTTCTATTCAATGTCCAAGAATACGATGACATTTGCAAAATGGTATGTTAGAGTCTTTTGAATGAATAACCAACCTATTCATAGATGGTAAAAGTATAAGACCTTTGTTTAAAAGCAATTGAATTCTCCTTTCACATTCAGGTGGAGGATGTGTAGGAAACTTTAGCTTCTTTAATTTGTATGGTCGTTTTCATTTTCTAGATTCTCCTTGTTCATGAATAGGAGGAGGAGGACCCATGGGGATCCTAACATCCTTGTCATTAGAAGGAGAAAATGGTTGTTCATGTGGAAGGAGAATGTTTAAGTCAAGAGGATCATCCAAGATCACTGTACTAGCATCCCAAAGTCCCCTAAGCTAAAAAGGATGTCTATCAAGATGAGAAGGATCTTGGTATCCTAATCATGTTGTATTTGCATCGGTTGATTGTTGTTCAAGATGTTGATGGGTGTCATGTTTATGTTTTGTGTCACAACCTTGTTTACTTAAGATAGTGAAGCCTTTACCATATGTTTCTTCAAGATTGATAGGAGTGTTTGTGACTTTGTGATCATAGAATGGTTGTAAGTGTGATAGGTTAGAGGAACTAAGTCCACTTGAGGAAGGAACCTTAGGTCCTTGATTGATTTCAGGATGTAAATATGCAAAGTGATCAGGAGGTGCAACTATAGGAATATCTTGAGACTTCATGGATGGATAAAAGGTTGCATTGGCTTTAAGGTTATCAAGGCAATTATTATAAAACTTGTTCATGTTATCATCATCTTTTCCAATTATGTCTACATCACAAGGAGGACAATCATGAGGATTTGAAGGAGCATGAGGAAGCTCAAGGTCATTAGGATCACAACCAAAGGCACAATTAGACATTTCTACCAATGATTGTAATGAATTCCAAAACTTATTGAAAGAAAATGTCATGATGCAAGTAAACTAAGACATAATAAATGATTAAAAACAAAGATTCTAGAAATTAAAACAGAATACAAGAATAGGAAATTGTAATGAAAAAAAATGCCAAAAAGATGTCAGAAATGTTGTTTAAGAAGTGCAAATGGACTAATTCACCCAGGGTGGAAAATGAGTCCTAGTATAATGTTTTTGTGTGTTTTTCAAAAAAATTAAGATGATTTTAATGCTCTACATAATGCAATCAAGGATGCAAAATGTATATTTTCAATTTTTTTCAATAAGATGCAATGCAAAAATGAAATTTAAATGAAGTTTTCACTAATGCAATATGAAAAGCCCTAGAATGCAAAAAAAAACAATGTCCTAATTGAATGTTGATGCAAATATAAACTAAGATGCAATGTGAAAATGAAATCAGAAATGCATTTTTTTCAAAATGCTAGTTCACCAAAATGAAACGTAGATTTTTGGCACTCTAGGATTTCTCTAGCTCTTTTAGGGTTTTTTCACCTAAAAGGAGAGAGATAGGGCCAAAAAATACTTAGGGTTCATTCAAATTATGTTATGTGGGACTTTGTCTAAATGAAGTAAACTAAATGCAATTGAGTGATCTATATGAATGGATATGAATGCAAATCTAAGATTTAAACTATGTTTAAAAACACCTTGTGATGTGCAAACAATGAACTAAATGATGAAATAATGAAGAACAGAAAGAAATAGGATGAAACAGATTGCACCTGGGAAATGTTTGATGAATCTAGAATGTTGTGAATACTGACTGGAATTACTAAAATTTCATAGTGGGACTCGTTCACCCAAGGTGACGAATTAGTCCTACTGGTGAAAAAGTGTCAGAAACTGGTTTTTGACTATTGGGATGCAAAATCTGACAAAATTAAAATTTTCAATCCTAAGGTGGGACTCATTCACCACTAGTGGTGAATCAATCATCTTCCAAAATTCTAAAAAAATAGGAGACAACTCTACAACATCAGATCTAGAAATCTTTGATTGTTGGGTCGCTGATTCTGCATAAAACAGATAGAAAACCTTCTCTAAACTTGAAATATGAATGATTTGACTTGAAGCACCTAGTTGACTTGTTTACCAAACTTCAACACCAAAAATCTTGTTAAATCTGCATACCTAAGTCTGTAAACACACATGCAATAAGGGGAAAATGGTTGAGGGGTTAGCAAATAGGGGTTTGCCTTGGTCAACCCCCTCTTTTGGTAATATAACCCTTAATGAAACAATGAAATAGAAGAGAATGATAAACTAATGCAATGCAATAGTTATCAACTTAACAAACCTTTGATGATGCAAATCTGAAATAGTGTCAATGGATGCTCCAAAGTGCTTGAGTATTGCTTGATAAGATGTTGTGAGATGCTTGAATGCTTAAGATTGCTTGAATATGATGTGTGAAAGTTGAACAGATGTAGGAGATGTAAAATGAGGTGAAAATCACTTATTTATATAGTCTTGTGCCTTAGTTACCCGTTCATGCCTCATCATAGGCCGACATCAAGTGTTTTTGAATAAAAACCCGTAAGAAATTTTTAAAAGTTTTGAATTTGGAGCCAAGGGGGATTCATTCGCCACCCATGGAGAATGGGTCCCACCTAGGACCTGAAAATGGGTGTTGGGAATTATCTTGTATTTAATCTTGTTTGTCAAGTTAACATTCAAAAATATACTTAATTAAAGCATATGAGGGCATAAACAGACCAAATAAAGCATGATAAAGGGATAAATAGTGAAGTTGTTCCTAGAAAAATATGAAATATTGTTACAAGACTTTACAACACTTCAAAATAGGACTTGATTAGTGATGAAAAGGTGATTTTTAGGTGAATTGCAATAAATAAAGTATAGAAGAGTATAGAAATGTTTTTTACAAAAATTCACAAGACATCATTATTTGAATTTTAGTACCTAAATATACATGTTCAAGGCACGTTACAACATAAAATTAGAGAAAAATAGATCAAACACCATGAATCAAAACCTAAAAGGCCATAAAAAATGACAAGGAGCCATTTTTCTATGACATAGTGTGTTAAAGTTCTCCTTCAAGCTCTTCTTGATAGTATTATCCATGATTTCCATGTAAGTACCAAACCTTTCTATAGTTCGATCCTTAGGTTTTCTCAACAAATTTTTAACACATGCTTTAACTTCCATAGGGGAGACTTCACATGGTAATCTTGGAATCCAAGAGGTGCTTGGTTCTACAACTTCTATGTAGCAAAAGTATTTATTAGCAAGAAAGGTAATCTCATCTAAATTATTTTTTCTTACCAAATCAAATGAAATTCTCTTCCTTCCTTGCATTTTTGCTTGTATATTCTTGAAAAATCACCAATACATAGTGTTGCAATCTTGATTATCATGAAAAACTATCATGTGATTTTTGATTTGTGGAGTAGCCAAAATGTGTTATTGCCATACTTTTCCTTTAAATATAGGAAAATTATTTAGAAAATAAAAGGTAAAAAATTATTAGAGATTAAAACCTAAAGTTGTATCCAGTATCCTTGGTTTTTTTAAGATTTTCAAATATTTGTTCCCTCATCAATTCAGACAAGTCAAAATCATTTCCTTCCATGACCATTTTGTATGTCTAGTGTGGATTGTAGTACTAGTTGTAGATCCTTCTATGTTTGTATAATACACAAGTTATATGCAATTCCCATTATAGCATACTTGACATCGCTGAGATTAATTATTTTTTTGACGATTAGGGTTCTTTTGTCAAATTACAAATTAGTTAATTTTGTAACCCTCTCTTTTTCTATTGCTTTCATCACTAGAAATGGTTTGGCTACACAAAATCTAGTAAAAAACATAATTGCATCATCAATGATCCTATAGGGTTTTTCTAAGTAAGTAAAATCATCATGGATTCTACTAAGAATTATTCTTACCCACTCAAGATTATAGTAGAAGTTTGGAAAATATTTCCATACATTTAAGCTTTTTGTCGGCACTATAATGATCTGAATTTGCACCCCTCGCAAATTCCCCATTTACACCCCTTACCTTAGAAAAATAAAACCCAATGATGCTATTTTGCATCCTTCGTCTACTCTCCATCCATTTGGCGACTATCTGTAGTGTCAATGGGGGAATTTTTCTTAGGGATGTGAGCACAACGTGTGGATGTCTACGTGGCACACCATCATCCTAATAGGGTTTCAACCTCTAGAATCTATAGAGGCATTACACTTCTCCATTGGTGATGAAGCATAATGTCTCTACCCCTTTGAGCAACCTTAAACGGCTCTTTTGGCTTCCCTTTCATCTTCAAAACACTATCTCTCACATTGAAATGATCTTCAATCTCACTACACACTTCTCCACACTTGAGCATTCTAACACTTCATTCACAACACTTCCACCATTTTGGAAGCTCCAAGTTGACACTCTGCTAGTTTTTACTTCTCTCGTTGTGGCAACATTGGCATCCATAAGCTTTTGAGCTCGCACCTCCCTTCACATTCCTTGAGAGCATCTTGTAGAGGAGGTGAAATTCATTCATTTATCATTATTATATTGATTTTGTAGCATATTATTGTTAGAATAGCATGTAATACTTTTGTTTCAATACTCTCTTTATAATAGTTTCTCTATTGTGGCTATTCTGGTTGTCCATGGAGGTGAGAACATCAAAATGGGGGTTTGACTACGACAAGCCCAAAAAATCCGAACATTTTTCCTCATTCTACTATGTGTAGGTGCTTCATTTGTGTGGAGCTTGCAAGAGGTTGTACAAACCGTAAGTTATATTTCTACCACCCTTGCTCATTATTCCATTCTTAATAAGTCTATTTATCAAGTTAAAGTATTCTTCTTGATGTTATAGTATTTAGTTGTTTTTATCTTTCTATCATCATGTCAAACTACACTTTTTGTGTTGTTAGTAGGTTTTTCTAGGTTTTTAGATTGTACTTTATGTTCTCTATCCATACAGATGTCAGCGCTCAACTAGGATACAAGCATGATGCATTTTCATTCATCTTCTACACTAGAGTCCTTTGGTAGAGAGCTACCTAAGGCACAATTTGGATCCCAAAAATTCACTCACCTGACTTTCTAAACTCTTGGGTTGACATAAGGAAAGTGACAAATCAGTTTTCCTTCCTTTTCACCCCCTCAAATGTCAAACCTATATTAAACACTGCCTTAGCATGAGGTAGATCAAGGTAGGTGATTGTTCTACACCCTCCCATGACTTGGGGTCCTAAACAATCGGTCCCCCTCCTCTACATTGTGGTGAACCTGACATGAACTATTTTGGTTCCATTTTGTAGGGTTGAAGGATTCCTCTCTCATGTTCTAGGTGTGTTTTAGGTGTGTGCATTAGAGGGCTCCTAGCCTTGCAACCCAACCTATGACCCCTAGCGGCATAGCTAGAAGAGTCCCTAAACATTGTGAAGTGAAACCTTGAGTAGGTCACTTTCTAATTGTGAAATTCTTGGTGGCTTCTAAGAAAATCCTTTCTAGTGTACATAGAGATGGCTTCCTCCATGCATCTTCCCATCCCATTTGTGCAACCTACAAGAGGATATCCTACTAGAACCTTTACCTCACAGGATTTTCTGATGAATTCTAATAGAGAACCCTCTCCTTTGTACATTCCCACTTGTATCAATGAGAATAACATAACTAGTGTTCTCTTTGACCCTACATGTCAAGTTAATATCATAGAGTAGATCATGTTAATAAAATTCTTACATAAGGATGGATATGATGAGTCTAAAATCATTATACATACACATGATGGGCTTTCCATTCCTCTGATTGGTTCTATCACCCTGTCAGTCCTAGTTGGGCCTAAGATTGTGAATTCCCTCGTTGATATTATCTTGGGGTCTGACTTGTTCATAGTGAAGCTAGGAATTCCTTGGATAGTTTCCATGAATGTAGTCCCATTGATGACCCATAAATTCTTAAAGTTCTCTCCTGAGGTTTTCATGCATGTATTCCATGACACAAGTTACAAATTGATGGTGGTGTGTGGTGGCTACTCACTTGATCACTTCTAGCCTTCCCCTCTCAGTCTGCTCCCTCCTATGACAAACATGTATTGCACTTATGTAAAATAAAATAATGGGGGCATAACACCAAAGGTGACCTACCCTTCTTCTCCCTATGCTATTTTAGTTAAGGATTCCATGATAGTTCCCATGATAGCGTAGCATAAGGTTGCCTCTACCACTTGAAGAAAGGATGAGAAGTCCACTCAGGGGACTTCTTCCTCTTCCTTTGTAGTTCCACCTACCTCTACCTCCCATTGTGATATGGTTCCTTTGACTTCCGCTCCTATTCATCTCTTAGGGAGTCTAGTGGTGCCCACTTGGAAGAAGGCCAAGTGTCAGGTGTTCAACCTTCATGTCTTACCTATGGTTCCTTGGCCTGTCTTGTATGGTAAGGGGAAGGGTCCCTGTGGAGTTGCCTCTAGTTTTTTTCCTTTGTGACCTCCTAATATTCCTACCCTTAGAATGGAAAATTGAAAGAGGTCTGGCTCTGAGGCACTTGAGCCTACTTCTTTGCATTTTGTATATTCTCCTACATCTCTTCCTCTTGTTCCTATCCAAGAGTCACTCCCTCCACCAGAAACAACTTGTATGGACACTCTGATGACTGATCAGGAGCCTTTCACTCCTCAAGTTACAACCTCTAGCTCTTGGATTCAAAGAAACCACCTTGCATGTGAACGTAAGCCCTAACGGAAGGCTTTGGTCACTAAGAAGGTTGCCATGCAGAAGGAGGAAGGGGAACCAATAACTCTTGTATTGGTGTCTTCTTTTGTGCCCTCATCTTTCACCCCTTCTCAACCTACAATAAAAATACTTCAAAATCCTCTTGGAGAATACCATGACCAACTCTCCCTTTCCCCCAAACCTACAACAACAAATGAATGCCCAAAACATGCAGCAAAACTCTTCTCCAAAAATAAAAAATTTGATTTGTCCCTCCCATTTGGAAAAGCCACAACTCCTTTTTGGGAATGACTAGTTTCCACAATATAAAAATCAATGATTTTTAATTTCACTTAATAACTCCCACAGACCCAATGTGCAAGTTTATTTTTTCTAATTTTTCCAAAAATTCCACTACACCTCCACTATCTCCACTACTAACTTGCATAAAAAAAAAAGATTTTATTTAATTAAATATAATTATTCTCAACTAATTAAAATTAGCCTTCTATCATTAACTTAGCCTCTTGTCATGAATTGCAAATGAAAATTCCAAATTTGATTTTTTTTTGGTTGATGCAAGATTGTCAGTCAATCGTGGATGCTCCTGCATCATATGCCCATGGTAGAATGTTTTTGAGCATAGGCTCAAAAAATGGAGTTGAGTAACAGAACTACTCTTTCAAGTTGCAAGCAACTTGCAACATACTCCATTTCTGGAATTGGTACCTCTAATAATTTATTCTTTCTCCTCTTCCAACACTTAGTTGGAACAAGTAACCTGGACTCCTTTAACAACTCTTCTCTTTACACCTCTTCCTCAATGTGGAATCAACTCTACCATACCCTGACCACCTCCACCAAGTGTATCTCACATTCTCCTCTAATCTTGTAGGATTCAACCCTCCAAATTCCATCCACCTCCACCAAATTTCATTTGCACTTAACTCTACAACACCATACAAACCCTTCTTTGCATACAAATGATCTATAGCAAACTATAACTAAACCATCTTATCTACATTCACTAACTCATCCATCTCAACATGAAAATCATATTTCTTAAATTCATTAAGAAAATATTTTACCTTCTCATCACCTATTCAAACTTTAATTGTATTCTCTTCTTTCATGCCTTTAATAAGATATTCAACCATATCACTCTCTTGTCCTATAGCCAATGGATTGCACTCATCTTCCATGTTTGCAATCATTTCTTCTACACAAAATCCATTTTCATCTCCATCATAAAATGAAAAATATTGTGTATTACCTCTTTTTCTACAACCTTTTTCTCATCCATTGTCGGCTTCCATATCTTTTTCACCTTCACTCTCAACTACACCTTTATTTTCCAATACTTTCAATTCCTCCAAAGGAAACCCATCCACTACTACAATATCATCTTCCTCTTTTATTTCTACACTTTCTTTTTTTTTCTCATCCTCTGCTACAATCTCACCATCTTCCTTCACACTATCTTCAAAGCAAACTTCTGCAATATTTTCTTCATCATGTTCACTTGCATAAACAACTATTGAAAAAATATTGCCTTTCTTTTCTGTCATTTTCAATGCCTCACAAATCCTCAACAAAAACTATCAAATCCTCAAGTTCTTCACATGTAAACTTTCTCACTTAGCGATCTGTTTACAAATCCTCAACACTCTCCACCCCAAGTCATGGTGCAAATTGCCTCCAATGAACTCTTATGTCTGCACACTCAGGAAATCCCACTCTAATACCACTAATGAAAGGGGATCAACATGGTCTAATACCACTAATGAAAATTTATCCTCAAGAAACCCTCTTCTCTAAAATTACACTCAAACAACAAAAACAATTCAAGAAAATCTGCAACAAGATTTCATGAATTTATTTGAAATTTGCAACACAAATTCTACACAACATGGAAATCTAATTACAATAATTTTTTTAGTCAACAGAGGAATGGAGGGAGGAAACATATTCCCTTAACATAATCTGAAAATAACATAAAGAAAGCTACCACAACTAAAAAAATTTATGTGCTTCATGAGCACCTCCAAATTTGCCCCTTCCTTCTACAAACACTCACCTAGAATGTTCAATCTCCAACCATCGAGCCTTCAATCTCTAATTTATTCCTTCATCTTTTCAACCTGCAACAAAAGTACTTCAAAAACCTCTTTGCTAATACCATGACCAACTCTCCCTTTCCCCAAACTTGCAGCAACAAATGAAATCCCAAAACATGCAACAAAACTCTTCTCTAAAAATCAAAAATTTGATTTTTCCTTCCCATTTGGAAAATCCATGACCCCTTTTTGGGAATAAGTGGTTTCCATAATATAAAAATCAATAAATTACTTTTAATTCCATTTAGTAAGCCACATAAACCCAATGCCCAAGTTTGTTTTTTTTCTGATTTTTGCAAAAATGCCACTACACCCCCACTATATCCACTTGCTCACTTGCATAACAAAAATGATTTTTATTTAATTAAATATAATTTATTCTCAAATTATTAAAATCAGGCTCCTATCATTAACTTAGCCTCTTTTCATGAATTACAAATGAAAATTTCAAATTTGATTTTTTTTTTTTTGTTGATGCAAGATTGCCAGTCAACCATGGATGCTTCTACATCACTAAGGAGGCACCATCAATACTCCTTTGAAAAATGGTATCACCAAGGATGAAAAAACAAGAATATTAGAAAATTAATGTTTTATTTTGAGAACTAGATAAGTTATTAAGAAGTATACTATAATGGAGATAGGTGTAAACATCATGATACCAAGGAGAATTAGGACCAACATGCTCATACACTAGTTTAGATTCTAGAACATGTCAAAAGATAGTCTTATCAACATTTTTTCCGCCATGAACTCACAATGATGAGTATTATGAGGCATGTCCAAGATACATCTAATAGTATCCATAAAATCAACAACTATGTTATTGTTCTTTGGAATTTTCTCAAAAATGATAGTTGAAAAGTATCATATAAAATTGTCTACCATCCTCTTATATGGTAGAATTTTTTCATCATTTACTTATCATATAACCAATAGTGAATCTCTAAAAACATGAAGTTCCTTTATATTTTCCATTGAATTTTCATTCTAAGACAAGTGATTAAAGTTTCATATTTTGGAATGTTGTTTGTCAAACTAAAATCAATCCTATATAATTTTGGGGTACAATAACCTTGTGGAGTGATAAAAATTATTCAAACTCCATATCCATGTTGAGTGTGAGATGTATAAAAAATACAACCTCCACAAAAGTGAAGACCTAAAATTAAAAATTATCTTATCTAGAAATTCTGAAATAAGGGGATTATCCAAATCTATGGGTCAATCTACTAGTTGATCTATAATGAATTATCCTTTGATAGCCTTATGATTCACATACTAAATATGAAATTCACTTAGGATCATGACCCATTTTTCTATTTGATCCATTATATCATCCTTAGATAAAAAACATACTTTAAAGGATCTACCTTATAGGTAAGCTTTGTTTGATGATTAAGCACATAGTGTATCAACTCTTGTGATGTAAAAACAACACCTAGATATACCCATTCTATTGGAGTGTAATTAATCTCATATCCAACCAATGTACAACTAATATAATAGATATATCTAAGATCCTTTCTTGTATTATTATTTTCTACAAGGGGGGCAACTAATACGACTATAGTAGCTGAGATATATAATAATAAAGGTTTCCCTTGAATTGGTGGCATCAACACTAGGAGTGAGGCCAAATAATCCTTTAATTATTAAAAATATTTTAGACACTTCTCATCCCACTTAAATGTGACATTTTAATGCTAAGTTATGATTGAAATCTTGACATTTATTTTCTAATTGAGCTATAAATTCCTAATTTATTGAAGCTTCCCTTGAAGGATATGAAATTTCTTTAGATTAGTTGGAGGGGGCATATAAATTATAGCTTTAAATTTAGTAGGATCCAATTGAATAATTGAATACCTCTATGAGAAACAATATATCCAAGGAACATCCTAGAAGTTACACAAAGACACATTTTTTTGGATTCAATCTCAATTCATATTCCTCTGATCTATCAAAAATTATTGCAAGGATAGCTAAGTGAGAATCTACTATAATAGATTTTTCTAATATATCATCTACATAATCTTCCATGATATTGTGAAAAAAGTCATGAAATATTGTTATCATTTCTCTTTGATAGGTAGCCCATGCATTCTTTAAACCAAAAGGCATAACATTCTAAAAAATCCTTCCCCAAGGGAAAGTAAAAGTTATTTTATGTTGATCTTTAGTAGCGACACAAATTTGATTATAACTCAAAAATTAATCCATTAAAGAGAACATTTCATGCCCATATGTTAAATACACAATCATGTCTATGTTGGGTAGAGGAAAATTATATTTAGGATATGCTTTTTTTATATCTCTAAAATCCATACATATGTGGATGCCCCCAATGGGTTTGTTAACTAGAAATAGGCTGGAAATCCACTCAAGATAGTCAATAATTCTAATGAATCCAACATTCAACAATTTTTTAAGCTCATCCTTGACCAATAAGGCTACTCGTGGATGCATCTTATGAAATTTTTGTTTTATTGATTTTGCATTGTGAAAGACTATCAAATGATGAGCTACCAACTTAATGTTAAGGTCTTACATGTCCACATAAGACCACACAAATTTTATAGTTCTATTTTTAAATAATCTCATGAATTCCTCATTATCTTGTGGTGATAGAGATGCTGAAAAATATGTGACCTTAGGATTTTCTGTTATACTTAAGTTTTCTTCTTGTGACTCTTCTAACAAGATAAAGATTTTTTATTGATAAATAGGCATGATAGGAAGGTCAAGATTTCCATTTTATTCTTCCTATAATGATACAGAGTTTCTTCCCTTAGAGGTTTTCCTTACAATATTGAATTGTTTGTTGTAGGTGAAGGGATTTGAAGTTTCACCAAAATGCACTTCTCACCAAGCTCAATGAAAAACCCACCTTTATGATCTTCCAAAGGTATAGTTTCTCTTAATCCCATAAAATTTGCAATGGCCTCATCATTTTGAATATATCTAGAACTTGTAGGTCCCTTGTTGATCTCAATCTATAAGCTAAGGATAAATAAGTGAAATCTCTTTGATTTTGATGATGGGGAGGTAAATGATATGGAAGATAAGTTGCAAATAGAATGTTCTTGGAATTGATTTATGATATGCATGGAATCTTGAAAGGTATCCTAATTAGAATTTTCAACCGTGAGAGAAGCCTTAGTACCTAAATAGTTGGATTGGACTTCAGCTTGAAAGGTACTTTATTAACTGATTTATATCCAAGCCCTTCATTATGCCTTATTGTGATAGATAGGGGGCTCAATAATCCCTTGTTCTTGACAACCAAAACCCTTAACTTGATAATCCATATTATTAATTATTTCTAGGCCTTTAGGATATTTTTTATATAGGTAGAATAGGGACATGATCATCTTCATCCTTGTATAACCATGTTGAGACATCATCTTCGATGTTTTCTGTTCCCAATTCATCCCAACACAAAATGTGGTAGATTTAGATTTTATAACCAAAGTTGATGTCTTGCATAGGTTTAGGTCCACCATATGTTTTAGGTGAAAGAGGGAGTTGGTCCACAAACAAATCATGTTTCATGTTATATATTCTCCTAACCACTTGTCATCGGCCTAAAACTTGATCTCAGGAGGAGAGGTGTATGGACCGAGAAATTAGGATAAGGTGGATGGATCTATGTAAGATGATGAGGATGGAGTGGCTTGATTGTTAGGAAATTGAGTAGGTTTGTGATATTTTTCTTCCAAGGTTTTTCAATACTCAAAAGGGTGAGGATCCCCAAGAATAGTGACTCCAAAAAATTCATAGGGAAATTTTAACCATTGATGATATATAGAGGGAACAACTTTCAATGAATGTATCCATGGATGGCCAAGAAGGATTCTATATGGGAGATCAAGGTTTAAGACTTGAAAAAAAATATCAAATATAGTGGGGCCAACTTGAATTGGGAATCTTATTGTTCCCTCATATTCATACTTAGCATAACCATACAATTCTATAGTGATAAATTTAAGAATCAATGACACTATTGGAGTATCCTAGTTACTTTACTAAATGGAGGTTACAAATTCTTAGGCCTACCCCACCATCAATCATGATACTTTTAATTTTAAGCCTATGAATGGAGACCTCTAGGTACAAGCCCTCATTATAAGATGGATCATCGAGAGAAATGTCATTTTTCAGTAAACACCATATGATGAGGAGTTGAAATATATCCAACCATGGCTTGAAATTAAGCAATGTCTATTTCTTTACATACAAAAAAAACTTAAAGGGCCTTGTCTACGATTTCCTTATGAGCTAGGGATATTTCTAAAAGCTCTAGAATGGATATTTGTGCTAGTATTTTATTTATATGGTCTAGGAGGTTATTTAATCAAATTTAGATTATGACATGAATTGATCTCCTTGAAGGGTGGTTCTACCCCTACATGTAGTTAGTGCACATTTGGGATTTTTGTTTAAAGGGGTTATATGAGATATGTAAGGAAAGGACTCCCCTAGATGAGTTAAGGTGTAATCATAAGACATGACAATATCGTTGGATCCTTTAGGATTACTATTTTTACTTGAAGACTCACCTTTCCCATGATAACGGATAAGATTCTTCAATATCTTGATATCATCATGAGTTCTAGGTTGATTTTCTACACCAACATCACCTTGATCTATAAGATCTTTGATAACATTTTTTAATTTGTAGAAATCAAAATTCTTATGTCCTTTGATCTTATGATACTCACAGTAGTCATTTTCTTTGTACAATTTAGTGGTTTAATTGTTGGTTCTTGATTTCTTACATTTAGTAAGGTGATAAGTTTAGCTTGAACTAACTTTTTCAATGCAAATTCAAGTTATTCCCCTAAAAGATTGTATTTTCCTTTAGGAACATTATTTTTCCTAGGTAGTCTTCTACCACCTTGATTGTTTTGAGGATTTTTTGTTGCCAATTTTAGGGTAGGTTGAGCATTCTTAACCATTTTTTCATCTACCACACCATCATTAACAATGTTTTTTTTGTCCAATTTCCTTTAGATTATGTCCCATTATTTACACCAAATTTTTTATGTTACAATCAAAAGGCAAGATAGCCAAAAATTTATTGTATTTTTAAGTTGAACTTGGAGATTTTTTCATCCCTTTTCATTCTATAAAATATTGTAACCATATGAATTAAGAAATAGTGGGAAATAAGAAAGGGTTTGTTTCCTATCTAGATTCCATTAGAACCTAGTTGAGCTTGTTTATTCTATATAGCAACAAGAACATCAACATAGTATTTGTTAAGAAGATGAGAAGTATTAGTCTTAAGTTGAAGGGAGATAAGTTTTGATTTTTTGTGTTGAAAGAAGACAACAACCAATGAAGGGAGGATGATTGGAAAAGGTGACAAGCATATTCAACTAAACAAGGCAATCATTGTTAGAAGGTCAAACATGAATTGAGGAGAAAATATAGAAATATTTAAGACCACTAAGCTTGACATCCTTGACAATAGTTAGACCAAGAGAACTAGTGAGGAAGATGGAATTATTTAAGACCATGTGATGGGTGAAAGACACCAAGAGTATTATGACATGGTAAAGAAGAATTAATTTTAGCATGAGATAATTTAGAGCTACTAAACTATCTATGGTTTGAGGGTTGCTCCACCATATTAAAGTTGCCACCCATTGTCAAATCAAATAAAGGGAGATTGTTACACATCCATCCCCCAAATAGTATTCTTTCCTAAGCTTCATTAGAGGCATAGACAAAGAAAATTCCAATGGTATGGTCTTAAATTAGGCATAACCACCTAGAAAAGAATAAATTTGGATCAACTCTTGAGGATATTACAAATTTTATAAACTAGGGGCTAATACCTAATACTAAACCACCCTTACCTTCTTGATGATTAGAATGGACAAACATGGCCTCTTTCCAAATAATTTAAAGAGACAATTATAATTGAATTTCACTAATTTTAGCATCATATAGGAAGATGACAATTACTAATTCTATTAATGATTTGTCTTAACATTGTAATGTTAGATAATGATTGACAAGCCACTCACATTCCATGGCATAATTTTACACATCATTGGGAATTAGGGATAATATCCTCATTCTCATTCCTCAAGGCTTATTATTGGTTATCCGAAAAAGAAAAAAAATATTTGTAGGTGACCATGTTGTTTGCAAACACAATAATCTCTAATTAGATGTTCATCCTTCCTATAGTATCAATAAGCATTTGGTTTATTAAGCTACAAAACTTGTTGGTTCATATAGAAACCATGGCCAAAAGGGTTGTAAAATCAGGTAAGGGTTGAGATAGGTCCACTTCAATAGAAGCATGGGGATGCACTCTTACACTAGCAGATTTATTTGGATTATTTTTGTACTAAGCCACACAACCAAGCTAGGAAGATCTATCTTTTAAAAGGTGACATAATGTTAAGTTGAGGAAACAAAATTTCACCAACATTAGATTCTCACACTTAGATCCACCCTCAATGTAAAATTCAAAAATCCCAAGCCTACATATAACAACTTTGACGACAAATTATCCAATATCCACAGTTTAGGATAACCTAAACATACTTAGCCAATCTGATGTTGTAGGAGATCGCACCTTTCCCAAACTCTTTACTCCAGAACCCAACCCTTGTTTTTCTAATTTGATTGTGTTGAAGCTTTTTTTCATCAACGTTTTAGATCACCCTACATGACCCATCGTCAGGGTGGTAGTAGAGAGCAAGAGGAGAAAATGAATGACTACAGACTTAGAGAATATAAAAAGAGAGAGAAAGAAAAGGGAAAGGTTGCACGAAGTTCGAGGATTAAGATCAAACCAAAGAAAAGATCACCCACAAAAATGGAAAGAAACAAACTATATACATGGTATTTGACAGCCATGTTTAGAAATCCATCAGGTGATTAAAATTCACTAGATTAGCCTTGGCTAGCCTAGTTTGATCGGATAGAGCATTGTCTAGAGGTTAGGCAATTACGGTCCTTGTGCACTAATTGATGTCAATTGTGGGTGAAGTGATGAGAGGGGTTGGAGTGCTGGAGGTTAGACGCAGCTAGCTTTATCAGTGACCAGCTGTAATAATAGTCAGCTTTTGTCATGTCATCCTTGGATTCCTTGATCTCTAAATCAAAGTGGGTTGTTGTGATTTGTTGACTTAGGGTTCTCAACGATTCAATCACATACTTTTGGCAAAGATTTTGTGGATCGACTGGGCTTTAAGAGACTATTGTGGCACCAGGTGATTGGGCCTTTAATTTGTCAGGTTGGGATTCTCGTCAGGGTGCAACATTTCTTGCTTTCAAAAAGGCTTATTCCTGGTTTCGTGGTGAAGGAGCATTTCTGCAAGGGACACAAGTAAAGCACCAGCGGTGGTGGATACAAAAGCAAGCAGTTAGGGAGTCAGTGAAAAGTTGACCAAAAAAAAACAGAAAAAAATCCTCCTCAAACTGTTCTCTTATAGTTTGTTGAGTTGGTATTGTTTACTTTTAGAGTTGCGCAACTACTTTCATTTTTCTCAAACATCATTTTCACCGAACCACTAAAGTATGTACTACAGATTTATGGAATATATTTGCTAAGAAATGCATTGTTCATCTTTAAAGCAATAAATGCTTTAGCATAGCTCTTATATGCATCTGTAAATTTGCTCTATAGCTTTATCCACATCTGAATCCCACACCATGTGTGGGGTCTATTTGAACACTTAAGCCTGGATTTAATATTGGTGTTGGTTCATACTTCATATATATTGTTGTATTGATGATTATAATTCTGAATTTAGTTTGTATGATAAATTATTTTAATGATTTTTTAAGATTGTTTAATTGTGTAGTATGATCTTGTTTAGAGTTGAATTGTGTCAGATATTTTTTCATTGATGCAATTTTTTGATTGTGTTTTTTTAATTTTTTGTAATTATCACTAAACAAAGGTTTGTGTTTACAAATATAACAAGATTTGTTGTAGAATAGAGAGAAGATCTTGGAGTTCTTCACTAGTAGTTAAATTGTTTAGATTGTGTACAATATGCAAACATGAAAAATAATAATGCAATGTCTAAGGATGTTAAAATAATGCAATCAAAAAATGTTTTAAAAATTATTTGTTGTTTGATTTTAGATGTGCAAGTGTACACACTAGATGATTCCATTACAATTTTGAAATGAGATCTAAAGACTTATATAATATATAAAGGAATTCTTGATCTTATTGGCTTAAGTCAAGGTATTTCGTGTGGGCTAATGAAGCAACAGTCAAATCTAAGGAGAATCAAATTCTAGAACAAGGGATTTAAAATCTAAATTTAGTGAACTATGCTATGCAACTTGTCAAGTACATGGATAGAATTTTGCCATGTGGCCTATTCTAAACTAGGAGACTTAGAGAATGAGATTGATTCTAACTAAATTAATAGATTAAAATGTTTTAACTAATAGATTCAAGATAGAAATCAACTTATATACATAAAAAAACAAAATTGAACACTATAACATTATATTTTCCAACAATGTTAAATAACATAAATAGAAAAGTCTATATTTTTACTTGTTATATGAGAAAATTAGAGATGATTGCTTGAGCGTATTTGAATTCGATTGTGTAATATTTTTTGCATCAACGTTTCAAATCACACTCCGTGATAGGTTGAAAATGACAGCTCAAGTCTATATTTTGATTCTTATCCTTGAGCTCTCATTTTCATTCTGATGATGGATTACAGAGTGTGATATGAAACATTGATGCAAAAAATATTACACAATCGAATTTAGAAACCCTCAAGCAATTATACTATGAATTGTGGAAAGCTATTTTTGTTAAATTAGAGATGTGTTTGAAGAATTAGATGAGCCTCCTATAAACCTTCACCTAATAATTAACTAGATGACTAGATAAACTATATCTACCATGTCAAAAATTACATAAATTCTTAAAAAATTCAAACCTAAATTACATGGTAACAAAGCACTCAACACCACCTAATCCATCCAACTCCAAAAATGAAAAGCATTCACTTTTATCTATATACGTTATAAAGACAAATGCTTTTCCTTCCTTAGTCAATTCGAGAATAAAAAGATTTAAAAGAACAACTGGGTTAATAAATGATTAATAAATAAATAATGGATAATGCTCTAAACAGTACGTTGAAACTCGTAACATGAAGAGCATCCTTAAAAGAAATTATTATGACAGTGAGATGGATTTGACTGTAGAGCACAACCGTTACAGTAAAACATCATTATGACGCTAATCTCTTCAACATTGCACTTCACGTGTTGGAATGGAATAAAAGCTTACTCGGATGTTTCTGGAATAAATGGATAATGGTTACAGTGGGAAACATCAAAAGAATAATTACTTATCTTTATTATGATCTTTTACACTTTTGACAGACCATGCAATTGCATCATTACTTCCACAAATTTTGACTGTATTTCACAGTGAAAAAGTCTAAATACAGTTACACGTCCATCAGATCTAAGCGTCTTATTAGGCAATTCTTTTACTATTGAGAGCTGTGTTCATCCGTGGCGAGGAGAAAAAGAGCACATGACCCACAGCTGCAAACACTATCCTTTTTGCTCTAACAAGTCACCACTACAATCTGTACTACGGATTCTACAGAATGTTCCTTTCAAGAAATAGAAGACGTATATCAATTCAAAAGCAGTGAATACTTTTGCCTGTGGCCCCCCGCATTTGTTCCTCTTAAACTTCACACATATTTGGTAAGTGACTCATTACCAAGTAGTTGGTGCTTTTGCAGTGTTTTACATTATATACAATTTTGTAGTTTTTGAAATAATCTCTAGTTGGTCATTTTAAATAGGACTGATGAGTATCTCCTTACATATTTATAGTATAATGTCATAACTAGCTTCAATGGCTTATTACAATCATATGAGAGATTAAGCTCAATGATCTATATATTTCTTGTTACACTACAAATTTGCATCTATCAATGTAGATCTAGAGTAGCAGTTAGTCTATGAGATTAACTCTCAAAGTTGCAGTTCTTAGTCCAACACAACCTACCAATCAATTTTTATACAATACAATCATTGTATGAGTACCATTCATGTGTGACACTTGTGCAATCACTATGCAATGCATGGTGTGCTGTATAGGCACCACACATGTGGTGCTTGCATAATCACTATGCATGCACCACATATACATGGCACTTGCATGAGCAATTGAGGTATGGTATGTTGCATAGGTGTCACACATGTGTGGTTCTTACACAAGCATTTGAAATGCACCACATATGTATTGTGTTTGTGTAGGGTCAAGAAAGAGAGGCAAAGACAAGATGTTGACAAAACAAAGGGTGTTGTTGGCATGGAAGGAAAGAGAAGAGAAGGAGGAAGAGAGAATCTAATGAGGTGTGGATTTGGTGTAGGAGGATTTTCCCATGTTTGTGGTGTAGGAGAGGTTCTTAGAGGTACAACAATTATTGTAGAGGTTCAAGAAGGCATAGTGAGAATTTTTTGTAATAATTAGATTATATGATGTGGCCATGATGTTGAAGATGCACATAGACAAAGTGATATTGACAATCTTGGTGGAACAATGACAATCTATGACAATTATATTTCATCTTCTAAAATTGGAGATGATAGTGATATTGGAGGATGTGTAGTACATCATGTAGATACCCACAACAAGGGATATGGTCTATTAGTAAGGGGACTATCTTCATGATGCAATAGAATGAATGATAGGGTTAAGGGATGTCACATTGCAAGGGATATCTTGTTGATGACGTCTTTCTACTAGAAGAGATGAAGACATTCATCCAAATGGGTCTTGTAGAATGTATAGTATACATGTTGGAGGATGGAAAGGTATTTTCTTGGGGCCTTTAAATGTGTTTGCATAGTTCTTTAGAAACCTACACTTAGTGGTGTATTGATCAAGGTGGAAAATTACATCATCCTCATTATTGCAAATTTTAGGCATGACAACACATAGTGTTATGGTGGCATGAGGGTATAATATAGGAGAGTTGGTCATAGTAATTGTATGTATATAGTTAGGCAAGATAGAAGGGATTTTAAGAGAGGCCCTTGGTAAAAGTGGGTCACAATCGATGCATGTTGGATAATATGAGGCATCAAGATATTGTGTGGAGGCCATGTAGAGGTGTGGAGACTTGGGTTGATGAGGGGGTGCATATGAGGATAGTTCTTACAAAGTGCTTCATAGTGGACCAACAAGCGTATATCATATAGTGGTATCAACCATATAGGGTTTTGGTGAAATTTGATATTCAACAAGATGTGCTAGGAGATCCTCACATATTTTCTTGTTGGTATTAGGATATGTCATTATGGGACAGATAGGTGGATTAACAAGTTGTGGTGGAGAGCTAGATGAGTCAACCAATATTAGGGTATGTGCAGGATCATGATGGGCCAAAAAGTGGTGATATGATGAGTATGTGTAGGGTATGTGGCTGATGACTTTTTTAACACAAAATTGATGAAATGAAAAGGGTTTTTAAAGTAGATTCTTAGCTTTCCACCAATATAAATTATGCTTTACTTTGAATTTAATAAATAATTATTATTTATTTTCTATTTGAATTATGACTAAAGTCATGATTGATATATTGATTGAAAAATATCTATAGCTTTCAAACAATGTCACATTTTTTGAATTTGAAATATGCGTCGCATTATATGCTTCACATACTATAGGATTAAAAAAAGAAAATTTGAATTTCATGAAGTTTTGACCAAGTTAAGGTGGTCAGACATACGAGTTTTTATATTTTTTAAAAGTTGTAATAAAAAAATCATAATTAATTATTTACTTGGAAAATTTTTACAAAAAGTATGCATCACATCGGGACATGAGTCCTCTACTTATATATAAAATCTTATAAAAACATATTATCATTTTATTGTGGTAAGGGTGGTTAGACAAACACCTACTACTTATTTTTCCTTGAAATTTAAGTACTATTGCATTGAAATTTTAAATTTTCACCAAATAGATTTTTATTTTTTTTAGATAAACCTAGTAGTTTAGAAAATACATTCAATTTGCTACAAATTCTATTCTTACATATTTTTGAAATAATATAGATAACTTATTCAAATTTTTACATCAAGTTGCCTAACTCTGATTTTTCTGAATTTTTTCCCACTTAAGGGCCTATTTTTTCCATGATGATCTTCCACATACCCATTATTATTGGTGCTATGAGAGGATATGGAGGATGTGAGGGAACCTGGTAGAAGGTTATGATGCATGTAGGAGGGGATGAGGTTAGTGAGATTATAGTTCCTATGGTATATGTTGTGAGATGATATTTGTGGAGAGTAGGCTAAGTGGTGATGATAGAGAAAGGTACAGGAGGGGAGAGATACAAGAATAGAGTGTTGGAAATTTGTTGGTGTTTTCATTAGTGTTTTCATTGATGTCAACCTCCAATATGGTTAGGGAGATTGTTACACTATGTTGGCATTAGTACTGTGATTTGATGTCAACCTATAGTGTGGTCATGTTGAGAATTATTTATGGTATTGAACAAGTGTTGTAGATGTTGTGGATATGTTGAGCAGGTGTTTTAGATGTTATATATATGTTGAGCAAGTGTTTATGGTGTTGTTGATGTAGTAGGTTCACTTGGTTTCCAAGTTCTTTTGAGAAAATTTGAATAATAGAGTGTGCAGTGTGACAAAGGTGTGCTCATTATTATGCTTCATATTTCTTCATTGTTGAAGATATGCTTGTGCAGTTTGAATGTGATGATAAAAGGATTCCATAGGTACTATATCCAAAGTTTCAAGTTATGAATCATGTGGTAGTGGAGGTTGTGTTTGACAGTGTGTTACATTTAAAGATGTTTGTTTGGGAAAAATGAGATTGTTCTACATGTCTTCACATTGAGGTCTCTTGTCTTGTAGATTTAGGAACATGCTCAAATTGTTTGTATCTACCTTTTCCCTGGAGTATCTAGTGTTCAGTTGTTTCACAAGGTTGGTGAGTGAGATGTATGTTTGTGGCAGTGGGGTTGGTTACACAAAATGAAAATTTTCTTTAGTTTCTAGTGGTTGTAGTAGTATTTTTGAATATTTTGATGGTTTTGGAATATTATTGGATGTTGTGGAAGGTTGTTATGTTGTCTGCATGGTATTTTCGGACCTAGAAAGGCATTTATGTGGTTGCTTGTTAGGGTTAGTGCAGGTTTAGCTGACTTGGAATGCTCACACTAATTGTGGAGGTTCTTTATTATTTGTGGAAACACGGAGAAGTGTGTCAGTGTAGATTTGGGTCTTAGTTAACCATTGGTTTGGTATACCTTTACTTCTTTCCATTGCAAAATTTTTTGGTGCCGCCCTATTTAGTGGTTGCATATTTGAGGTGCATACATTTCATTGAGGTTAACATGGACAAACTTTTTGAGGTTGTGGAGGATATGTTTAAGAAAGGTTAATTTTTGAAGAAGTGTGTGATGTGTGGTATGGTACAAAATGATGTGAATGTGATCAAGTGTGGTGATCTAAGTGTGAGCTTAAATTCCTATAGCTACTGGATGCAATGAGAAAAAGCTGTCTACTTTTCAATGTACTTGATGTCACTGGAAGCAATTAGTTGAAGGTTGTAGATGGTGCAAAGTTGCAATGGTATATTTTTCTATTGCTCTGAGATAGTGAATATCTCTATAACAATCTTCTTCTATTTTTATTTCTTATAGGCAGTGAGTCCTTTTGGAATTGAGCCCTTCTAGCAATGATCCTATTGAATTTGGTGTTGCTATTTATATATATACATGAGCTAATCCTCACCATAGTTTATCCTTGATTAGGGTTTTCCATGTAAATCTAGTGTTTTCTTGTGTATGGTGTTGAATGTATTTCTTTTAATTTGTTTACATTCTCCTAATGATAATAAGGTTATGATGATAATGAGGGTTTTAATGTACAACTCATTCGCCCCCCTCTTAGTTGTCCTATGTGTCTAACAATTGGTATCAGAGTTGTGGTTCCTTGGAAGAAGATTAACCACTTGAGGTTTATCCGGATGGAAAATAGGAAGGGTGTTAAAGCTCCTATGTTTTATGGAGCTAAGTATGCTTACTAGAAAGCCAAGATGGAAGCCTTTCTTGTCTCTTTAGGGCTTGGAGTCTAGAAGTCAGTTGAAACTTGATATACTATGCATACTAATGGTCCAACAAGTGATGATGAGTTCAAAGATTATGAGAATAATGGAAAAGCAATAAATGTTATCTTGAATGGTCTTTCTGATTCTAAACTTGGAAAGGTGATAAGTCTAAAAATTGTTAAAGAGATTTGGACAAAGTTGTAGAGAATTTATGAAGGAGATGATAAGGTCAAGAAAGCAAAGATGAATAATTTCAAAGCCAATTTTGAAAACCTAAGGATCAAAAGATGAAGACAAGTGGGTGCATGAAGTTGGGTACCAATTTTCTGGCCACTTTTGAAAAAAAAAATTACAAAACACAAGTGCATTATAACGTGCTCGCATTATTTTGCATTAAAAAAAGAGAAAAAAGTGAAATTATTTGCATTGGAATACCAACCCAAAGGCTTGGAGGGCATTCCCAACAAGGCCAGAGACATGTTTTTGCAAATTCTACAATTTTTCACATAATCGGGTTCGTGCTCACCATCAAGATTGCATCTAGTTCAATATCGACAAAATTGAAAACATGGGTAATGTTAGGTTCTCTCTTAGCTATCCAACGATGTAATTATTTTCACTTTTTGACAAAGTTAAGCCTTTCATCCATAATTTCTTTTGTTTGTATATCTTTTTTTTGCCAAAAAGCAGTGTTTGGTGTTTTTTTTGTTATAAATTAACCATTCATCAAAATTTCAAATAAATTACATTTTTAGAAACTAGACTCCATTCTACAAATTTTTTTAAAAAAGAAGAAAATAAATCAATTATTTTCAAAAAAATTTAGGGGGAGCACGCCAAAATTCTGCTTTTAGAAGTGCCCACTTAGAAAATTAGTAAAAATAAAATATTCATTAAAAAATTATCAAAAATTGTGCATCAACTAGATACTGTTAGCTAACTTCTGACTATAGCGATTTTAAAAATATTACAAAAAAGTTCACCGTGCTCAGGTCATACAAGAGTTGCTATGTTATGTTTTTCTGACAAAAACAACACCAATTTGTGTACATCCCTCTTTTGAACCCCTTAATCTCAACCATTTTCAAAATAAATTAGTAGTTTAGAAAGTAGACTCGAAGCACTTCAATCCTTGTTTTATTATTCCATCTCAAAATTTTGAGTGTAACTATCTTCAATTTCACGTCCAAGGTCAGCATTTCTTGATTTCAGAAAAATAGCGGCCACTTAAGCCCCCTTTTTGGGAACCATCTTGGTGCACATTACAACCTACATGCTTAGAGTGGATGAGGTTGTTAATGTCATCAATGGTCTTGGTGGTAAGCTAGAAGAAAGTGAAGTTGTAAAAAGGGTATTGAGAACTCTTCGTAAATCTTACAATTCTAAAGTTTTTTCTATTGAGGAAGCTTAGAATTTGGATCAATATTCTAGAGATTAGATGTTTGGTGCTTTAATTTCTTTTGAATTGAGAGTGTTTGGTCAAGCTACTACAAAAAATAAACTACCTTTAGGGTAAGTGCAAAAAAATGGGGGCCAAAAAGGAGTCTTAAATGGCCACTTTTTTTTTTTGAAATAAGGAAATACTGACCTTGGATGTGAAATTGACGATAGTTACACTCAAAAAATTTAGATGCAACAAAAATAAAGATCGTAGTACTCTGAGTCTACTTTCTAAACTACTTTTTCTTTTTCTAAATGGTAGATATTAAGGGGTTCAATAGAGGGAACCATAGGAATTGGTGTTGTTTTTGTGAAAAAGAACATAACGTAGTGACTTTTGCAGCTCTCAAAAGGTTAACTTTTTTTGGTATATTTAAAATTGCTTTAGTAAGAAATTAGCTAACATGTAGTTTATGCCCAATTTTTTTGATAATTTTTTAATGAATATTAGATTTTTTAATAATTTTGAAAGTGGACACATGGGTATGTGTAGAAGCATGATGGGCCAAAAAGTGGCGATATGATGGGTATTTGTAGGGTATGTGGCTAATTATTTTTTATTTACCCAAAATTGATAAAACGAAAAGGGTTTTTAAAGGAGATTCTCAGCTTTCCACCAATATAAAATATTCTTTACTTTGAATTTAATAAATAATTATTCATTTTCTATTTGAATTATGAGTAAACTCCTGATTGATAGGCTGATTGAAAAACATCTATAGCTTTCAAATGGTATCACATTTTTTTGAATCTGAAATATGCATCACATTGTATGCTTTGCATACTATAGGATTCAAAAAATAAAAATTGAATTTCATGAAGTTTTGACCAAGTTAAGGTTCTTAGACATACGAGTTTTTATATTTTTTAAAAGTTGTAATAAAAAAATTATAATTAATTATTTACTTGGAAAAAAATTACAAAAAAAATGCATCACATCAGTACATGAGTCCTCTACTTATATCTAAAATATTATAAAAAAAATTATCATTTTATTGTGGTTAGGGTGGTCAGACAGAAACCTACTTCTTATTTTTTCCCTGAAATTTAAGTACAGTTGCATTGAAATTTCAAATTATCACCAAATAGATTTTTTATTTTTTTAAAAAAACCTAGTAGTTTAGAAACTACATTCAATTTTCTACAAATTCTATTCTTACATATTTTTGAAATAACATAGATAACTTATTCAAATTTTTACGTCAAGTTACCTAACTCTGATTTTTCTGAATTTTGTGCCACTTAAGGGCCTATTTTCTCCATGATGATCCTGCAAATACCCACATCCTAAAAAATAGAATTTTGGTCATACTAACCCTATGATAAATTTTGAAAACTAATTGAAAATTATTTTTTTTAATGTGTAAAATGTAGTCTAGTTTCTAAAAATGTAATTTATTTGAAATTTCAATGTTTGGTTAATTTATAGTGAAAAATATACCAAACAGTGGATTTTTACAAAAAATAGACAAAAAAAAATAAAAATTAAAGATCAAAGGCTTAACATTATCAAAATTTGAAAAAAATTACATCATTAAATAGCTAAGAGAGAACTTGACAATACCCACATGTTTGATTTGTTCAACATTGAAACACATGCAAACCTATTGGTTAGCATCAATGCAATTATATGAAATCTTGTAGAATATGCAAAAACATGTCTTTGGAAATTGGGAAGGAACTCTAAGCCTTTGGGTTGGTAATCCAAAGCAAATACCAAGCCTCAGGCTTGGGGATTACCAAAGCAAAAAATAACGCCCTCGCATTATAACATGCTCACATTATTTCATGGCTTTGACATATTTTTTCCATTTGTGCTCAATATTTGCCTAAGCAAGACATAACATGAGTGCATTATAGTGCACTCATGTTATGTCTTTCTTTGTGTTAAATGCTAGTATATTAAATCTATGTATATATATTATTATGTATGTATGTATGCTTGTATGACATGTATGTATGTATGTATGCATGCATGTATGTATGTATGTATGTACATAATTATGTATGCTTGTATGTATGTAAGTATGTATGTATGTATGTTTGCTTATATGTATGTATGTATGTATGTATGTACATATATGTATGTATGTATGTATGTGTAGACATCCAAATTTGACCATTTCCATATGGTCAAATCCATCTCCCTTATCCATCTATCTCATTAATATTAATTAAATGGTTTATTTAATTAATATCTCCCCTTTGCCTAAGGTCTCTAAAGTATTTAATTTAATAATTAAGTACTTTTCCCTTTCATCCAATCCTCTCTAAATTAAATTTAAATATATCAATTTATTTAATTTAGTCATTTAACCTATTTGAATTTAAATCAATTTTAAATTCTTTTTTTCTCTCTCCTTGTCACATCCTCCATAACCCTTTTCTAATCTAGATTAGTTTAATTAATCCATGATTAGGATGTGCACACCTTAATTAGGATTAATGTCACATCCTTCATATTCTCCCACTTGCCTCTAATCCCTCATTAATTTCCTTAATCACCTACTTGCACAACCTTAATTTAATCGTGTGCCATCTTTGGCATGTCCTTCAAGTCAACCTTTCATAAGTACTTCCCCTTTTAAGCCTTGACCTCTTCCCCATGTCAATTTAAAATTTATATTTATTCACTTAATCAATTTCCCTTCCCTATGCAAGTTGTTGTGAAATTCTAAATTCCCTCACTTGTCACATCAGTAAAATGGGGTCAAGAACATTCCATTATAAGGACCTTGTCTTGTCCACAAGGTACTTCCAATCATGTGAATTTAAAATTCACATTTATTTCTCCAACCACTTCTCTCTTCCCCATGATGATGTGTGACGAATTCTAAAATTCCTCACATGTCAACATCCTTCCCACATTGGGACAAGAAGTTTCTTTTTGAAGCAATATTCTCCCCATCCCAATGTACTTCCAAGTACCTCTACCTCACATGTCCTTTTTCTAACTCATTTGTCCTTGTGACATCTCATCCTCCACATGGCAAGATGTGAGGGCTTGTGAGTCTTTAACTCACCACAGCCCTTCATCTTTCCCTTGTTGGTAAGACTTGACCATCTAATTCTTTAAAGATTCTTAACTTAAACTGGAAGATTTTCTCCCATTCGTTCATCACATTTTCATAACTTGCATCCTCATTTTCAAACTCAAGCTCTCACACTTGCATTTTTCCTTCACAATCACGATTGTTGCACTCTTGAAGCTCATATTGCATACACTTCCGTACATCAATCCAACTACCCACATCCTCCATTGCATTCCTCATCTCATCTAGATCATTTTGCATCCATTTTTAGTCCATTTTCCATCAAGCACACATAACATCAACTATCAAAGGGCCAACCAAGGAGTAACTCATACAAGGTATAAATCTACTTTTCTTATCTTTATTTTGTTTGAGTTTAATGTAGCCAAATCTTGAGGTGTTGAAGTGTTATTTGATTCTTTTTCTTTCTATTTTACATCATTTAGGGTAGGTAGATAGCACTACTCACATTTCACACTCGATGGGACCCACAAATAGGTCTTTTTGCTTTCATGTTTGCTATTTTTTGATATTTTGTAGGTTCAGGTTACACAAAGGCAGCCCTACCTTGAACATGGGAAAACTTGCTCTAGGATAGGCGAACCTACCCCAAGACAGGCAACCTCGACCTGAACATAAGCAACCCTGCCTTGCAGAGTCACCCATCTAAGAGACAGCAGCAAAATTTTCTCCTTGTTTTCTGCACAGGGACGAACTTGCCCTGAACAGGGGCAAACCTAACCTAAATAGAGGCATTTGTGAGGTAAAATAGTGGTTTTAAATTCATTTTCAGACTCTATCTTCTACTATTTTGATAATACTGACCCCCTAAGTCATCCTGGTGGTGATTGTACTAGTTTTTACTAACATTTGTGTAGCTTGTTTCATGCTTTTTGTAGACCAAAGGATAAAAATTCTAACATATTGGCTGTAAGACGAATGAGCCTGGTTATTAGTTAGATAGTTTTTCTTTCATTTTTCATACTACTTAGGCACATAGTTTAACTAGGGGAAGTCAAATATATTGTGTGTTGTGTTTGCAAAGTAAGCTATTAATGTATCAAATCCCTTTGCGTCATTTGTTGATCCTGGGTGAAAAGAAATCATAGCTTACATAGTCCTTTATGTTGCCCAAGGGGTACTATATCATTTAAAACTTTCCCCTTGCACTTCGTGTGAGCCTAGGGAGTAGTTGAAAATGGTTAGTGTTATCTTTTTAGCGGGACCTACTTAGGGATTTCATCACCCCAGGGGACGATCCCAACCATGCGTACCAGTGGGGTATATAAAAGGGGAGATCCAAAGTTGTACACCAATCTAGTCACGTCATGTCTAGCAGAGCGTCGAAGCTAGGGTGATACCTAGATAGACGTGAAGAGTTGGTCTGAGCCTTCAGTACCTTGTTGGGGTTCCTGACTCACGCCTATGATGGGTTGGTGTTAATGATTGTGCCTCATGTACCGAATGTATATCAAGGACTCCTTAGTTTCCTTGTTCAGCCTAGTTAGAGGACTATGTTGGCCATACCCTCCATACGAATTTTAGGATTGTGTTGTTTGAAGTGTCTTTTTTTTGTGAAACCAGTGAATTCCTATATAGTCAAGTCAACCTTACCTTTTTCTTGTTGTTTTTTGTGTTTTGGGTCCTTTTCCATAGCTATTTTCACCTAAGTCAAGTTCAAGTTTGTTGACAAAGGCCACCTTTCCCTAAACAAGGGCAACCCTGTCGTAAACAAGGGCGAACCTACCCTGAATAGGGGTGACCCTTCTTTCTGTTTTAATCATTTCTCATCCTGTTTCTATCAAAATTGTCTATCTTTTCATGGAATAGGTGACCTTGCCCTAAACAAAGGCGACCCTGACCTTAAGTTGGGTGACCCTGCCTAAAGTTGGGTGACCCTACTCTAAATTGAGTGAACCTACCCCAACTTGGGAAACCCTGCCCTAAGTTGAGCCATTATGCACCTTGAACAACTAGTTTTTCCTTTTGTTCAATCATTTCTGAGCACCCATTTGCCCATTCCAACCATCTATTTCTTCATTTTGAGTACTCGTTTCCCATTCTGAGCACCCATTTTCCCATTCCAACCATCCATTTAGTCATTTCCAAGTACCCATTTTCCCATTTCGACCATTTGTTTCCCCATTCTTAGAATTTGTTTACTCGTTCTAAGCCTTTGTTCCCTATTTTGAGCATTTGTTTGTCTGTTCTAATAGTCTTTTTGGTCCTCTTTTCTAATTTAGACAAGTCTGAAAGCTGAGATAGGTGACCCTAACCTTAAGTTGGGTGATCTTGACCTTCAGTTGGATAAACTTGACCTCCACTTAGGTGAACCTAACCTTTAGGTGGGTGAACTTGACCTCTAGATAGGCTACCCTAACCTCTAGTTGGGTGAACCTGACCTCTAGATAGGTGATCCAGACATCTAGTTGGGAAAACCTAACCTTCAGATAGCGACCCCGACCTCCAGTAAAGTGAACCTGACCTCCACTTAGGTGAACCTAACCTTTAGTTGGGTGAACCTGACCTCCAGATAGGCAAACTTAACCTCTAGATTGGTGACCCTAACCTCTAGTTGGGTGAACCTAAGCTCCAGTTGGGTGAACTTGACCTCTAGTTGGGCAATTTTTCCCCCTAGTTGGGTGATCCTGCACCTTGGTTAGATGAGTTTGATATTTACCTAGTCATTCTACATCTTTCATTCACCTGCAATTTTCATATGCATTCTCTGAAGTTATTCATTCATCATCTAAATCATATAGGGACATCATAAACCATCTCTAGGTTGCATATCCCTCATCATTTTCTCAATCCAAATCCTCTGAACTTCGTTTGAATTCATTGTCCAAATTGACCTAGGTTCCTAAAACTGATTGTCATCCTACAACATCTTCTTAGGATCATCATCTGTCCTAAGTCAGTCATCATCATTTGGCCCAATCAATCCACTTCCATCTGAAGTTGGATTCGGTGCCATAATCATCTACCTATATGATCAATCAGCACCTTAAGTCACCTAGGGTGATCTTTGAACCTGGTTTAGAATCCCTTTCATCATCTAATCTCATCCAATCTTATCAATCATTTCATTAATTAATCTTATCCAATCTAATCCAAAATCATCCCTATCCAATCAACCAATCTATCAATCTAATCCAATCTCATCCTTATCCAGTCATCCAATCAATCAATCCCTTATCCAATTTAATCAATCCTTTAATCATCATTTAGGTCATCTCTGCATTACATCCTAAAGTTTAATCACATCTTCATTCATCTAGTAGTCTTGCACTTTCATGCCCATCTAGACTTGATCACAAGCCAAGAAGCAAATGGAAAAGCAACAATACCAAGGTTCCCAGCTAAATATCCCACAAGATCCCAATAACATTGTAAATACCACACCAAATCCTAACAATGGTGCTAATATCCCTCAAGATCCCCATAACAGTGCATCATCATAGTCCAATACTAACATCCAAAAAACTTGACTGCTCAGAGATGAAAACATGGTCAATCAGCCCGAAATCACAATTGACGAATAACTTAGCAATCCCACTAATGTTCAAATGATGGATCACCTCCTTAATGAGCGTGGGGATAAGATTTTTGCCACTCTGATCATGAAAGGAGTCAAACCACCACCTGATTTCAATATGTCACAGTATACTGCCACCCAGTCCCTTCCTGCATCACAAGATCCACAAACCTTGCAAAATGTTCTAGGAAATTTGTATGTTCCTGAAGGTCCACCCATAGAGAATTGGTATCATCCTGAGTTCAAAAATGTTGTGATACATCAAGTCGCAACTTATCCCCACCTCTAAGCCACAACCTCTATGGCTCCACCTGATCCTAATGACCCCTATGCTTATGGCATGTCGTAAAATATCCCATCTACTCCACCACTCCCACCTCAACATCCTGTTCAACTTCCCATCAACACTGGGGGCACTCCACTCCTTGCATTGATGCCACCTCTAGGACCTGCACCTACTGGGAATCTTCCACCAACACCTAAAGGTAACGTTCCTGCATTCTAGTAGCCTCTTGTTCATCCTCAACACTTTGTTGCATCGCAAGCACCACCGCAACACACTGTTATCCCCTCACAAGCACCGCCACAACACGATGTTGTTGCTACTATCTCATCTTAACCACCTCATAAACAACCTCCACCCCATCAACAACCTCCGATCAACAACCTTCGTAGCAAAATGTCACAATCTTGCAATAGAACGTCAGAATTCCATAGCAAAATGTTTTGATTCAGCAACAACACACTACCATTCCTACACATCAAGTGACGCAAACTACATTACACCCAATGCAACCACCCCATGGAGCTTATAGAGTGGTCCCCCAATAGCATCATATCCCATTTTTCCTGCTTTATTAGCAACCACCACAACAACAACAACCACCCTAGCATACACACATTCCAACGCAAATGCAAAGGAATCCTCTCGCACAATATCTTTACCACCAGTCTAGTACATATATTGCTTATGCTACTCCATCCAATCCTAATCCGAACATTCATGTGACTGCTCAAAATGTGTCACGAACTCAACTGCCTTTGTACACTAATCCTCTAGAATTGCACACAAATTCATACCAATAGTAGTCTAATCCACAACAACCTCCATACATCACGCAACAACCCACTATTGCGTATAATTATCAATCCAATCTGTACTATGCTCAATAGCATCCCTCATGCTAACAAGGTGTTGCATTCACATCCTACATGCAACAACAGCCACCTTATCAACAGGGTGCTCAATACACCTCATATTATCTGCAACAGTCGCCTCATCAGCAAGGGGCTTGCACTTCATCATACTACCAAGTTGCTACACAATATCAGCAGGGTGCTCCATCCACCTCATACTATCAATAGAAACCACCATACCAACAAGCAGCTTCCACCTCTTATCAGCAAAATTCGTCATCCTCCTATCCGCCTTACGTCAATCTGCAATCTGCTTACACCAATCAATACCAACAAACGCCTCCATATACACAACAGCCCACTTATGATCCAACTACTTCAACACCATCCTCATCATATCAATGGTTTCTTCCATACAACCAACCTAATTCATTCAATCCAACTCTCGCCATGCATATCAATAAAGATCTAGAAGAAGTCAAAGCTACGTTAAAAGACTTACAAGTAGGGACTAGTAAACAATCCTTCAATTTTGAAGATATTTGTCCTTATCTGTTTGAACCTTCAATCTCATTAGTTCCTTTCCCAAATCATTTCAAAATGCCAAAATTCGATAAGTATAAAGGAACCAAAGATCCCAAAGCTCACCTTCAAGAGTTCTATTTCCACTGTCAAGAAGTCATGCATAATGAAAATTACCTCATGAGATTGTTTCCTAGGAGTCTACAGGGAATAGCTCTTAATTGGTTCATGGGTCTTAAGAAATGATCTATCAAGTCCTTTGCACAACTGTCAGAAGATTTTTTCTCCTACTTCTTTAATCTGGAGAAGGATATCGACACATTAGATCTCCTAAAAGAAAAGGAGTAGGAGGGAGAAACCTTTGTGAGCTATCTTCAAAGATGGCAAGCCCTAGCCAGTCGCATGAAATCCCCGTTAAGGGAAAAGCACATGGTCACCTTGTTCATCAAAACCTCTCATCTAGATATGGATATGGCCCACAACTTTAGAATTCACTATGTCACAACCTTCACAATAATAGTGGAGAAAGGTCCTATTCTTCAGAGCAGCCTTATCACCAAAGGGCTAGTCAAAATATTTAACTCTAATAAGGAGAAATCATATGGAGACAAGCCTCATTATTGGAACAAGAACAAAACACTGTCAATGATGGTGTCACTGACACTAAATTTTTTTAAGTAGCCAATGTTTCCTAGAAGCCACAATATCCCCCTCCTTATTAGTCAAATCCTCATGCTATATTAGTGCCACAGGGGGCACCTCGTCTTAACCAACAATCCAATTAGAATAACCAAGGGAATGGAAAACGTCAATTCACTCAACTAGGGGAACCCCTAAGTGTGGTTTAATAGGATTCTTCAAGCCAACTACCCGATTACATATCCTGTAACCAAGCCACCTAATGAATCCAAGCCTAAACCAACCTAGTTCAAAGAAAATGAATATTGTGAATTCCACAAGATTAAAGGGCATACATTGAATAAGTGTCAAATTCTGAAAACATACATCCAGGATCTCATACATCAGGGTGACATACATGTGGATGCCAACACAACACCTTTGTCTATGATATGTGTAAAAGGAAAGGATCCACAATGTACTGGACACAGAACCCATCGAACCCACATCATAGTCCCTGGAGCCTCCCCATCCACCCAGCCACAACCTGTGAGTGCTCAGTACAACATTCTTGACCATGTAGGAAAGACCTCAACACAAATATCCATCCTAGATTTTCTCAAGTCTTCCCCTATACACCAAGAAATCCTAAATAAGGCCTTACAGGACACCTGAGTTCCTAATGACATAGACCCTATGCAATTTCAAGCATTGGTAGGGCACCTCTCTACAACTTATCAACTAGGTTTTAGCCAAAACAATATACCCTACTTTGACTCCAACCATAACCATCCCCTCCATCTAGAGGTCCTCATAAACCATCATAAAGTAAAGAGGGTCTTGATAGATAATTGTTCGGCCCTAAATGTTTGTACTTTGAAATTCATAAAACAAGTTGGATACACCCATGTTTATTTAAATAATCAAGTCATCACAATCAAGGTGTATGATAATGCAAAACATGATTCTGAAGGAACAATATGTCTTCCAATCTAGGTTGGTCCAATTGTACAATATACTACTTGTCATGTCCTTGATCTAGAATTTCCCTATAACCTCCTCCTCAGTCATCCATGGACCATGCCATGTAGGCCATTTCATCCACATACCATCAACGTCTAAAATTTCCATTCAATGGGGTATAAGTTACCATTCACACATATCCCCAACCATTTGAATATTGTTACGCATTAGAAGCCTCTTTCCTGCATTCCCATTATTGTCCTAGAGTGGAAATGGGACTGCTGCAAACATCATCATCCCACTCATCTACCACTGCACTAGCCACCACTTCATCCACCCCATTATCTACATCTGATTCCACCCTTACCAAATTCTAGATCATCGACAAAGGGTGTTGGTGAATATGAAATGTGCACAGCTTTGAATGTGGCAACTATGCCACCCTCACTACACACATATGGCCAACCTTCCCAAAATGCACCAAAGGAAGAAGATAAGACTATCACTTTGAGCTCCAAGAATGTGGAAACTAACACTTTTCGCTCTCTTGGCCTCTGACAGGATACACCAAAAGATGACATAAGCCAATGGGTTTACCATGAGGAACTTGATCCCTCCCCTCCTTTGAATGAATATTTCTAGGAGAACTATCCATGGCCCTCTAAGTTTGCAGAGAAATACAATTATCAGAGGGGGCCTTGGCACTGAAGAGAAAGGAAGGAAACACCATATTGAGGCTACAATAAGACCAAGATACTCAGGCTTGGGTCATGACACAAAACAAAAGGGACCTATAGCATCATCTAGTGCCTATAACAACATCAGTGAGAGAAACAGTCTCCTTGAAGGCATACTAGAGGAGGAATCCATCATACACACATACAATGATGTAGATCACACTAACCTGTCTTCCATGTTCAACTACTTATACATTTCCACCATTAGCCTATCCCTTAAACATCTTGAACTCATAGGCTGGGACCTACATGGTAGTGCACCTATCGACACCTTTCCCTCAATAGACCAGTATGTACATCTTATGGGATTGGGGTAAGATGAACACCCTGACCAAAAAATTGAAAGAGAAGCAAAATGAAAAAGGGTCACCTAGCAAAAACCTCCCCGAGGCTCGTCTTGACCTAGAAATTTTTTTTAAAAAGGGTGTATCTAATAGGGAAAACCTTGATGAGGCGCTAGAAGATGGGGATGTTCATCTTCCCCTTGTAGGGACTCAGCTCTCTGAAAAATCATCAATCTTGATAGAGGAAACTCAAGATATAAATTTGGGAACTAAAGAGGATCGCAAAATCACTTATGTAGCCAAAGCACTATTAGAGGAAGAATATTCTACCATCACCAAGCTTCTCAAAGAAGGCATCGTCAACTTCACATGGACATATTCAGACATGCCAAGCATTGGTCCTGCTTTAGTAGTACATCACCTGGATGTATGTCTAGATGCCAAACCTATCAAGTAAAAGCCTCAGAAAAAGCACCCCCAAGTAGCTCTATTGGATAAGAAAGAGTTGGAGAAATTATTGGAAGCTGGATTAATAAGGCCTATTGACTACTTAGATTCGATCTCAAACATAGTGCCTATAGCCAAACCAAACGGCGCTATCAGAGGTTGCATAGACTTTCATGACCTCAAATAGCCTTGTCCCAAAGATGATTTTCCTTTTCCTAACATCAACATGTTGGTTGACCTCACTATAGGGAATGAAATGGTTTCCCTCATGGATGGCTTCTCTGGATACAATCAGATTAGAATTGTGCCTAAAGACCAACATAAAACAACTTTCACTACGCCTTGGGGAATGTTCTATTATAATGTCATTCCTTTTGATCTCAACAACACGGGGGCAACTTACCAGCGAGCCATGACCATTATCTTCCATGATCTCATTCATATAATAATGGAAGATTATGTTGATGATCTACTAGGGAAATCAAGAACAAGAGAAGAACACCATGTAGACCTCAAGAAGATCTTTGAGCGTTTAGAGTTGTATAAGCTAAGGCTAAATCTGAAGAAATGTCTTTGGGGTCACATCAAGCAAACTACTAGGTTTCATTGTCTCTTGGATGTGCATTCCCCTTGTTATTTTCCATTATACTTTTAGCAGAGTATAATCCTATGGACTAACATCCACCATGGTTTTTCCCCTAATAGGGTTTCCATGTAAAAAATATTTGTGTTATTTGTCTCTCTAATGAGATAAAAGATGTTGAAAGTAATATTAGGGCTATTGAAGCTTTGATGAGTGCCCTGACAAATTCGAAGATGGCTAATGTCGTAGGTCTGTAGACAGCTCATGAGATTTGGATGAAACTGGAAACTTTGTATGAAGGAGATGCACAGGTAAAGATGGCTAAGCTACAAAGCTTGAAAGGAAAGTATGAAAATTTTAAGATGGGTGAAGATGAAAATATCACTTCTTTTATGCAGAGAGTAAATGAGATAGTGATGGGTATTAAATGTGTCGCTGGTTCTGTGGATGAGGATGAAATTATGGCTAAAGTACTCAGATCCTTGCCTCCCTCCTACAAAATGAAGGTTCATGATAATGAAGAGTTTAGATCAATAAATAGGATGACAAGAGATACGCTGATCGGGAAGCTTTTTGCCTTCGAGATAAGTGAATTTGGTGAATCTACACCAAAGACTGAATTTGCATTCAAGGCTATTGTATCTGGAAGTAACAGGAAAAGATATAGTTTGAGAGAGAGTTCCTAAAAGATATCCAACTATGACGAAGAATTGAAATAGCTTGAAGATAAAGAAAGAGAGGTAGAAGAACTGGAAGCACTAATTGCAAAACAAGAAGGGAGAGGAAAAGGTAAGTATGAAGATGTATTACCTATTAAATGTTTTTCATGTAGTAAAATAGGTCAAATTTGCATCACGATGTCCTAAAAGAGTTCCTAGATCTAAGCCTAAGAAGTCAAGATTCCCAAAGAAGTGCTACTTTTCTGAAGATGTAGTGACTGATGATGAGTCTGATAAAGATAATGGTAAATAAGATGATTGGGCTTTCATTGCTACCATTGAAAATAATTTTGTGGCTACTAAATCTACTAAACATGAAAAATCTCTTGCAACTCAAGTTGAAGAAAAAGATGAATGGGTCATTGATAGTGGATGCTCACAACATATGATTGGTGATAAAAGAAAATTTGTGAGTCTACAAAAGTATGATGGTGGGGTTCTAAGATTTGGAGATAACAATGCTAGTGTGATTCGTGGCAGAGGATCTATTTGTCTTGGTGGTAAAGATAACACTGATGATGTCCTCTATGTTGAAGGCTTGAAGCATAACTTGTTGAGTGTTGGACAAATGGTTCACAAGGGATATGATTTTTAGTTCAAAGATGGAAGATGCAAGATACATGGTAGTTCCAGGAACATGATTTCAACAAGAAAGCAAATAAAAGGTAATATTTTTCACCTAAATACTGCTAGTGGAAGTTGTTTAATTACTCAAGTAGATGAAAGATGGTTGTGGCATAGGAGATTGTGGACATCATGTAAAATTTGACAACATTATCAAGATAAGTTCTACTCAAGTAGTAAGAGATCTTCCTAGATTAGTGAAGCCAACTAATGTAATCTACAAGGAATGTCGAATGGGTAAAAAAACTAGACTCTCATTCCAGAGCAAACAGTTTCATTCAAATAATTTGTTGGAGCTGCTACATACTGACCTTTGTGGTCCCTTCAGAGTCAGATGTAATCATGGAGAAAGGTATTTTATTCTGGTTATTGATGATTACTCTAGAATGATTTGGGTTTCCTTTTTGAGAGAAAAATGTGAAGCACTGGAGAAATTCAAAAGTTTCAACGCTATGGTAGAAAATGAGAAAGGTCTGAAAATCAAGTGCATGAGATCTGACAGAGGTGGAGAGTTCATTTCTAAGGATTTCAATTCTTATTGTGAGGATAATGGAATTAAAATCTAGTTATCTGCTCCCCAAACCCCTCAACAAAATGGAGTTGCAGAGAGAAAGAATAGAACAATTTTGGATGCTGCCAGAACCATGATGATGGAAGGAAATGTGTCTTAGATGTAGTGGAGTGAAGTGGTAAGCATTGTTGTGTATACCTTGAAATAGGTAAATGTGAATGGAAATTCTAGTAAGACCCCTTATGAGTTATGGTTTGGTCACAAAGCTACTGTCAAGTATTTTAAGATCTTTGGAAGCAAGTCAGGAGAGATGATGATATAGGAAATTTTGATGCTAGAAGTGATGAAGGGATCTTCCTAAGTTACTCAACTAAGAGCAAGGCCTACCAGTGCTATAACAAAAGACTGAGAAAGATGGTTGAGAGTGCAAACCTCAGAGTTGATGAGGACTTTGTCAAATCATCTAGATGATGCAACTATGATTTAGATGAAGACAACACAAGCCAAGGGAAGAACACTCAAACACTGAATCTACTTCAGATTATTCCATATGTTCTGGTGAAGCAACCTCAATTTGTTCTGGTAAATCAAGCAAGTCAGGAAGCATAGACAAGTGCAAGTGTAGAAGAAAGATTAGAAGAGATAGAAGTCCAAGTAAGTCCCAAAACTCCAAGATATGTAAAGTTGAATCATTCTAAAAGTTAAATCATAGGAGATAAGAATAAAGGAGTGCAAACCAGAAGAAAAAATGCAAAAGAATATTGTCTGATTTCCAAGATTGAACCTAAGAATGTCATTGAATCTTGTCAAGATGAACACTGGTTGGAAAATATGAAGGAAGAACTGACACAGATTGAGAAGAATGACACATGGCTACTAGTTCCTAGGCATAAAGACAAAAATGTGTTTTGTACTAAGTGCGCATTGAGAAACAAGCTGAATGAAGAAGGTGAAGTGGTATGGAATAAAGCAAGACTAGTATGTAAAGGTTATTCTCAAATGGAAGGTATTGATTTTGAAGAAACCTTTGCCCCTATAGCTAGAATTGAAGCTATGATATTATTTTTTGCTTATGTTGCACACAAGAAGTATAAAGTCTATTAAATGGATGTAAAATCAGCATTTCTGAATGGAGAACTAGAAGAAGTGTAAATTGAATAGTTAGATGGATTTCAGCTAACAGATAAGGGAGATATAGTTTGTAGATTGAAGAAATATCTCTATGGACTTAAGCAAGCCCCTAGAGCCTGGTACTCTAGATTGGAAAAATATCTACTAAAGCTTGGATTCAATAAAGGTACTACTAATAGCAACTTATACTTCAAGTTAGATCATGATAAGGAGTTGATTATAGAAGTTTTTGTTGATGACATCATCTTTGGAGGTGATGACAATCTATACATGAAGTTTGCTGATGAGATGAAGAGTGAATTTGAGATGAGCATGATTGGTGAGATGAAGTTCTTTCTAGGATTGCAAATTACACAAATGGACTAGGGGATTTTTCATATCTTAGTCCAAATATGTGAAAGAACTACTAAAGAAGTTTGGAATGGATGACTCCAAACCTGTTGGTACTCCCATGGTGACTGGATGTAAGTTGACACAAAATGATGATTCTCCAAAGGCAAATCAAACTAGGTATAGATCAATGATTGATGGATTGCTCTACTTGACACAAACTAGACAAGATATTATGAATGTTGTGTGTATGGTTGCTAGATTTTAGGTTGATCCAAAGGAATCACATGTGACTATTGTCAAAAGAATTTTTAGATATCTAAAAGGAATAGTTGACTTTGGACTTTGGTATCCAAAGGATGATGATCTCACTTTTTGTGCATACATTAATGCAGATTGGGTTGGTGATGTAGGTGACAAGAAAAGTACTAGTGGTGGTGCTTTCTTCCTAGGGAAGAAGCTGGTATCTTGGTTAAGTAAAAAGAAAAACTCAATTTCTCTATCTACTATTGAAGAAGAATATATTGTTGTTGCCTATAATTATACTCAAGTGATATGGATGAAACAAATGCTGAGAGATATCAGGGTGATGTATGAAGATCATATTTCCATATACTGTGACAACTCAAGTGTAATAAATATCTCAAGGAATTTTGTACGACACTCTAAGACTAAACATATATCAATCAATTTTTATTTCTTGAGGGAAAAAGTGAATGAGAAAGAAGTCAGATTGGAGTATGTGCCTACCAAAGAACAGATTGTAGATATATTTACTAAGCCTTTTCCAAAGGATACTTTTGAGTATCTTAGAGGAATGCTAGGGGTAATTACCCCTCCTATTAAGAACTAAATGATGCATTTGCTTGCATCAATTCATGAGCTTCATTGCTATATTTTGATCTAGATTGATGTTTTTGTGGCTGCTACTTAGCGAGAGTAGTCAGATGTGCAGATATGTGGTTTAGAGTGTGTGCATGGAAATTTTAGTGTTACCTTTTCTATTCATGTCAAATAGGGAGAAGTGCAATGTGAAAAATCCTTGTGGAGAGAACTTCATTTGAGAGAAGAAGTGGAGAGGATGTCAGTCTATTGGGTTGATGGTATTTTTCACATCATGTGTTGCCATCAATGCCAAATGGGGAGATTGTTGGATGTTTTGGATGTGTTGCTGATATGTGGTTGTCATTGATGTCAAAATTATTAGCATTTCATGTATCAATTGTTGTATATGTCGAGGATATTGAGAAAATCGTAAGAGAAAGTGTTTTGTGTTCCCAATGGAACTGTGCAGGTCATGATGGTGTCCTATTCTATACATTGAAGATTAACTGATGTGGATTAAAGGGTTTATTGTTGAGTTTATCTAGATCATCTACTAGAAGTTTCAGAGGTCCACGCAAATTTTCAATTATGTTGTGGTATGATAGTGTTTTGTTGGTCTCTCTCAGTGTCCCTAAATGAAGATTGTGTGATTTTGGTTATCTCGGTTGGTGTGGATGTTTCTCTATTTTTTCTTCATGCTCTTAGATGTGTGTAGATCATTCTCTATCTTTGTGGTATGTCCACATTAATTAGTGATATTGTTGTTGAAGATCTTTTCTTGCGCATGTTTGATTTTTCATGATTATGGCTGACATGTTGGTGATAGCGTGTTGTGGATCTTCGAGGTGAAATTAATTTTAAAAGTCTTTTTGTATTGGAGATGTTAATTTGGTTCTCCATTATGTTGTGGCCGACATTGGTGAATTTGCATTAAAAGTTTATTTGTAAATCTAGACCGACATTGCAAATATATTTTATTTTATTGGGCAACGAATTTGTGATGGAATCTCATGTAGTGGATATATAAGGGTGCTTAGTTCATTGATGAAGATGTTGCTTCATGTGCTCCCATGTGTGTATGTGCAAATATCATTCGATTGTAGAGCAGAGTGTGAAGATGATTGTGCAAAGTGTGAAGAATTGTTGAGCTTAATTAGAAATGTAATCAGGCTTGTGCAGATGCTATTTTCTCAGTTCATACCCTCTATATTTTTAATCCAACTCTATTGGGTAGTGAGCCCCTTTTTTAATTGAGCAATGAGCTCTAGGAAGTGTGCCTGAATGCATGTACATTCCCCTTGTTATTTTCCATTATAATTTTAGCAGAGTATAATCTTTTGGACTAACATCCACCATGGTTTTTCCCCTAACAGCGTTTCCACATAAAAAATCTTGGGTTTCTTTGCATCTCTAATGTGTTAATTGCTTATTCATCAGACCTGAGGTTAAAGTTATGTTAAGTTAGAAATTTTTGAATTTCTATGACAACTGATTCACCCCCCCTCTCAGTTGTTTGTCCTTGTTTTTCCAACACATCCAACGAACATCTTATTACATAATCATAGGTGATACAATTTCTAGATGTGGGTATGATGGAACCCTCATTCGGTGCTTGAATGAGATTGAACCCCACATTGCATTAACAAAAGTACATAGTGGTGTATGTGGGGCCCACTCAAAAGGCATGGCCCTAACTAAGATAATTCTCTGAGCAGGATATTACTAGCCTACATTAGAACATGATTCTTGTGAGTTCATCAAGAAGTGCTTACCCTGTCAACAACACACCGAACTGATGCATGCTCCAACACAAGACTTGCAGCCTCTTGTAGCACTATGTCCCTTCTCTTAGTGGGGTTTTGACCTAATCAAAAAGATATATCCCCTATCCTCCAATGACCATACCTTCATCATTACTGCAACTAAGTACTTCACCAAGTGGGTGGAAGTAATGCCACTCTCACAAATCACAGGTACTCATATTTCCAAATTCATATTGTTCCATATTCCCTATAGATATGGGATCCCCTCCACCATCATTTCTGATAATGGAAAGCCTTTCAAGAACCAAGCTATGAAACACCTTTGTGATACCTTCCATATCCAACATCATTGGTCTATTCCTTATTACCCCATGGGTAATGGTTAGGCATAAGCTACCAATAGAACCCTCATCAGAATCCTCAAAAGGTGGTCAACAATACTAGTCAAGATTGGCACCTTCACATCCATCCCCCTTTTGGGCATACTGCACTTCCATACATATCCCTACCATCACCACTCTATATTCTCTCATCTATGGTGTTGAAGCCATATTGCTAATTGAGGTAGAAATCCCATCACTGAGAATCTCCCTAAAGAATCTTATAAGTGATGAAGATGCTCCAGTCGCAAGACCCAGCCAACTAGAACTCCTAGATGAAAGACGGGTCTAAGCATATGACCACCATCAAGCCTATCAAAATCTTCTAAAAGGAGGCTACAACAAGAAGTTTCATCCTTCCCAGTTCAACATTAGTGATCTAGTCCTCAAGGAGAATCAGCACACTAAACAAGACCGAGAAAAGAAAGGAAAATTTGAAGCAAATTGGCTTGGTCCTTATGTCATCACCAGAAAATATGGATCAGGGGCCTATAGACTTGCTACACCTGAAGGAGAGCCCCTAGAGGATCCCATTAACATCTTGCACCTAAAAAGGTTCTACACTTAAATCAGCTAGGGTATCCTCTCCTACAAAATCCAAAAAAATACAAAAAAAAAGTAAAAAATTATCAAAAATACAAAAAAATCCAAAAATAGTAAAGAGAAATAATTCATCCTATAGTGAAAACCACCCTTGGTGGTGCCTTGGATAAGTACATTTGGTGAAAACCTAGTCATAGGTGCCATTCATAAAGGGCTTAATCATTATCTACCTTGTGTCCTAGTTACTTAATGCTTCCATCCATTCTGATCTCATATCCTATCATCTCACTCGTCCCATCCTTTCATCCACATCTTTCATCTAGGTGCTTGGTATATTTTGGTTGATCAGTGGATGAACCTCACCCTCTATCTATCATCCTGAGATTTTTATCCTTATTTGAGCTTGTGTTGTTAGTCTTGTCATCATGTCAATCTTTCATGTCCATCTAGCTTCCTCCATTGTGTCAGTCTCCATTTAGATCTCATATTTTCCTATCGTTCTTTTCATCTTTGTTGAACTATGTTTCCCCTACAATTTCACGTAGGTAAGGTTGATCATTTGACCCACCCCAAGGGAATTTTTTCCATCCTATTTTCATGCATCCATTTTGTCTCCATTGTCCCCTTTACACCCTTATCCATGGTCTATCTTTGTCATTTTTCAAACTAGGTTGCCCCTATGCTTGCATGTAGGCAAGGTTGATCTTTTACTCCACCCTCAGGGCTTTGCTTTGTTGTTCTTTGATGTCATTTTCTATCGCTCATCTCCATCATTCCTCTTTCCACTTTTATCCATGGTCTTTTCTTGAACTATGAGGGCTCTACACTTTCACATAGGTAAAGCTAATCTTTGATCATCCATCGAGCCCCTAGGTCATTAGGGTGTGTCAGTCTTGTGTCTTTTTGTTTTGTGTCTTGTGTTGTGTCGTCAAGTATGTCCTTATCTAGCTGGTTCTTCATAAATGAGATCTACTCGTATCATAAAATTCAATCAGTTTTAAAATTTCTTGCATTGTAATCGATCTTTTAGTTTAGTAGCCATCATTGGTCTCAACAGGATGCATCCTTCCTAATAGACCTCATCAACCCCATCCATCCTCTTATCCTATGGAAAAGGATGATTTAAAATTGATTGTGATCTTTTGATACTTTTGGCTTTTGTTTATCATTTGAGCTCCCTATCACAACCTGTCAAGGCCGCCATGATCTATCATATTATGGTGTGTTTTAATCAGTTAAAATAGGGACATATCTTGATCTTTTTTCTTTGATGTTGTCTTCCTGGTTGTCCTAGGTAGTACCCACCAAGATCCCTGAAGTCTTTTGTTATGCTGGGGCATCCTTTTGTGCTTGTGGTTATCCCAATGCCTAGCCTAACCAAGGTCTTCATGACTTTGGGGTGTTTGGATAGCCTTCCTTTTTTTTGTGTTTGTTTTGTGCATTAGACGATAATTCACCTTGGTTTACATACCATGGTACCTAGTGTCTTATGCTTTAGCAAAAATCAATGCTCCAAAAATGGAAAATTACAATAGGATTACATTTCATAATCATGATCAATTGCATTGCATCCATACCTAACCTATGACCTGTGATTTTGGTTGTGCAAACATTCACCTTCCATCTCCCATTCTTCTCAAGATACCTACGGTTCTTGATAGGTGCAGTTTCACACCCATCTTCCCTTAATTTCATAATGATTGCAGGGAAAGTACTTGCCATTAAACCAACAATATGCATATCATCTACTCTCATTACCATGCAAGTCCTTATTGACACTTACATTCATGTTGCATTTCACTTCACATTAGGCCATCTCACTCACATGTCACACACCTTTATTTTGTATAAGCTAAAGCAAGCATGATCGCAAACAAATTCCATCTACCATCTGAATTACATTTCATTTATCTATTAGTGTTTGTAAGGAATTTAATTGCATCTCATGTCACATTATAGGTTCATTGCATTCCATATCATGTGGATTATCATCTCATATCCATTTTAAGATCATATTTGGTTATTCAAAGCATCTTAGATTCATTGCATATTAATCCATACCATTAACACATTGCATGCATTACCACCTGCATCAAAAATTGTTAGATTCATATCCATAACATATAAAGTCATAAATCATCCATCACATCCTACATCATACACGTTAGTCACCATGCAATCATACATCTCATCCATATAAGCATCGACATACATCATCATAAGCATAAACATATATCGCATCATAATGATCATGGTTATGTGGAGGGTCATGATAGACCAAAGAGTGGCGATATGATGGGTATGTGTAGGGTATGTTCCTGACGACTTTTTTTAACCCATAATTGATGAAACAAAAAGGGGGGTTTTTAAAGGAGATTCTCACCTTTCCACCAATATAAATTATGCTTTAATTTGAATTTAATAAATTATTATTATTCATTTTCTATTTGAATTATGACTAAAGTCCTGATTGATAGGTTAATTGAAAAGCATCTATAGCTTTCAAACGGTATCACATTTTTTGAATCCAAAACATGTGTCACATTCTATGCTTCACATATTATAGGATTAAAAGAAAAAAATGAATTTCACAAATTTTTGACCAAGTTAAGGTGGTCAGACATACGAGTTTTTTATATTTTTTAAAATTTGTAATAAAAAATTCATTATTAATTATTTACTTTGAAAAAAATTACAAAAAATATGCATCACATCGGGACATGAGTCCTCTACTTATATCTAAAATCTTATAATTTTTTTTATCATTTTATTATGGTTAGGGTGGTCAAACCAACACCTACTTCTTATTTTTCCCTAAAATTTAAGTACTACTACATTGAAATTTCAAATTTTCACCAAATAGATTCTATTTTTCTTTAAATAAACCTAGTATTTTAGAAACTATATTCAATTTTCTACAAATTATATTCATACATATTTTTGAAATAATATAGATAACTTATTCAATTTTTTATGTCAAGTTGTTTAACTCTAATTTTTCTAAATTTTTTGCCACTTAAGGGCCTATTATTTCCATGATGATCCTGCACATATCCTCATCCATAATAAAATCATAAACACATACATATGCATATGTAAAATCATCCATTACATAAACATCACATAGTGTCAATAAGGGCTCTCACATATCATATAAAATTAAAATACAAAGTCCATCATATAGTCCATAATAATGTCCATCATCTAATCAAAATACATATCCATCACATATATTATCGAACAAAGTATAAGTACGAGGCTCTAAATCAACTCTGGTCTCTATTGCTCTGTATTGTACACCAATCCTACACCTCTCAAAAACTAGTATCATGTCACCTATCATCTCCCCTCTCTACTGTGAGCTGCCCACATTTGATCTCTAGGGTGAGTCTGGCACTCCCCCTTTGTGTGGAGGAGTATCTCTCCAACTATTGTATCCATGGGTACATGTCCCTCTTGACTGGGATGGGGTTGGCATATGTGGCCTCACTCAAACATAGGGAGGAACCCACCACTCCTCTGGCACTAATGTATAGTAGGCTGCCATATAATAGCTGGCCTCTAACATATACTCATCCCGCTCCATCACCTGATATCTGACTACATCCCGCTCTCCCCTATATTTGTCCTAGGATCCACATATGGATCTTTACTCCTATTCCCATGCATCTTATGCCAATATCAGCTAATCTATCTCTACCCCCATTTGTGACACTTGCTTTGTGGCCCTATCCCTCTCAACCTACATAGCCTGTGTCTATGCCTGCAATATCTACACCTCTTCCCCCATCACACCACCCTCACCCTGAGCCTGTACTACATCTCTCTCTCTCTCTCTGCGACCTGTGCCTATGCTACCATGGCATCCCTCTCCCTTTGTAGGGTTTTCACCTGTATCCATGCCATGTCCCTCTCACTCTATAGGGTCTACACCTGAGCCCTCATAGCATTCTCCCTCTCCTGCATCAGCCCCATGTCCCCCACTATCTGATCTACTACCTTGACTCTATCACGGAGCTGATCTTGCTCCCATCTCATATCAGTTCTCTCTCTTAGTAACCCCTCCACATGTATCCTCAAATTATCTAGGTCCTTCTCTACCTTTGCCATGGTCCATATTGGCACTTGCTCTATCACTCCTCTAGACTCTCACTATCCCCTCAACTGCAGCATAGTCACCACTGCCTCTAGCCTGTCTAGCTCCCATCTCACAGCCATAGCCTCCTCATGCTCTCTAGATACCTCCCTCTAGCTAAGTCACCTATGCTCGTAGCTAGCTCACCTTGGCTCGCAAACCATCCATCTCTACCCATATCTCCTCCTCATGTTGTGACATAGCATTGGCTACATCTTTGAAAACCCTCTTGCCCTCTACCCGCACACTGGCCACCTCCGCTCGCAACATGCTCATCTCAGCCTCTAGTATACATCTCGTAGCCTTTGTATTTCTCAGTATATGCTCAACGATCTATAATCTCGCACGGCTCCTCTCAATAGTATGGTCAGATCCTCTGCTATAGGTGGCACCATGGCCAATGGGAGAATATCATGAACATCCATATACATCACCTCTGCTTCTACCTCATCTCTCTTATCCATCATCTCCACATCTGTCTCATCTATCCCATACTTTTCCTTGACCTCCACCCAAGATCTCCTTTGTGGTCTCCTCCTCACCCTATCATGCTGCTCTGCAACCCCAGCTGCCATCTGTCCTCTCTCCTGCTGCCTTGCTACTCTAGTTACCTCCTACCCTCTCCCATCTATCTCCTCCATCCTTGCCTCATCTCTCCCCTCCTCTACTTAGATCTCCACTCTTGTTCTCCTTTGTTGTCTCCACCTCCTCCTCATCCTCTCATACTGCCCTGTGGCCCCAACCACACCCTATCCTCTATTATGTTGTCTTGTGGCCCCTACATCCCCCTACTGCCTTGTTGCTCCAGCTATCTCATGTCCTCTCCTCTTTTTTCCCCTCCTCCCTCTCCTCTAGCCTGCCAATCAAAGTTTATCCTCTAGCCCAAACCCCAGTTCCCCCACAATTGACTCCTTTGGAGTAATATGTGGAGGCTGGTGATGGGTATGCCACGTGGCGTATCTAATTTTCACTCCTTCCTCTACTTCCCACTAGTCCTACCCAGGGAGGGTACTAGCTACAATGTCTCACAGTGCTCTCTCACAAACCTTGGCAAAATTGGCTCTCCCCATGGCTACTCTCGCGTAATCCGACGAAACCTCTCTGGTTCATGCAAAATGTCCTGTGTAATCCCAAACTTTCTGGTCAATCCGTCTAGCCTATTCACCTCCACTTTCTGTGGCTCCCTCCTGACTATGAGCATCTGGCGCAAAAGTAGCATCTATGTCTCTCATCATCCCTCCTCCATCTAAAAAACTATTGTGTCATGTACAACCTCAACACTATATCCTCATCCTTAAGTTCATCTAATGTCCTCCTCCATCTGTCTACATCCCCAAAGCCCTCATAGTTTCACACCCAACCATAGTCTACCCCATACTAGTACGCTATTGGTGTTTTCACATCCTCCAATCCTGCTCTCATGACTCCTAGCCTTGCAACACTGGTTTCTCTCAGACCCATACCTATAGTAGTGCCACCTACATCATGTTCAGTGCCTCTCGATAGCACACAATGTGCATGTCTCTATACAACTATGCTAGCATGCATGTACCCCATGTAAACTACCCCTCTCTCCCTTCGACAATGTGTCATATCACCTCCATGTAGCTCAGGCTACAAAAATTCCCACTCAAGTCTAGTAACAACAACCCACTAATCAACCCGCATAGGTATAATGGTAGTAGTGGCACCCCCACACTAGGCATCGATCCACATCCAATATTTGCCTTTGCACTGTTAGATCATATGATCTAGCTCTGCTCCCACTAATGTCGTCACACTCACCAGACGACCTGCTATAGGCAGCCTCAATATCTGCCATACATCCACCAGCATCACAATCATCTCCCCCATTGGGAGATGAAAAGTCAAAGTATACAAACTTCAATCCTCAATAAGGGCTGTCAGCATATCCCGATAAGTTCTAATCATCAGATATCCCAATAAATGCAGCAGTCTTGCTCATGATAGAGCCTCATGGTCTGCTCCATTCATTGCCTTTATTGTCACCTCCAACACCTCTGACCACCTCTCGAATGTCTGCAAACTAACAAAACTCTACATCCATACAACACCACATATCAACCATATTATCTTTTTCATCATCTCCTCCTCTTTTCTCTTTCCTAGCCCCGGGTTATCTTTTCACTAATTTTCCCCTCCCCCTATCTAGCCCCAATTCTACCCATTTTCCCAATCTTATTTTCTTTTTTATATCTCCCCCATCCGCCCCTTAGGTGAACCCGCCTCGGTGGTGAGTGATCCCACCCTGGCTATAGGCAAGCCCACCCCAACCCACAAGTGGACCCACCCCGGTCATGGGTGACCCTACCCTGGCTCGGGGGCAGACCCACTCCAGCCTGTGGCTGAGCCTGCTTGGGCAACGGGTGAACTCGCCCGAAGGGTAGGTGAACTTGCCTTGAGGGCAAGAGAACTCGCCCTACCGGGGGGGTGAACCCACCCTTGGATGGGTGGCCGCGTTCGGGTAGGGTCACCCTTTTCTTGGGTGAGGTCACCCCTCTTGGGGCGGGGTCGCCCATGTCCCCACTCACAATTTTTTTGGGAGGATTTTCCCGATCCTAGGGAAAATCCACCCCCCCTGATGTCCCTTTTCCCTTTTCAGGCATCTCTTTTCTATTTTGTTTGGGTGTATTTAACCTTTGATTTGGAAAATTCACCGCCCTTTCCCTCACCTCTAACAAGTGATTCTGCTACCTGCTCGGTGAAATCAAAATTTTTCCCCTGACCCATTTTTCTAAACTACCACAATCCCAAAATCCATATTTTAAAAATAGCATTAAACTTAAAAATACATCATAAAATGCTTAAAATAACAAAGAGGGTTTTGAATCTAACCTGGTGTGGAACAACATGCTCATGGAAAAACTAGTGTACCTTATCCCCTAGTGGATGATGTCTGAATCGTAATCCTCTAGCATCCTCGTCTCCTTCCTCTCCTCTCTTTCTCTCTCTCACTCAACTACTAGGTGTGCAAATGAGGAGTGGTAATTTCCAAAATTACCTTATATAACATTTTCCCTCCTTTTCTAACTTTTTTAAGTGAAGGGTATTTTTCCCTTTTATTTAAATCTCTTTTAATTCAACTTATCCTCTAACTTCCTAAGGCGGCCATTTGGAAACCATGTTTCCGTTTAACTCTATTCAAAGTCCAATCTTCATGGTTTTTTGAGCTCTATCCAATGGTACCTTCCATTTCCTCCTATTGAGAAGTCACTCGGGACCCCTTTTTCTTCCCCAACTGCCCTTTCAAGGGGGCATACCCTACAAGTTCCCCCCATCCCTCTGTCATGGTCATTCCCTTGCGAGATTGGGGAATATCCCTCCATTTCCCTCCGTTTGGGCAGGTCATGCAACTTCTCCCATGTTAGGGCATCATTTTCTAGTCACTTCCTTTATAGAGTCATTTGCATTTCTCTTTTCTTCAAAACACTATTATTCTAGCAATATTTCGAAGAGGGGCAAAATGTAGACATCCAAATTTAACCATTTCCCATATGGTCAAATTTGTCTCCCGTATCTGTCTATCTCATTAATATTAATTAAATGATTTATTTAATTAATATCTCCCCTTTGTCTAAGGTCTGTAAAGTATTTAATTTAATAATTAAATACTTTACCCTTTCATCCTATCCTCTCTAAATTAAATAAATACATCAATTTATTTAATTTGGTCATTTAACATGTTTGAATTTAAATCAATTTTAAATTCTTCTTTTTCTCTCTCCTTGTCATATCCTCCATAACCATCTTCTAATCTAGATTAGTTTAATTAATCCATGATTAGGATGTGCACACCTTAATTAGGATTAATGTCACATCCTCCATATTCTCCCACTTTCTTCTAATCGCTCATTAATTTCCTTAATCACCTATTTGCACAACCTTAATTTAATTGCATGCCATCTTTGGCATGTCCTTCAAGTCAACCTTTCATAAGTGCTTTGCCTTTTAAGCCTTGACCTCTTCCCCATGTGAATTTAAAATTCACGTTTATTCACTCAATGAATTTCCCCTCCCCATGCAAGTTGTGAAATTCTAAATTCCCTCACTTGTCACATTAGTCACATGGGGTCAAGAATGTTCCATTATAAGGAGGTCTTGTCTTGTCCACAAGGTACTTCCAATCATGTGAATTTAAAATTCACATTTATTTCTCCAACCACTTCTCTCTTCCCCATGATGATGTGTGACGAATTCTAAAATTCCTCACATGTCAACATCCTTCCCACATAGGGACAAGAAGTTCATTTTTGAGGAAATATTCTCCCCATCCAAAGGTACTTGCAAGTACCTCCACCTCACATGTCATTTTTCGAACTCATTTATCCTTGTGACATCTCATCCTCCACATCGCAAGATGTGAGGGCTTGTGAGTCCTTAACTCACCATATCCCTTCATCTTGCCCATCTTGGCAAGATCTTGACCATCCAATTCTCTAGAGATTCTTTCCTTAAAATGGAATATTTTCTCTCATTCATTCATCACATTTTAATAACTTGCATTCTAATTTTCAAGCTCAAGCTCTCACACTTGCATTTTTCCTTCACAATCACCATTTTTGCACTCTTGAAGGTCATATTGCATACACTTCCATGCATCAATCCAACTACCCACATCCTCCATTGCATTCCTCATCTCATCTAGATCATTTTGCATCCATTTTTAGTCCATTTTTCCATCAAGGAGCACACATAACATCAACTATCAAAGGGCCAACCAAGGATCAACTCATACAAGGTATAAATCTTCTTTTCTTATTTTATTTTGTTTGAGTTTTAATGTAGCCTAATCTTGAGGTGTTGAAGTGTTATTTGCTTCTTTTGCTTTCTATTTTTCATCATTTAGTATAGGTAGATAGCATTGCTCACAATATGTATGTATTTAGAGGGAGGGATAATTTTAAGAGAGAGAGTTGTCTAGATAGGGTGGAAGGGAGAGAGGGAGTGAGAGATCTAAGAGAGAGAGAAGTAGAGAGGTAGTGAGAGAGAGACCTGAGAGAGGAAGAGG
>VDFB02270651.1:392532984-392562829 GCA_007258455.2 Sequoia sempervirens | reverse complement strand
AATCCAAACCAACTCTAAAATGGTGTTAGGCCTACTACCCACAAGATTCACTCCATGAAAGATAAAAAAAAAATTGGTACATAGCCATACAAATCAAAGAAACTTCAAATTTTCTGGAAAATACACAAAAACATGGGGTGTTTCAATTACTTCTCTTCTCAAAATTACTTGCCAACCTCTCCTTGAAATTTTTTTTCTAAATACCATTTTACCCTCCTTGACAATTTTTTTCTAAATTGACAACTTTTTTACATGATTTGCAACTTTTACATTTGTTGCCCAAAATGACTCAAATAACCACAAAATGCAATGTAATCAACATTATGGATATGTTTGAAAAAATGCAATACAAGTTCTTTTCTTGTGATATGGAGGTAGATTTATTTATGGAAAATGTTGTAGCATATAGACATGTTTGATAATTCCAAACAACTTGCTTCCTTCTTTCATAAACTGCTTTATCAATATGTTTCATAAAATGCATTACTTACTTTTGTTCTATGTGTGATTGTGAATATGCAGCATTCAACGTCATGCTGAGGAAATTACCAAAGCCTCTAACACAAGAAGAACATGCAGTAAAAAATGTAAGGAGAAGAGAATCAAAAATTGCAGCTCGTGAAACAAAAGAATTGTAGCCCATACAACCAGAAATTCTCGTGTAATCTAAAAGAGATATACAATTGGAAAAACAAAGGGAACGAATGGAAAAATTTCGTGGAAGGACACAAATGGATCCCCAAGTTGGAGTCACATCATCAACCATAGGTGAATTTTGATGCACATCTCCAATTGAAGACACGCCAGCAACAACATGTGGTCTTCCAAGTACATCAAAAATCACATCTACAATTGAAGACACGCCATTAACAACATTGTGTTTTGAAAGTACATCAACAAACACACCTCTATTTGAAGTCACTCAAAAAAAAACATCTCAAGTTGGAGGTACAACATCGGTTACATGTCAATCTCAAGGTATGTCATCAATTGCATCTCCGATTGAAGGTATGTGATGTATCCCCAATGTTGTTGACATTCCTAACGTTGACAAAGTTTACATTTGAGAACTCCTCCTAGAGTTTTTCATAGAAAACCTAGATTTTTTGCTCATATTGATTCCAATGTTTTGAAATGGATGCCTAATAAGATGTCAAAACGTACATGTCAAAGAGCTACACAGAGGATATGGAGTTTTTTTTTTTAGAAGCTAAGTGAGGGTGGAAGATGCCAACTATTTGTTGAAATGATGAGGCAATTCAAATTTAGGCCCACCATGAAGGCTCTTGGGCTAAGAGTTTTGAATGACTCAAGTGAAAATTCCATTGTAAAGAACTTGATGAGTGCATACGAGAGTGTGGGTTCTACCTCACACACGAAGGATAGTTGTGCCACAAGACATGTGATGAAAACCAACACTGTTAAGTAGTCAAACAAGGAACAAGGTGAGCCTTACAAAGACAAGTAAGTATTTGAAAATCACTAGATCAGATAATGAGAGCCAAAGGAACGCGTGAAAGATTGGAGGATCCAAATAGCAATGAGTTATGGGCATTCTCGAGTAGAGTGCCACAGAAAGATAAAAGAATTGCTCAAGGCTTGAGATCTTTAATAGTAGAATATTAGAACTTGATAACACAAGGACCTCTCCTAATCAAAGAGATGTTGTAAGAGGGTATGTGCAAGATCATGATGGGCTAAAAAGTGGGGATATGATGGGTATGTGGCTGACGACTATTTTCTTACCCAAAATTGATGAAACAAAAAGGGTTTTTAAAGGAGATTTTCAACTTTCGACCAATATAAATTATGCCTTACTTTGAATTTAATAAATAATTATTATTCATTTTCTATTTGAATAATAACTAAAGTCATGATTGATAGGCTAATTGAAAAAATCTACATCTTTCAAATGATATCACATTTTTTGAATCCAAAACATGCATCACATTTAATGCTTCACATACTATATGATTATAAAAAAAAATATGAAGTTTTGACCAAGTTAAAGTGGTCAAACATACAATTTTTTATATTTTTTAAAATTTGTAATAAAAAAATCATAATTAATTATTTACTTGGAAAAAAATTAAAAAAAATATGCATCACATCGGGACATGAGTCCTCTACTTATATCTAAAATATTATAAAAAAATATTATCATTTTATTATGGTTAGGGTGTGAGTGGAATAGACACCACCATGTATTTTTCTAAATTTAGAATACTATTGTATTGAAATTTCAAATTTTACCAAATGGATTTAAAATAAAAAAATAAACCTAGTAGTTTAGAAACTACATTTAGTTTGCTAGAGATTCTATTATTACATATTTTTGAAATAATATACATAACTTATTCAAATTTTCACGTCAAGTTTCCTAACTCTAATTTTTCTAATTTTTTTGCCATTTAAGGGCCTGTTTTTTCCATGATGATCATGCACATGCCCAATAAGGAGAACTGGTAGTAAAATCCATGAGCCACATCTAAAGCATTATTTGGATACCACTCAAACCCAATTTTTTGCTGTTTTTGTACAAAAGTTTCTTGAAATTAAAATATGTCAAAGGTATTTTGAAATGTTAAAGCCTTTTTATGTCAAAATAAATCGCACATGCACTACTTGTTGTTGTAGAGTACATATTGAGTTTTCTAACCATTATGATGTTTATTGACGTATATGTGTAGATATGCATACTGACAATGTTTTGTAGGAATGTAACATAAGTCCACCTAAATCCTCAAGGGAATTCTTATTTTCCATTTTATGTGAAAGAGAGGATGGTCAAATTTTTTACAAGACATATTTGGATGGCACATGTGATCATTGTGGTGGCATGCAACATTTTCCAATTTTCCAACACATGGCTAGTACAAACACAATTGGAGACAAAATTGTTGAATTTGGAAAATACAAAACAGTGGCCCCTACAGTCTAAAAGATGGGAAAAAAGCAAAGAAGTGTGAATTGGTCAGTGATAAGATTCCAGTATATTAGTTTACGGGAATTTTTCATGATTAGGTGGTGTATGAGTATGCAAGGCATACACATAGAGATCAAGGGTTAGACTCATAGTTCAAGTTATGCAAGGACACATTTCCATTTCACAACATCATTTCAGGTGTCGACTTCATGGAGAACTACACACTATAGCCACAAAACGAGGTGCAATCACATTACTACAACTCTACGCAGCTTGCTATATTTGTGCATATAGCATTCATTCATGAAAATTATAGTACAAAAGATTTAACATGAAAGTATTGATGGAGTATCACTTTTACATCAGTAATGATCGCATGCATTCTACCGGGTTTGTGAAAGGTTTCTTTCAAATGTTTTATGTTGATCTGGCTAGCAGGGGCATATCATTCAGTCAACATATCATATGGTCATATAACTATACATCACAATTCAAGAATGCCAGAATGTTTTAATGGTTGAGCAGGGTGCATAGGATCAGTGGTGTTCAACATATGTGGAATTTCTCAGAGGCTAGGCATGGAAAGGGGGAGCATGATGGAGAAAGTTCATGTATCAAAAGAGCCCTAGCACAAGAAGAGTTAAAGTGCAAAGATAGTGTAAAGTTGACAGATGCAAGATCAATTATCCAGTGGTGTAATCATGCAATGGGTCTGGTAGTCAAGGTAATTTTTTAATTCATAGATTTTTTCATTTAGAAAATGGTACTAACATTGCAAAATATGAGGATTATTGTACACTAACAAGATCGAGTGAGCTACACTCTTTTAGAAGCTTCAGTGCAGCTTGCGAAGAATTATGATTTTTGACTTAGTGGTTGAAGAATTTGTGGTTTTGGAGACAGTTTGAGGACTATCCAATGGTATTTTGAGTGGGCAGAAAGATTGAAAGAGACTTCCTTTCTTAAAGTGGGCTAATTGGAGCCCCTTTTCGAGTGTTCAAGGTCAGTTTGATGGTCTTGTTCCAAAGTAAGTACATGCGATTCTGTGATATGTTTAAAAGTTCCCTAATGGGTTCCTAAAATGGTAATTTGTTTAGTCATGTTTATGCATGGTCCTATTTCGCACCCAAACGCACCAAATCGCTCTGAGCTATGTTCAACAGGTTGAATCCCTTAAGAGTCTGCAGTGCAAAATGGCTACAAACTTCAGCATGACATTACTCATACATTGTGATTCTTTGAAACTTCTCATCTAAGCCCATGAGATCGTGTTGAGACCCTCTACAATAACCTCTCTCAATTTTCACTATCTCGAAAGCATTCTCCTGTGGCGGCAAGATTTCACTTGGGGAAAAAGTTGTCAAATGCAATTAGGGAAAAGTTGCAAAGTGGTGCAACTTTCGTTATGTAACTCGTGTGACCAAAATAATTGTTCCAACATATCTGAGTGGGTATTTTTACGCTAGGAATGGTTCTTTTTCACACCCAAACATGTCGAATCGCTCTGAGCTACGTTCAACCAGCCGAATCCCTTAAGAGTCTGAAGTGCAAAATGGTAGCAAACTTCAGTATGATGTTACTCAGACATCATGATGCTTAGAAACTTCTCATCTGAGCTTATGGGATCATGTTGAGCCCCTCTATAATAACCTCTCTCAGTTTTCACTATCTCAGAGGCATTTTCCTATGGCGGTGAGATTTCACTTGGGGAAAAAGTTGTCAAATGCAAGTAGTGCAAAGTCATATTTCGCACCCAAACATGTCGAATCGCTCTGAGCTACATTCAACCGGCTAAATCCCTTGAGAGTCTGAAGTGCAAAATGGCTGCAAACTTTAGCATGACGTTATTCAGACACCATGATGCCTAGAAACTTCTTGTCTAATCGCATGGGATCATCTTGAGCTCCTCTACAATAACCTCTCTCATTTTTTTCTATCTCAAAGAATTTTTCCCATGGCAGTGAGATTTTTCTTGGAGAAAAAGTTGTCAAATGCAAGTAGTGCAAAGTTGCAAAGTGGTGCAACTTTCATTTTTCAATTCATGTAACCAAAATAACTATTCTAATGCATCTGAGTGGATAAATTTATGCTAGGCATGGTCCTCTTTTGTACCCAAATATGTCGAATCACTTTGAGCTACATTTAATTGGCTTAATCCCTTAAGAGTTTGAAATGAAAAATGGTTGCAAATTCCAACATGACATTTTTTGGACACCGTGATGCTTAGAAAATTATCGTCTGATCTAATGGGATCATGTTGAGCCCCTATACAATAACTCCTTTCATTTTTCGCTATCTCAAAGGCATTTTCCTATGGCAGCGAGAATTCACTTGGGGAAAAAGTTGTCAACTGCAAGTAGTGCAAAGTTGCAAAGTGGTGCAACTTTCATTTTGCAACTCGTATGACCAAAATAACTATTCCAACATGTCCAAGTGGGTACATTTACGCTAGGCATGGTCCTATTTCACACCCAAACACACCAAATCACTCTGAACTATGTTCAACCGGCTAAATCCCTTAAGAGTCTAAAGTGCAAAATGGTTGCAAACTTTAGCATAACGTTAATTGAACATCGTGATGCTTACAAACTTATTTTTTGAGCCTATGAGATCATGTTGAGCCCCTCTACAATAACCTCTCTCAATTTTTTCTATCTTGGAGGTGTTTTCCTGTTGCGGCGAGATTTTGCTTGGGGAAAAAGTTGTCAAATGCAAGTAATGCAAAGTTGCAAAGTGGTGCAACTTTTATTCTGCAACTCATCTGACCAAACTAACTATTCCAACACATCCAAGTTTGTTTTTTTATGCTAGGAATGGTCCTCTTTCACACCCAAACGTGTCGAATCACTTTGAGCTATGTTCAACCGACTGAATCCTTTAAGAGTCTGAAGTGCAAAATGGTTGCAAACATTAACATGACATTATTCGGACACCGTGATGCTTAGAAAATTCTCATCTGATCCTATGGGATTGTGTTGAGCCTGGCTACAATAATCTCTCTCATTTTTCACTATCTTGGAGGTATTTTTCTATGGCAGCAAGATTTCTCTTGGGAAAAAAGTTGTCAAATGCAAGTAGTGCAAAGTTGCAAAGTGGTATAACTTTCATTTTGCTAATTTTGTGACCAAACTAACTGTTACAATGTGTTTGAGTGGGTACGTTTACACTATTCATGGTCCTCTTTTGCAACCAAATGCATCGAATTGCTCTGAGCTACGTTCAACTGGTTGAATCCCTTAAGAGTCTAAAGTGCAAAATGGCTACAAACTTCAACATGGTGTTACTCAGACACTGTGATGCTTAGAAACTTATCATTTGATTCTATGGGATCATGTTGAACCCCTCTAAATTAACCTCTCTTTATTTTCTCTATCTCGAAGGCATTTTCCTATGACGGTGCTTGGAAAAAAGTTGTCAAATACAAGTAGTGAAAAGTTGCAAAGTGGTGGAACTTTCGTTCTGCAACTCGTGTGACCAAACTAACTATTCCAACACATCCAATTAGGTACGTTTATGCTATACATGGTTCTCTTTCATACCCAAATGCATCAAATCACTCTAAGCTATGTTCAACCGGCTGAATCCCTTAAGAGTCTGAAGTACAAAATGGCTACAAACTTCAGCATGACATTACTCAAACATCGTGATGCTTAGAAATTTCTCATCTAATCTAATGGGATTTTTTTAGCCCCTCTACAATAACCTCTCTCAGTTTTTTCTATCTCAAAGGTGTTTTCCTATGGCGGAAAGATTTCTCTTGGGGAAAAAGTTATCAAATGTAAGTAGTGAAAAGTTGCAAAGTGGTACAACTTTCATTATACAACTCATGTGACCAAAATAATTGTTCTAGTGCATCTAATTGGGTACATTTATGCTAGGAATGTTCCTTTTTTGCATCCAAATGTGTCAAATCACTCTGAGCTACGTTCAACCGGTTGAATCCCTTAAGAGTATGAAGTGCAAAATGGATGAAAACTTTAGTATGATGTTACTCAAACACCATGATGCTTAGAAAATTTTTGTCTAAGCCTATAGGATCATGTTGATCCCCTCTACAATAACCTCTCTCAATTTTCACTATCTCGGAGGCATTTTCCTGTGGCAGCAAGATTTCGCTTGGGGAAAAAGTTGTCAAATGCAAGTAGTTCAAAGTTGCAAAGTGCTGCAACTTTCATTCTACAACTCATGTGACCAAAATAACTGTTCCAACATGTCCAAGTGGATACATTTATGCTAAGCATAGTCCTCTTTCATACCCAAATGTTCCAAATCACTCTGAGCTATGTTCAACTGATTGAATCCCTTAAGAGTCTAAAGTGCAAAATGGCTGCAAACTTCAACATGACGTTACTTAGACACCATGATGCTTATAAAATTCTCATCTGAGCCTATGGGATTATGTTTTTCCCCTCTACAATAATCTCTCTCATTTTTTGCTTGGAAGGAAAATAAGCATGTCTAAGTCAAGAGCAAGTCCGCCCAATCTTGGCAAGGCACAAGCAAAGTCTACCATGCCCATGGTCAAGGAAAATGTCCAAGATGATGCAAAAATTTCTTGGGAAAGAAAAGCTATGTCCAAATTGCTTTCAAGTCTGCCCTTGGCTTGAACAATGCTTGTCCAAGACAAAGGTAAAATCCACCCAACTCAAAGCATACATGGAAAAGACAACGTAAAGTCGGCCCAACTCAAAGCATACATGGAAAAGACAACTTAAAGTCTGCCCCAAGCTGAAAATAGATGGAAAACATATCTTGAAGTTCGCCTTAGGCCAAGATCAAAGGGGACATCCAACACGCTGAGATTGTGCCTCATCATCTTCCAACAAATCAAATTGTTCCAAGCTAGCATGTCTAGGTTCAATGAACCTAACACTTCATAATGCAACAACTATTTATTGTTCGTTATATTTAGTTGATGGATAAGTGTCCCCAAATGTAATTTTTTCATTGGTTGAGAGGTAGTTAGTTTTGACAAACCCTAATTAGGGTTTTATTTTGTAATCTCGATTGTTAATTTGAAATCAATCTTGGCCATTGAATTGTATTCAAGGAGCCTATAAATTGAGCTCACCCCTCATTTGTAAAACATGGAAGCATCCATCGCATACTACCAGTTCACTACCTTTTCTATGCTTTCACTTACTATTATGCTTTGATAGACTTTTTCCAAGCATCCATCGCATGTCTGAAAGAACTTGTTGTAGGCTCCTAGCCATAGTAGCAAGACAGTGAATTGTTTGATAAAATTCTTTGGTAGACATGTATGAAAAATGAGGTAGAATAGACAAAGTAGTAAACTATTTGAAAAAATGCCTCAAAGAAATGTGCTCTCATGGTGATGGAACGCATGTGAGACCACATTTTCTTGTCATGGCATTCCATCACCATGAGACCACATTTCTTTGAGGCATTTTTTCAAATATTTCACTACCTTGTCTATGTTATTGCTTACTATTACACTTTAATGGATTTTTTCCAAGAATCCATATAGCTTGTTCGAAAGCACCTATTTTAGACTTTTAGCCATAGCAGCAAGGCAGTGAATTGATTGATAAAATTCTTTGGTAGACATGTATGAAAAATTTTGTAGCATAGACATGGCAATGAACTGTTTGAAAAAAAATCCTCAAAGAAATGTGTTCTCTTGGTGATGGAATGCCATGACAAGCACATTGAGACCACATTTCTTTGAGGCATGTTTTTGAATAGTTCACTTCCTTGTCTATGCTATTTCTTCTTATTATGCTTTGATAGATTTTTTCCATGCATCCATAGATTCTTTTCAAGTACCTATTTTAGGCTTTTATCCATAGCAGCAAGGCAATGAACTATTTGATAAAATGCTTTGGTAAACATGTACATGAAAAATGTGGTATGCATAGACAAGGCAATGAATTGTTTGAAAAAAATCCTCAAAGAAACGTGGTCTCATGGTGATGGAATGGCATGAAGATCCATAGCAATTTTCATGTCATGGCAATCCATCACCATGAGACCACATTTCTTTCAGGCATTTTTTTCAAGCAGTTCATTGCCTTGTCTATAGTATTGCTTGCTATTATGCTTTTGATAGATTTTTTCCAAGAACCCATAGCTTGTTTGAAAGAACTTGTTTTATGCTTTTATCCATAGCAACAAGGCAATGAACTGTTTGAAAAAATACTTTGGGAGACATGTATGAAAAATGTGGTAACATAGACAAGGCAGTGAACTATTTGATAAAATACGTCAAAGAAATTTGGCCTCATAGAATGCCATGATAAGAAAATGCAATTGGTAGCTACTCCTTATAAGTTATGAAATGTGAAGTAATTGCATAACTACTTAGGTTGACTATGTAACAACTATATTGTAATTTAAATTTTGTCATCTATCAACATCTAGTTATAAGTTATGCAGTGTGAAGTAATGCTTTGACTTTGAAAGATGTGCAATAAAATGTAATCAATGATATGAATATAAACTACAAAAAAATATTTTTTACAATTCATTAGTTAAAATATTTATTTTATTTGCTCTCTATATCTCTATATTCTATGGAAATACCTTTCAATTTCAAAATAAATAGATTTTCTCTTGTTCTACAATTTTTTACATTTTTTTTTAAATATGATATTTTCCCGACTTTTTAAAAAACTCTTATACTTTTGGTTTGTCAATTTTTTTCCCCAAAAGATTTTTGTTTCTATCCATTGGAAGTGTGAAGCATACACATGAATACACACACTATATGTGAAGTATACATGTGAATAAGTGAAGCATACATGTGAATAAGTGAGGCACAAGTAATTGAAGCATTCCAAAGGATGCAAACCACCAAGAATGGAGCTTATTTACACAATACGTTTTAGATGGAGCTTATTGAGCAATTGATAGTAATTAATTAAGCATTAGATGTAAACAAAATTCAAGCCTACAACATTCAAGCATACGATTTACACAATACGCATGATAACATCATTCAAGAATGGTAGTAGCAAATTAAGATTTTTTTAATAAAAAATTCATAAGGTATACAATGATATATATTGATAAAATTATATATGTAATATATCCAAAAAATCCATACAAGCTTAGTACAAAGGATCCATATTATGGACATAAAATGTCACATACATATCCATAGTACAAAAAGTATGTTCCAAAATGCCGCATAGGCATACAACAAACAACTCTAATACAATCATTTCCCTCTAGGGCAAGGAAATAGATCCCATGCTTCCTTCAAAATTCAGCTAGATGGAGTAATTCTTGGTTCTCTAATCTTTCGAACATGCTTGCTAGTCCTCCTCTCTTCACTCTGGACCTTCAACTAATACAATCAAATGTAAAGATATGAATACACAAAAATTGAATTGTGGAATGGCATATAAAATAATATAATCACTTACCACATACAGATAGTCATCATTCATATTTACATCATTACCACGTCCACATTCTAGAGTGACAACCACCTGTAACAACCATCAAGATAGAAATTAAGCTACAAAAAATTATCATGAAAAATTTCTATAATAAACCATAAAAGAGAAAATATAATGTCAAATTGACTAATTTGTTGCAGACCTCTCTCAATGGATCAAAACTAGCTATTGTTGTAGCAACTCCATGGTCCATCGTGCCACCAACATCACTAGGGTTGTCTGATGTCAACATCTGCAAATGGTAAATGAAAGAGTAAATGGTAGGGTGAACTATTAAATGTTAATGTGATGGGATTAGGAAGGAATAATTGGAACAAAAAGTGAATTGGGAGAAGATAATGTGAGACAATCAAGGAATACAAATTCAATGTTTGTGTTTCTCACCATTTTTTTAGATTTGTATATGCAAAATTATGAAAACTAGCTAACATTGTTTTACAACACCATTATTGAATAAAGGCTACCTGAGTGTAAGTTGTTTGAGGAAATGAATTGTGAGGTGTGGAGGCGAAGGTCCACCAGGAAATTGTTTGAAATCCAAAGCATGTTATGAGACAAACATGCAAATATAAAATTCAACTGTTCAAATGCAATAATAATATCTTTAATACTAGTTGCATACCTATGGACTCAATGTCAAGAACGAATAAGGGTCTGTAGGAATGGGGCACGTCTCATGAACACTCTAACCCTGAAATTTCATCATATCAAAATTCTACTGATTTACTTATTCTTAAATTTTAAAATATAATTTAATAAATAACATTAAATGAACTTGTTGAATTTTACCTGAGTGTCAATGTCAAATCTATCATTCAAAAAATCATCTAGGAAAGTCATCGCCTCTACAAGAGATGTAGGATGTGTAGCTACATCCTGAGCACTCTAATAATCATATGCGCAAACTACACCACAAGCACCACAATGGTGGGGTGGAGCTTGGGCCCTACAGGTCTCCTCCACACCAGAATCTACTAGAGGCCTTCTACACTATAAAATGGTCTGGGTGAGTGAGCCAATCGACTCCAGTGTGTCCACTTCTACACTATACTTAATAATGGAAGGAACGATGACATGCTCCACCATGGGTTTGGCCAAGATTCTCGATGCCAACTGTAGATTATGTCATGTGCAATGGGTCTATCATGTGTGGAGCCCCCACCTCTACCCTGAAAGTCTAAGATGTCAAAATAATTTGGTATCTTATTGAGGATAAACTCACAATAGAGTTTCCTAAAAAAGTATTGTGGTAGGGTGAAGCCACAATAGTGGTTTACAATTTGATGGAGGAAGGAAAACTAAGAAAAAATGGCCCCATGGAAAAAAAATTGGTTTTAGGGGTTCGAATGAACCTACAAGTTTGACCAAACCATAAAGGGGTTCGACCGAACCCATCAATCACCGGGCCCACATTTCTCGCCCAAAAAACAAAAGGGAAAATTCATATTGAGGGGGTTCGAATGAACTAGGGTTTGAATGAACCCTGGTTTGCTAAAACCTCTGGGGGTTCACTAGAACCCCCCTGGTTCTAGCGAACCCCCTTTTCCCTAATTTTTGACTTTGTTCACACAAAAAACCTAATTTTTTACGCTTTGACGCTCAAGTTGAGGATGAAAATGGGGGAATCTTCACAAACCCAATTGGAGTCAAGTAGTCCTCAAATGAGCTATCCAATGAATATAATTTTAATATGTTTTGGTTTTATTATGTATTTGTTTTTTTAGTTTTATTAAACATAGGTTTTTCATCGAAAATGAAGGTCTCTAATGCACATGTGGAAAAATAGTAGATTATCAAAAAAATTGAAAAATATGAGTGCACCAGATATTGAAGTCCTTGATCCAACAAAAAAAAATTGAATTTCGATATATACAAAAAATTACGCGTTATACGATCGCACTATGTCTGAATTGTCATTGGTTTGACTTTGAAACTTGATTAAAGAAAAAATATTCAATAAAAAACTATCTAACCAAGTGCAAGCACTAGATATCAGAGTTACAAATCTAAATTCGCAAGAATTAGAATTTTATCCTTCATGAAAAAAAAAGTTATACATTATACGGTGTGTGTCACTTTTTAAAAATGTTATTTTTGAAAAAACTAGTTTTGTGGGAGATGGAAAAAGAAGTGCAATTTGATTCCAAAATTTTGAAAAAATATTTTTAGAATCTACAGAAAAAATGTGATGAGACTATAGTTTGCATCATCTTCAAATTCCTCACGGTTTAGCCGCTATAGGTGTCTGAATGTGAAGATTTAGTTAAAAAAAAAAAATCAGTGTCCAGTTTGGCCAAAAATTGTAAACCACTATTATGGGATCACCCGGTACCTCATGGTTATTGCATGGAGGTTAGTCAAATACCATCCACCACCACTCCCAAAATTTAGTTTTAATTAACTCATGGTGGAACCAATGGCTAAGGAACCTCCTGCATGTATGAGACAAAGGTGTGTTGGTTTTCAGGTCTATAAATAGGGCACACAAGTGAGTTTTGCTAATTTTTTGTTTTCTAACATCTACATATGACAAACCTCTAGCATAATATTGTCTCATCTCATGCCTCATATTTAACCAAAAAATTTCTCTCTCGCTCATTTCTCCTACATGAGATACAATTGACTTTAATGATTCAACAATCCCTCTCCTATAAGGGTGGGATTCGGCATGCTTGGTTAATCTTCCAATTAATTGTTCAATGTCTCTTTTATTGTTTTCAATTTGATTTAGAATATTTTCTTATGTTCCTTGAGGATGCCTATGAATTGATGGAGGGGTTTCAGGTTGTTCTTGAATAGGAGGCTCTTCCTGAGGGGGTGACTGTGAATTCTCAATATTTGGAGGTGGAGACCTGATAATTAGAACAAAATTTTATTATAAAAACCTATTTCAATCTGCATTCTAAATCAAAATTGAAATAAATAGAATAAAAATACATACCTCTTCACAATATTCAACATTGCTGACGTGTTGGTGGCATCCTTGTGAAAAATAGCATGCTAAGGATGCAAATAATGGATGATATTTGGCGAGCTCAAGTTGCAGACCTCAAATCCTCGAAGCCAAGTCATGGGTTGAATTGAAATGAGGTTTCTAAATGCATTTTTTTCTTTTATTTACCCTTTGCATTTGGCACACACCAAATTTGGCATGTGCCAAATGGCCAATTTCTCCCTTTTTTTGCAATTTTTTACAATTTGACACCTAAATTGTGTCACAGATTGGTGCACTTACCCAATTATAACACACAATCACCTTCAAATGCTCCACAAACTTTTGCAACTCAATATTTTTCACCAGTATTTTCTCCAACAGGTCAAGCATATTAACCCACACCTCATATCCATGTGTTGAAGCATCAACACCATTTCTTTGGTAGGGGATAAAATATTTTTTCTAAATGCTCCCCCTAAGCCAAAATTTCTACTTAGTTTTCAAAGGAAACATATGCACCAAATGTTGATACATACTCAAGCTTAGTCTCACTATCTTCTTTCTCCAAATCTTTTCCATCTCTTTCTTCATCTCTACTAGATCAACCTTTTTCACTGAATCATTCTTCTTTACAGGATTGTTCTTCACATTCTTGCTTTTGCAAAATTTGGAAATGTGTCTTGGTCTATTGCAATTGTAACAAGCACCTTTGACTATATTTTGAACAAGCTTACTTCCACCCATTTTGGATCTACATTGATTAGCTTTATTCCCAAATCCATTGCATGCATAACAATAGTCATTAAAATATTGAAACCTCATACCATTGTTATAGTCATTCATCATTTTAGTTATGCATTCACTAGCCCTATGATTGAATCTTTTTCATGTAAAGTATTAACCTAGAAAATATTGAACATTATGATTCATTTTGCTTCTACTTTCCATAGCCTTATGTTCAAATTTATTGCAAGAATAATAGAAACCATTAAAAGATAAGTACCTATGTGCATTTGGTTGTTTGATCAGTGGTCTTTTGAAGTCTTTCCTTTGATTCCTTTGATTCCTTTTGAATTCTTTCCTTTGATTCCAAACCTGCTTGTCATTGGTCTTCTTGTCCTCAATCTTTTTTTGTTCATTGTTCTCCATTTCAACACTTAGTGTTTGATCTACCTTCAAAATTTCTCATTTCTCAAGCCCTAATCCACCTTTGTCTTTAGAATTCTTTTGATTTGCAATCATTTCATTAAGATTTGTAGAACTCATCTTGAATATGATTTTTTGTTTTTTCTAGATCTGATCTCAAGGCCATAGCTTCTTCTTCAAGTTTTGAGCATTCTTCACATTTTCTTTTCATCTTAGCATTCAAGAATTCTTCAACTCATTTTACTTCTTCAACTTGCACTTTCAGGCTAGTAATTGTTTCATTTACTTGCTTCAACTTCTCATTAACCTCCTTATGTCTTTCTCTGAACTTCTTGATTTGTTCCCTCAACTTTTTAATGCATTCATCTTCTTCAAGAGTTATTGTGAGTTATCCATTCATGTTAATATGCAATCTTCTTTTGTGAATCCAACAACAATAATTCTTCTTGAGGAGTGGGATATCTTCTAACAGCCATGTGTTCAATTTCCAATACCTTCCTCAAGTGGTTAAGCTTCTTCCAAGAAACCAAGCTCTGATACCAATTGTTGAACACCCAAAATACTAAGATGGGGGTGAATTAGTATTCTCTAAAAACACTTAAACATTTAAACATTCATTCCACATAACATATTCAACTTACAATAAGAAAGGAAATCACGAAAGAAACCATCAAACCACATAACACATGAACACCAAATATTTACGTGGAAAACCCAAAGAGGGAAAAACCACAGTGAAGATTAGCTCATAATATATTATAACCGGTCACAACATATTACAAAAAATTTCACTATAGGTGGACTCACTATCTTAATGGACTCACTACCTACAAAAATAAGAAAAGATAGAAGAGAGGGGTGACACATAGCCAAAATGAACTGTTACAAATACCTTTACAACATGCTAGAATATAGTTCGACTAAAGCTCAATCTACAAAGTCAACACACTTCATATTACTCTGCACTAGCACTCTTCTCTGCTCTACATCCACATCACTTTCACACAATTCACATTAACAATACTTGTGCACACACTACAACTCCAAAATGTAGTTACATATATATCCATCACATCCACAAACATCTACAACATCAATTAGGTCAGCCTAATTAGATGTATATGCAAAACATAACTTGTCATCCCCAAAACATAATTCACAACATAAAAAAAACTTATAAAAATACTCAAATAAGTCATCATGGACCTATATTAGCTCCCACATAACATATCAATACTTACTTAACCTCTATAATACCCCAAATCTATTAGGTCGGCACTATTGGTGACCTAACATCTAAATTCACCAAATGATCAATCATAAATAAACACGTGGAGCTCCAAAATTCATGCCACTTGGAACATAGGTGCACCTAAAACTTGTCAATACCTTGTACTAGTAATCACTATCACCTTTAGTGAAGTGCGAATTCACCAAAACATACACCTTGTACTAGTAACCACTAGCACTGGCAAACTGGATATTATGTCATTCATAAATTCTTCACCAAAGAACAAAACAATGTGAAAATATGGATTTAGACTCTTCTAAGTTCCAACTAAAATACATTAAAACTGTAGAGTAGGATTCTTCAAAGCAAACCAATTTGGACGAAAATACCAAATATTTTGTAGACTAAAAACACTATTCTAATACTTAACCAATTCTTCAACTTACTATCTACACCGAATCAAACCTTCTTGCAACTATTCTTTACCAAATGGTTTGCACATCCATCTCCATACAATGTTGGCATCAATGACAACATTGCATACTATACAGCTCATGCTCATACTCATGTTGTGAGTACACATATCGATGACAAACTCCACAAACTTCCAATAGTAAAAGTGTACATACTAGATGATTAAATGATGAATGTGAAATGATATATAAATACTTGCATATGTTTATAAATTCATGATCCTAGTGGCTTAATTCATGTTATTTAGTGTATGCACTAATGGAGTAACAATAAAATCTTGAGAAAATCACCTTCAAGAGCAAGGGATTCCAAATTTAGTTTTAATGGACTATAATATGTGACCACTCAAGTTCATGGATAGAACTATAACATGTGGCCTAATCTAAACTAGTAGGCCTTAGAGGTTAAGATCAATTTTTAACTGAAGTGAGTTAAAAATATTTTAACTGAAAACTTGAAGAGTGAAAACTTTAAACACAATAATAATACAAAAATAAAAGTACAAGATTATGTTTTATATTTTTGATATGAAGGAAATTAGAAGTCTAGCATCTAAATAATTAGGTGAGTCTCTTATATTATGTCACCTATTGGTCAACTATTGTAGTGTAGATAAAAGTAACCCTTTTATACACTTAATTTGGGGATGAATAATTAATGATAAAATAGACTTAACAATGCCTTATTTAGGGTGTTGCAAAGTGTTCCTTTACACTTTCACACTAATCTAGGGCTTTATTAATTAATTGAGGTTAATTACAGTTTAATTGGCCCCTTAAATTCAAATCCAAGCCTAATTTATTGTATTTTTTGAGGGATAAATCTTGAAACTCATTAGTAATGTTTAGCAACACTTAATTTAGCAAGGTTTGAGTCCTAGGCTAGTGACCTAGGACACATTCGCCACCTGGTGAATGGGTCCTTCCTAGGTCATAGGACCCCATTTTTGCATGCTATTTCATATCCTCGAAGCAAGGTCTTAGTTAAGTATGCTAGGACCCATTCACCCTATGGCGAATGGGTCCTCCTTAACTTAGGACACCCCTTTTTGAACATATTCTTGGTGGGATTTCAATAGTTTTGAATCCTAGATTTGATGTTAGCTTGTGTTATTTGAATTTTGGGATTAAATCTTAAGTTAAGTATAAATATAAGGTTATTTTATATAGTTTCATCCTAGATCTTCATAAGAAAACAAGAGTACTTTCATAAGACCATTATAGAGCATTCAAGAGCATTCCAAAGGTGTTTAAGGGAAGATTATCAAGGTTTTATTGCGGCAATCAAAAATCATACCATCATGTCAAAGGCATAAATGCATCATACATGTTGTTGAGCTAATGTGTTGACGTAGCATTGAAGATCCAAGTCGAGCATTATTTCACATCCAAATTCAAGATCAACATTCCTTATATGGCCACTTCATGCTAGATTGTTGATTTGTACTCCAAGACTTCATCCAAGGTATCATTGTTTCATATTTCATTTTTTCATTACAAGGTTTAGTTACCTAAATGATATTTGACCAAGGAAAACCCCTATTCCCTAAAAATCAACAATTTTTCTTCTCTCTTAATGTGTGATTGTAGGTTTTAGAGTGAAGATCAAATGGAGAACAAAAGTTGTAAAAGTTGTCAATATTGCAAAATTGTAAAATTTGTCATCTTTGTTGCAAGATCACTAAAAGTGCTCTACATAATTTATTTCTGACTTTCAAGAGCTAAGCACCTAGGAGCTAAGAGTGTAGACATTGAAGAACATAACCCAAAAATCACTTTTCTAGAACCCTAACAGGGACCCATTCATCACTGGGCAAATGAGTCCTCAATGAGGCTTGAAACAATACTTTTTCAACAAGGCACACATCATTTTAGCATCTTAAAACCTTCCTTATTGTTGTTATAATAGTTAAGATTCATTTTTTATTGTTATTTATGCATTTTTCCTCTCATAATTGAATGAAGCATTGAAAAAAAGTGGTTCATCATCTTGTTGATTCATTTTGATAAACCCTTTTTTTTTATGGTTCAACTATGTGATTAGATAAGTCATATCTGCCATATCAATAGATTCATAAACTTTTCAAAGATTCAAACCTAAATTACATGTTAGCAAACACCCAATACCACCTGGTCTATCTAACCCTAAAATGAAAAATATATACTTCTATCTATATGCTTAATAAAATTCAAATACTTTTCCTAAATCAATTAAAAAATAAAAATATTTTAACAAAACATCTTCCTTAATCCATTCTAACTAAAATTCTAGGTAAAATAAATTAAGTGATAGACTCAAGATTGAAATCAATTTATACACCATAAAAACAAAATTGAACACTAAAACAATATATTTTCCAACAATGTCACACACACATATATAATTTCAATGTGAAGAAAATTGAAAACCTTGACATTTGAAGAATTATGTGAGCCTCATATATTCTCTCACCTACTAATTAACAAAGAGTGAGTTAAACCATATCTACCATATTAATATGTTCATATACTCACAAAAAATTCAAACCTAAATTACACACTAACACTCATACTACCTAATTTATCTAACCTAAATAGAAAATATACACTTTTATCCATATCCTTAATAAAAGGAAAAAGGCATATGCATTTTCCTACCGGATACCTGGCCAATTCATTGAAGAATAAAAAGATTTAAAGATAACAAATGAGTCAATCAATGATTAGATAAGATGATAAATAAATAATATTGATGCTCAAACGAAGACAATGCTTTAAACAATACGTTTGAACTCGTAACATGAAAAAATGCGAATTCTCGAGCATCTTTAAAAGTTAAATTATTAACACAGTGGGGTGGATTTGACTGTAGAGCCCAGCCGTTACAGTATAACATTATTATGACGCTAATCTTTTCAACATTGCACTTCACGTGTTGGAATGGAATGAATGCTTACGATGTTTCTGGAATAAATGGATCATGCTTACAGTGAAACACATTTATTTCTATTATGATATTTGACGGATCCTGCAATTTCATCATTAATTCCATACCGTTTTGCACATATTTTGACTATAATCCACTCTGAAAAAGCTTAGTCAACACTACAAAGTGTACTGCGGATTCTACAAAATATATTTTCAAAGAAATACAAGGCGTAGATCAATTCAAAATCAGCGAATGCTTTAGCCTGTGCTTCTGCCTTTTATTTTTTCAAACTAATTATCAAGTAGTTGGTATTTTTGCAATGATATCTAATTATGTAGTTATAAATTAATCTCTATCCACTCATTTTAACTAATATTCTTATTGATTTTATTCATAGGGACTAAACTCAACCCAGCTCACCCCAGATACTCAAGATATGAACTGTTGGGCCGCTGATATAGACTGCTGTGCCGTTAGACTGGACCGCAGAAACACCCATATTGTATATAAATAAATAAAAAATCTCTGCATCTTCTTACATATTTAAGTATATAACATAATCAGTTTCAATGTCTTATTAGATAGATATAACTGTGGGCCCTTCGGTTATGCTCTACCATCATTTTCTAAGTCAAATGGATTCAAACTTTGTGAGTGCTTTAGCAGTGGACCCCACATGGAACTGTGAATCAGCTCTGTAACCTCATCCATATTTCACTCGTGGCCAGTGGGGTCAACAATCCACTTGAAGCGTGAATTATATCCTCTAATCAATGTCTAAATTAATTGTGCTGTATGACTTTGTTTAGGGTTGGATTACGTCAAAGATTTTTTTATTGATGCAATCTTTTAGATGTGTTCTTTATCTATTGTACTTGTTAGTAAACGAAGGTAATGAGACATGATCTTTGTACTAATATTCAAAATAATAATAGAATGTTTAAGAATATTAATGTAATATATTTGAATAATATTATTACAGATTATTTGTGTTCCGATTTTTAGATGTGTAAGTATGCATATTAGATGATTCTATGATGGTTTTGGAATGAGATCTAAAGATTAATATATGTTTGTATATTCATGGTTTGAGTGGCTTACCTAAGGACTTTTTATGTATGAGCTAATAGAGTAACAATCAAATTTTGCCAAAAACATCTTCATTTCAAATTTTGAATTTCATAGTCTAGGATGTGACCAATTCAAGTTCATGTTATGTAGGCTACTCTAAACTAGGACAAAACTCAAGGGGGGAGAACAATTGTAATTGAAATAACAAAAAGATTTTAACCAATAGATTTAAGATTGAAATAAAAACAAACTGGATAATATATATATTTTCCAACAATGTCAAATAATATAAAAAGAAAAGCATATATTTTTATGCTTTATTTTTTATATGAGAGAAATTATGAACTTGACAATTGAAAAATTAACTGTTTTATAATCCTCCACCTTTTAATTAACACTAATTAGATAAACCATGTCTATCATATCAACATAATCATAAACTTTTGAAAATTTTGAACATAAATTATATGCTAAAAACACTTAATATCACCTAATCTATATAAAAAAACAAAAACTATATAATTTAATCCATGTACTTAATAAAAGACAAAAGGCAAATGCTTTTCCTTACTGAATACCTAACCACTTCAAGAACAAAAATATTTAAACAGAGCATGAGTTAATCAATGATTAAAATAAATAATATTAATGCTCAAACGAAGAGAATGCTCTAAACAGTACGTTCGATTTTGTAAAATAAAAGATGCGAACATTCTCGAGCATCCTTAAAAGATATTTTATTACAATAGTGGGATGGATTTGACTATAGAACCGAGCTGTTCGCAATATCTAAACATTATTATGAGACGAATCTGTTCAACATTGCACTTCACGTGTTGGAATGGAATGAAAGCTTACGATGTTTCGGAATAAATGGACCGTGGTTACAGTGACCAACATCGAACGAATAATTAATTATTAATTTTTATTATAATCTTTTACTTTTGACGGACCCTGCAATTTCATCATTAATTCCATAGAGTTTTCCATAGATGTTGACTGTATTATACTGTGGAAAAGCTTAAATACAGTTGCGCGTCCATAAAATCTAAGCGCCATATTAGGCAATTCTTTAACTATTAGAGCTGCACTCACAGATGCCGAGTTGCCGAGGAGCCCTTTTTTATCTAACGTGATTTTCAAAGCATCACTGTTGGAAAATGAGTTATATTTGAATAGAAGATAAGACTGTCATCAAGAGGACTGGCAGTTCAGTGGTAGAGTTAGAATCTCTAAATATCTGTCTTTTGATTTGGGTGTTGGAAAATGAACCACAGTTGAATCAGAGACTAGAGATGGACAAATTGCGAGAAAAAATCGCTAATTAGTGTTAGAGCTACAAGTGAACCAAAAATTAACAAATCATCAAAATATCCCTATCTCAATGTTAAGAGCACTCCACCAACAAATTAAAGATTCTAAATTAAATAGCTAATCGATCCCTGAAATTTAACGAACACTACAATCTATACTGCAGATTCTACAGAATATACCTTCCAAGAATAAAATAGATAGATTAATTCAAAAGCAGCAAATGCTTTAACATGTGGCCCCCACATTTATTCTTCTGAAAATTCTCACATATTTGATAATTGAGGCACATTATCAATTAGTTTGGTGTTTTGGCAGTATTTCAAATTATATTAGCCTAAGTTTTATAGTTTAAGATTTATGTGTTTGTGTTTTTTTTGGATCTTCTTATATATTTGGATATATAATATAATAGACAGTTCAATATCGCCATAAAATCATATGAGATTGAGTCTAACAAACTATAGATTTGTCATTATATCAAAATTTGTACCTATCAATGAACTTCGACATCAACATTTTAACCTAAATCCAAAGTGATAGTTAGTCAATGAGATATCCACTGTCAAGATGATAGTGCTTAGCTCAACAAAACCTACCAATCAATTTTTATTTAATGCACTAGAAGGAGGGACCCAATAGTTGAGCATGCTCCAATAATTGTTGTAGCATTTATTGATTTAATGTCCAATAATTTTAACAATATTGCATCAATAGACGTGACTTCAAAGTTGTTAGTGTTGATGATGACTTAGTAATAAAACATGACTTAGTACACAATTATGGGTATAACTTCTATTTTTCGGCCTTTTTGAACACCTCAACAAAATACATGTTGATGTGGCCTTGAAATCTTAGTTATAAACAAAGGACTTGTCAAGTAAGCTGCTGTTAAAAAATGGGAGTGATTTGAAATTTCCAAGTAGGCTTGTGAGAAGCACGAAATTAGAATGCTCAACTAATGAATCCTCTCCCTTGAACCTAACAATCTATAAATTTGTCATTACATCAGAACTTATATGTATCAATGAACTTCCTAATCAACATTCTAACTTAATCGAAAACGACTGCCAAAATGATAGTGGCTAGTTCAATATAAAATAAAATAAAAAGTCAAATGCCAGACAATAAAAGTTTATATCATCCAGAAAAAAATTTTACTTGACAGACATGGTTAATGTCAAAATCCACATCTACTTTACAGCAAACACCATCTTTATCCCTTAACCCGCACAAGACAATCCGAATCCGAAGCCGAAGCATTCTTACATACCAACGGTATTTGTTTTACAGTGGGGAAAGATTTGACGGTTCGCTGTTCCGTACAAACCATAAGAAGTTTCCGACAGAATTTTACAATTTCATAAAGTTTTTAGGTAGGTAAAAGTGCATTGGCATGCTTGAGACTGTGGACCCTTCTGCTTCACCTCAGCATCATTTTCATGTCAGCACTAGCATGTGCACTGCTTATTCGGAGATTACATCTGCCAAGAACTACGTGGCGTTGATCTGAAAGAAAAGATTGATTAAAACAATGTGAATGCTTTAGCAGTGGACCCCGCATGGAACTGTGAATTAACTCTACAATCTCATTCTTAGGTTTTTTCACTCGCAGTGGGGTCAACAATCCACTTGAAGCATGAATTCTGTCCTCTCATCAATGTGTAAATATTATATATTCACGAGATTTCTACTTCTGAGAACTGCCCACTTCTTATTACTTGTGATAAATAAATAGCCGAATGAATTAGAGTTTCAGCGGGTGTGCTGGGATTTTAGGGGGAGAATGGAGAAATCAATGCTGAGTGTTTTAGTTGGGCTGTGGATAATCAGTTGTTCTGTAGCAGCTCGAGAAGAGCCATATGTGCCGGCCATGTTTGTTTGGGAGACTCTTTAGCAGACGCAGGGAAAAACAATTACATTCCTCACTGCCAAGCGCGTGCAAACCTCACACCGTAAGGCGTCTGCTTTTTCCCCTCCCCAACTGGTCGCTTTACCAATGGCCGCACCGCTTTCGATTTCGTGGGTTTGTATAATTTGCTGTTAGGGACCAAAATGCTCTGTTTTTTCTCTGTTTATGTACTTTTAATCCAGTTTTACTCATTATACAAACACAATATAAGGTTGTATGATACATTGATTCAACCCTAAATTACATCTTAACAAACACTCAACACCACCTGATCCACCTGATCTATCTAACCCCAAAATGGAAAAAAAATATACTTAATAAAAGGAAAATATATTTTTCTAAATTAATTCAAATTAAAATTCTAGGTAAAACAATTTATTAGTAGATTCAAGATTGAAATCAATTTATACATCATAAAAGAAAATTGTATGTCAAATAATGTAAAAAGAAAAGTATATGTTTTTTCTTATTTCAATCTTCAAGAGAATTGGAAGTCTGACATTTGAATGATTATGTGAGCCTTATGTATTCTTTCACCTACTAGCTAGTACAAAGTGAGATAAATCATATCTACCATATCAACATGTTGATAAATTGACCAAAAATTCAAACCTAAATTACATACTAACAAACACTCAACATATCTATTATATCAACATGTTCATAAATTGACCAAAAATTCAAATCTAAATTACAAACTAATAAACACTCAACACTACCAAATTTCTCTAATCTAAAAATAAAATAAATATTTGACACATTTTTTGGGATTGTGTATATATTAAAAAGTAATGGTTTATTGTTTTTAGAGACTTTTTAGCCATTTTTAATCATGACTTGACTTAGAAAGAAGCTGTTTTTTGGTTTGGTATGCAAAAAGATGTGATTGCTGATTCTATACATGTTGTTTTGAAAAATAAATGGAGAAATAGGTGTGTTGCAATATTTTCTAATTATTTTTATCCAGTTGTAACTCTACGGCTTTACTCTCACATATATCTTCAAATATGTCTTCAAGTGGCTATTATTTTTTCACTGATTCAGGTTATAGGTAAGAAGAACAAAAAGGCTAAACATCAATTGTAGTAGAGGGGTGAAGCCACAATAGTGGTTTACAATTTGATGGAGTAAGAAAATTTGAGAAAAAGCGACCCCATGGCAAAAAAATGGAGGAGTTTGAGCGAACCCATTAATTACTGGGCCCACATTTTTCACCCAAAAAATAAAACGAAAAATGGATATTAAAGGGGGTTTGAATGAAGGTTTGGTAGAACTCCCCTTTTCCCTAATTTTTGACTTTGTTCACACAAAAAACCTAAATTTTAACGCTTTGAAGCTCCGGTTGAGGATGAAAATGGGGGAATCTTTACAAACCAAACAAGAATCAGGTAGTCTTTAGAACGAGTTATCCAATTAATATTCTTGTTGATTTCTCCGCATCTCCTTACATAATTAAGTATATGATAATGACATAATCAGTTTCAATGTCTTATTAGATAGACAAACGTCAACAGTGGGCCCTCCAGTTATGCTCTAGCATCATTTTCAAGTCACCTCTAAAATGTGCACTGCGTATTCGGAGATCACACCTGCCAAGAAATACATGGCTTTGACCTGAGAAAAAAAATGGATTCAGACTCTGCAAATGCTTTAGCAGTGGACCCCACATGGAACGGTGAATTAGCTCTGCAACCTCATCCTTATTTCAATCGCACTGGGGTCACTGGGGTCAACAATCCACTTGAAGCGTGAATCATGCACTCTAATCAATGTCTTAATTAGTTGTGTAGAATGACTTTGTTCAGGTTTGGATTACGTCAAATATTCTTTTATTGATGCAATCTTTTAGATGTGCTCTTTTCTATTGTACTTGTTACAGTGTAGGCTAATGAGAGATCATCTACTTCTTCACTAGTAGGTAGAAAATAAGGGTATCTGTTTACAAGTGTAATGATATATTTTCTAAAAGTATCAAATAATGTACTTAAAAAAAAGTTTTTATTTTTTATTTTTTATATTAAAAAAATTAAAAGCTTGACAATTGAAAAAATAGATGAACTTCTTATAACTCAGTATACACTTTTCTCCATGTACTTAATGAAAGACGAAAGGCAAATGCTGTTCCCCAGTGAATACCTAACCACTTCAAGAACAAAAATATTTAAAGAGAGCATCTGAGTTGATCAATGATTAAAATAAATAATATTAATGCTCAAACGAGGATAATGCTCTAAACAGTACGTTCGAATATGTAAAATAAAATATGCGAATTCTCGAGCATCATTAAAAGTTAAATTATTATCATAGTGGGATGGATTTGACTCTAGAACCGAGCCGTTTATAGTAAAACATTATTATGAGGCTAATCTGTTCAACATTGCACTTCACGTGTTGGAATGGACTGAAAGCTTACGATGTTTCTGGAATAAATTGACCGTGGTTACAGTGACCAACATCAAAATAATAATTAAACATTTATTTTTATTATAATCTTTCACTTTTTGACGGACCCTGCAAATTGCAATTTCATCATTAATTCCATAGTGTTTTCCACAGATGTTGACCGTATTCTAACCTACTGTGAAAAAGCTTAAATACAGTTATACGTCCATAAAATCTAAGCGCCATTTTAGGCAATTCCTTAGCTATCAGAGCAGCGGCAACAGGTGCCGAGGAGCTTTTTTTTCTAACGTCATTTTCAAGGCATCATTATGGGAAAATGAGTCATATTTGAATAGAAGATATATTAGTTATCAGGAGGATTGGTAGTTCAGTAGTAGAGATAGAATCTTGGAACACCTGCATTGTGATATGGGTGTCAGAAAATGAACCACAGTTGAATCAAAGATAGAGGTAGACCAGTCATCAAGAGGACTGGTAGTTTTGTGGTAGAGCTAGAACCTCAGAACACCTGCATTCTGATATGGATGTTGGAAAATGAGCTACGGTTGAATCAAAGAAGGACAGATCGCCAAAACGATCGCTATCTCAATATTAGAGCCACTTGAACCAAAGATGAACAAATCACCAAAACAATCGCTATCTCAAAATTAAGAGCAACCCACCAACAAATAAAAGATTTTAGATTAAACAACTAATTAATCCATCAAATTTAACAACCACTACAATCTATACCACTGAATTTGACCGCCCTACCTGTCATATGAAAATTTTATAATGGTTTGGTCATTTAAATGCCTCAAAAAAATTGTTTAATTTATGAATTTTTATATAAAATCTTTTATAAATACAAGTATCTTGAAAAACAAAAACAATGATAATTATTAGTAATAAATATAAAATTCTACTGTTATAATTAAAATTAACAAAAGTTTCTAAGTTCATATTAAAAACAAATCTCCTTAAATATATTCTAAAAGTTAAAAATAATTATATTCTATTTTGAAAAGATCCTAAATTAATATATATTTCTATAATAATATTGTAAATCACATTTATTAATATAAAAAAATGATAACTATTATAAAAATGTCAAAATTTCTAAATTCATATTATAAAATATTCAAAAAAGTTTATTCTATTCTAAATTAATTTATCTTTTTATAATAAAAATTATAAAATAATATATATTATAAATTAAAATACTATATTATATTTTGCTTATAATAATTTTTTACGGTTTAATAAAAATATAGCAAGTCAAACTATATGGTTCAATAAATTTTATTGATGTAATATACTGCCTAAAATTGAAAAACCCACAAATAGACCATTATCAATGTACCGATCTATAATTATAGACTTAAGTAGAGTACCTTCAAGAATATAACATATAGATCAATTCAAAAGCAAAGAAATGCTTTAACATGTGACCCCATTACTTTATTGTCTTGAAAATTTCACATATTTGATAATTGAGGCTCATTATCGAGTGAAGTTCAAAGTTAGTATTCAAAATTATAGTCTGAATTTTGTAGTTTTAAGATTCACTCATTTTATTTGACACTGTATTTATATATTTGATATATAATATATTAGGCGCTTTAATATCCACATAAAGTCATATAAGATATTGAGCCTATAATGTCATAGGGATTTATATTGGCTATATCAAAACTTGCACGTATCAATGAACTTCCACATCAACATTTTAACCTAGTCAACAGGATCAACTGCCAAGATGGTAATGGTTAGTTCAACAAAATCTACCAATCAATTTGTATTTAATACACTAGTAGAAGGGACCCAGTAGTCTAGCATTTTCAATAGTTGTTATACCATTCATTGATTTAATGTCCAATATTTTTAATAATATTGCATCAATAGTTATGACTTTAAAGTAGAGCATGTTCCAATACTTGTTATAGCATTTATTGATTTAATGTCCATTATTTTTAATGTGCACTTATGTTTTAATAGTTATGACTTTGAAGTTGTTAGTGTTGATGATGACTACCCATAACTAAATGAAATTTATTACTTTGATTTAAAAAGCAGCAAATCATGTGATGCCACATCAGTGCACTAATAAAACATGACTTAGTGGACAACTATTCATTTAACTTTTTTTTGGACTTTTCTAGACACCTCAACAAAACACATGCTAATGCAATATCATGAAGTGACCCTAAAACCTTAATTATCAAAAATAAAAACACATCCAAAAATTTCAACTAAATTGAAATTTCCAAACAGAATTTTGGGAGGCGTGAAGTTTAGGTACTCAACTACTATAACCTCTATCTAACGGTATAGATTACATATTTACAAATTCAATTAAAAAAGAAATTAATAGTAGTTTAGGCTGCTTGTCAGCTAGGTTATATAATTTATTATTTTAAGTCAATATAAAATAAAATAGAAAGTCAAAAGCCGGGCAATAAAAATTTGTAGTCCTGAAAAAAAAGATTACTTACGGACATGGTTGATTTCAAAATCCACATCTACTTTCCAGCGAACACCATCTTTATCCCTCAACCGTCACAAGACAATGCGAATCCGAAGCATCCTTACACACCAATGGTATTTTATTTACAGTGGGCATGGAGTTGACAGTTCGCTGTTCCGTACAAGCCATAAGAAGTTTCCGACAGAATTTTACAAGATCATAAAGTATGTAGGTAGGTAAAAGTGCATTAGCATGCCTGAAACTGTGGACCCTTCAGCTTCACCTCAGCATCATTTTCATGTCAGCACTAAACTGTGCACTGCTTTTTGGGAGATTAATCTGCCAAGATCTAGGTGGCGTTGATAAAAAAGAGAAGATCGATTAAAACAATGTGAATGCTTTAGCAGTGGACCCCGCATGGAACTGTGAATTAGCTCTACAACCTCATTCTTATTTCAGTCTCAGTGGGGTCAACAATCCACTTGAAGCGTGAATTCTGTCCTCTCATCAATGTCTGTAAATATTATATATTCACGAGATTTCTACGTCTGAGGACTACCCACTTCTTATTACTTGTGATTAATATATAGGCGAATGAATTAGAGTTTCAACGGGCGTGCTGGGATTTTAGGGGGACAATGGAGAAATCAATGCTGAGTATTTTAGTTGGACTATGGATAATCAGCAGTTCTGTAGCAGCTCGGAAAGAGCCATATGTGCCGGCCATGTTTGTGTTGGGAGACTCTTTAGCAGACGCAGGGAACAACAATTACATTCCCCACTGTCTAGCGCGTGCAAACTTCACACCATATGGCATCTCCTTTTTCCCCTCCCCAACTGGTCGCTTTACCAATGGCCGCACCGCTTTCGATTTCGTGGGTTTGTATAATTTGCTGTTTAAGACCTAAATGCTCTGTTTTTTTCTCTGTTTAGGTACTTTAAATCCAGCTTTCCTCATTATACAACAGAATGTACTTCTTGTATGATGCATTGATTTTGGCTGCAGCTACTTATTTGGGGCTTCCCTATCCTCCTCCATATCTGCAACCAAAGGCCAATTTTACGAGAGGGGTAAATTTTGCATCAGGAGGTAGCGGGTTGCTTGACTCAACCAGCGCCGGAGCGGTCTATTCTCCTTTCCCTTCTTTTATTTCTGACTACTGAAACCGTTCTTTCATTTCTGTCGCTGTACAAAGAGTTTTGCTTCAAAAGTTAAATTAGGTTACGAATTGGCATGAGATTTTTACAGTTTATGCAGTATTCGAAAAATCTTTTTTTGGAATCAAATGTGCATGTGGTTAAATGGGAATTCCCAATCTCTTCTTATTGTTGATGGGTTACCCAAAACATCGATCCAAACTTGAATAAACCATGATTTTTTTTCTATTATTATATGAATCACTAAAAAATTCTATGGTTCATCCTCTTCAATCTTGCAGAACATTATCCCTCTGAGTCACCAAGTAAAGCAATTCGAACACTTTTCTTATAAACTAACGACAACACACCGATCTGGACATGCGCAAGCTAAATCCTACTTGGGCAAGTCTTTATATTGCATTACAATTGGAGGCAACGATATTGGCAGCTACATAACCAACACTACTTTCCAAAATACCACTACTCCTAAACTTTTCGTCCAGATGTTGCTCGCCA
>VDFB02270651.1:392404005-392532884 GCA_007258455.2 Sequoia sempervirens | reverse complement strand
GAGAGGGAGGGGGTTGAGGGTTTTAGGGTTTAGGGTTTACGATTTAAGGGTTTTAGGTTTTATGGTTTAAGGGTAGAGGGTATAGGGTTGAGAGAGAGAGACAAGGGGTTGATGGATTTAGGGTTTTAGATTTTACAGTTTATGGTTTAAGGGTTGAGGGTAGAGGGTTTAACATTTAGGGTATAAGGGTTTTAGGGTAGAGGGTAGAGGGTAGAGGGTTGAGGGTTGAGAGAAAGAGAGGGTTGAGGGTTGACAGAGAGAGAGGGTTGATGGTTTTAGGGTTTACGGTTTATAGCTTAAGATTATAGGGTAGACAAATCTATTTCACTCCAACCCCTCTCCCATTGTGAGATCCTTCCCCCCAGCCTAATTGGATAACTCTCTATCCCTCTCAAGTCTCTATCGCTCCCAGGTATCAGTCCCTACCATGCTACTAGGACTAATCTCTCTCTCATATCCCCTCTCCCTCTATATCAAGTCTCACTCCCTTCCTATTGATATTGTGAAAGTATTTCAAAGCACCAGATTTGGCGAGTGGAAAATGTGTTTTTTACCTTGAAATAGTAAAATAGGGGTTGACCCTATGATTTAGGCCCACATGCTTCTGCTTTTGTCTGGTTCAGTGCTTTTTCCAATAGAGAAACACCTTTTTTATGTAGTTGACCCCTTGTTGTACCAATCTATGCCTGATCCATCACCTTTTTTCCACTAATTTGCATGCCATACAACGTAGATGAAGACATTTTGAAGATTCTACATCATTTTACATTATCTCAGGTAATATATTCATTTTGGTAATATTGAAATGTTTATATTTAACTATATGTTTTTTTATTTCTGACAATAACCTAAAATCCTTTAATGATTTTATTAATCATAAGAATTGGACATAAAATTCAGCATTGAATTAGATGGGAGTTGCATAAAAAAGTTTTATTTTTATGACTTTGAAGAAAAAAATTGAAACCATGACATAATTTAGATGAATTCATGTTTAAACTTATATAAACGACATCAACTTAACACAAATTTTCTTATGAATTCTATTTTCATTGCTTATAGTAGTCAATTTCTAGCATGCTTACATAAACGAATTCAACTTTACACAAGTTTTTTTTTTTGTTTTGACATTTTATAGACCATTCATTTGATGATTTTAGTAATCTTCATTGCTACACATAGAATTGAACATTAAATTCATTATTACTGATGGTTGTGGGAAATCTTTTATTTTCAACCAATTTGGAAAGCCTAAGAGCTTTCATCAATGTTAATGTGCAAGTTTAATTTGGAGAACCTAAGAGATTTACAAAGGGGCCCTATTGGAAACTCATCCTCAATCCCAAAACTCAATGGGGAAGCAACAACCAGTCAACAAAACCTCCAATTTTTCCATTTAATTGTAATGATACACTTTCGAAGACATCTAAACAAGAAACCCTCATTTTAGGCAATTTACATGGGGGTTTATTAAAAAACTATATCCTAGAACTATTCTAGCCCAACCACCACTTCAAACACCCTTAATTATGTCAGAATATTTATAAGTTCATTCACTAGCCTCTATCATCTATATTTCACCAAACCCTAGTTCAAAATCTCCATTTTCAAGCAAAATTTGCACAAAAACCTTCGGGACAGAAACAAAAAAACTGTTCAAACATCGTCCCTGCTCCAAAGAGCCATGTACACACCTAAATAATTCCTTATTGAGCCATTCCACCAAGTTACAGAACAAAATAGTGGGTGGAATGGCTTAAAATGTCATTTTCATACACTCAAAACCCTTAAAACAAGGTATATAGACTAGTCATCTGTAATTTCATTAATGTCATTTTTCACAACCTTTCCTTTCCTATCTTCTAAAAAATCACCTATTCTTCCTTGTAGGTTTTCAACAGAGGTTTATTGACCTCAAAACACCATTAGGTTTCTTTGGAACAACTTTGCCAAAACAAAGCACCTACGTTGTCGTAGACCACAAATTAGGTCACTTTTACAAAGGATCCCTATTGGAAACTCCTCCTCAATCCAAAAATTCAATGAAGAAGGAAAAACTAGTCAGCAAAAGCTCCAATTTCACCATTTATTTGCAATGACACACTTTCGAAGACATCTAAACAAGAAACCCTCATTTCAGGCAATTTACATGGGGGTTTATTGAAAAACTATATCCCAAACCTTTTCTAGCCTAGCCACCACTTCAAACACCCTTAATTATGTCTACATTTATATTCTTATAAGTTCATTCACTAGGATCTATCATCAATATTTCACCAAACCCTAGTTCAAAACATCCATTATTAAGCAAAATTTGCTCAAAAAGCTTTGGGACAACAACACAAAAAGCCTTCAAACATCTTCCCTACTCCAACAAACCATGTACACACCTAAATAATTCCATATTTATCCATTCCACTAAGTTACAAAACAAAATAGTCGGTGGAATGGCTTAAAATGTCATTTTCATACACTCAAAACCCTTAAAATAGGGTATACAAAATGGTCCTCTGTAATTTGTCTCTAAAATGCACAAAAACAATTGAAATCAATCCAAACCAACTCTAAAATGGTGTTAGGCCTACTACCCACAAGATTCACTCCATGAAAGATAAAAAAAAAATTGGTACATAGCCATACAAATCAAAGAAACTTCAAATTTTCTGGAAAATACACAAAAACATGGGGTGTTTCAATTACTTCTCTTCTCAAAATTACTTGCCAACCTCTCCTTGAAATTTTTTTTCTAAATACCATTTTACCCTCCTTGACAATTTTTTTCTAAATTGACAACTTTTTTACATGATTTGCAACTTTTACATTTGTTGCCCAAAATGACTCAAATAACCACAAAATGCAATGTAATCAACATTATGGATATGTTTGAAAAAATGCAATACAAGTTCTTTTCTTGTGATATGGAGGTAGATTTATTTATGGAAAATGTTGTAGCATATAGACATGTTTGATAATTCCAAACAACTTGCTTCCTTCTTTCATAAACTGCTTTATCAATATGTTTCATAAAATGCATTACTTACTTTTGTTCTATGTGTGATTGTGAATATGCAGCATTCAACGTCATGCTGAGGAAATTACCAAAGCCTCTAACACAAGAAGAACATGCAGTAAAAAATGTAAGGAGAAGAGAATCAAAAATTGCAGCTCGTGAAACAAAAGAATTGTAGCCCATACAACCAGAAATTCTCGTGTAATCTAAAAGAGATATACAATTGGAAAAACAAAGGGAACGAATGGAAAAATTTCGTGGAAGGACACAAATGGATCCCCAAGTTGGAGTCACATCATCAACCATAGGTGAATTTTGATGCACATCTCCAATTGAAGACACGCCAGCAACAACATGTGGTCTTCCAAGTACATCAAAAATCACATCTACAATTGAAGACACGCCATTAACAACATTGTGTTTTGAAAGTACATCAACAAACACACCTCTATTTGAAGTCACTCAAAAAAAAACATCTCAAGTTGGAGGTACAACATCGGTTACATGTCAATCTCAAGGTATGTCATCAATTGCATCTCCGATTGAAGGTATGTGATGTATCCCCAATGTTGTTGACATTCCTAACGTTGACAAAGTTTACATTTGAGAACTCCTCCTAGAGTTTTTCATAGAAAACCTAGATTTTTTGCTCATATTGATTCCAATGTTTTGAAATGGATGCCTAATAAGATGTCAAAACGTACATGTCAAAGAGCTACACAGAGGATATGGAGTTTTTTTTTTTAGAAGCTAAGTGAGGGTGGAAGATGCCAACTATTTGTTGAAATGATGAGGCAATTCAAATTTAGGCCCACCATGAAGGCTCTTGGGCTAAGAGTTTTGAATGACTCAAGTGAAAATTCCATTGTAAAGAACTTGATGAGTGCATACGAGAGTGTGGGTTCTACCTCACACACGAAGGATAGTTGTGCCACAAGACATGTGATGAAAACCAACACTGTTAAGTAGTCAAACAAGGAACAAGGTGAGCCTTACAAAGACAAGTAAGTATTTGAAAATCACTAGATCAGATAATGAGAGCCAAAGGAACGCGTGAAAGATTGGAGGATCCAAATAGCAATGAGTTATGGGCATTCTCGAGTAGAGTGCCACAGAAAGATAAAAGAATTGCTCAAGGCTTGAGATCTTTAATAGTAGAATATTAGAACTTGATAACACAAGGACCTCTCCTAATCAAAGAGATGTTGTAAGAGGGTATGTGCAAGATCATGATGGGCTAAAAAGTGGGGATATGATGGGTATGTGGCTGACGACTATTTTCTTACCCAAAATTGATGAAACAAAAAGGGTTTTTAAAGGAGATTTTCAACTTTCGACCAATATAAATTATGCCTTACTTTGAATTTAATAAATAATTATTATTCATTTTCTATTTGAATAATAACTAAAGTCATGATTGATAGGCTAATTGAAAAAATCTACATCTTTCAAATGATATCACATTTTTTGAATCCAAAACATGCATCACATTTAATGCTTCACATACTATATGATTATAAAAAAAAATATGAAGTTTTGACCAAGTTAAAGTGGTCAAACATACAATTTTTTATATTTTTTAAAATTTGTAATAAAAAAATCATAATTAATTATTTACTTGGAAAAAAATTAAAAAAAATATGCATCACATCGGGACATGAGTCCTCTACTTATATCTAAAATATTATAAAAAAATATTATCATTTTATTATGGTTAGGGTGGTCGGATAGACACCTACTTCTTATTTTTTCCTAAAATTTAAGTACTATTGTATTGAAATTTCAAATTTTACCAAATGGATTTAAAATAAAAATAAACCTAGTAGTTTAGAAACTACATTTAGTTTGCTAGAGATTCTATTATTACATATTTTTGAAATAATATACATAACTTATTCAAATTTTCACGTCAAGTTTCCTAACTCTAATTTTTCTAATTTTTTTGCCATTTAAGGGCCTGTTTTTTCCATGATGATCATGCACATGCCCAATAAGGAGAACTGGTAGTAAAATCCATGAGCCACATCTAAAGCATTATTTGGATACCACTCAAACCCAATTTTTTGCTGTTTTTGTACAAAAGTTTCTTGAAATTAAAATATGTCAAAGGTATTTTGAAATGTTAAAGCCTTTTTATGTCAAAATAAATCGCACATGCACTACTTGTTGTTGTAGAGTACATATTGAGTTTTCTAACCATTATGATGTTTATTGACGTATATGTGTAGATATGCATACTGACAATGTTTTGTAGGAATGTAACATAAGTCCACCTAAATCCTCAAGGGAATTCTTATTTTCCATTTTATGTGAAAGAGAGGATGGTCAAATTTTTTACAAGACATATTTGGATGGCACATGTGATCATTGTGGTGGCATGCAACATTTTCCAATTTTCCAACACATGGCTAGTACAAACACAATTGGAGACAAAATTGTTGAATTTGGAAAATACAAAACAGTGGCCCCTACAGTCTAAAAGATGGGAAAAAAGCAAAGAAGTGTGAATTGGTCAGTGATAAGATTCCAGTATATTAGTTTACGGGAATTTTTCATGATTAGGTGGTGTATGAGTATGCAAGGCATACACATAGAGATCAAGGGTTAGACTCATAGTTCAAGTTATGCAAGGACACATTTCCATTTCACAACATCATTTCAGGTGTCGACTTCATGGAGAACTACACACTATAGCCACAAAACGAGGTGCAATCACATTACTACAACTCTACGCAGCTTGCTATATTTGTGCATATAGCATTCATTCATGAAAATTATAGTACAAAAGATTTAACATGAAAGTATTGATGGAGTATCACTTTTACATCAGTAATGATCGCATGCATTCTACCGGGTTTGTGAAAGGTTTCTTTCAAATGTTTTATGTTGATCTGGCTAGCAGGGGCATATCATTCAGTCAACATATCATATGGTCATATAACTATACATCACAATTCAAGAATGCCAGAATGTTTTAATGGTTGAGCAGGGTGCATAGGATCAGTGGTGTTCAACATATGTGGAATTTCTCAGAGGCTAGGCATGGAAAGGGGGAGCATGATGGAGAAAGTTCATGTATCAAAAGAGCCCTAGCACAAGAAGAGTTAAAGTGCAAAGATAGTGTAAAGTTGACAGATGCAAGATCAATTATCCAGTGGTGTAATCATGCAATGGGTCTGGTAGTCAAGGTAATTTTTTAATTCATAGATTTTTTCATTTAGAAAATGGTACTAACATTGCAAAATATGAGGATTATTGTACACTAACAAGATCGAGTGAGCTACACTCTTTTAGAAGCTTCAGTGCAGCTTGCGAAGAATTATGATTTTTGACTTAGTGGTTGAAGAATTTGTGGTTTTGGAGACAGTTTGAGGACTATCCAATGGTATTTTGAGTGGGCAGAAAGATTGAAAGAGACTTCCTTTCTTAAAGTGGGCTAATTGGAGCCCCTTTTCGAGTGTTCAAGGTCAGTTTGATGGTCTTGTTCCAAAGTAAGTACATGCGATTCTGTGATATGTTTAAAAGTTCCCTAATGGGTTCCTAAAATGGTAATTTGTTTAGTCATGTTTATGCATGGTCCTATTTCGCACCCAAACGCACCAAATCGCTCTGAGCTATGTTCAACAGGTTGAATCCCTTAAGAGTCTGCAGTGCAAAATGGCTACAAACTTCAGCATGACATTACTCATACATTGTGATTCTTTGAAACTTCTCATCTAAGCCCATGAGATCGTGTTGAGACCCTCTACAATAACCTCTCTCAATTTTCACTATCTCGAAAGCATTCTCCTGTGGCGGCAAGATTTCACTTGGGGAAAAAGTTGTCAAATGCAATTAGGGAAAAGTTGCAAAGTGGTGCAACTTTCGTTATGTAACTCGTGTGACCAAAATAATTGTTCCAACATATCTGAGTGGGTATTTTTACGCTAGGAATGGTTCTTTTTCACACCCAAACATGTCGAATCGCTCTGAGCTACGTTCAACCAGCCGAATCCCTTAAGAGTCTGAAGTGCAAAATGGTAGCAAACTTCAGTATGATGTTACTCAGACATCATGATGCTTAGAAACTTCTCATCTGAGCTTATGGGATCATGTTGAGCCCCTCTATAATAACCTCTCTCAGTTTTCACTATCTCAGAGGCATTTTCCTATGGCGGTGAGATTTCACTTGGGGAAAAAGTTGTCAAATGCAAGTAGTGCAAAGTCATATTTCGCACCCAAACATGTCGAATCGCTCTGAGCTACATTCAACCGGCTAAATCCCTTGAGAGTCTGAAGTGCAAAATGGCTGCAAACTTTAGCATGACGTTATTCAGACACCATGATGCCTAGAAACTTCTTGTCTAATCGCATGGGATCATCTTGAGCTCCTCTACAATAACCTCTCTCATTTTTTTCTATCTCAAAGAATTTTTCCCATGGCAGTGAGATTTTTCTTGGAGAAAAAGTTGTCAAATGCAAGTAGTGCAAAGTTGCAAAGTGGTGCAACTTTCATTTTTCAATTCATGTAACCAAAATAACTATTCTAATGCATCTGAGTGGATAAATTTATGCTAGGCATGGTCCTCTTTTGTACCCAAATATGTCGAATCACTTTGAGCTACATTTAATTGGCTTAATCCCTTAAGAGTTTGAAATGAAAAATGGTTGCAAATTCCAACATGACATTTTTTGGACACCGTGATGCTTAGAAAATTATCGTCTGATCTAATGGGATCATGTTGAGCCCCTATACAATAACTCCTTTCATTTTTCGCTATCTCAAAGGCATTTTCCTATGGCAGCGAGAATTCACTTGGGGAAAAAGTTGTCAACTGCAAGTAGTGCAAAGTTGCAAAGTGGTGCAACTTTCATTTTGCAACTCGTATGACCAAAATAACTATTCCAACATGTCCAAGTGGGTACATTTACGCTAGGCATGGTCCTATTTCACACCCAAACACACCAAATCACTCTGAACTATGTTCAACCGGCTAAATCCCTTAAGAGTCTAAAGTGCAAAATGGTTGCAAACTTTAGCATAACGTTAATTGAACATCGTGATGCTTACAAACTTATTTTTTGAGCCTATGAGATCATGTTGAGCCCCTCTACAATAACCTCTCTCAATTTTTTCTATCTTGGAGGTGTTTTCCTGTTGCGGCGAGATTTTGCTTGGGGAAAAAGTTGTCAAATGCAAGTAATGCAAAGTTGCAAAGTGGTGCAACTTTTATTCTGCAACTCATCTGACCAAACTAACTATTCCAACACATCCAAGTTTGTTTTTTTATGCTAGGAATGGTCCTCTTTCACACCCAAACGTGTCGAATCACTTTGAGCTATGTTCAACCGACTGAATCCTTTAAGAGTCTGAAGTGCAAAATGGTTGCAAACATTAACATGACATTATTCGGACACCGTGATGCTTAGAAAATTCTCATCTGATCCTATGGGATTGTGTTGAGCCTGGCTACAATAATCTCTCTCATTTTTCACTATCTTGGAGGTATTTTTCTATGGCAGCAAGATTTCTCTTGGGAAAAAAGTTGTCAAATGCAAGTAGTGCAAAGTTGCAAAGTGGTATAACTTTCATTTTGCTAATTTTGTGACCAAACTAACTGTTACAATGTGTTTGAGTGGGTACGTTTACACTATTCATGGTCCTCTTTTGCAACCAAATGCATCGAATTGCTCTGAGCTACGTTCAACTGGTTGAATCCCTTAAGAGTCTAAAGTGCAAAATGGCTACAAACTTCAACATGGTGTTACTCAGACACTGTGATGCTTAGAAACTTATCATTTGATTCTATGGGATCATGTTGAACCCCTCTAAATTAACCTCTCTTTATTTTCTCTATCTCGAAGGCATTTTCCTATGACGGTGCTTGGAAAAAAGTTGTCAAATACAAGTAGTGAAAAGTTGCAAAGTGGTGGAACTTTCGTTCTGCAACTCGTGTGACCAAACTAACTATTCCAACACATCCAATTAGGTACGTTTATGCTATACATGGTTCTCTTTCATACCCAAATGCATCAAATCACTCTAAGCTATGTTCAACCGGCTGAATCCCTTAAGAGTCTGAAGTACAAAATGGCTACAAACTTCAGCATGACATTACTCAAACATCGTGATGCTTAGAAATTTCTCATCTAATCTAATGGGATTTTTTTAGCCCCTCTACAATAACCTCTCTCAGTTTTTTCTATCTCAAAGGTGTTTTCCTATGGCGGAAAGATTTCTCTTGGGGAAAAAGTTATCAAATGTAAGTAGTGAAAAGTTGCAAAGTGGTACAACTTTCATTATACAACTCATGTGACCAAAATAATTGTTCTAGTGCATCTAATTGGGTACATTTATGCTAGGAATGTTCCTTTTTTGCATCCAAATGTGTCAAATCACTCTGAGCTACGTTCAACCGGTTGAATCCCTTAAGAGTATGAAGTGCAAAATGGATGAAAACTTTAGTATGATGTTACTCAAACACCATGATGCTTAGAAAATTTTTGTCTAAGCCTATAGGATCATGTTGATCCCCTCTACAATAACCTCTCTCAATTTTCACTATCTCGGAGGCATTTTCCTGTGGCAGCAAGATTTCGCTTGGGGAAAAAGTTGTCAAATGCAAGTAGTTCAAAGTTGCAAAGTGCTGCAACTTTCATTCTACAACTCATGTGACCAAAATAACTGTTCCAACATGTCCAAGTGGATACATTTATGCTAAGCATAGTCCTCTTTCATACCCAAATGTTCCAAATCACTCTGAGCTATGTTCAACTGATTGAATCCCTTAAGAGTCTAAAGTGCAAAATGGCTGCAAACTTCAACATGACGTTACTTAGACACCATGATGCTTATAAAATTCTCATCTGAGCCTATGGGATTATGTTTTTCCCCTCTACAATAATCTCTCTCATTTTTTGCTTGGAAGGAAAATAAGCATGTCTAAGTCAAGAGCAAGTCCGCCCAATCTTGGCAAGGCACAAGCAAAGTCTACCATGCCCATGGTCAAGGAAAATGTCCAAGATGATGCAAAAATTTCTTGGGAAAGAAAAGCTATGTCCAAATTGCTTTCAAGTCTGCCCTTGGCTTGAACAATGCTTGTCCAAGACAAAGGTAAAATCCACCCAACTCAAAGCATACATGGAAAAGACAACGTAAAGTCGGCCCAACTCAAAGCATACATGGAAAAGACAACTTAAAGTCTGCCCCAAGCTGAAAATAGATGGAAAACATATCTTGAAGTTCGCCTTAGGCCAAGATCAAAGGGGACATCCAACACGCTGAGATTGTGCCTCATCATCTTCCAACAAATCAAATTGTTCCAAGCTAGCATGTCTAGGTTCAATGAACCTAACACTTCATAATGCAACAACTATTTATTGTTCGTTATATTTAGTTGATGGATAAGTGTCCCCAAATGTAATTTTTTCATTGGTTGAGAGGTAGTTAGTTTTGACAAACCCTAATTAGGGTTTTATTTTGTAATCTCGATTGTTAATTTGAAATCAATCTTGGCCATTGAATTGTATTCAAGGAGCCTATAAATTGAGCTCACCCCTCATTTGTAAAACATGGAAGCATCCATCGCATACTACCAGTTCACTACCTTTTCTATGCTTTCACTTACTATTATGCTTTGATAGACTTTTTCCAAGCATCCATCGCATGTCTGAAAGAACTTGTTGTAGGCTCCTAGCCATAGTAGCAAGACAGTGAATTGTTTGATAAAATTCTTTGGTAGACATGTATGAAAAATGAGGTAGAATAGACAAAGTAGTAAACTATTTGAAAAAATGCCTCAAAGAAATGTGCTCTCATGGTGATGGAACGCATGTGAGACCACATTTTCTTGTCATGGCATTCCATCACCATGAGACCACATTTCTTTGAGGCATTTTTTCAAATATTTCACTACCTTGTCTATGTTATTGCTTACTATTACACTTTAATGGATTTTTTCCAAGAATCCATATAGCTTGTTCGAAAGCACCTATTTTAGACTTTTAGCCATAGCAGCAAGGCAGTGAATTGATTGATAAAATTCTTTGGTAGACATGTATGAAAAATTTTGTAGCATAGACATGGCAATGAACTGTTTGAAAAAAAATCCTCAAAGAAATGTGTTCTCTTGGTGATGGAATGCCATGACAAGCACATTGAGACCACATTTCTTTGAGGCATGTTTTTGAATAGTTCACTTCCTTGTCTATGCTATTTCTTCTTATTATGCTTTGATAGATTTTTTCCATGCATCCATAGATTCTTTTCAAGTACCTATTTTAGGCTTTTATCCATAGCAGCAAGGCAATGAACTATTTGATAAAATGCTTTGGTAAACATGTACATGAAAAATGTGGTATGCATAGACAAGGCAATGAATTGTTTGAAAAAAATCCTCAAAGAAACGTGGTCTCATGGTGATGGAATGGCATGAAGATCCATAGCAATTTTCATGTCATGGCAATCCATCACCATGAGACCACATTTCTTTCAGGCATTTTTTTCAAGCAGTTCATTGCCTTGTCTATAGTATTGCTTGCTATTATGCTTTTGATAGATTTTTTCCAAGAACCCATAGCTTGTTTGAAAGAACTTGTTTTATGCTTTTATCCATAGCAACAAGGCAATGAACTGTTTGAAAAAATACTTTGGGAGACATGTATGAAAAATGTGGTAACATAGACAAGGCAGTGAACTATTTGATAAAATACGTCAAAGAAATTTGGCCTCATAGAATGCCATGATAAGAAAATGCAATTGGTAGCTACTCCTTATAAGTTATGAAATGTGAAGTAATTGCATAACTACTTAGGTTGACTATGTAACAACTATATTGTAATTTAAATTTTGTCATCTATCAACATCTAGTTATAAGTTATGCAGTGTGAAGTAATGCTTTGACTTTGAAAGATGTGCAATAAAATGTAATCAATGATATGAATATAAACTACAAAAAAATATTTTTTACAATTCATTAGTTAAAATATTTATTTTATTTGCTCTCTATATCTCTATATTCTATGGAAATACCTTTCAATTTCAAAATAAATAGATTTTCTCTTGTTCTACAATTTTTTACATTTTTTTTTAAATATGATATTTTCCCGACTTTTTAAAAAACTCTTATACTTTTGGTTTGTCAATTTTTTTCCCCAAAAGATTTTTGTTTCTATCCATTGGAAGTGTGAAGCATACACATGAATACACACACTATATGTGAAGTATACATGTGAATAAGTGAAGCATACATGTGAATAAGTGAGGCACAAGTAATTGAAGCATTCCAAAGGATGCAAACCACCAAGAATGGAGCTTATTTACACAATACGTTTTAGATGGAGCTTATTGAGCAATTGATAGTAATTAATTAAGCATTAGATGTAAACAAAATTCAAGCCTACAACATTCAAGCATACGATTTACACAATACGCATGATAACATCATTCAAGAATGGTAGTAGCAAATTAAGATTTTTTTAATAAAAAATTCATAAGGTATACAATGATATATATTGATAAAATTATATATGTAATATATCCAAAAAATCCATACAAGCTTAGTACAAAGGATCCATATTATGGACATAAAATGTCACATACATATCCATAGTACAAAAAGTATGTTCCAAAATGCCGCATAGGCATACAACAAACAACTCTAATACAATCATTTCCCTCTAGGGCAAGGAAATAGATCCCATGCTTCCTTCAAAATTCAGCTAGATGGAGTAATTCTTGGTTCTCTAATCTTTCGAACATGCTTGCTAGTCCTCCTCTCTTCACTCTGGACCTTCAACTAATACAATCAAATGTAAAGATATGAATACACAAAAATTGAATTGTGGAATGGCATATAAAATAATATAATCACTTACCACATACAGATAGTCATCATTCATATTTACATCATTACCACGTCCACATTCTAGAGTGACAACCACCTGTAACAACCATCAAGATAGAAATTAAGCTACAAAAAATTATCATGAAAAATTTCTATAATAAACCATAAAAGAGAAAATATAATGTCAAATTGACTAATTTGTTGCAGACCTCTCTCAATGGATCAAAACTAGCTATTGTTGTAGCAACTCCATGGTCCATCGTGCCACCAACATCACTAGGGTTGTCTGATGTCAACATCTGCAAATGGTAAATGAAAGAGTAAATGGTAGGGTGAACTATTAAATGTTAATGTGATGGGATTAGGAAGGAATAATTGGAACAAAAAGTGAATTGGGAGAAGATAATGTGAGACAATCAAGGAATACAAATTCAATGTTTGTGTTTCTCACCATTTTTTTAGATTTGTATATGCAAAATTATGAAAACTAGCTAACATTGTTTTACAACACCATTATTGAATAAAGGCTACCTGAGTGTAAGTTGTTTGAGGAAATGAATTGTGAGGTGTGGAGGCGAAGGTCCACCAGGAAATTGTTTGAAATCCAAAGCATGTTATGAGACAAACATGCAAATATAAAATTCAACTGTTCAAATGCAATAATAATATCTTTAATACTAGTTGCATACCTATGGACTCAATGTCAAGAACGAATAAGGGTCTGTAGGAATGGGGCACGTCTCATGAACACTCTAACCCTGAAATTTCATCATATCAAAATTCTACTGATTTACTTATTCTTAAATTTTAAAATATAATTTAATAAATAACATTAAATGAACTTGTTGAATTTTACCTGAGTGTCAATGTCAAATCTATCATTCAAAAAATCATCTAGGAAAGTCATCGCCTCTACAAGAGATGTAGGATGTGTAGCTACATCCTGAGCACTCTAATAATCATATGCGCAAACTACACCACAAGCACCACAATGGTGGGGTGGAGCTTGGGCCCTACAGGTCTCCTCCACACCAGAATCTACTAGAGGCCTTCTACACTATAAAATGGTCTGGGTGAGTGAGCCAATCGACTCCAGTGTGTCCACTTCTACACTATACTTAATAATGGAAGGAACGATGACATGCTCCACCATGGGTTTGGCCAAGATTCTCGATGCCAACTGTAGATTATGTCATGTGCAATGGGTCTATCATGTGTGGAGCCCCCACCTCTACCCTGAAAGTCTAAGATGTCAAAATAATTTGGTATCTTATTGAGGATAAACTCACAATAGAGTTTCCTAAAAAAGTATTGTGGTAGGGTGAAGCCACAATAGTGGTTTACAATTTGATGGAGGAAGGAAAACTAAGAAAAAATGGCCCCATGGAAAAAAAATTGGTTTTAGGGGTTCGAATGAACCTACAAGTTTGACCAAACCATAAAGGGGTTCGACCGAACCCATCAATCACCGGGCCCACATTTCTCGCCCAAAAAACAAAAGGGAAAATTCATATTGAGGGGGTTCGAATGAACTAGGGTTTGAATGAACCCTGGTTTGCTAAAACCTCTGGGGGTTCACTAGAACCCCCCTGGTTCTAGCGAACCCCCTTTTCCCTAATTTTTGACTTTGTTCACACAAAAAACCTAATTTTTTACGCTTTGGAGCTCAAGTTGAGGATGAAAATGGGGGAATCTTCACAAACCCAATTGGAGTCAAGTAGTCGAAATGAGCTATCCAATGAATATAATTTTAATATGTTTTGGTTTTATTATGTATTTGTTTTAGTTTTATTAAACATAGGTTTTTCATCGAAAATGAAGGTCTCTATTCGCACATGTGGAAAAATAGTAGATTATAAAAAAAAATTAAAATATGAGTGCACCAGATATTGAAGTCCTTGATCCAACAAAAAAAAAATTGAATTTCGATATATATAAAAAAAAGTTACGCGTTATACGGTCGCGCTATGTCTGAATTGTCATTGGTTTGACTTTGAAACTTGATTAAAGAAAAAATATTCAATAAAAAACTATCTAACCAAGTGCAAGCACTAGATATCCGAGTTACAAATCTAAATTTGAAAAATTTAGAATTTTATCCTTCATGGAAAAAAAGTTATGCGTTATACGGATGTGTGTCACTTTTTAAAAATGTTGTTTTTTGAAAAAACTAGTTTTTGTGGGAGATGGAAAAAGAAGTGCAATTTCATTCCAAAAATTTTGAAAAAAATATTTTTAGAATCTACAGAAAAAATGTGATGAGACTATAGTTTGCATCATCTTCAAATTCCTCACGGTTTAGCCGCTATAGGTGTCTGAATGTGAAGATTTAGTTAAAAAAAAAAAATCAGTGTCCAGTTTGGCCAAAAATTGTAAACCACTATTATGGGATCACCCGGTACCTCATGGTTATTGCATGGAGGTTAGTCAAATACCATCCACCACCACTCCCAAAATTTAGTTTTAATTAACTCATGGTGGAACCAATGGCTAAGGAACCTCCTGCATGTATGAGACAAAGGTGTGTTGGTTTTCAGGTCTATAAATAGGGCACACAAGTGAGTTTTGCTAATTTTTTGTTTTCTAACATCTACATATGACAAACCTCTAGCATAATATTGTCTCATCTCATGCCTCATATTTAACCAAAAAATTTCTCTCTCGCTCATTTCTCCTACATGAGATACAATTGACTTTAATGATTCAACAATCCCTCTCCTATAAGGGTGGGATTCGGCATGCTTGGTTAATCTTCCAATTAATTGTTCAATGTCTCTTTTATTGTTTTCAATTTGATTTAGAATATTTTCTTATGTTCCTTGAGGATGCCTATGAATTGATGGAGGGGTTTCAGGTTGTTCTTGAATAGGAGGCTCTTCCTGAGGGGGTGACTGTGAATTCTCAATATTTGGAGGTGGAGACCTGATAATTAGAACAAAATTTTATTATAAAAACCTATTTCAATCTGCATTCTAAATCAAAATTGAAATAAATAGAATAAAAATACATACCTCTTCACAATATTCAACATTGCTGACGTGTTGGTGGCATCCTTGTGAAAAATAGCATGCTAAGGATGCAAATAATGGATGATATTTGGCGAGCTCAAGTTGCAGACCTCAAATCCTCGAAGCCAAGTCATGGGTTGAATTGAAATGAGGTTTCTAAATGCATTTTTTTCTTTTATTTACCCTTTGCATTTGGCACACACCAAATTTGGCATGTGCCAAATGGCCAATTTCTCCCTTTTTTTGCAATTTTTTACAATTTGACACCTAAATTGTGTCACAGATTGGTGCACTTACCCAATTATAACACACAATCACCTTCAAATGCTCCACAAACTTTTGCAACTCAATATTTTTCACCAGTATTTTCTCCAACAGGTCAAGCATATTAACCCACACCTCATATCCATGTGTTGAAGCATCAACACCATTTCTTTGGTAGGGGATAAAATATTTTTTCTAAATGCTCCCCCTAAGCCAAAATTTCTACTTAGTTTTCAAAGGAAACATATGCACCAAATGTTGATACATACTCAAGCTTAGTCTCACTATCTTCTTTCTCCAAATCTTTTCCATCTCTTTCTTCATCTCTACTAGATCAACCTTTTTCACTGAATCATTCTTCTTTACAGGATTGTTCTTCACATTCTTGCTTTTGCAAAATTTGGAAATGTGTCTTGGTCTATTGCAATTGTAACAAGCACCTTTGACTATATTTTGAACAAGCTTACTTCCACCCATTTTGGATCTACATTGATTAGCTTTATTCCCAAATCCATTGCATGCATAACAATAGTCATTAAAATATTGAAACCTCATACCATTGTTATAGTCATTCATCATTTTAGTTATGCATTCACTAGCCCTATGATTGAATCTTTTTCATGTAAAGTATTAACCTAGAAAATATTGAACATTATGATTCATTTTGCTTCTACTTTCCATAGCCTTATGTTCAAATTTATTGCAAGAATAATAGAAACCATTAAAAGATAAGTACCTATGTGCATTTGGTTGTTTGATCAGTGGTCTTTTGAAGTCTTTCCTTTGATTCCTTTGATTCCTTTTGAATTCTTTCCTTTGATTCCAAACCTGCTTGTCATTGGTCTTCTTGTCCTCAATCTTTTTTTGTTCATTGTTCTCCATTTCAACACTTAGTGTTTGATCTACCTTCAAAATTTCTCATTTCTCAAGCCCTAATCCACCTTTGTCTTTAGAATTCTTTTGATTTGCAATCATTTCATTAAGATTTGTAGAACTCATCTTGAATATGATTTTTTGTTTTTTCTAGATCTGATCTCAAGGCCATAGCTTCTTCTTCAAGTTTTGAGCATTCTTCACATTTTCTTTTCATCTTAGCATTCAAGAATTCTTCAACTCATTTTACTTCTTCAACTTGCACTTTCAGGCTAGTAATTGTTTCATTTACTTGCTTCAACTTCTCATTAACCTCCTTATGTCTTTCTCTGAACTTCTTGATTTGTTCCCTCAACTTTTTAATGCATTCATCTTCTTCAAGAGTTATTGTGAGTTATCCATTCATGTTAATATGCAATCTTCTTTTGTGAATCCAACAACAATAATTCTTCTTGAGGAGTGGGATATCTTCTAACAGCCATGTGTTCAATTTCCAATACCTTCCTCAAGTGGTTAAGCTTCTTCCAAGAAACCAAGCTCTGATACCAATTGTTGAACACCCAAAATACTAAGATGGGGGTGAATTAGTATTCTCTAAAAACACTTAAACATTTAAACATTCATTCCACATAACATATTCAACTTACAATAAGAAAGGAAATCACGAAAGAAACCATCAAACCACATAACACATGAACACCAAATATTTACGTGGAAAACCCAAAGAGGGAAAAACCACAGTGAAGATTAGCTCATAATATATTATAACCGGTCACAACATATTACAAAAAATTTCACTATAGGTGGACTCACTATCTTAATGGACTCACTACCTACAAAAATAAGAAAAGATAGAAGAGAGGGGTGACACATAGCCAAAATGAACTGTTACAAATACCTTTACAACATGCTAGAATATAGTTCGACTAAAGCTCAATCTACAAAGTCAACACACTTCATATTACTCTGCACTAGCACTCTTCTCTGCTCTACATCCACATCACTTTCACACAATTCACATTAACAATACTTGTGCACACACTACAACTCCAAAATGTAGTTACATATATATCCATCACATCCACAAACATCTACAACATCAATTAGGTCAGCCTAATTAGATGTATATGCAAAACATAACTTGTCATCCCCAAAACATAATTCACAACATAAAAAAAACTTATAAAAATACTCAAATAAGTCATCATGGACCTATATTAGCTCCCACATAACATATCAATACTTACTTAACCTCTATAATACCCCAAATCTATTAGGTCGGCACTATTGGTGACCTAACATCTAAATTCACCAAATGATCAATCATAAATAAACACGTGGAGCTCCAAAATTCATGCCACTTGGAACATAGGTGCACCTAAAACTTGTCAATACCTTGTACTAGTAATCACTATCACCTTTAGTGAAGTGCGAATTCACCAAAACATACACCTTGTACTAGTAACCACTAGCACTGGCAAACTGGATATTATGTCATTCATAAATTCTTCACCAAAGAACAAAACAATGTGAAAATATGGATTTAGACTCTTCTAAGTTCCAACTAAAATACATTAAAACTGTAGAGTAGGATTCTTCAAAGCAAACCAATTTGGACGAAAATACCAAATATTTTGTAGACTAAAAACACTATTCTAATACTTAACCAATTCTTCAACTTACTATCTACACCGAATCAAACCTTCTTGCAACTATTCTTTACCAAATGGTTTGCACATCCATCTCCATACAATGTTGGCATCAATGACAACATTGCATACTATACAGCTCATGCTCATACTCATGTTGTGAGTACACATATCGATGACAAACTCCACAAACTTCCAATAGTAAAAGTGTACATACTAGATGATTAAATGATGAATGTGAAATGATATATAAATACTTGCATATGTTTATAAATTCATGATCCTAGTGGCTTAATTCATGTTATTTAGTGTATGCACTAATGGAGTAACAATAAAATCTTGAGAAAATCACCTTCAAGAGCAAGGGATTCCAAATTTAGTTTTAATGGACTATAATATGTGACCACTCAAGTTCATGGATAGAACTATAACATGTGGCCTAATCTAAACTAGTAGGCCTTAGAGGTTAAGATCAATTTTTAACTGAAGTGAGTTAAAAATATTTTAACTGAAAACTTGAAGAGTGAAAACTTTAAACACAATAATAATACAAAAATAAAAGTACAAGATTATGTTTTATATTTTTGATATGAAGGAAATTAGAAGTCTAGCATCTAAATAATTAGGTGAGTCTCTTATATTATGTCACCTATTGGTCAACTATTGTAGTGTAGATAAAAGTAACCCTTTTATACACTTAATTTGGGGATGAATAATTAATGATAAAATAGACTTAACAATGCCTTATTTAGGGTGTTGCAAAGTGTTCCTTTACACTTTCACACTAATCTAGGGCTTTATTAATTAATTGAGGTTAATTACAGTTTAATTGGCCCCTTAAATTCAAATCCAAGCCTAATTTATTGTATTTTTTGAGGGATAAATCTTGAAACTCATTAGTAATGTTTAGCAACACTTAATTTAGCAAGGTTTGAGTCCTAGGCTAGTGACCTAGGACACATTCGCCACCTGGTGAATGGGTCCTTCCTAGGTCATAGGACCCCATTTTTGCATGCTATTTCATATCCTCGAAGCAAGGTCTTAGTTAAGTATGCTAGGACCCATTCACCCTATGGCGAATGGGTCCTCCTTAACTTAGGACACCCCTTTTTGAACATATTCTTGGTGGGATTTCAATAGTTTTGAATCCTAGATTTGATGTTAGCTTGTGTTATTTGAATTTTGGGATTAAATCTTAAGTTAAGTATAAATATAAGGTTATTTTATATAGTTTCATCCTAGATCTTCATAAGAAAACAAGAGTACTTTCATAAGACCATTATAGAGCATTCAAGAGCATTCCAAAGGTGTTTAAGGGAAGATTATCAAGGTTTTATTGCGGCAATCAAAAATCATACCATCATGTCAAAGGCATAAATGCATCATACATGTTGTTGAGCTAATGTGTTGACGTAGCATTGAAGATCCAAGTCGAGCATTATTTCACATCCAAATTCAAGATCAACATTCCTTATATGGCCACTTCATGCTAGATTGTTGATTTGTACTCCAAGACTTCATCCAAGGTATCATTGTTTCATATTTCATTTTTTCATTACAAGGTTTAGTTACCTAAATGATATTTGACCAAGGAAAACCCCTATTCCCTAAAAATCAACAATTTTTCTTCTCTCTTAATGTGTGATTGTAGGTTTTAGAGTGAAGATCAAATGGAGAACAAAAGTTGTAAAAGTTGTCAATATTGCAAAATTGTAAAATTTGTCATCTTTGTTGCAAGATCACTAAAAGTGCTCTACATAATTTATTTCTGACTTTCAAGAGCTAAGCACCTAGGAGCTAAGAGTGTAGACATTGAAGAACATAACCCAAAAATCACTTTTCTAGAACCCTAACAGGGACCCATTCATCACTGGGCAAATGAGTCCTCAATGAGGCTTGAAACAATACTTTTTCAACAAGGCACACATCATTTTAGCATCTTAAAACCTTCCTTATTGTTGTTATAATAGTTAAGATTCATTTTTTATTGTTATTTATGCATTTTTCCTCTCATAATTGAATGAAGCATTGAAAAAAAGTGGTTCATCATCTTGTTGATTCATTTTGATAAACCCTTTTTTTTTATGGTTCAACTATGTGATTAGATAAGTCATATCTGCCATATCAATAGATTCATAAACTTTTCAAAGATTCAAACCTAAATTACATGTTAGCAAACACCCAATACCACCTGGTCTATCTAACCCTAAAATGAAAAATATATACTTCTATCTATATGCTTAATAAAATTCAAATACTTTTCCTAAATCAATTAAAAAATAAAAATATTTTAACAAAACATCTTCCTTAATCCATTCTAACTAAAATTCTAGGTAAAATAAATTAAGTGATAGACTCAAGATTGAAATCAATTTATACACCATAAAAACAAAATTGAACACTAAAACAATATATTTTCCAACAATGTCACACACACATATATAATTTCAATGTGAAGAAAATTGAAAACCTTGACATTTGAAGAATTATGTGAGCCTCATATATTCTCTCACCTACTAATTAACAAAGAGTGAGTTAAACCATATCTACCATATTAATATGTTCATATACTCACAAAAAATTCAAACCTAAATTACACACTAACACTCATACTACCTAATTTATCTAACCTAAATAGAAAATATACACTTTTATCCATATCCTTAATAAAAGGAAAAAGGCATATGCATTTTCCTACCGGATACCTGGCCAATTCATTGAAGAATAAAAAGATTTAAAGATAACAAATGAGTCAATCAATGATTAGATAAGATGATAAATAAATAATATTGATGCTCAAACGAAGACAATGCTTTAAACAATACGTTTGAACTCGTAACATGAAAAAATGCGAATTCTCGAGCATCTTTAAAAGTTAAATTATTAACACAGTGGGGTGGATTTGACTGTAGAGCCCAGCCGTTACAGTATAACATTATTATGACGCTAATCTTTTCAACATTGCACTTCACGTGTTGGAATGGAATGAATGCTTACGATGTTTCTGGAATAAATGGATCATGCTTACAGTGAAACACATTTATTTCTATTATGATATTTGACGGATCCTGCAATTTCATCATTAATTCCATACCGTTTTGCACATATTTTGACTATAATCCACTCTGAAAAAGCTTAGTCAACACTACAAAGTGTACTGCGGATTCTACAAAATATATTTTCAAAGAAATACAAGGCGTAGATCAATTCAAAATCAGCGAATGCTTTAGCCTGTGCTTCTGCCTTTTATTTTTTCAAACTAATTATCAAGTAGTTGGTATTTTTGCAATGATATCTAATTATGTAGTTATAAATTAATCTCTATCCACTCATTTTAACTAATATTCTTATTGATTTTATTCATAGGGACTAAACTCAACCCAGCTCACCCCAGATACTCAAGATATGAACTGTTGGGCCGCTGATATAGACTGCTGTGCCGTTAGACTGGACCGCAGAAACACCCATATTGTATATAAATAAATAAAAAATCTCTGCATCTTCTTACATATTTAAGTATATAACATAATCAGTTTCAATGTCTTATTAGATAGATATAACTGTGGGCCCTTCGGTTATGCTCTACCATCATTTTCTAAGTCAAATGGATTCAAACTTTGTGAGTGCTTTAGCAGTGGACCCCACATGGAACTGTGAATCAGCTCTGTAACCTCATCCATATTTCACTCGTGGCCAGTGGGGTCAACAATCCACTTGAAGCGTGAATTATATCCTCTAATCAATGTCTAAATTAATTGTGCTGTATGACTTTGTTTAGGGTTGGATTACGTCAAAGATTTTTTTATTGATGCAATCTTTTAGATGTGTTCTTTATCTATTGTACTTGTTAGTAAACGAAGGTAATGAGACATGATCTTTGTACTAATATTCAAAATAATAATAGAATGTTTAAGAATATTAATGTAATATATTTGAATAATATTATTACAGATTATTTGTGTTCCGATTTTTAGATGTGTAAGTATGCATATTAGATGATTCTATGATGGTTTTGGAATGAGATCTAAAGATTAATATATGTTTGTATATTCATGGTTTGAGTGGCTTACCTAAGGACTTTTTATGTATGAGCTAATAGAGTAACAATCAAATTTTGCCAAAAACATCTTCATTTCAAATTTTGAATTTCATAGTCTAGGATGTGACCAATTCAAGTTCATGTTATGTAGGCTACTCTAAACTAGGACAAAACTCAAGGGGGGAGAACAATTGTAATTGAAATAACAAAAAGATTTTAACCAATAGATTTAAGATTGAAATAAAAACAAACTGGATAATATATATATTTTCCAACAATGTCAAATAATATAAAAAGAAAAGCATATATTTTTATGCTTTATTTTTTATATGAGAGAAATTATGAACTTGACAATTGAAAAATTAACTGTTTTATAATCCTCCACCTTTTAATTAACACTAATTAGATAAACCATGTCTATCATATCAACATAATCATAAACTTTTGAAAATTTTGAACATAAATTATATGCTAAAAACACTTAATATCACCTAATCTATATAAAAAAACAAAAACTATATAATTTAATCCATGTACTTAATAAAAGACAAAAGGCAAATGCTTTTCCTTACTGAATACCTAACCACTTCAAGAACAAAAATATTTAAACAGAGCATGAGTTAATCAATGATTAAAATAAATAATATTAATGCTCAAACGAAGAGAATGCTCTAAACAGTACGTTCGATTTTGTAAAATAAAAGATGCGAACATTCTCGAGCATCCTTAAAAGATATTTTATTACAATAGTGGGATGGATTTGACTATAGAACCGAGCTGTTCGCAATATCTAAACATTATTATGAGACGAATCTGTTCAACATTGCACTTCACGTGTTGGAATGGAATGAAAGCTTACGATGTTTCGGAATAAATGGACCGTGGTTACAGTGACCAACATCGAACGAATAATTAATTATTAATTTTTATTATAATCTTTTACTTTTGACGGACCCTGCAATTTCATCATTAATTCCATAGAGTTTTCCATAGATGTTGACTGTATTATACTGTGGAAAAGCTTAAATACAGTTGCGCGTCCATAAAATCTAAGCGCCATATTAGGCAATTCTTTAACTATTAGAGCTGCACTCACAGATGCCGAGTTGCCGAGGAGCCCTTTTTTATCTAACGTGATTTTCAAAGCATCACTGTTGGAAAATGAGTTATATTTGAATAGAAGATAAGACTGTCATCGAGAGGACTGGCAGTTCAGTGGTAGAGTTAGAATCTCTAAATATCTGTCTTTTGATTTGGGTGTTGGAAAATGAACCACAGTTGAATCAGAGTCAAGCCTGGAATTTGATGGTCTATCTGACCGTTTTTTGCATTTTAGACGGTATATTACAACCTAAAAATTTATTACATTGTATCATTTGACTTGTTATATTTTAATATAACCGTAAATATGACACTTAAAATTATTATTAAACCGTAAAAAATTATTGTAGGTATATATATAAAGTTTATGATAAAAATATAAATTAGTTTAGAATTGGAATAATTCTTTTTAATTTCACTTTATATTAATATATATGATTTATTATAAATATACTTATTAATTAAAAATCTCTTGAAAATAGAATCTTTTCAATATTAAATATAATTCTTTCTATTTTTTAAAAGATTTTGACATTTTTACTAATATTATCATTGCTTTATATTAAAATATATGATTTATAATATTTATTATAAAAATATATATTAATTCAAAATCTTTTCAAAATAGAATATAATTGTTTTTTAACTTTTTGAATATTTTAACAAGATTTATTTTCTATATGAATTTAGAAATTTCACAATTTTTCACTATTACAACAACATTTATTTTATAGCATTTTGTTTACAGTGATTTCCAACTTTGATTTTTTTGAATTTGGTTTTATTGGTGAGCATGTTAATTTTATTTACCTTATACAAATAATTTATGTTTTTATATAGATGAATTTAAGGATTAAACTATAAAAAAAAATTCAATAGCATTTATTTATAGTATTTTTTCTTAATTCAAGACAATACAATTTATGTTTTTAGATAGATGAATTTAATAATTAAACTATAAAAAAATTCAATAGCATTTATTTTATAGTATTTTTTCTTACATGATTCCCGAGCTTTGATTTTTTTCAAGATAATACATCCAAGTTGAAATTTTAGATATATTGAAATTTTAGATAATGAGTTGAATAAGGAGTAAACTATTTTTAAGTTTATATAATTATTTCTTGCTAGATTTGAAATTGATATTTAAATGTGTTTTTGACAGTTAATTTTTTTCATGAAACGTAAAGTGAGGTATCTAAATGAACAAACTGTCATAAAATTTTCATATGACAGGTAGGGGTGGCCGTCAAATTCCAGGCCTCTCAGAGATGGACAAATTGCGAGAAAAAATTGCTAATTAGTGTTAGAGCTACAAGTGAACCAAAAATTAACAAATCATCAAAATATCCCTATCTCAATGTTAAGAGCACTCCACCAACAAATTAAAGATTCTAAATTAAACAGCTAATCGATCCCTGAAATTTAACGAACACTACAATCTATACTGCAGATTCTACAGAATATACCTTCCAAGAATACAATAGATAGATTAATTCAGAAGCAGCAAATGCTTTAACATGTGGCCCCCACATTTATTCTTCTGAAAATTCTCACATATTTGATAATTGAGGCACATTATCAAGTAGTTTGGTGTTTTGGCAGTATTTCAAATTATATTATCCTAAGTTTTATAGTTTAAGATTTATGTGTTTGTGTTTTTTTTGGATCTTCTTATATATTTGGATATATAATATAATAGACAGTTCAATATCGCCATAAAATCATATGAGATTGAGTCTAACAAACTATAGATTTGTCATTATATCAAAATTTGTACCTATCAATGAACTTCGACATCAACATTTTAACCTAAATCCAAAGTGATAGTTAGTCAATGAGATATCCACTGTCAAGATGATAGTGCTTAGCTCAACAAAACCTACCAATCAATTTTTATTTAATGTACTAGAAGGAGGGACCCAATAGTTGAGCATGCTCCAATAATTGTTGTAGCATTTATTGATTTAATGTCCAATAATTTTAACAATATTGCATCAATAGACGTGACTTCAAAGTTGTTAGTGTTGATGATGACTTAGTAATAAAACATGACTTAGTACACAATTATGGGTATAACTTCTATTTTTCGGCCTTTTTGAACACCTCAACAAAATACATGTTGATGTGGCCTTGAAATCTTAGTTATAAACAAAGGACTTGTCAAGTAAGCTGCTGTTAAAAAATGGGAGTGATTTGAAATTTCCAAGTAGGCTTGTGAGAAGCACGAAATTAGAATGCTCAACTAATGAATCCTCTCCCTTGAACCTAACAATCTATAAATTTGTCATTACATCAGAACTTATATGTATCAATGAACTTCCTAATCAACATTCTAACTTAATCGAAAACGACTGCCAAAATGATAGCGGCTAGTTCAATATAAAATAAAATAAGAAGTCAAATGCCAGACAATAAAAGTTTATATCATCCAGAAAAAAAATTTACTTGAGACATGGTTAATGTCAAAATCCACATCTACTTTACAGCAAACACCATCTTTATCCCTTAACCCGCACAAGACAATCCGAATCCGAAGCCGAAGCCGAAGCATTCTTACATACCAACGGTATTTGTTTTACAGTGGGGAAAGATTTGACGGTTCGCTGTTCCGTACAAACCATAAGAAGTTTCCGACAGAATTTTACAATTTCATAAAGTTTTTAGGTAGGTAAAAGTGCATTGGCATGCTTGAGACTGTGGACCCTTCTGCTTCACCTCAGCATCATTTTCATGTCAGCACTAGCATGTGCACTGCTTATTCGGAGATTACATCTGCCAAGAACTACGTGGCGTTGATCTGAAAGAAAAGATTGATTAAAACAATGTGAATGCTTTAGCAGTGGACCCCGCATGGAACTGTGAATTAACTCTACAATCTCATTCTTAGGTTTTTTCACTCGCAGTGGGGTCAACAATCCACTTGAAGCATGAATTCTGTCCTCTCATCAATGTGTAAATATTAGGGGAGAGGGCCCAATAGTCATGCGGGGTCTAATAGTCGCACACTCAATAGTAAATATAATATTCAATAGTTGTTTGTATAATGTCTAATAATTGTGATTTGACTACCCATAATTAAACAAAATGTATGCTTTTGATCTAAAAAGCAACCAATCATGTGATACCACATCAGCACTCAACTACTCATGATGTAATGCACGAGAATTGGTGTGACTATTTTTTGGGGCCTTTTTGGACACCTTGACAAAAATGCATGCTGATGTGGCATCATATTTGATGATGTGGCCCTGAAACCTTAGTTATAAGCAGAGAACTTGCCAAGTAAGCTGCTGTAAAAAATTGGAAGTGATTTGAAATTTCGAAGTAGGATAATTAGAAGCGCGAAGTTAGGGTGCATGACTACTGGACCTGATAAATAAATAGCCTAATGAATTAGAGTTTCAGCGGGTGTGCTGGGATTTTAGGGGGAGAATGGAGAAATCAATGCTGAGTGTTTTAGTTGGGCTGTGGATAATCAGTTGTTCTGTAGCAGCTCGAGAAGAGCCATATGTGCCGGCCATGTTTGTGTTGGGAGACTCTTTAGCAGACGCAGGGAAAAACAATTACATTCCTCACTGCCAAGCGCGTGCAAACTTCACACCGTAAGGCGTCTGCTTTTTCCCCTCCCCAACTGGTCGCTTTACCAATGGCCGCACCGCTTTCGATTTCGTGGGTTTGTATAATTTGCAGTTAGGGACCAAAATGCTCTGTTTTTTCTCTGTTTATGTACTTTTCATCCAGTTTTACTCATCATACAAACAGAATATAAGGTTGCATGATACATTGATTCAACCCTAAATTACATCTTTACAAACACTCAACACCACCCGATCCACCTGATCTATCTAACCCCAAAATGAAAAAAAAATATACTTAATAAAAGGAAAATATTTTTTTCTAAATTAATTCAAATTAAAATTCTAGGTAAAACAATTTATTAGTAGATTCAAGATTGAAATCAATTTACACATCATAAAAGAAAATTGTATGTCAAATAATGTAAAAAGAAAAGTATATGTTTTTTCTTATCTCAATCTTCAAGAGAATTGGAAGTCTGACATTTGAATAATTATGTGAGCCTTATGTATTCTTTCACTACTAGCTAGTACAAAGTGAGATAAATCATATCTACCATATCAACATGTTGATAAACTAACCAAAAATTCATACCTAAATTACATACTAACAAACACTCAGCATATCTATTATATCAACATGTTCATAAATTGATCAAAAATTCAAATCTAAATTACAAACTAACAAACACTCAACACTACCAAATTTCTCTAATCTAAAAGTTAAAAAATATTTGACACATTTTTTGGGATTGTGTATATATTAAAAAGTAATGGTTTACTATTTTTAGAGACTTTTTAGCCGTTTTTAATCATGACTTGATTTAGAAAGAGGATCTTTTTGGGTTTGGTATGCAAAAAGATGTGACCATTGATTCTATTCGACATGTTGTTTTGAAAAATAAATGGAGAAATAGGTGTGTTGCAATATTTTCTAATTATTTTTCTCTACAACTTTACTCTCACATATGTCTTCAAATATGTCTTCAAGTGGCTACTCACATATGTCTTCAAATATGTCTTCAAGTGGCTATTATTTTTTCACTGATTCAGGTTATAGGTAAGAAGAACAAGAAGGCTAAACATCAGTTGTAGTAGAGGGGTGAAGCCACAATAGTGGTTTACAGTTTGATGGAGGAAGGAAATTTGAGAAAAAGCGACGCCATGGCAAAAAAATTGGTTTTAGGGGTTCACATGAACCTACAAGTTCGACTAAACCATAAAGGGGTTCAAGCGAACCCATTAATTACTGGGCCCACATTTCCTACCCAAAAACAAAAGATCATCTTTCTAAATACCTAAATTTTTACGCTTTGAAGCTCCGATTGAGGATGAAAATGGGGAATCTTTAAACCCCCCTTTTCCCTAATTTTTGACTTTGTTCACACAAAATACCTAAATTTTTACGCTTTGAAGCTCCGATTGAGGATGAAAATTGGGGAATCTTTACAAACCAAACTAGAATCAGGTAGTTTAGAACGGGTTATCCAATGAATATAATTTTAATATGTTTTGGTTTATTATGTATTTGGTTTTTTAATTTTATTAAACATAGGTTTTTCATCAAAAATGAAGTTTTTTGTTTTGCACATGCGGAAAAATAATAGATTATAAAAAAAAATTGAAAAATATGAGTGCACCAAATATTTTTTGTTTTGCACATGCGGAAAAATAATAGATTATAAAAAAAAATTGAAAAATATGAGTGCACCAAATATTGAAGTATTTGATCCAACCAAAAAAATTTTGAATTTTGATATATACAAAAAAAGTTACGAGTTATATAGTCGTGCTATGTCTGAATTGTCATTGGTTTGACTTCGAAACTTGATTAAAGAAAAAATATTTAATAAAAAACTATCTAACCAAGTGGAAGCACTAGATATCAGAGTCAATGTAAATTCGAAAGAATTAAAATTTTATTTGAAATTTTATCCTTGATGAGAAAAAGTTATGCGTTATACAATGTGCATCACTTTTTAAAAATGTTGTAAGTGTGCATCATTTTTTAAAAATGTTGTAGACAAAATGTGACGAGAATCTAGTTTGCATCATCTTCAAATTCCTCACGGTTTTGCCGCTATAGGTGCCTGAATGTGAAGATTTAGTTAAAAATAAAAAATTCAGTGTTCAGTTTGGCCAAAAATTGTAAATCACTATTGTGGAATCAATAAAATTATACAATTTTTGTTTATGTAATTGTATTTTATGGTTGATATTTTGTATTGCGTCAATGAATGCCATCATCTTTGTAGGTCTTTTGTTGATGCTCTATTATTGTATAGTTTGTCTAACATTCTGGCTGTCCATATTTTACAAGCACTGATAGCTTTATTCCTGTAAATTCTTTTACTTTATTCAATACAGAAAAATAAAAAATAAAAAATATGAACTTTTATCCATATAAAAGAAAAAGGTCAATGAATTTCCCTAGTGGATACCTTGCCAATTGAAAAATAAAAAGATTTAAAGATAACATATGAGTCAACCAATGATTAGATAAGAAAATAAATAAATAATATTAATGCTCAAACATGAAAATGCCAATTCTATTAATTCAAGGGGTAAATGCTTTTGACCAGAGCTATGAACCCCAGATACAACCATTCAACAATACCATCTCAATGGGGTTTGAACCTTCGTGACAAGAACAACAATGCCACCTATAAACCATCAAACCATGCCAATACCAGTAAAAAATGCCAATTCTGGGACATCTTTAAAAGTTCAATTATTATGACAGTGGGGTAGATTCGATTGTAGAGCCCAGCCGTTACATAGTAAAACATTATTATGACGCTAAATGTTCAATATTGCACTTCACGTGTTGGAATGGAATGAAAGCTTACGATGTTTATGGAATAAACGTATCATGGTTACAGTGACAAACATCAAAAGAATAAATAAATATTTATTTTAATTATGATCTTTGACGGACACTGAAATTTCATCATTAATTCCATACCGTTTTCCACAGATTTTGACTGTAATCTACTCTGAAAAAGTTTATTCATCACTACAGAATATATCTTCAAAGAAATACAAGGCGTGGATCAATTCAAGGGGGTAAGGTATGTAGCTTCGTATTCCTTTGAAACTTCTCAGATATTTAACAGGTGGAACTCATTATCAAGTAAATGGTATTTTTGCAATGCTTCTTATTATCTATTATCTAATTATGTAGTTATGAATTAATCTCTATCCACTCATTTTAAGTAATATTCTTGTTGATTTCTCCGCATCTCCTTACATAATTAAGTATATGATAATGACATAATCAGTTTCAATGTCTTATTAGATAGACAAACGTCAACTGTGGGCCCTCCAGTTATGCTCTAGCATCATTTTCAAGTCACCACTAAAATGTGCACTGCGTATTCGGAGATCACACCTGCCAAGAAATACATGGCTTTGACCTGAAAAAAAAAAAATGGATTCGGACTCTGCGAATGCTTTAGCAGTGGACCCCACATGGAACTGTTAATTAGCTCTGCAACCTCATCGTCATTTCACTCGTACTGGGGTCACTGGGGTCAACAATCCACTTGAAGCGTGAATCATGCGCTCTAATCAATGTCTTAATTAGTTGTGTAGAATGACTTTGTTCAGGGTTGGATTACGTCAAATATTCTTTTATTGATGCAATCTTTTGGATGTGCTCTTTTCTGTTGTACTTGTTACAGTGTAATGAGAGATCATCTACTTCTTCACTAGTAGTTAGAAAATAAGGGTATGTGTTCACAAGCGTAATGATATATTTTCTAACAGTATCAAATAATATACCAAAAAAAGTTTTTATTCTTTATTTTTTATATGAAAAAATTTAAAAGGTTGACAATTGAAAAAATAGATGAACTTCTTAGAATCCTTACCCAAACCATATTAACTACCATATCAACATAATCATAAACTTTTAAAAATTTGAAAAACACTTAGGGGAGAGGGCCCGGTAGTCGTGCACCCTAACTTCGCGCTTCTAATTATCCTACGTCGAAATTTCAAATCACTCCCAATTTTTTACAGCGGCTTACTTGGCAAGTTCTCTGCTTATAACTAAGGTTTCAGGGCCACATCAGCATGCGTTTTTGTCAAGGTGTTGAAAAAGGCCCCAAAAAATAGTGAGACCAATTCTCGTGCATTACATCATGAGTAGTTGAGTGCTGATGTGGTATCACATGATTGGTTGCTTTTTAGATCAAAAGCATACATTTTGTTTAATTATGGGTAGTCAAATCACAACTATTGGACATTATATAAACGACTATTAGGTATTATATGTACGATTGGGTGCACGACTATTAGACCCTGCACGACTATTGGGCCCTCTCCCCTAATACCACCTAATTTATAATACCCAAAAATAAAAAAGTATACACTTTTCTCCATGTACTTAATGAAAGACGAAAGGCAAATGCTGTTCCCCACTGAATACCTAACCACTTCAAGAACAAAAATATTTAAAGAGAGCACCTGAGTTGATCAATGATTAAAATAAATAATATTAATGCTCAAACGAGGATAATGCTCTAAACAGTACGTTCGAATATGTAAAATAAAATATGCGAATTCTCCAGCATCCTTAAAAGTTAAAACTGTTATGATAGTGGGATGGATTTGACTCTAGAACCGAGCCGTTCAGAGTAAAACATTATTATGACGCTAATCTGTTCAACATTGCACTTCACGTGTTGGAATGGACTGAAAGCTTAGGATGTTTCTGGAATAAATGGACCGTGGTTACAGTGACCAACATCAAAATAATAATTAAACATTTATTTTTATTATAATCTTTCACTTTTTGACGGACCCTGCAAATTGCAATTTCATCATTAATTCCATAGTGTTTTCCACAGATGTTGACCGTATTCTAACCTACTGTGAAAAAGCTTAAATACAGTTATACGTCCATAAAATCTAAGCGCCATTTTAGGCAATTCCTTAGCTATCAGAGCAGCGGCAACAGGTGCCGAGGAGCCTTTTTTTTCTAACGTCATTTTCAAGGCATCATTGTGGGAAAATGAGTCATATTTGAATAGAAGATATATTAGTTATCAGGAGGATTGGTAGTTCAGTAGTAGAGATAGAATCTTGGAACACCTGCATTGTGATTTGGGTGTCAGAAAATGAACCACAGTTCAATCAAAGATAGAGGTAGACCAGTCATCAAGAGGACTGGTAGTTTTGTGGTAGAGCTAGAACCTCAGAACACCTGCATTCTGATATGGATGTTGGAAAATGAGCTACGGTTGAATCAAAGAAGGACAGATCGCCAAAACGATCGCTATCTCAATATTAGAGCCACTTGAACCAAAGATGAACAAATCACCAAAACAATCGCTATCTCAAAATTAAGAGCAACCCACCAACAAATAAAAGATTTTAGATTAAACAACTAATTAATCCATCAAATTTAACAACCACTACAATCTATACTATATATTCTACAAAATGTACCTTTGAAGAATATAACATATAGATCAATTCAAAAGCAGCAAATGCTTTAACATGTGACCCCCACATTTATTCTTCTGAAAATTCTCACATATTTGATAATTGAGGCTCATTATCAAGTAATTCGGTGTTTTTGCAGTGTTTCAAATTATATTCAATTTTGTAGTTTTAAGATTCATTTTATTTTACTTTTTAATTGGATTTTCTTATATATTTGGATATATAGTCTTTAGGCAGTTTAATATCCACATAAAGTCATATGAGAGATTGAGCCTAACAATCTATAGATTTGTCATTATATCAAAACTTGTACGTATCAATGAACTTCCACATCAACATTTTAACCTAGTCAACAGGATCAACTGCCAAGATGGTAATGGTTAGTTCAACAAAATCTACCAATCAATTTGTATTTAATACACTAGTAGAAGGGACCCAGTAGTCTAGCATTTTCAATAGTTGTTATACCATTCATTGATTTAATGTCCAATATTTTTAATAATATTGCATCAATAGTTATGACTTTAAAGTAGAGCATGTTCCAATACTTGTTATAGCATTTATTGATTTAATGTCCATTATTTTTAATGTGCACTTATGTTTTAATAGTTATGACTTTGAAGTTGTTAGTGTTGATGATGACTACCCATAACTAAATGAAATTTATTACTTTGATTTAAAAAGCAGCAAATCATGTGATGCCACATCAGTGCACTAATAAAACATGACTTAGTGGACAACTATTCATTTAACTTTTTTTTGGACTTTTCTAGACACCTCAACAAAACACATGCTAATGCAATATCATGAAGTGACCCTAAAACCTTAATTATCAAAAATAAAAACACATCCAAAAATTTCAACTAAATTGAAATTTCCAAACAGAATTTTGGGAGGCGTGAAGTTTAGGTACTCAACTACTATAACCTCTATCTAACGGTATAGATTACATATTTACAAATTCAATTAAAAAAGAAATTAACACTAGTTTAGGCTGCTTGTCAGGTAGGTTATATAATTTATTATTTTAAGTCAATATAAAATAAAATAGAAAGTCAAAAGCCGGGCAATAAAAATTTGTAGTCCTGAAAAAAAAGATTACTTACGGACATGGTTGATTTCAAAATCCACATCTACTTTCCAGCGAACACCATCTTTATCCCTCAACCGTCACAAGACAATGCGAATCCGAAGCATCCTTACACACCAATGGTATTTTATTTACAGTGGGCATGGAGTTGACAGTTCGCTGTTCCGTACAAGCCATAAGAAGTTTCCGACAGAATTTTACAAGATCATAAAGTATGTAGGTAGGTAAAAGTGCATTAGCATGCCTGAAACTGTGGACCCTTCAGCTTCACCTCAGCATCATTTTCATGTCAGCACTAAACTGTGCACTGCTTTTTGGGAGATTAATCTGCCAAGATCTAGGTGGCGTTGATAAAAAAGAGAAGATCGATTAAAACAATGTGAATGCTTTAGCAGTGGACCCCGCATGGAACTGTGAATTAGCTCTACAACCTCATTCTTATTTCAGTCTCAGTGGGGTCAACAATCCACTTGAAGCGTGAATTCTGTCCTCTCATCAATGCCTGTAAATATTATATATTCACGAGATTTCTACGTCTGAGGACTACCCACTTCTTATTACTTGTGATTAATATATAGGCGAATGAATTAGAGTTTCAACGGCCGTGCTGGGATTTTAGGGGGACAATGGAGAAATCAATGCTGAGTATTTTAGTTGGGCTATGGATAATCAGTCGTTCTGTAGCAGCTCGGAAAGAGCCATATGTGCCGGCCATGTTTGTGTTGGGAGACTCTTTAGCAGACGCAGGGAACAACAATTACATTCCCCACTGTCTAGCGCGTGCAAACTTCACACCATATGGCATCTCCTTTTTCCCCTCCCCAACTGGTCGCTTTACCAATGGCCGCACCGCTTTCGATTTCGTGGGTTTGTATAATTTGCTGTTTAAGACCTAAATGCTCTGTTTTTTTCTCTGTTTAGGTACTTTAAATCCAGCTTTCCTCATTATACAACAGAATGTACTTCTTGTATGATGCATTGATTTTGGCTGCAGCTACTTATTTGGGGCTTCCCTATCCTCCTCCATATCTGCAACCAAAGGCCAATTTTACGAGAGGGGTAAATTTTGCATCAGGAGGTAGCGGGTTGCTTGACTCAACCAGCGCCGGAGCGGTCTATTCTCCTTTCCCTTCTTTTATTTCTGACTACTGAAACCGTTCTTTCATTTCTGTCGCTGTACAAAGAGTTTTGCTTCAAAAGTTAAATTAGGTTACGAATTGGCATGAGATTTTTACAGTTTATGCAGTATTCGAAAAATCTTTTTTTGGAATCAAATGTGCATGTGGTTAAATGGGAATTCCCAATCTCTTCTTATTGTTGATGGGTTACCCAAAACATCGATCCAAACTTGAATAAACCATGATTTTTTTTCTATTATTATATGAATCACTAAAAAATTCTATGGTTCATCCTCTTCAATCTTGCAGAACATTATCCCTCTGAGTCACCAAGTAAAGCAATTCGAACACTTTTCTTATAAACTAACGACAACACACCGATCTGGACATGCGCAAGCTAAATCCTACTTGGGCAAGTCTTTATATTGCATTACAATTGGAGGCAACGATATTGGCAGCTACATAACCAACACTACTTTCCAAAATACCACTACTCCTAAACTTTTCGTCCAGATGTTGCTCGCCAATTTCGATCAGTATATAGCAGTAAGTTGCAGAAATTTCACTTTACCCATTATTTCCCATTTGCAAACGAGTATTAGGTTTTCTTAAGAGGAATGATTAATTGTTTTTAAGAAGAATGATCATGTTTTACCCATTACTTTCCATTTGCAAATAAAGAAGAATGATCATGTTGTATTCTTGAAAGATTGTTTCTCAAATCGTTTTTTAATCAATGTTTCAGATCATTATTAAGCTTTCTTATAAAATTATTCTTGGAATCAATTGTGTAATGATTTTGTATAGAGATTTGAATCAGACTTAACAATCCATCATAAAAAGAAGATAATGAACATTTTCAATACAAAAACACACAGTTGATTCCACAAACAATCTTTTAAGAATACTACATAAACTGTGAAAAAAACATACTAATGGTTATGTGGCTATGTGACTTGACAGAGGCTTTACCGTAGCGGGGCAAGGAAATTCCTTGTATTGAACATTCCAGCTGTGGGATGTACTCCTAATATCAGATTTGCTGGATACGGTGTAGCCAAAGGTGAATGTCTGGCTGTGGCAAACCAGCTGGCTCTTGCATATAACACTTATTTCAAGGCACTTGTGGCTCACTTCAATCAAAAACTAGAGGGGGCGACCATCATTCAACTTAATACTTACAATTATTTTATGAACATAATCCAAAACGCCAAAGCCTATGGTAAGCTATAAACCCTTAACAAGTCCCTCAGTTATCACTTTCAATCTCCAGTATTAGCGATTTTGTTGCAGAAACAGTGTAACCAGTGTATGCAAATTTTGGGTTGCAGGATTTAATGAGACAAAGACAGCGTGCTGTGGATCAGGAATGTTTAATGCACAAGTAAGCTGTGGAAAGACGAAGCCACAGACCATGTTTTGCAGCAATACAAGCACACATTTATTCTGGGATGGAACTCATCCCACTGAAAGAGTTTATGCCATGTTTGCACACCAGATTTGGACCGGGAATTCTTCTGTCATGTACCCATTTAATCTTTCTACCCTAGTCTTGGGTAAGAACAGTTCTTCTCATTAACTATGAGAAATTCTGTTCCCTGATGTGTGTTCTCCGTTTCGTTTTTTTGGGTAGAAAGAGTTTGAAGGATACACAAATCCCGTTTCCCCGATTTGTACTCACCGTTATGCCTCATCGCATTCTCTACAGTGCCTTGTTTTTAAATGCCTGTTCTGGTGAAGTAAGGGCAACTTGGAAGCAGGCACTTTGTAATTTTCCTTTCCCTTTCAAAGCAAATATACACTTTTGTACCTATTGTTTTAATGGCCGAGTGAAGTTTGATACAATTGTCTGAGTAAATATCTTATGCCATCTCACATGATATTCTAATGGACTGGACAGGACCGTTTTAAGGTCCACTGTGTCCCTTTTTGATTAAAAAAAACAAAGTTAGATAAACAGATGTGTCGCACTTGCTGTATTTCTTTTCTTTATGGAATATCGGAGAAGAAGCAGTGATGACGAAAGGAGAGAACTCTATGGAATTCCCACCGGCATTGTGTACGGGGAAAGCTAAAATATAAAGATAATTATTACAGAAAGAGTCAAATCAGAATGGAACGATCGTTAAAAATTGGACAGCCCTGTTTGCAACTTTCATACGCATAAAGGACGACAAATACTGTACAAGTCTGTTGATAAAGAAGTCCATAAAGTGTATTGCTAGCGTGCCGTGCAAGATCACATAGAAATCTATCCAATACGTATTTGAATGCAGAGTTGTTTTTTATAGAGTTTTTTTCCTTTTTTTTTGGTAAGGATTTGTCTTTATTATAGAACAGGGGAGAGTGTCGACTACCTGCCCATTTACTAAGAGCCTTCCAGCTGTTAGATTACCTGTTCATATATTTGGAGGCTTAGAGTATGGGTCGCGGAGTTGGTTTGGAGGGTGTTGAGTTCTTCTATAGGGGATTAGTCTTGCCTCAGTTCGCTCTCTTGGATTATGGGCTGGGTCGCAAGATACTCTGTCGTAAACAAAAAAAGAAAAGAAAAAATGTTTTAAATAATCAATAAGAGAAAATGAAAAGTTTAGTAAAGTATTTCACATGCATTAATATATGTTCATTTGCTTATGTGTAGTTTATCATTAAAAACAGACAAAATAGATTCAAATGCACTTGCAATATAGGATTTAAGTTGGTTCAAAATACACACTTTTTTAATTATTTGCAAAATTTAATGTTTATAGCAACCACCCACTTGAAAAGGTTCAATAGTCAAAATAGTTTATATTTACATATTTTAATACACACTTATTGATGTCTAAGCTACTATAAATTTGGGTTCCTATCAATTAGATAGATTATCAAATGCATATTCTCTCATGCTTTCTCTCACATCCACATGGGTTAAGTCCATTTACTATAGGTAATTGGTCAAACAATAAATGGTGTAGACATCAAAATAAATATATTTCAAAATTCTATTATGTCATCAAAGATTTAAAACAAAAATTACAACTTCAAATTCAAATGATGGAGTATAAATTCTAATAAATCAAATTTAAATTCAATAACCAAAATGAATACATTACTTTTTCAAATATGAATCAATTATAAGAGGGAAATTATGAAGCGTTATATTCTAGGACAATAAACTACTATTTTCCTTCAAGAACACATCTAATATCCTCTACAACATCTACAGCTTCACTAATTATTCTACAATATGTTATGCATATGGGGGTATATATGTATATATGTTTTTAATCAAGCTTTCATTGTTTATACAATTTATAATACTCATTTTCAAGGATTTATATTTAGAAGAATGTCATTATGTTATGCATATGTGGGTATATACAAATATGTTTTTAATTAGGGTTTCATTTTTATACGATTTATATATGTTATCAAATTAAGGCATTGGAGGTTTAGGGTGTCCTATTCTTTAGTTTTGAACATCATGTTATGGATTTGTGTTGGTATAGATTGCACTCCTATTAGTATCCATGCTATAACATTTCTATTCTAAATACATAATGTTTTTCACCCTACTCATTTTTTGCAATGCTATATATATATATATAATTCCAATCTATATTTTTTATATTTTTGTCTTTTGTAGGTAAGTAGTTATTTATGTACAACATTTTTAAAACCATTAACTTCTCAACCTATGTTATTTCCAATTACATATAATATAGATAGATAGATAGATAAATATGTGTGTGTGTGTGTGTATAGATATATTGTGCATGTGTATATACATATATAACTCTATCCAATCAAGCCACACTATTTTTTTCTACAATTATCTTTGTTTTCTCTTCAATTGTGAAGGACTCACTTGGTTCCATGACTTCATATATTTGTATGCAAGTTGTAATTATATATGTATACTATAATGCAAGAAATTTGACTCTATCCAAAGGAAAAATAGGTTCCTTTAAGAGTAAATTTCACTAATTACACTGAAATAAAATTGACTAACTAAAATGCTTAAAGAGAATGAATTGGTGAATAATATAATGATAGAAAAATAACAACTTTTCAATTACATATATAAAAAGTACAAATAACAAGGAACCTGGGGTTGAAATTTGAAGACCTTACCTCAAACACTAGTACATCATGTGGGCATCCTCATGTCATCATGTCATCCTATACTATTTAGCCTATAAAATCCCAAAATGCATAGTTCAAGTTCCAATATCCACCTAATAAACAAACATAGCACGACAAAAAATGTCTTGGGGTTGTTTAGGAGCTTGCCTCAATCAAACCTTGTTTTGGTATTTCAACCTCCACAAACAACTAAGATAGATAGATAAATAGAAAATAATGTGTCTTTTCTTATTCAAAGTGCATCTAGAAATAACAACAATGACAAAATCAGAGAGAAGGGATGTGATAATTCCAAGGTGTTTGAGAAAACAAGAGAAGAAATGATTGTAATAACAAAAGGACAATATTACCTTAGAAGCTTTAGAAAGCCTAAGAGAGTAGAAGAGTTAGAGAGAATGTTGTAAAGTAGTTTGAGAGTAGTGTGTAAGCTTGATAGTGTTATGACAACCAAGAGAGAGTTGCAATATAAAATATTAGCTCTTGATTTTTTTAGTAGCTAATATTTGCCAATTGGCTAATAGTTCAAATTCAGAATCCAAAATTGGCTAATAGTTCAAACTATAATGTGACTTGAATCATCATATTTTTACAAAATTTTATTAGTCTTATTTAAATCGCCAAAGAATTTATTTTATTAAAAAATTTAACTCAAAAATTTGTCACAATATTTGATACATGATTAGATCAAATTTGCCTAGATTTTATAAATTATAGTAGAAATCTATATTAATTCACCAATAGTATATCATAATTATTAGTTTCTTTAGGAATATTTAGTTTCCACCATTGATTTATAATATATTCTAATAGACATTGTTGTATTCCATGAGGTAAAATGTACCCTTGATTTGTAATACTCATGGGGCCCACAATTTTGGGTCTCATGAGCATTACAGATTGTGGGTACATTTTAACTTGCATAATACGATGAGGGCCATTATATTATATTTTAAAATAATGATGGCAAGTAAATATTATATAGTCTACCCCGTAAACCCATCAATAATTTCCACACTTGGGCCCCTAATTTTCCATGAGAATTATTTTTAGATTGGATGGAATCGCCATCATAATTAATGAAGATTCACCAAAATACAAAATTTTAGTGATGTAAGAAAATTGCCATTAAAATTAATACTTTTTTCAAAAGAAGGAAAAGATTCGCCAATAGAAATTAATATTTTTTCCTAAAAATATGAAAGATTCACTAAGATTTTATATCCTTTTTTGAAGGGGATTTCTTAAAGTTATCACTAATATTCGCTTCAAAAATCAAAAAAGTTGTGAAAGGAAGGCTACCAATGAACTATTTGGAATTGCTATGATCCATTTCCATGAACCTAGTATGGTGACAAGTGGAAAAACATTCAAAAGCATCTTTCAAATGAAAAATTGCAACAAGGTGCTAGCACGACATGTGGACATGCACACTGGGTGCTAGTGTCTAGATAATCTACACTATAAAATAATAGGAGACAAGAAACGCATAAGACAAACACAAAAGTGACATAAAAATTTGGCCCTAAAAACAAAAGCTTGAGCACCTTGAGAAGGAAAAAGGTTGATGCAAAGGCTAAAATGACCCTATGAAAACACTAAAGGAATGGACACCAAAGTGGACACAATATATAGGTGAATTGCAAGGCTATGCAATTTATGATACTACAGATACATGCAAAGAATTGTTAATAACCCATATTACATATTATGCTATACATTTATCTTACAATTTTTTAAGAACTCAGGTCCATCTATTTCTCACCACTATGTCAATAACATTGGATGCTATCATTTCCTTATGCTACAATCTAGTCATTTCCTTATGCCATAGTCCAATCATTTATTTATGATACAATTTAATCATCTACTTATATCATTGAATATGCATTTATATTTGTGTTTATATTACATATTATATCTTAACAATGCTAAAACCATTGGTATTATTTTCTTAAGGCATAGATTTAGTGAACGTTATGGTTGGAGGTCAAGAGAGAAAGAGAACATGTGGAAGGCATAGAATTAAAGTACCTCAAGCAATGAAGTTCACTTATGCATAATATAGAGAGGAACATACACCAACCACAAATCAACAAGATGGTGTTGTGGAATGTTTAGTCCCCTCAACACATAATGAGTGTGGGAAACAACTATTGACATTGCTCAAATAGATGACATGCAGTTAGGGAAATTTAGCATTTTAGGGAGGCATACTAAACATATGTTGATATTTTTTGACAAACATATGAGCACTTTGTGTGCTCCCCCTACTTGAATCTCTTAATCTCCACTATTTTCAAAAACATGGTTGTTTAGAAAAATATATTTTGAGCACTATGATTCTTGTCCTTGTAGCATCTTCAAATTTTGAGCATAGCCTTCAATTTATCATCCAAGATTAGATTTTATTAATTTTAAAAAATAAATGACCACTTTTGACCCCCTTTTGGTCCCACATTTTCACACATACCATTGTTGATTTTATCCACTTGAAGACAATAAAATTAAGGAAGTAAAGTGAAATAAAAGAAACAAAAGCATAAACAATACCCCCATAGTCCATTGGAATGAGCTTGCAATGGAGTGTACCCACAACCCCAAAGGAATTTTTCTTGATTATACTAGGCTAAAATGTGGATTTCTCAATAAACTAGCATAACCTTGGTATGATTGTGATAGAAAAATAGTAGCATAAGTTTAATATAAAAATACTTAATGAAAGTGAATGGTGAGGGCTTCAATTTATAAATTTAGAGTGAAAGAGATGGATGATTTAGCTCTTGCAAAAAGATCAAGGACTTATATTGAATAGGTTCTCTAAAGAAAGAGGAAAAGGATAAGTGTCCAATGGGAGTTTATAGGTGATGAAGGCTAAATGATGGATATTAGATGAGATTGTGGAAGAATGTGATAGGATTCCCAAAAGAGACAATATTTGAATTTTTCCAATTTTTAGGGAGGTGGGAATTTAAAAGAGAAAAGGGGGAGGTGGACCCATTCAAAGTTAAATGGAAAGGTAGCATTTTCCCTTAGTGGATTTAGGGCAATTGAGGTGGAGAACTATTGAGTGAATGTGAAATATTACACATGTGAAGGAGGACACATAGCATATGATGGCAAGTTTGGTCAATGGGAGATTATAAAATTAAAAGAAAAATGGTAATATAGATTTCAAGGATGGTTGGCTAATTAATTAATCTAGGATTAATCAATTAATGGTCTTAGACACTAGTCGAATTTGGCAAATAAATGACTACGTGACTAAAACTTTTAGTCAGGTGACTAACACTAGTAGAATTTGACAAATAAATGACTAATTTGGTCATTTGTAAATGACTAATTTGGTCATCAGGTAAAATCACAATTAAATGGCTAATATCATATAAATAAAAATGACTAAATAAATGACTAAATAATTGAGTAAATTAATGACTAAATAAATGACTATTACTCTATTCTTTTTTCTTTTGAATTTGATCATAATCAATATAGCTTAAGCCCCCCTCATGGGACCCCTACCTAAGCAAGCCATTTGGCCGCCTAGGTTGCTTGATTCACCAAAAAAACCTATTGTGTGGAAGGCATTGACTCTCAGTGCAGTCTTAAGGCCTTCACATATTTTATAAAAAAAATTAACATTTACATTCTTTAACCTTTATTACTCATTATGTTAATGAATCATTAATGTTTTTAACTATGATCTGAAGCCAATTTGATTTTCCTATTATGTTAGCATGTCAAATGTATCAAAGAGCAATTGTGGTCAATTTCACTAATCAAATATGATTTAAACAATCCAATTGCATTTTGAGGGCTATCTTTCATTTCAAAACAAAAATAAAGATGACTCTAAATAATTAGTCCAACAAATAAAAATGACTAAATAATTAGTCACACATAAAAATTAGACAATATGGCATTAAAGTGGTTAATTAAAAAAATTGAATTGAGGGAGTGTATTGTATTATAATATAATATAATAATAATAATATATTATATTACAATACAATATATTATAATATAATATGATATTATATTAAACACTAATTGTAGACATCTAAATTTAATCACTCCCATATGATTAAATTTACTCACTTTTCGTCTATCATATTAAATATTAATTTATTAAATTAATATTACACTTTTTGTCTCATATATGTAAAGTATTTAATTTAATAACTAAATGTTTTATCTTTCACCTTCTTCCTCTCTAAATTAAATAAATACACCAATTTATTTAATTTAGTCATTTTTGACATTTTTGATTTAAAATCAATTAAAAATTCTTCATTCTCTCTTTCCTTGTCACATCCTCCATGATCTTGCTCTAATATAAATTAATTTAATTAATTCATAATTATGATGTGCATCCTCTTAATCAAAGATTAATGTCACATCCTCCTACATTTGCCACTTTCCTCTAATCTTCCATTAATTATTCTAATCAAATATTTGCACAACCTTAACCAAGATCATTAGCCATATTTAGCACCACCTTTTTAGTCAACCTTTGCATTTATCTCTTTTTAGCATTGACCCGAGCTTTCCCATGTGAATTTTTAATTCACATTCTATCTTCCAAGGCTTCTAGAACCTTGGACTTGTCACATCATCCACATGTGACCAAGTCCCACCTTTTGGGAGCTCACCTTTTATCCTTTTGGGAATTCACATTTATATCTCCAACCACCTCTCCTTTTCCCATGGAGATTTTTGAGGAATTCCACAATTCCTCAAATGTCCCTTTCATTCTCACTTGGGGATAAGAAATCCCTTTTTTAGGAAATCTTCTCACTCCCCAAGGTACTTGTCCTTCCTCCACCTCATGTATCTTTTGGCCACCTCACTCACACCTCATCTCCTCTTAGACACTTCACCATCCACATGTCAAGATGTGAGGGCTTGTGAGTTCTCAACCCACCATAGCCCTTCATCTTGACTTTACTAGATGAATCTCAATCGTTGAATTCTCTAGAGAATTCAAATTCTTCTATAAATACCCCCTCGTCAAGGGCATTTTCAACACTTTCATTTTGAGCAACCTTATGCTGCCAATTTGCATTCTCAAGCATTCACTATCATTTAGCCATCCACTTTGATCATCTTGCATATTCAATCTTGCATCTAGTTACACTAAAAATTCATCCAAGGTACACATTTCTAGCACGCCTGGTGGGACCCACAAACGGGTTCTTGCATTTAACCTTCATTTTTGCTCAGTATTTTGTAGAAAACGGTCATAGAAAGGCAGAAGCGCCCTCTGTTTTACCGCAGAAGGGCGGAAGCGCCCTCTGTTTTACCGTAGAAAGGTGGAAGCACCATTTGTTTTACCGTAGAAAGGTGGAAGCACCATTTGTTTTACCGTAGAAAGGCGGAAGCGCCCCTGATTTTGCCGCAGAAAGGCGGAAGCACCTCTGTTTTACCACAAAAAGGTAGAAGCACCCTCTTGTCTGCTGCAGAAAGGCGATCATGCCCTATATCTGAAAATATGCTTTTTTTTAACAGTTTGCTGCAGTTAGGTGTATACATCATTTTTGCTTCGAAGATCTTTTCTAACACTTTCTTGCAGTAGGGCATACAACTTTTTTTTTTCAAAAATCTGATAAAAGTTTTCTGCAAAGGGGCGAATATGCCCTTTCCTTTTGAAAGGCTCTTTTCCTCTAACATTTTACTATAGAAAGGTGGAAGCGCCCCTTGTTTTACCGCAAAAAGGTGGAAGCGCCCCCTGTTTTACCATAGAAAGGTGGAAGCGCCCCTGTTTTACCGCAGAAAGGCAGAAGTGCCCCTGTTTTACTGCAGAAAGATGAAAGCGCCCCTGAATTCACCGTAGAAAGGCGACAGCGCCCCTGATGTTACCACAGAAAGATGGCTACACCCCAAAACAATACAGTTTGGAAGCATATTATGGCGTAATCGACCAAGAACGAAGGATAAGATAGCTAACGTTTGCTTCCAGAGCCATCTATTTGATCAAATTTTTTAAAAATTATCCTTGTTGTTTGAACATAGTCTAATTAGGGGGAAGTAACATTTATTGCTTGTTGTGTTTGTTTATTATTGTGTCACCCAAGGGGGCATTAATTTTTTTTCACTCTCGCCTTGCACTTCGTGTGAGCCTAGGGAGTAGTTGGAAACGGTTAGTGTCTTCTTTCTACTGGGACCTACTTGGGGATTTCATCACCCCAAGGGACAATTCCAACCACGCATATCGTCGGGGTATATAAAGGGGGGAGAACGAAAGTTGTACCCCAATCCAGTCACGTCGTAATTGGCGACGCGTCGAAGCTATGGTGATACCTAGATAGATGTGAAAAGTTGGTCTGAGCCTTTCAGTATCTCATTAGGGTTCCCAACTCATGTTTGTGACGGGCTGGTGTTCATGGTTGTGCCTCACGTATCGAGAGTATATCGAGGACTCCCTAGAAGCCTTGTGCATCCTAGATTAAGACCTTTCCTAGCCATACCCTTAACATTAATCATAGGATTGTGCTTGCTTGAAGTGTTTTTTTGTAAAAAGCCTGTGAAATCTTTGATACATTGGCCTTATTTTATCATTTTGAGTCCTTGTCATAGCCATTGCCATCAAAACCAAGCCCTGATTTTGTCGCAGAAAGGTGGAAGTGCCCCTGATTTTGCTGCAGAAAGGAAGAATCGCCCCTGATTTACTGCAAAAAGGTGGCTACGCCACTAATTTACTGCAGAAAGCTGACCACACCCCTGATTTACTGCAGAAAACTAACCACACCCCTGATTTACTGCAGAAAGGTGGCTACGCCCCTGATTTACTGCAAAAAGTTGACCACACCCTTGATTTACTGCAGAAAGCTGACCACGCCGTTGATTTGCTGTAGAAAGCTGACTATGCCCCTGATTTTACCTCAGAAAGTTGACTACGCCCCTTTAACTTCCTAGGGCCATCATTTACGAACTGTACGTCGAATCGACTTCGTCCAAAAACTAAAGTTGCTTAGTTTTTCAAGCTCTATCCAATGGTACCTTTCATTTCCTCCTATCAAGAATTTGACCATCCCAGAGTGGCCACACCCCGCATCGCGGGGTGGACACGCACCTAACTTCCCGGGGCCATCATTTACAAACCGTAAGTCAAATCGACTTCATCCAAAAACCAAAGTTGCTTAGTTTTTCAAACTCTATCCAATGGTACCTTCCATTTCCTCCTATCAATAATTTGACCATCCCGAGGCGGCCAAGCCCCGCATCGCAGGGTGGACACGCCCCTAACTTCTTGGGGCCATCATTTACAAACCGTACGTCGAATCAACTTCATCCAAAAACCAAAGTTGCTTAGTTTTTCAAACTATATCTAGTGGTACCTTCCATTTCCTCCTATCAAGAATTTGACCATCCTGGGGCAGCCACGCCCCGCATCGCGAGGTGGACACGCCCCTAACTTCCTGAGGCCATCATTTACAAACCGTACGTCAAATTAACTTCGTCCAAAAACCAAAGTTGCTTAGTTTTTCAAGATCTATTCAGTGGTACATTCCATTTCCTCCTATCAAAAATTTTACCATTTTGGGGTAGCCACGCCGCACATTGTGGGGTGGACATGCCCCTAACTTCCTGGGGCCATCATTGACAAACCGTACGTCGAATCGACTTCGTCTACAAACCAAAATTGCTCAATTTTTTGAGCTCTATCTAGTGGAACCTTTTTTTATCCTTATCTAATCAAACCAATCCATTCCTCTAATCAATCCAAGCACACCAATCCTATCAAGTTCATCCAATCACAATTATCTAATCAACATCATCTAATCATTTGATCCTATCCAATCAAACTAATCTAGTACTTTAATCAAATTCATCAAATCATCTACCTGATCCAATCATCCATCTACCGAATCCCATCAAAATCAAAATCAATCCCATTGCATCATCTAATCATCCTAATCTAAACTTTAATCCAATCCTGATCTAAGCTTGACTTAAATCCCGATTTGAGCTTTAGTCCATCATCTTTGATTCATTTTATTTATCATATCATCATCATGAATCCTCATCCTCCATCAATAGTAGTCAAGGGAAACTCTAATTATGTTGACGACAATAACGAAAGTCTTGTCGATCAAGAGGTCTATGACATAGATCCCCTTGACACTATCATATCTAGTAAGCTTTCTCCACCCACTTTCCAAAATCCAATTAATCCTATGAGCTATCCCGTTATGTCTTCATCCATGCCTAATCATGCTCCTTATGCCACCTTTGACAATGGATATCCAGTATCTTCTTCATCCCCATATTTGTCATGTCCATCTACATCATCCTCTTATACAACATCTACATTCTCTTATCCTAAATTTCCATCCCAATACTCCTATTACAATTCCCCATCCATGTCCCCCTATCGTAATCCTCTTTCCCAATCTTCCCATACTAATCCTACTTCCACACCCTTTTACCTTAATCCTACATCCACATATCCTCATCCTAATCCACCATCCCAACACCCTTATTATAATCCATCCCCCACATCCTCTTGTCCCACTACACCACCTATATCATCTTCTCCTAATCCATAATCCATGTCCCCCTATCTTATTTCACCACTCCAATATCCTTACCTTAACCCTCCATCCAATCCTAGTCCTCCATCCAATCCCATTCATCCATCTACTCCTAGTCCTCCATCCAATCCTAATCCCCCATCTACTCAGGTTCCACCAATCCATAATCCCTCATCCATTTCTACCACCCTAGGCAAGCCAACCATATGCAAGTCTCTCATTTTAGAAGTTCTCCAAGGACTCATTACAAAGAAGCCATCCCCAACTCCACATCTTGAAGTCATGGAACCATGCCATCTAGATCCATCATCCACGGTCACTAGTGATGAGACCCTTCTCCATACCACACCTATTATTGATGTTACCACCCCTAGTACTACTCAAACCATTGAACCCACTAAATCCATTGAACCCCCATCTCCTACTCCAAGAACCACCAAATCCATCGAAGACACCCAATTCCAATCCACTCCCTCTACTCCTAGATCCACCCAAATCCAATCCACTCCTCCCACCCCTAGTAGCACCAAAACCCATTCCAATGAACCTCATGAATCTTCCATCCCTCCATCTTCCCCACTTGAAGAGTCCCAACAAGACTCCATTATCATGCCTCCCACACACGATGAGTCATGCCAAGAGTCTAATCCAAAGCATGCCAACATATCCCCTTCTCTAGATCAAGATCCTACCATCCCATCTAGTCCACCTCAAGATCACAGTCCCCCATCCATTCCATCCCATGATCCCCTTGTCATTCAAGCTTCCACTGCTCCATCTCCATCTCCATCGCATGAGCCTACTACCACAAATCCATATCCTATCATGGCCCCTACTCCCTCTCCTGATGTTGCTATCCCATCATCTCCTTCTCATTATCCCCCATCATCGCCTAAAATTGCTATCCCCACACCACTTGCATATCCCCTTGGTCCTCTCACATTCCTCCATGGTGGTCTCCTCGCAGAAGAAAAACAAAGCATATACACCAACCCTCCTCTTCCACCTAATAATGAACTCGCATCATTCTTCTAGAATAACAAAAATCCTGTCCTAGATTGAATACTCAAGAGAATGAACTATCAAGGAAAAGGTTTAGGCCTTCATGAGCAAGGTATTATAGAGCCCATCCAAGCTAAAGAAAATTTGTATTCACAAGGTCTTGGATGTACTACTCATGAATCGCAATCCAAAAATGTTGGTACAACCTCTAGACGTCCTCAACGAGCCTTTTCCAAAAGAAATGTCAGCTCTTCCCCTCACTCCACCAAACCATATCCTGCCATCCCTCCTCCTCTATCGTATTGCCTCAAAACAACCATCCATATTTCTCCTTCATCTGCTCCATCCATTTTGGGTTCTCATCCCTCCATCCACCATCTCCCACCCTTCATCTACTCCATCCATCTTGGGTTCTTATGTCCCTCCACCCACTATGATTGCTTTTGGTCCATATATCCCAAGATCACCTCCTTCGTCCCATCCTTTCATCCGTCCAACACCTATCCATCCCATCCATCATAAACATCCCTCTCACATATCCTATAATCAGGATCAACAAAGGCACTTACCTAAACATCCTCCATCTACACATAATCACCATACTCCTACCTCCATCACTCCACATCATCCATCTCCTCACACCCATCCCATTGCTACTAAAAGCACTTTGGCTATTAAAAAAAAAATGCATAAATCCAAGCATCCACATGAATCTATGACTCCCCATGTCCCCTCCAAAAGACATGGTGAAGAGAAGAAAAATATAAATCTACATCAAATCCGTAGGCCACAAAGACCCACCAAAGCAAAGATCAAAACCATGTGGATCCCAAAGAAAAAAGATGCAATGCCATCACATGAAAAACCTGTAAGAACATCCAAAGTCGCTAATCCAAAAGCTAATCATACACCCCCTTCATCTCCTAAGTCTGTTTTGGGTCCTTATGTCCTGAAATTCACCATTCCATCTCCTCCACTATCCCCATATTCTCCATCCCTTAATCCTATTATCTTTTCACATCCACTACCACATGTGCCAATGTTGGTCCTGAACACATCTCCCCATCACATATCCACCCCATCATTCTATCCATACCCTTTCCAGCATCCCATCCATTATCCCATGTATCAACCCCATCAAATCCCTCTAATTCATCCTTATGCATAATCCATTTATCCTAATAAGGTTGTACCAACATCCAACAGTCACTTCAAACATGGGCTCTTAACACCTTGATCCTTATCACATTTCTTCTAAATCTGCTTATCCACTTCCTTATCCTTACCCATCTCCTTCTGCATGACATCAAAAAAGTCAAAAATAAAAAAAAATAAAAAATAAAATAAAAAAATAAAAAAATAAAAATAAAAATAGTAAATAGAAATAATCCATCTAATGGTGAAAACTTGGCAAACAAGCGCTTTGGATAAATACCATAATGAAAACTTCGCAAATAGGCGTCATGCATAAATCCCCATCTACACTTGGGGGCAACTTCCTGATATACATTCCCTCCATCCGCTATGCTTCCAGCTATGCACCTGTCTTCCTGTTATCCATCATCTTCATAAATCCCCCCCATCCCACCTATCTTTTGCATCCTACCATCATATCCCATTTATCTCCCATCCCTCCATCCTTCTTGTGATCTTGATCAAAATAGGGGCACCTATCTATGCATGCTTTGGACACCTATTGGTATACATTCCCTTCATCCATGCTCTATCATATTCCTTAGTCACCCATCCTATCCTCATCTAGTTATCTCCTTTATCTTCCCATCCACTTGTCTTCTATCCCTCATGCCTCCTCATATATGACATATCTAGAGTGGGGGCATCTGTCTCCTTTGTAACATAGTCCTTGGAGACATCATCTATCATAACACCCCTTCATCTCCTTATCCATCTATCATAGCATCCCTTCCATCTCCCCATCCTTATCTTCATATCCATCTATCCTAGCATCCCTTTCATCTCCCAATCCTTTTGTCCCTATCCATCTATCACAGCATCCCTTCCATCTCCCCATCCTTATCTTCATATCTATCTATCCTAGCATCCATTTCATCTCCCAATCCTTATATTCCCATTCATCCAAACAATCCCTCCCATCCCCCATCCTTATATCTCTATCCATATTCTTTCATTTTATCCTCATCCCATCTCACAATCCCTTGTCATTGGTATCTGGCTATAGGCCTCCCCCTATGCAGCCCAATGCCATTTATCTTATCATCATCACCCCTGCTTCTCTTGCACATCTTTCCAATCCCCTATCACTTTTCATCACTCATCTATCTATCATATCATCCTCCCAAGTCATTTTAATGTTTTGGATAACTATCCCATCCCTGAGCTTTATGTGATCGTCATCATCCTATCCAATCGAATAGGTCTATCCTATCTTGTCGTATCAGTCCCATCTTTTTTATCCACTTATCCTATCATCTTATCATCCTTTATCCATTGTTTTCCTTTGGTCTTGTCAAACTACGTTGCCCCTGCGCTTTCACGTAGGCAATGTCGATCATTTGATCCGCCCCCAGGGTTCCATCATCGATCTTCATTGTCCACTTTGCTCTTCTATCGTCTATCATTAGTCATTCTACTTTGTCCATCCACTCCTCTATCATCTAGCGTCAGTCTTTCTGCTTTCTCCATCCACTCCTATATCGTCTATCATTAGTCTTGGCTTTTATCTCTCCGTTCCTTGTCATTTGTCATCATCATTCATCATCCTCTTTCTACTTTTATCCATGGTCAGTCGACAACCTTTTACCGAACTAAGAGGGCTCTATATTTTCACGTAGGCAAGACTAATCTTTGATCAGCCCCCGAGCCCCTAGGTCTTTAGGTTGTGTCAGTCTCATATCTTGTCTCCCTTGTGTCGTGTCGTCAAGCTGTGCCCTTATCTAGCTGGTTCTTAACAAACAAGATTCGCTTGTATCAACAAATCCAATCAATTTTGAATATCCTACATTATATCGATCTTTTAGCTTAGTATCCATCATCGGTCTCAATAGGATGCATCCTTCATAGCAGACCTCACCAATCCCATCTATCCCTTTGATCCTATGGCAAAGGACATTTGAAATTGATTGCGATCTTTTGATGCTTTGGGCTTTTGTTTATCATTTGAGCTCCCTATCATCACTTGTCAAGGCCGCCATAATCCATCATATTATGGCATCTTTTGATTGGTCCACATAGGGGCATATCTTGATCTTTTGTTTGATTGTGTCTTATTGGTTGTCCCACGTAGTACCCACCAAGATCCTCGAGGTCTTATGTTATGTTGGGGCATCCTTTTGTGTTTGTAGTTATCTCAATACCTGGCCTGACCAAGGTCTTTCTTTGTGACTTTGGGGTGTTGGGATAGCCTTCTTGTCTATTTTGTTTGTTTCATGCATTAAACACTAATACGCCTTGGTTTTACATACATTGGCATTGGGTGTCTTATGCTATAGCAAAAATCAGTGCTCTGAAGATGGCAAATCGCATTAGGACTACATTTCATTTTCCATTCCATCATCTTGCATGTATCCCCCATCCTCCCATCTATCAAAATTCCCCCCATCCCTTCACCCTTCATCACTCTCCCTCATCTATCCATCCAATCTCTTCTCATCAACAACACTCCCCCTATCATCTTTATACCTTTCATCCATCTCACATCTCAATCCTATCCTCATCAACTCATACCTCTTACAAATAATCTAATCAAATCCTTGGTCTTGTCCCCAGTCTTGTTACCCGCCTTGACCCATCATCATCATCATCCATTTGTATCCTTCCCTATCCCTTCAGTGTTGTTTTGGGATGTATCCTTCCCTCGTCAACAACACTTTCATCCTCATCATCAGGAGGTATTCTTCCCTATCCTTTTGTGGTATTTTGGGATGTATCCTTCCCTCATCACCACCACTAAGTGGGATGTATCCTTCCTTATCTGCATGATGTTTTGGGATCCATCATTCCCTCATTGACAACACTCCATCCATCATCAACCCTTTTGGCTTGTACCTTGACTGGGGCAACATCACCTTTTGTCCTAAAATCCATTTGTGCTTCATCCGTCTCCTATCGCTTATCCTCTTCTCTTGTCATCTTCCTCATCTCCCCTTGCATCACATCATCTATTTTGAGAGCACACCCGTGTTCTTTTCAACCCACATGTCCTCTCGAGGGGGATCCTCAATCCCCAATCTTCAACCTTTTCTATGCTAGGGCATCACCATCTATCATTTCCTCCCTCATTTGCATTTTATTTTTCTTCGAAACACAATTATTCTAACAATATTTCAAAGAGGGGCAAAATGTAGACATCTAAATTTAATCACTCCCATATAATTAAATTTACTCCATTTTCGTCTATCATATTAAATATTAATTTATTAAATTAATATTACATATTTTGTCTCATATCTGTAAAGTATTTAATTTAATAACTAAATGCTTTATCTTTCACCTTCTTCCTCTCTAAATTAAATAAATACATCAATTTATTTAATTTAGTCATTTTTGACCCTTTTGATTTAAAATCAATTTAAAATTCTTCATTCTCTCTTTCTTTGTCACATCCTCCATGATCTTGCTCTAATTTGAATTAATTTAATTAATTCATGATTATGTTGTGCATCCTCTTAATCAAAGATTAATGTCACATCCTCCTACATTTGCCACTTGCCTCTAATCTTCCATTAATTATTCTAATCAAATATTTGCACAGCCTTAACTAAGATCATTAGCCATATTTAGCACCACCTTTTTAGTCAACCTTTGCATTTATATCTTTTTAGCATTGACCCTCTTTCCCATGTGAATTTTTAATTCACATTTATTTATCCTAGATTCTCCTCTTCCCTATGTGAATTTTTAATTCACGTTCTATCTTCCAAGGCTTCTAGAACCTTGGACTCGTCACATTATCCACATGTGACCAAGTCCCACCTTTTAGGAGCCCACCTTTTATCCTTTAGACTCTCCTAAGAATGTGAATTTTTAATTCACATTTATATCTCCAACCACCTCTCCTTTTCCCATGGAGATTTTTGAGGAATTCCACAATTCCTCAAATGTCCCTTTCATTCTCACTTGGGGATAAGAAATCCCTTTTTGAGGAAATCTTCACTCTCTAAGGTACTTGGAAGGTACTTGTCCTTCCTCCACCTCATGTACCTTTTGGCCACCTCACTCACACCTCATCTCCTCTTAGCCACTTCACCATCCACATGTCAAGATGTGAGGGCTTGTGAGTTCTCAACCCACCATAGCCCTTCATCTTGACCTTGTTGGATGAATCTCAATTGTTGAATTCTCTAGAGAATTCAAATTCTTCTATAAATACCCCCTCCTCAAGGGCATTTTCAACACTTTCATTTTGAGCAACCTTATGCTGCCAATTTGCATTCTCAAGCATTCACTATCATTTAGCCATCCACTTTGATCATCTTGCATATTCAATCTTGCATCTAGTTACACCAAAAAGTCATCCAAGGTACACACTAATATTATATTATTATTATATATAATATATATTATATAATATATTATATAATATTATAATTTAATATAATATAATATAATATAATATTTATATTATAATATATTTAAAAGTGATAGATTTAATTTTGAAATCAAAATCAAATGAAGTAAAGAAATGAAGTAAAAAAGCGGGAAAGTGGGCGATGGTATTTGATTTTTCTAATAAAAATCATAAAAAGGTACCTATTTTCTTTAATACAATATGAAAAATCAACCATTCGGCCTAGGGTAATGAAAAAACCCTAAATCAAAAAGAAACTGAGCCCTAATCCCATTTCATTTTTCACTTGTTTTTTTGAGAAGAAACTCATTCCATTTTTCACTTGTATTTTTGGAGAAGAAACTCATTCCATTTTTCACTTGTATTTTTGGAGAAAACTCAACACCGCCATGCCTGGTAGGGTTTGAGAGTGGAATGGTGACTCATTCTGTTGTTTATGATGATTTTCCTAAAAAAAAAATATTGCAGAGGTAAGTCTTTGGTTTTGAAACTGAAAAGTATTCACCATTTTGAAGCATTTTATCGAGCTCACTTGGTTGCGACTAAGTATTTTCTGTTGTATTTCCTTTTCTTACCATTTATTGATATCTCTCCTATTTGTTTGAACGCCATTGGAGTATCTTTGAGGCTCATTTCTGAAGAATTTTGAGGGTGTCTCCTTTACAACAATCTTGTGTAAGTTTCATTATTCTTATCTCTTAAATTTCTATGAGAATAGGCTTAATTCGAGCTCAGTAGAGGAAATATGATAAAAACCCTTGTATCCCCCTGCAAAAATCTTGATGGGTTACTTTCTTTCTGTAGAAAATGTAAAACTTTGCACTCTCAACTTACTATTTTCATTATTTTGAGAGTTTTTTGTGTTCTAATGGCCGCGACCTTCATAGCATTCTGGGTATTTTTCTTTTTGTTCATTTTCTCTTCCTCATGGGTGTGTGGTAGAGACCCAACGTACTCAATAAAAAAAATTGTATACTTGACCTTTCCACAAAAGAAACTCCAAAAATTATATAAATGGCATGCCCTTAAATTTTTTATTTAATTTTCTTTTATGCTTTTCATCCAAATAAAGTGTCTGATTGTGAATGGGATGAATGACAAATTGGACAGGAGCAGCCAAAGTGCGTCTGAATTCCTAGAGATCACCTTCATAACTAAGAGAATTATTATATTTATTGAAAATCTTGATTTTAATAGAGGGCTTTGTTTCAACTTCTTTCCACTTAATATCACAACTTTTGGCATTTCCTGAAATCTCTAGCCTATTTTCATTTATTTTCAAATTTTGTTCTTGAAGTATATTTTGTAAATAATCTAGGCTTGTATTCTTGAACCCATTTTATTCTCACAATGCTTTCAATAATTTATTTCGAGCACATTCACAGCTTCATAGTGTATCTTCCATTCATGGTTGCAATCACTGTTGATAATATACATTTAAGTTTTTTTGAAGGTTTTAGTTTTTCTTAAATAATTTTATTACTAGCTTAGTTTTTTTGAAGCAATCTTTTTTTTTTTAGTTTTTCTTTTTCATTACATAAGAAAAATTTAAAAAGAAAGGTCGATTTTATATCTAAATTAGTAATTGTTAAATTAGAAATTAGAATTTAATTTAAATTTAGAATGAAATTTATGTTTTTAGTTTTTCTTAAATAATTTTATTACAATAGAATTTTAGTTATTAAGAGACATTTTAATATTTTTTTTAGTTTTTCTTAAATAATTTTATTACTAGCTTAGTTTTTTTAGCAATCTTTCTTTTTTAGTTTTTCTTTTTCATTAGAAAAGAAAAATTAAAAAAGAAAGGTTGCTTTTATACCTAAATTAGTAATTGTTAAATTAGAAATTAGAATTTAAGTTTTTAGTTTTTTTAAAATAATTTTATTACAATAGAATTTTAGATATAAAGAGACATTCTAATAATTTTTTTAGTTTTTCTTAAATAATTGTATTACTAGCTTAGCTTTTTTGAAGCAATCTTTCTTTTTTAGTTTTTCTTTTTCATTAGAAAAGAAAAACTAAAAAAGAAAGGTTGCTTTTATATCTAAATTAGTAATTGTTAAATTAGAAATTAGAATTTAATTTAAATTTAGAATGAAATTTAAGTTTTCAAAATATTGTGGTGATTTGATTTAAAGAATAATACAATAATCGAATACAAAATAGAAAAAGTAGAGATTATTTCTTTTGCAAATACATTTTTTTTGCAATATCACTAATTCTATGCATTTTTTATTTATTAGACTTACTTTGATAAACTAGTAATATATTTAAGATATTACTTTGATATTTATTCTTTTGCAAATGCATTTCTTTTGCAATATTATTAATTCTCTGCATTTTTATTTATTAGACTTACTCTAATGCTTATGGGTATTTGCATTTAAGATATTCATTGTTTATAGCTATTTAGTAATATGTTTATGCACAATACATAGCAAGGAGATATTGCTTTGATAAGCTAGTAATATTTAAGATATTACTCTGATATTAATTCTTTTGCAAATGTATTTCTTTTGTAATATCATTAATTCTATGCATTTTTATTTATTAGACCTACTCTAATGCTTATGGGTATCTGCTTTTAAGATATTCGTTGTTTATGCTACCTAGTAATATGTTTATTTTTTGATTGTGGATAGGTACAAAGCAAGGAGAAAATGCAAAACCAGTGCCTTACTGGATGCATTTACTACCCATCTCATGTGCAATAGTGGCACCACTGAAGATATACATTCATATCATTTAGTTTTAGTTTTCTTTCAATTTTAAAAGTATAATAGATCAATAGTTTGCATACTGCAAAAAAATTTGTATTCAAAATTCTATATATAGAGTTCTTTGTAACATATTTTATATACAGTTTGAATATATAGAGAATTATTTTCCAATGTTGTTTCAATCCCAAATTTGTTGAAGTTTTAATAACATAAGAGCTTTAAAGTTTTATATTATTCAATGACAGCAAAATTTTCTCTTGGTTTGCAATTTCATAGACTAGTTATTGTAATAACATTCTTCAAACATAAGAGTTTGCATACACATCTGAAAGCATTAGTTCATAAATGACTAAATAAATGATTAACATGACTAAACCATGACTAAATAAATGACTATAATGACTACCATGAATAAATAAATGACCAGTTAACAATAATCAATGACTAAATTAATGACTAAATATATGAATAAATTAATGACTAAATATATGACTAAATAAATCACTACCATGACTAAATAAATGACCAATTACCAACGACCAATGACTAAATTAACGACTAAATCAATGACTAAATAAATGACCAAATCAATGACCAAATCAATGACTAGATAAATGACTAAAATAGTTTAGTCATAAATTTGGTCACGTTAAATGACCGGCAATAAACTACTAATGGTCACGTGACCAAAATTAGTCATTTATATGCAATTTTTAGTAGTTTATTTAGTCATATATTGTTGTTTTTGTACTAGTGAGAGGAACTAAAGGAGGGGGATAAGGTTAAATAAGTGAATCAACCTTTTAGAAGAAAGGAGAAAACTAGTTAAATTATTATTAATTAAAAAATAATTTGACTAATTTTTAGAGGAAAAAGAATAATTGATTAATTAATTAATGAAAAGATGGGGAATAGGGAGCCCCAAATTTTGGGAGATGGGACACAAAGGTTAGGTTTTTAGGGCGTTTCCACCGATTTCCTTCAAATTTCATTCAAGGAACCATTAGAGATATCAATCTAGAGATGGAATGAGGAAAAGAGATATGCAATAAGGTGTGATTAAAGAAAATAAGGGGGTTCACCACCAAGCAAGGGATTGGAAAGAAAAGAAATGTAAATTATGACATGCAAAACCTAAGGATATGACCTAGAAAATGAACTCAAATCAAAATAATAAGCTAGAGATAAACAAAGGTACACCTGGAAAGCTGAAGGGCTCAAAACAAGGCCTAAAATCTTGAAAATTTGACTTTTGAAGCACATTGGGACTCATACACTAGTAGGGGCAATTTTGTCTCAGTTTAGGGTTTTGTGTTGAATTTGAAATATGGAACCGCTAAACCAAGATCTATAGAAAATGCTTGAAATCTAGTAAACTAGGACTCATACGCCACAAGTGGAAATTTAGTCCCAGTATCAAGGTTGATCTGAAACTATGATATCCTCTAATGTTCTCTTATAGCTTCTCTCCTTCCAAATCTCCAAGTTTGAAACATTGAATTGCAACCTATAGGTGACTTTCCATGATCTTGCAATGTAGATGAGAACTTTAACAACTTTGCAACTTTTCTCCAATCTTCCTCTTCAATGGATCTCCAACCTAGATATATAGATCACATAAAAAGAGGTAAAAATGTTGTTTTGTTAGTGGATGGGGGATTTCTTTAGTCAAACCCCATTTTGGAAATCAAACCTTGAAATGAATAGAAATAGAATGATGAATGAACAAATAGGTTATGTTGTAACTCACCAAACCCTTGAAATAAAGGTTGCAATCTTGTAAGTAATGGCTAACATGAATGTGGATCTTGGCTCTTTATTGTATGTTGTATATCTTGACTTCAATGCTTGCTTGAATCATAAGAATCTACATCACAAATGTTAGCTCAAAAATAAACATGATGCATGATGAATTTGACATGATGCTTGAATCTTCAATAATGTTCCAAAATGCTTGATAATCAACCCTTGAATTCTCTTGATATCATAAACATGATATAAGAATGCTCTCATCAATTTGCTAGATTGCTTGTTAACTTGCTAGGAAAAAATATGTGAAATAACCTTGTATTTATACTTGTTTATGCCAAATTTCTTAAAATTACAACACTACAAGCCAACATTCGATCTAGGAAAATAAAATCCCACCAAGAATTTGAGTTTAAAATAGGTCCAAGCTAAGTGGGACTCATATGCCAGTTGGGGCATGTGAGTCCCAATAGGCTAAGCTTGAGACAAAAATTTCAAGAACTATTAATTTCTATGCCAAATTCAGATTTAGGCCTTGAAACTTAGGTGGTACTTGTGCCATAGAAAAATGGCCCCTTGTTATTTTCATGGCCTTTTAGGTCTTGTTTCATGATGTTTGGTCTATTTTCCTTTGATTTTATGATGTAACATGGCTTGAACATGCACATTTAGGTACTAAAATTCAAATATTTGACATCTTGTGAAGGTGTTGTGAAGTGTTGTAAAAAATTTCTACACTATTCTAGACTCTATTTATTACAATTGACCTAAAGATCACCTTTTTATTACTAATCAAGTCCTATTTTGAAGTGTTGTAAAGTCTTGTAACAAGATTTCACGCTCAAGTCTAGGCATAACTTCACTATTGATCCCTTTTTTATGCTTTATTTGACCCCTTTATGCCCTTATAAGCTTTAATTAAGTGCATTTTTTAATGTAAACCTGACAAACAACATTAAATACAAGATAATTCCCGACACCCATTTTTAGGTCCTAGGTGGGACCCATTCACCATGGGTGGTGAATGACTCCCCCTTGGCTCCAAATCCAAAATATTTTAAATTTCCTTTCAGGTTTTTATTCAAAATCACTTGATGTTGGCCTGTGATGAGGTATTAATGGGTTACTAAGGCACAAGATTGTATAAATACATGTTTTTACATCCATTCTAACCCCCATTCATTCAAGCATTCAATCTCACATCACATTCAAGCATTCAAGCACCTTACAACATCAAATCAAGCATTATTCAAGCATTGTGGAACATCCATTAATACAACTTCAGATTTTCATCAACAAGGGTTTGGTAAGTTGATACAATTTGCATGTTATTTGTTTATCATTCTCTTGCATTTCATTATTTCATTAAGGGTTTAATTACCAAAGTGGGGTTTGACTAAGGAAAACCCCTATTTGCTAACCCTCAATCATTTTCCCCCTCTTGCATGTGTGTTTGCAAACCTAGGTATGCAGATTTTACAAGCATTTAGGTGATTGAAGATTGGTCAACAAGTCAACTAAGTGTTTCAAATCAAATCAATCATATTGCAAGCTTGGAGAAGGTCTTCTGTCTATTTCTTGTAGAATTGACTTCGACAACCTGACAAGCAAACATTTCTAGATCTAGTGTTTCAGAGTTGTCTCCTAATTTCTTATAATTTTGGGAGAGGACTGATTCACCACCAGTGGCGAATGAGTCCCATGTTAAGACTTAAAATCTAGATTTTGTCATATTCTGGATCTTGATAGTCAAAAATTGGTTCCCGATAGTTTTTCACTAGTAGCAGGACTAATTCGCCACCCTGGGCGAATGAGTCCCACTGTTGATTTTTTGTAATCTCAAACAACATTCAGAACATTCCATATTCCTCAAATCTTTCCCAGGTGCACTATGATTTAGCCTGTCTCTTTATGTTTTGCATTTATTCATCTTTTAGTTCATTATTTTCATATCATAACGTGTTTTTCAACATAGTCTAAATCTTAGTTTTGCATTCATAATCATTCATATAGATCACTAACTTGCATTTAGTTCACTTCATTTAGCTTAGATAACATCACACATTACATAATTTGAATGAACCCCTTAGCATTTTTGGCCCTACCTCTCTCCTTTTAGGTGAAAAACCCTAGAAGAGTTAGAGAAGTGCATTGGTGCCAAAAATCAACAATTCATTTTGGTGAACCTGCATTTTGAACACTTTGTATTTCTTATTTCATTCACTTATTTCATCCTAGATTACATTTGCATCAACATTCAATTAGCAATTTTTTTTTTTGTATTCTAGGACTTCTCATATTGAATTAGTGAAAGCTTTGTTTAGATTTCATTCTTGCATTGCATTTCATTGAAAAAGATGAAAAGCTTTCTTCTGCATTCTTAATTTCCTTCTAAAAAAGCATTAGAATCATTTTAAAATTTCTAAAAAACAAAAAAAATATATCATACTGGGACTCATTCACCACCCTAGGAAAATCAGCCCCTCTGCACTTTTTAAACATTTCTAGAATCTTTCTAGCATTTTCCTGCATTACAGTTTCCTGTTCTTGCATTCTACTTTAATTTCTAGAATCTATGCTTTTAATCATTTATTGCATCTTAGTTTACTTGGATCATGGCATTTTCTTTTAATAAGTTCTAGAATTCCTTAAAATCCTTGGTAGACTTGTGCTCCTTCAACTCCTCATGATTTTCCTCCTCGTGCAGTTGACATCATTAGAGAAGATGATGCTAGCATGAACAAGTTTTACAATGAATGCCTTGATAACATAGAAGCCAATGAAACCTTCTATCCATCCACGAGGACACAAGATATTCCCACTGTTGCACCTCCTTATCACTTTGCATACTTGCATCCGAAAATTAATGAAAAACCTAAGGTTCCTCCCTCAAGTGGACCTAGTTCCTCTAAACAAACACACTCACAACCATTCTAGGATCACAAGGTCACAAAAACTCCCATAAACCTTGAAGAAACATATGGTAAATGTTTTACTATCCTAAGTAAACAAGGTTGTGACACAACACATGAACATGACCTTCACCAACTCCTTGAACAAAAACCAACTGAAGAAAACACAACAGGACTTAGATATCAAGATCCTCTTCATCCTAGTAGACCTCCTTTTGAATATAGCAGACTTCGAGATGATGGTACAATGATCTTTGATTCCCATCCTAACTTGAACATTCTCCTTCCATGTAAACAACCATTACCTCCTAATGAAAAGGATGTTAGGATCCCCACGGGTCCTCTTCCTCCTATTCATGAACAAGGAGATTCTAGCAAACGAAAATGACCATACAAATTAAAGAAACTAAAGTTTCTTACACATCTTCCACCTGAATGTGAAAGGAGACTTCAACTACTTTTAAACAAAGGTCTTATACTTTTACCACCTATGAATAGGTTGGTCATTTTTCCTAAAGATTCTAATATACCATTTTGCAAATATCATCGCATCCTTGGCTATTGAACATAAGAATGCCAGACATTAAAGGACATACTGGATAACTATCACTTCACTGATACCAATTGTTTCCCCATCATACCTTAAAACAACCAAATCCCATCATTATGCCATAGTTGTAGAATTCTTTATTCTCACTATCACATGATCTTTTTCCATCACTCACCTCAACTCATTCTTTCCTTTACACTTTGTGGGGGAAAGAAATTGTTAGCCTGTCCTTGTAATGCATTTTCCTTCATCTCTTAACTATGTTATTCCTTTTCCACTTAACCATTTAAGATTGAGAAACCAATAACTTAGTTAATGGTTGACTTCCATTTGCATTACTTACTCCTTTTTCATTTTTCCTTCTTGTGCGTATCGTGTTCCCTTGTAATGTGAGTTTGATGTTTCTTTCTCTTCGTACACTTCTTCTATTTGTATCTTTATTCTTCTATATGTTGTGCATCTTCGCTTTTTCTCTTTTTGTGTTCTCCTTTTGGGGATGATGCAAAGTGTAGAGAAACCCTATGTCTCTTCCATGTTGACCCAAAAGGTCCTTGTCTTTTTCACTTTTGTTTTGTGTTCTCCTTTTGGGGATGATGCAAAGCGTAGAGACGACCTACATGTCTCTTCCATGTTGACCCAATTGGTCCCTTTTTCTTTTTGAATTTTTCTTGTGTTTTCCTTTTGGGAATGACAAAAGGCATTGAGGCATGTTGATGGGTGCTTTAGCACTTTCTCAACACAAGAAATACATAGATGCACCACGTCTCTTGAAAGGAAATCTCCATCAACAAGTTGTTGAAAATCACCCCAAGGTCTCTCGGGTGTCAAGACATGACTTGCATGGAATTTCTCAGTTGGTTCAATGTAATTTTGCTAGTAATCATAGGGAAGACTTACGAAGTTAAGCTGGATCTTAAAATGGAGTTCTTGAAATGGGGAAGTTAGTGCGCAATTGTTGTAGGTTCAAACAATAGTCTTAAACTCCTATTTCAACATGAGATTTGGCTTTATAATGTGCAATGAACCTTAACATAGGTTATTTATAAAAAAAAGGAAAAGGGCAGGGGGAAGAGGAAGTTCCTAGACTTGAAACTAATAGTGAGCAATGATCATGGAGGACCCTGTTGTAGACAACCTTCCTAAAATATAATTTCACTTAAGCAGATTACCTCACAGTCTCATGAAATATGTGCAAGCTTCTAAGGATTGTAGATATTCAACCATTCATTCACCATAAGCATGAATAAAAGATAGAAGTTTAGAGAAACTTTAAGTTTATGCCCAAACTAACTTTACACAACTGTATATCATCAATAAACATCAAAAAGTATGGACAAGGAAAGTTTCCAACACACAATAGAATTCTTCAAAATCAGGGAACAACATTAACTAATCTACCAAAGCAAGCTAAAACATGCAAAACAACAAAGTAAATCCACTCAAATTATCTATGGGAGAAGAACCATGTAACATGCAACTAAAACTCAAGAATTCACCAAAAGCCAATGAACTATTAAAATTTCAGCAGCATGCCTTTACAACAACTCAACTCTCTCTTAAAAACGAGAGGAGACCCCCTATTTATAGTGTCCAAAAATTAGAATGAATGGCCAAGATTGATTTGCATTGAGTGTCCAAGATTCATTACAAACTAGGGTTTCACCTACCCCCAAATATATTACAATTTAAAATTGCAATCTTGTCTTTTTCCTTATTTTGTCTTCTTGTGGCAGCATTTTAGCTCTTTTGTCTCTTGTTGATTTCCCTTTTGTAGTGGCTACTTGGGGAGGAACTCATCATCAATAATAGGATTTCCTTCACATTTCTTGATGGCGATGTACTCTATAAACTTTAAGATCAACGCCTGTAGTTTATCTCGCTCCAGTATTTCTGATTGGATCACTTGGAAATTATACTTCCTTGATCGTCCTGTGAGTGTGTCCCAATCTCTGTCACATTTGGACATGTTATCTCTGACCTATTTAGATTGGGCAAAGGCCAAAGTAGAAAAACTCATAAAATCCATTGTGAGCTCACACAAGGTTCCATCTTCTACCTTCTTTTAGAATTAGGGCTTTATCCTTTTCGTATCAATCGCCATGGTGGAAACATCATAATCTGACATCAATTTCAAATATTCTACACAAGTCGCCCTAGTTTCCTTGGCCCAATCAATATCAAGCTCCACTTCATGGAGCACTCTTTCCAGTATCTCTTTTCTGTGGTCCAAACCCAACTTCCAAGTCTCCATGAGCTAGTGACCATCTTCTACTAGAGAAAGCTCCTTTTCTCATGTTCTTTGAGGCATCTTGAGGATTGCTTCAATTTTAGGATAAGTGACCCTATAAAACTTAGGAAGTCGGTGCAAAACTTCCTTATTCCCTCAAGCACTCTCTGTAACTCCAAGAATTTATTTGTTGTCTTGATAGCACGATTGATTCGTATGTTTCCAGCATAAAGGACCCGTTGAAATCAGTCCTATGCAGTCTTTGTCTAATTCTTCCTTTTCTTCAACTTATCAATGTGGTTCTTGGACAACAATTGCGGCGGTGCCAAGGATGTGGTGGGGAGTTCTTCTGCTGATAAACATTGCTAAATATATGTTGTCAAATCAGCCACCTGTGCCTTAAACTCCTCATTGGAAACCTTATCTTTGTGCATTTGATGCACGATGGTGGAAAGGGACCCTTGGAGATGGTCAATCTTCTGCTCTAGTTTACCTGTCCCTAGATCAAGGGTGGAGATATTGTAGCTTACTTCTTCTTCACTCATAACTAGAGTGGCTATTTGCACTGTTCTAGATCAGGAGGCATCTATTGTCAGCTGAGATCTCACTTTTGGCTTCTTTTCTTTCCTTGTGCTTATTTGGGCTCGAGCTAAGATAGCTTCTAGCCTTGCCCTTAGATCTCTTGAAGTTTGGGTCTTCTTCTCCAATTTTTTTTCGAGCCACTTGGGAATCTAAGATTCTCCCCTTGGTGATTCGTGATCACCTTCTTCCTCACGGTGTGTTGGATTTCCATTGCCTTATCACTCAAAGCTTCTTGTTCAGTCCTTTCTCCTTCTTCTTTGTTTGAATCCTGAATGAAAATGGCTTCCTTTTGTGGAGACTCGGAGGCTGCATGCTCTTTGGGGCTATCTTCCCCTTTAGTAGTTTTCTTTTCTTCTTCTTCATGTCCATGTATTTCAAGATGTCTCGTTTTTGGGCTCTTTTGGGCTTTAGATTCTTTTTCAAGTTTATCTTCTTCTTTCTTTTCCTCTCCCTCATGCTGAGGTGACATCTTTTTGTCATGCTTGAGGTTCTCTCCTTGCTCCTCCTTTTCTTTCTCTTCCTGCCCTTCTGAAAGAGGAAATTCTTCATCTTGTTTAGGGCTTTTGTCATGCTTCCCAATGGAAGTTCAGTATCTTCCTCCATTCCCTCACTTGATTCCTTTCCTTCCTCATGGGGCTGCCTTTCTACCTCTTCTCCCACATTTTTGAGTTGTCAGTCGAACTCCTCCTTGAGATCAGGATCAAAGGTTTCCATAATGTACTTGGCACACAGATCCTCGGTGTCCTCTAATGATTGTATTTCTTCTCCCTCGTGCACCACTTTATCAATCGTCAGATGCTGGTACTCGAGGTGCTCATGGTAATCATCTGTTTCCTCTTCCATATCTTTTGTAGCTTCCCTTTCTTCTCTCTCCAACTCTTCTAATATTTCCATGGTGGCCTTCATCTCTGGCGATACAGTTGGAGGAATATGGATACGAAGATGGGCAACAATCTGTGCCAAGGTAGCATGTATGGCTAGATCCATTAGCACTCTAGATAGCTTCATAGGAATGTTTTGCATGTAGTGGGAGAAGGCCTCTGGGAGCGAGAGAGTGGGCATTGGTATTATTGTTGTAGCTAGTGTGAGAGATGTTGTTGGAGACATGGAGGCAGAAGAGAGCAGTGAAGTTGTGGTCGAGGAATAATCGATGGTTACAACTTGCACCATGGGTGGAGTAGAGGCAAGGTGGATGGAGATGTCCACCATAGGCGAGGAAGTAGCAACCATTTCCTAAGAGGTAGGCGGAGGGGTAGTAGCAATAGAAATATTAGTGGCAGTAGTGGTTGCAAGAGTGGAGGCAATAGGTGGAGACTTTGGCTGCTCGGCCTCTTCTTCTTCTCCTTCATGGAGAGGGTCCTCCTGGATGGTGGGTATACCCGATGTCTTCAGTCTCTTGGAGGATTCACCCTCCATGAATTTTTTTGCATATACTTTGGGCTTGGGCTGACTTTCAACTGCTTGTTTTCTCTTCCTTGACCTATTGGGTAAAAGAGATTGTGAAGTTTCTCTAGATGGTGTAGCAACTATCCCACTATTAGTTTTGCTTGTCAGCTCATTCTCAAGCTCCTCATATTTCAAGGTGACCCCTTGTTGCTTTAATTGGGAAAGCTACCTGTCAATCCACTCCTTTGTTTTAGCCTCAACAGGCTTCATTAGGATATCGAGGTCATTGACCTCTTGTTCATTCTAATCGATCAACGACAATGAGAGATTAGCAATTGTATTGTATCAAGGATCAATTACTGTATTCTCATCCTTCACTATTCGGTCCGATACAGGGATCAAGTTGACCTTCTTCACAAAATTCGTCATCATGTGCATATAGTGCCTCATTCTCACTTCATTTTCATCCTTGCAATTGGCCCAAAAGTCCTTCACACTATGCAAATGGGCGCATTCAGCCGCAACCATCTTCTTTAGTTTACCATATGGATCCATTTGTGGACGAGCGGTGTGGAACCTCAGGTGATACTCTAGGAGATCCTTTTTTGAATTGACTACACATTGATATGTGTGGAGTTCATATAGCCCTTAGCCGAAGGAGAGGAGATAAGGAATCCCCACCTTATGTTTGCTGCTTATAAGGGCATGTGCATGTCGCAGCTGTCGAGAGAGTACAAACAATATTATCTGGTCATTTGGATATCGGGGCAACTTGTATGGTTTCTTCAAGAAACCTTCAACACAAATATAGGTAAAATTTGGAAATTGTATAAATAAGAAGGAAAATTGGCAGAGGAAAGCATTGGCGCTATGAGAGACTCTTCTTTCAAAGTCACCCCTGAGCAGTTTGATAATATGACCTATGAAAGCACCATTAACTTTGCAATAATCCTTCTTGAAATTCTTGTATTGTATCTGAGGATACCTATCATAGAACTTTAACTCCCTACCTGATTCCTCATCAAGAGATCGAAATAAGCCTATGTATTGTGTCTTGTCAGCTAGCAAATAGACAAGGTAAGATGCCATGTAAAACCTTGAAGTCTTCTTGACAACCACAAATTGCTCATGCAAGCAATTGATAATTATCCCCACCCAATAGAACTTGGTTTTACCACGAATGATCAGAACTAATCTGTTGCATACCTCTCTCAATGGATCAAAACTGGCTATTGCTGTAACAACTCCATGGTCCATCATGCCACCAACATCACCAAGGTTGTCTAATGTCATCATCTGCAAATGAAAGAACATATCTAACATCAATATAAAGAAGTTCAGGTAGTCCCTTTATAACTGTCATAAATGAAAGAGTAAACAGTTGCCCTCAGTTGAGACCACAATATAGTGATTATAGATCACATAATGGTGAAAGTACTAAGTCCATTGGGATAGTCCAAACTCTTGCAAATTCCAAAGTTTAGTGCTCATTGAGATTCTTATTGCATACATTGATGAACTAATGTTAATGAGGGCATGTTGTCAGCATAGTGATAATGCCACAATGAAGTTCACATGATTGAAGTGAGGATTACTATGTTACTAGTGGCTTTCAAAGGGATAATGGAACATGCAATGAATTATGACGTGTCTAGGGTTTTACTATAGCACATGAAGTTGGTTGTTGAGGTGTGCAACAGTAATGTAGAAGACAACTTTGGTCAATACTGAGTGGAAGCAAATTTATTTCTTCTAACGGTGTATAGGATAAAATTTGGATGGAGGTGCTATAGCATAGATAGGATAAAGAGACAAGGCCAACAAGGGATAATGGAACATATGGTGAAATAATAGAGGATATAATAGGATGGGAGTTGAATGCGATAATGGAATATGGGATGGACTAGAATAGATTAATGGGATGGGCTAGGATGGGATAACAAAATATAGCGTGAACTATTAGAGGTTAATGGGATGGGATTAGGAGGGAATAGAGGAACATAGTGTGAATTAGGGAAAGATAATTGGACAAGACCAAGAGGGGATAATGGAACATCAGGTGAAATAAGAGAGGGTAATTGGATGGGAATAGAAGGGATTAATGGAACATAGGATGAACTGTTATAGATTGATGGGATGGGCAAAGATGCGATAACAAAATATAGGGTGGACAATTAGAGGTTAATGGGATGTGATTAGTAGGGAATAATGCAACATACGGTGAATTAGGAGGTATCTAGGGTTTGACTATAGTGCATGAAGTGCAAACTTGACATGTGTGTAGCAATAATAGAGAAGAGTTATCTAGGATGAAATGTGGATAAAGATGGTATAACATAGAATGGATAAAGGAACAAGTATTAGTCTTTTTTAAGAAGAATGATCATGTTTTACCCATTACTTTCCATTTGCAAACAAGTATTAGATTTTTTAAAGGAGAATGATTATGTTGTATTCTTTGAAAGATTGTTTCTCCAATCATTTTTTAATCAATGTTTCGGATCATTATTAAGTTTTTTTATAAAATTATTTTTGGAATCAATTGTATAATGCTTTTGTATCGAAGTTTGAATCACACTTAACAATCCATCATAAAAGGAAGATAATGATCTGGTATGTTCAATACAAAAACATACACACTTGATTTCAGAAACAATCTTTTAAGAATACTACAAAGACTGGAAAACACATGCTAATGATCATGTGGCTATGTGATCTGACAGAGGCTTTACCATAGCGGGGCAAGGAAATTTCTTGTATTGAACATTCCAGCTGTGGGATGTACTCCTAATACCAGAATTGCTGGATATAGTGTAGCCAAAGGTGAATGTCTGGATGTGGCAAAGCAGCTGGCTGTTGCATATAACACTTATTTCAAGGCACTTGTGGCTCACCTCAATCAAAAACTAGATGGGGCAACCATCATTCAACTTAATACTTACAATTATTTTATGTACATAATCCAAAACGCCAAAGCCTATGGTAAGCTATAAACCCTTAGCAAGTCCCTAAGTTATCACTTTCAACCCCCTGTATTAGCGATTTTGTTGCAGAAACGGTGTAACCAGTGAATGCAAATTTTGGGTTGCAGGATTTAATGAGACAAAGACAGCATGCTGTGGATCAGGAATGTTTAATGCACAAGTGAGCTGTGGAAAGACGAAGCCACAGACCATGTTTTGCAGCAATACAAGCACACATATATTCTGGGATGGAACTCATCCCGTAATGCCTCATCGCATTCTCTACAGTGGCTTGTTTTTAAATGCCTGTTCTGGTGAAGTAAGGGCAACTTGGAAGCAGGCACTTTGTAATTTTCCTTTCCCTTTCAAAGCAAATATACACTTTTGTACCTCTTGTTTTAAGGCCGGGCTTAAAGAGCACACTCTAAGCTCTGATTTTTGGTCAAATATTCGTTACGTTTCCATTTCCGTTTCTTTTCCGTTTTCTCTCGTCATGTTAGAACTGTCACGGTTAAGTTTTAAGGCAAACGCATTTTACATTCATCAGCAATGCATCGAGCCCTTTGTCCTTTCCCCCGCCAATTCACGTTCAAAAATATGACGGCGAAAAATAAATCGATAGAGAACCTCCATACAAAGGAAATAGTATGTGATGTCAGAGTGAAAAAAATTGTATTGAACGCCCACTTTTTCACTTATCACTTAATAGTGACGTATTCCATTCTCTTAAAGAGAGAATAGAAGAGTTATATTGCATTTGCATTGGTTTTTAAATATATTTAGTTTCATTTTTATTTTATTTTTAAATATATTTATTTTAATACTTTTATTTTAAAATTTTCAATTTAAATTTAAAGATTTATATTCATTTTTTTTATTTATAATTTTTTTATTTAAAAATATAATTAACATATTATATATATTTTTTTAAAGTGTATAATTTTTTAAATCATTTTTCATTTGTCAATAAAGAGATTTTCATTAAGGTTCATTGAGATTAATTATAATGAGTTTTCTAATTATAATCATGGTATACATGTGGATAAGTACAATATTTTTTTAGTAGACAATTACTTGTTGAAGAGCTTGTTAATGTCACGTCTTCAACATAATTATCTACATCTATTTATAACTGTTTGCTCAAAGCTCCTTTACATACATAGATTCTTCATGACATTGGTACTATGATTACCTTTTCTTTTTTGCAAGACTGTGAATTTTCTCTTTGTAACCCATTGAATCTTGCTCTTTCATTTTCCCTTCATCCTCTCATCTTGAGGCAAATCCTCTCATAATGTCTACATCTCTTGTTGTCACTTCTAGTGTGACCCCCACCTCTTATGTTCCTCTAGTACCATTTCCACCTCTTTTTCTATAAGTGAACCACTTATCTCTAATCCTACTAGTTCCATTCCTTCTTGTGTGCCTACTAGTGTTCTACTACTAGTGTTATCCCCTCCTCTAATTGTGTTAGTGTTTCACCTTCCTCACCTTAAAGTGTTGCTTATCATTCATCTATGTTGTATCATTGCCTCATGTTTCTCATTGTCTCCATGGTCTTTCCATTGTTTCCCATGCTATTACTACTATCACCATCCCCACCTCTACTCTAGATGCACTAGTGTAGAAGTTATTTTTGGCTAAGTTATTTTCTCACTTTTCACGTGTCCATGTTATTCAGTGGTTCTACTCATTGCCTCTTGGCTCCATTCATTATTTTGATCAATTAGCTACAACATTGCTTGGCCATTTCCACAAGATTATGGACTTCAAACCTATTGTTTCAAATTTATTAGAGTGTTCCCAAGGCTACAATGAGCATATTGATGTTTATGTACTTTTTATTTAAATTACTTTGTGCTAAAATGAAACATCAACTTCCTAATTACAAGTTGCAAGGGGTTTTTTTATAAGGGTTTACTATCCACTATATGTGATAGTGCTTTTTTGTACAATTATGCTTCTTTCATGGATTTTTGTGCTCATGTTGAAGATGTGAAACTCAAATTACTTATTTCTAATGGTTTGAAATGTGGGTTCTCACATATATATTCTATACCTTCTTACCCTTCCAAGTTGAAAAGGGTGATCATAAGAAAGAATCTAAACTAACACTAATCATATGCATACTACTAATGTTGTTTCTTTTAAGCATCAAACAACTAGGAGATTTACAAAATTGAGTGAAACTCTAGATTATGTGCTCCAAACCCTTTTCAATGATAATTTGATTACTGTTTCCCTTATTCATCTACTCAACCCATCTAAAGGGTTACATAAGAAATGAAATGAGTGCACTTTTTTAATTGTTATACTACCCAAAAAATTACCGTGGACAAAACTTGAAATAGAACACAATCAACATATTGTTAAAAATAGAACTTCACCATAACAATAGTACATAGCAAGTGCATGATAGGCATTGTTATACTTTTGCACTACAACATAGAAGTGGAAATTCAAATAAGGTAGTTGATGTAATAAGTAGGAGACAAAATTTGTTGATAGAGATGATAATAGAGGTAGTTGGATTTGAAGAGTTGAAACATTTGTATGAATCTAGTCCTAAATATATGGAAGCATCAAAAGAATGTAATGAACTAGTAAATATAGAGAGAAGTGACCTAATTATTTTATTCAAAATGATATGTTCTTTATGTTGGGTTAAACTAGTTCTTGGGTTAGAGTTAGTGGATTAACCTTTAGTGGTCTTTAGCACATGGTTTTGTGCTAGTTGTATTGGTCCATGGTTTTGGAGCTCATGGTTTTGAGCCCATGGTTTTGCATGTATGGAAGTCTATATAATGTCTTGGTGACTCCATTGTATGTGTGGCTAGTTGAAGCCTCCAGGCTCAGCCCGGTTGAGGCTGAGGGTTAATATGAAGATCTTCATTGCTATTTTTTCACCAGTTTGGGGTTTTCCAAGGTAAATCACTATGTTGTGATTGTGTTCTTGTTCCATGTTTGATTTGTGTTTCTATTTTTATTTTTCATCTAGTTTCTAACACTTTAAGGGTAATTATTTGTGAATTCTTAGAAGCTCAATGAGGGAGAATCAAGATCAAGGAGAAGCATAATTATATATTAGCATGTCATTTTAGAGTAGATAACTCTATGGAATTAGTGAGTGACAACTATTTTTGGTCATAAATATAAAGGAAATGAGAAAACTTATTCAAGGTTGTGATACTTATCAAGTTATAAAGGGGAAGTCAAAATATTGGTTTGTATCAATCCTTACCATTTCTAGAGAGACCTTAGGAAGATATAAATATAAGAAGATAAAAATGAATAAGATGATACAATATGAGGAAGAATGAGTGGCACACATCTCCATGCAATACACCTATTGGCTTGATTTAAAGTCTCTTTTCAAGAGTCAATGCACCATATAGGACTAAGAATATAGAAAGGCTTGCAAGAAATAATATAGGTGGATAATTAAAAATATTACCACCTATATTTGTGTACTACAAGATAAAGTTCACAAAATAAAAAAAGATACTTCTCATGAGGGCCATACCAAAAGAACTAGAGTCAAAACTATGACAAATGTTCAAGACCCAAGAGCCCAAATTGGAGAACTCAAGGAGGTCACTTTTGAAGACAAGGTCTATTTCTTATCTAAGGAGTGGTAGGTAACTAGCAACTTGCAAAATTTGGTTGGTAGTGGAACTTATCTTTTTTGTCCTATTCTTATTCTTATGTTGTGTGTTTGTTGGCCGTGTTATGACCAATTGGTTCTCTTTCATTTTGATTATGAGACTAGTTACTCTTGCATCTTGGTTTGCTACTATGTAAAAGGGTCAACCCCTAGTTTAATCCTATTTTAATCAATATAAAAAATAGTATGAGTGGACCCTATAATACAATCTTTAGGATTTGAGAGCTAGATCCCTATCTATCCTTTAAGCTAAGCTTGAAGTTGGTGTGTAGGGGTGAAAAGGGAGATATCTATTACAAAAATCAATTTAAGAATAACAAAGGCTCATGACACAATAATCAACAAAAACATGTCCACATAATAGATAAATATGAACAAAGATAAGACTAAGAATATTTAAGATAATATCTTGCTTACTATTAAGTTCATTGATCAATTAACCATTACACAAATATATGTCCTTTAAAAATATACATAGAGGTTCCTCTATGTAGAAGAGAAGAGAGAAAATGTTAAGCTAACACATCATGCTCAAAATTCTAGCTTTAACAATAGAATATAAAAATAAACCTTAACATCATGCTTGAATAGCTTAGCTATACAAATTTTTATCTTCTAACCTAAGAATGGGTGGGGTAATTTTCTAAAAATGGGGGACCAAAAGGGGATTAAAAGATCAATTTTTTCTTGGAATCAACTAAACCTGAACTTGGATGAGCAATTCAAGATTTGTACCCTCAAAATTTAAAGATATAAAAAGAATAAGAATTGTACTACTCTAAATATAATTTTTAAACTACTAAATATGTTTAAAAATGGATAAGGTTAAGGAGATGAAATATAACATAGTGTTTAGTGTTTTCCCCCTATTTTTTGTTATATTAAGTATTTTTAAAAACTATTTGGTAGAAACATAGCCAAGAGTGTGTTGGGTCACAAAAACACTACTCCACTTCCTATAACATGTTTTCCCTTTCAAGTCCAGGGTTGTCATCATGAAAGTAAAACTTGCTCATCCACAAACCATGGAGGGTTGAAGACCAAATTTACAAGAGTGGGTTTTCTCTCCTACTCTTTGAGATCAACTTAGACTTAGGAGGGTGTTCCTAGAGATTTTATAAATAAAATGGACAAAAAAAATGGTGATAGATAAACCCAACCTATTGACTTGACTCCAAAGATTATCACTGAGCCAAGAAAAACTAGCTACCATAATGCCTCTATATAGTTAATTTCATCACTACTACAATGACTGCAAGGTGGAGGCAATCTACATAGACCACAAGGTAAAGTGACAAACATAATTTATACGAGTTTGTACCTTGTTTATTACAAAACCATGGGATACTTGAGAGTTGTGACTAAACTAGAATTCCTAGTGTAATGATTTATTCTTTTTAATCATTTCATTGGGTCAATACATTCTTGGATATCAGTGCTTTTCAATGGATAGTCACAGTTTACAAGGAGGAATTTCAAAGAAGTTAAGCACAAAACAATTGATCAAAGCATGAAAATATAATCAAGGTTTGAGTATCATAGAAAAAACATACTTAGTAATCCATTGGTAAGTCGTAAAAATCCATTTGTAAATACACAATGATCATTACAAAGATTGTAATAGTTTTAAAAAATGTTGACACATATATCAAATCACATTTACTTTTATAACAATAATTGTGCTAAGAGGAAATCTCTGTTACATTCAAAAATTCCCCTAAAAATATACCTACAGTATTAGAGACATGAAACTTTCAATATTCTCTTATAGCACTTCAATAGAAGTCATTTCCTTCTTGCAACTAAACTTCCAACATAAACTAAGCCTTGTTGGAATAATCACTAACCAATCTAAAATGAAAAATAAAAAACCCTTTTCAACCCCTTGGAACTTGTCATAGAAAACAAGATTGTAGTAGTTCAAAAATGGTCAATGTTGACTAGAATTAGGGAAGACATGATGCTTTGGATTAAGAGTACCATTAGAGAGGTGTTAGTTTGGATAAATATATTACCACCTTTAAGTTAAGTGCAAGCTAATGGATCCACTTTTAGTGGAAGTGTTAGGCTTGAGAAAAAACTTGACAAGAACAAGTACTCGTTTCATAAATAAATGGTACACATTTAGGAATGAGTCCCCAAACCTAAACACATATCTTCCATGAATGGGTACCCAAAATGCTTTGGGGTCATGTGCCTAAATGGGTACCTATTATAATGTGTAACTATTTCATAATGGGTATAGATCTTGTAAAGCTACTTATTTATTTTTAAAAGCTCTATGAGCTCTTTTTTCCTATCCACATGGCAACAATGTGTTTTGGATGGTGCCTAAAAATGATTACCCAAAGTTTATGAGCCCCCACCACCTCCTATTTTTACCTCCACCCTCCACAGTGCCATTTCCATCATCTCCAAATAGGTTTCATCAAATTTTGAATATATTTTTCTCAATTTGTAGGGTTTAGGGTTTGTGTTTAATATGTAATGAATTTTTTAAATAAATTTTATATAAATAAAATTTAGGGTTTTAATTTTAATGAATGTTGGGTTTGTATAAATGATTATCATATTATAGGTCATACATATGAATTAGTCATGGTAGTGTTGATATTTTGATCCCTTACATTCTACTAAGCTCTTTGCACTTATTTTTATCCTTCTATTCACGACCCCATGATATGTTGTTTTTCCATGATCATGTCCATACATCTTGTTTTCCATTTATGGAACCCAAAAGTGAATCCAATCTATTGATAGTACTAGCTACTAGTATCAAAAGTGAACACAAAACCTAATACGTAAACATATTGAACCCACAACACAATACCAAATACAAACATTGCTAAAAGAGTAATTTACCTACTATAGATGTACACTAATCTTGTGATTTAAATTTGACAAGACTCTCAAACCCATGCATCATATACTACTCTTACATGTTTAATATATTTGTAGAGTCTCATATACTCTATGGCAACTATGACCCATGGTCCCTTTTGATTGCAATAAGGTTACCTAGCAATGTGATAGAAGTAAAGTATTAATTGACCAATTTGATTACTACATCCAACAATTATTGCAACATTGTAGAAGATTGTAGATAATAAAAAAACCAATAATACCCAACAAAAACCGAAGTATCTATTCATATCCATTGAAATAACACACCTTTTTATTATATTTTAGGGCCTACATTTGATAGTCATAATATCAGGGCCTAAATGTGATAGTCAACCTTGGCTATTTAAAAAATTATTTGTGAACTTTATTCAATTAAAGTTTCCTTTCAAATACCATAAATAAATTTCATAAAATTTTATATCATTAGTGACTCATAGATACTTATAAGAAAATCAATTATTTATTTCCTCATCAAATGTTTCATTTTAAAAGAAAAAAATATCATGTATCATTATTCCATTTTCATGATCTCCATACTCTCTTAGTCTAAACTTTAGTGATGAGTCCATGCATCTTCCTAGTTGCATGGGGTTGACATGTCCGTACAAAAAAGAAAGTAAAAAATTCCATAGATAAATCATGTAAGTTGAAATATATTTCTCTCATCCATCAAACCAAAAGAAAATTGAAGCAAATAAATCCATCAAAAAATCATATTCACTCTACTTGATTAAGATTTCTTGCTCCTTTTCCCTTTTCTACCGATCTTCCCTATAGGTCACTCTAGGTTTGAACTCTTGATCTAGAGTACCTTTTATCCCTTTCTATTAGTCTGCATGGCCCAAGATTGGATCACTTCTTTGAAATTTCCCTTCATTTCTCCATTTCCTAATTCTATATATACTTATCTTTTCCCCCACTCTCAAAAGCCCAAACTGAATAATGACTAATTTCCTAAAACATTCATGTTAAGACATTCACTCCTTGTCCTTCCACATTTTTATTTTACTTACTATATTAAGTATATTCCTTTGAATTCATCGTATCTTTCCTTTTATTTCTCAATTACACTATATAGTGTAGACATAGAATATGGTCAAAACAAGGTTCCTTATTTTCTTGGCACATAAACTTAGGACTACATTGTGAAAGGAAAATATAGATAAAAACCCCTAATTTAAAATATATAACAATGTAAAAGTAATCATTGATCCAAAAATATCTAAGGAGTTTCAAATATGAAAATAAAATATAGATATAAAAAAAGTGCAAATCTAAAGATGCTTATTATATAAAAAACCTTAGAGAGAAGATTGTTTCATGTAAGACCCATTGGGTTCACCACAATTATGAAGGAAAATAATCTTTCCATATGGGTTAACCTAAGCTAATTAAGTAATTGCAAGAAAATAAGCACAAATCAACTTAGATTAAATACGTACATAGCTAGGACTAATATTATTATATTTTATAATAGCTAAATAAGGAATGTAAATATGGAGGGCAACACTTAGATCTATTATCAAGAAGTATGGGCTAACAACATAAATTATGGACTTATACTAGTGTGTACTTAGAAAACAATGTCTCTTTGTTAAATCAATGTCTTATATTATACATTGATCTTAGATTCTATCAAGGGTTTAGCATAGAATTATTAGTTAACAATTAATTCAACTAGACCTCTTCATTAGAGATAGAAATAAAACTATGATTATCACAAGTAATATCATCGATGTTGTTGAAACTAAAGGAATCATCTCCTTCTTTACTTGAATATAAGAAAGATATGGGTAGCATTACTTGTGACAAAAAAAAAATAGTTTACTTTATTATATATTCTTAACAAAATCAAAATAAAAACTAGAAAATAATTCTTCGAAAATATCCCCATTGGGTGGTCGATTTGAAATGATTCCTTCTATTTCATCATCTGAATCACTACACAATATAGAAAAAGGATTGCATAGACTAAAATTATTAGTCTCGTGAAACAACTCAAAATATTGATTAGCTTGGAGACAATGAATTCATGCCAATTTGATGAGAAATGTTTAGCATGAGGGATTCATTTGTTTTGATGAGAAAAAAGGGAATTGAGATCTCAACTTGCCTAACATCATCCAAGTCAATCGCATATGATGAAACATCAAACATTTCACACATATCTGTAATAGAACCTAAATATTGCATGTCATGAGGGAATATAGGCATGAAATAACACAATATTCACCTAGAATACCTATTCCACTCATTTAACTAATCGTAATAGGTTGTAAGGAGACTAAAACCTTCTCATTCTTGTCATCATCTAATTTAAAATCTATTACAAATTATGGTTCACTAGAAACTCATATAACTTAGGGAGGTCATGGCCAAATTATATATATTAGATACACATAAAAAATGAGGAGAAGCACTAGTGAATTTATGAACTATAGATGTGCATAGTTAATCTACAAGCTAACCAAAATATATATTCAATTCAAATTAAAATTTTGATAAACTAGAGTCAAAAAATCAAAATAAAACCTATGTTTAAATTAAAATTCATGGGAGAACATGCACAATTACATCATTAAGGGATAAGATTTTAAACAAGAGAAATTCCCTCTTAGAAGGCATCTTCTAATGGTTTCACCTTGGGAGCCATTGTAATGAATACTATAGTCAAACACACAAGAGAATTTAGAAAAATACACAAATCAATGGAATTAAGAATCACGAATGAGAAACAAATTTGTTTAACATTTTTTAAAAATCTAAAATGCACTTACAGATGAATGAATCTAACAAATTTATATAAAAGAATCTCAGATCTCTTTCATGAATGAATTAAGCTAGGGGAAAATATTTATTACCAAGACAAGGATTCATCAAATAGTTAAGAAAAAAACAAATTACATGCAATATCATCATGCATTATACCCATACTATTTAAATGATCTTACAAAATTCTAATGTATTTCTTAGAATTAACCTCTCAATATCCCTAGGAACATCATTGATATCACTAGGGATTTCAAGAGAAATATACCCAAAATAGGAAAATCCCATCATAACCAATAAAAGAGAGAAAAATAAAAACATTATACTATACCCTCCTAACACCATAAATGTTGACTAACAAACTACACATGCTAATCTCAAGAGTTGAGAACCAACTCCTTTCTTTAAATAAAGGATTCACGTTGGCATGCCACCACCAAAAAATTGGGTTTGACAAGATTCAATGATTATTAAAATAAAGCAAAGTTTCTTACTGACTAATGAAGCATTTCTTCAATAGATCTCCCTCTTTATCTGCAATTGAATCCACAAAATTAAAGTTATCATAGATGAGCCAATTAGAAAGGGGTGCTAGGTTGTGAGATAGTCACCTCCATAATATCATCTTATTGGCTCATTATTTGGTGCATCCACATCAATAATGCTAGCCACATGACCACCAATGTCAAACATAATCCACACAACATGATGGTTTACCTCTATCCCAAAGAAATAATGGAAGAACATAAATGTGGGGAAAGTAAAATGCATGAGTTATCATGACCATCCTTATGCAAAGTGGTGAATTACAAATTATGAAGCCATATTATCCTTTAAGGCTATTTTAAGTTTAAAACAAGAAGCTTCATTTCTTGAAGGAGAATAATATCAAAAGAGTCAAGATTTTTATCTGTGAACTTATTAGAAAACTTGTCATAGGTGTTTGGATCATTAGAACATCACAATCTGTGAACTTATTCGAAAACTTGTCATAGGTGTTTGGATCATTAGAACATCGCATGAACTTATGCCCATGTGGGTGTAACTCTAGATTTTCCTTTTAACCCACCAACATGTGGGGCAAATAAGCACTCTTTGGAAATTGTATTGTTAGAACATCGCATGAGTTTATGCCCATATGGGTGTATCTATTGATTTTCCTTTTAACCCACCAATGTGTGGGGAAAATAAGTGCTCTCTAGAAAGGGATGTCGGCTCTCCAAGGCTTGGGAGACTCACAAATATATTCTCCATAAGTGAATACTAGTTATATTGGTCAAATACGTAAAAATGATATTAATTCATATATTAAATGATCTTTCTTTTCTAATAGATATACCAAAGCTGATTGGAATATAATGATGAAATCATAGAGAATTATCCTTTTAAAACACAATTATCTAATGAAAATCTTAATCTAAACTAATCTCTCACACACCAGCACACCCACATACAAAGAGGTGTATATGTTACTCACTCTCATGCGAGTATATACAACCATTACTATAACAACTAAACTTGACATTATTTGAAACAAATATAATACAAACTTCAAAAGAACAAAAGTAAATTACTTTACTAGACAAAATTCATATAAGAAAGACATTACGAAAATTATTGGAAGAAAAAATAAGAAGAGAATATTTGGAACTCTCTACCTTGCCAAAAATGAAAACGTAACTTGCTTTTAGTATTCGAACAGTAATCGTAAATCATGTAGTTCTTGTGCACATATTGAAGTTTCTGCTACTCACTCGATTGCAATAGCTCTACACTGTACCATATTTAAAGGAGACTTGCTAGATAGTCAATCTTCACTGCACCAACTCTCTTTTCCCAATCATCTGCATTCCACAGGCTTGAATATGATCTCATTACTCAATTCTTAGAATATGCCATTCTCGAATTCTTGTTGTTCTTTAAAGACTGCCACCGGAATTCCATTCATAGAAAACCTGCACAGTGCCATAAATACATATTACAACTACAATGATGATGTTAAAGCTACAAGACCAAGCCAAAGAAGATATTCACTGGTTGATTTGAAGTTGCAGGGGTAATATTAACACTACTTACATAATTTATTGGGAATTGTAGAGCATCTAAGCAGGGAGTAAGTGCTGAAGGCTACGATGGGGTCAAACGGGGGCTTTTGTCAAGTCTTGTCAACAGATCCATTTTGTGCATATCCTGCAATCATGGCATTCCATGAAACCACTTTTTTTTTAGGCATTTTGTCAAACAGTTCGCGTACCCTATCTATGCTTCCACGTGTTGCATATATGTCTACAAGAGTAGTTGCAACTATCAAAATATCCATTGATGATAGCTCACAAACTGTTTGAGATGTCCACTGATGATAGCTCGTGAGCTGTCATCAATGGACATCTTGATGTCCTCCTTCTACAACCCAGGCAAATCAAACCATTAAAGCGATGAATGAGGTAAACCTTATCCAGCTAACTCTCCGCAGCTGTTTAGCAGTAGCAACCTTTCTAAGTAGCGGCAGAAGGCAATGGGTGATCTCGCCCTGCATACTCTGCAATGAAGTTGCAGCAAAGTTGGTGCTAAACTCGAACTGGCAACTTGTCTCTGCAATTTCTAGGCATTGTCCACATTGAAAATGATTGCATAGTTGACGGTAGGCGGGAGAATATGATGGTGATTGTTTGTTGGGCGGGAGAAAGAATTTTGAAATTTTTTAAAACTTAACCGTGACAGTGATAACTGTGACTGTTGTGAGAAAACGGAAAGGAAATAAGATAGAAAAGTCAAAGCCTTAGAGTGTGCTGGTTAAGCCAGCCGTTGTTTTAATGGCTGAGTGAAGTTTGATACAATTGTCTGGGTAAATATCTTATGCCATCTCACATGATATTCTGAAGGACTGGACAGGACCGTTTTAAGGTCCACTGTGTCCCTTTTTGATTAAAAAAAACAAAGTTAGATAAACAGATGTGTCGCACTTGCTGTATTTCTTTTCTTTATGGAAAATCGGAGAAGAAGCAGTGATGACGAAAGGAGAAAACTTTATGGGATTCCCACCGGCATTGTGTACGTGGAAAGCTAAAATATAAAGATAATCATTACAGAAAGAGTCAAATCAGAATGGAAGGATCGTTAAAAGTTGGACAGCCTTGTTTGCAACATTCATACGCATAGAGGACGACAAATACTGTACAAGTCTGTTGATAAAGAAGTCCATTAAGTGTATTGCTAGCGTGCCGTGCAAGATCACATAAAAATTTATCGATACGTATTTGAATGCAGAGTTGTTTTTTATAGAGTTTTTTTCGTTTTTTTTGGTTAAGGATTTGTATTTATTATAGAACAGGGAAGAGTGTGGACTACCTGCCCATATATTAACAGCCTTCCAGCTGTTAGGTTACCTGTTCATATATTTGGAGGCTTAGAGCATAAGTAGCAGAGTTGGTTTGGAGGGTGTTGAGTTTTCTTATAGGGGATTAGTCTCGCCTCAGTTCGCCCTCTTGGATTCTGGGCTGGGTCGCAAGATACCCTGTCGTAAACAAAAAAAGAAAAGAAAAAATGTTTTAAATAATCAATACAAGAAAATGAAAAGTTTAGTAAAGTATTTCACATGCATTAATATATGTTCATTTCTGTATGTGTAGTTTATCATTAAAAACGAACATAATGGATTCAAATGCACTTGTAATATAGGATAAGTTGGTTCAAAATACACACTTTTTTAATTACTTGCAAAATTTAATGTTTATGACAACCACCCACTTGAAAGGGTTCAAAAGTCAAAATAGTTTATATTTACACATTTTAATACACACTTATTGATGTCTAAGTACAATAAATTTAAGTTCCTATCAATTAGATAGATTATCAAATGCATGTTCTCTCATACTTGCTCTCACATTCACATGGGTCAAGTCCATTTACTATAGGTAATTGCACAAACAATAAATGATGTAGACATCAAAATAAATATATTTCAAACTTCTATCATGTCATGAAAGATTTCAAACAAAAATTGCAACTTCAAATTGAAATGATCGAATACAAGTTCTATTAAATTAAATTTAAATTCATCAACCAAATTGAAAGCATTACTTTTTCAAATTTGAATCAATTATAAGAATGAAATTATGAAGTGTTATATTCTCAAGACAATTATAAACTACCAATTTCCTTCAAGAATATAGCTAATATCATCTACAACATCTGGAGCTTCACCAAATATTCTACACAAGTTCTTGACTTTTTCAAATAATTTCAAGTTGGTAGTTTCAACATCATCAAATGCATATATATGGTATTTTTGTATTGTCATACATATGTAATTTGTGTACAACATTGTAAATTTTATCACTTTCTCAAAAAAAATTTAAAAAATTATGTAATGTGAAAGCCATTAAAGAAATTCAATAAAATTACAACTACATGCTTATATACATACAAAGTGATAGATATATATATTTTATTCAGGGTTTCATATTTAGAAGTATGTAAATATGTTATGCAAATACGAGTATCTACATATATGTTTTTTAATCAAGCTTTCATTGTTTATAAAGTTTATATATATAAACAATGACAAGATTTTACATGCCTCTAAATACACACTATATATATATATATATATATGATTTTAATTAGGGTTTTATTTTTTATACAATTTGTATATGTTATCAAATTAAGGCATTGGAGGTTTAGGGTGTCCTATTTTTTGGTTTCAAACATCATTTTAGGAATTTGTGTTGGTATAGACCGCACTTCTATTAGTATCCATGCTATTGCATTTCTATTCTAAATACATAATGCTTTTCACCCTAATTAAAATACCTCAAGCAATGAAGTTCACTTATGCATAATATAAAGAAGAACATGCACCAACCACAAATCAACAAGATGGTGTTGTGGAATGTTTAGTCCCCTCAACACATAATGAGGGTTGGGAACAACTATTGGCATTGCTCAAATAGATGACATGCAATTAGGGAAATTCAACATTCTAGGGGGGCACACTAAACATTATGTTGATACTTTTTGAGAAACATATGAGAACTTTGTGTGCTCTCCCTATTTGAACCTCTTAATCTCCACAATTTTTAAAAAAATGGTTGTTCAGAAAAATAGATTTTGAGCACTATGATTCTTGTTCTTATAGCATCTTCAAATTTTGAGCATAGCTACCTTCAATTTCTCATCCAAGATTAGATTTTACTATTTTAGAAAAAGAAACGACCACTTTTGGCCCCCTTTTGATTCCCCATTTTCACAAACATGCCATTTTTAATTTTATCCACTTAAAGGCAACAAAAGTAAGGAAGTAAAGTGAAATAAAAGAAATGAAAGCATAAACAATGCCCCCATAGTCCATTGGATTGATCTTGCAATGGAGTGCACCCAAAACCCCAAAGGATTTTTTCTTGATTATACTAGGCTAAAATGTGGATTGCTCAATAAACTAGCATAACCTTGGTATGATTGTGATAGAAAAATAATGACATAAGTTTAATATAAAGTGAATGGTAAGGACTTCAATTTATAAATTTAGAGTGAAAGAAGTGGATGGTTTAGATCTTGCCAAAAGATCAAGGGTTTATATTGAATAGGTTCTCTCAAGGAAGAGAAAAAGGACAAGTGTCCAATGGGAGTTTATAGGAGATGAGAGCTAAACAATGGATATTGGCTATGATTGTGGAAGAATGTGATATGATTCCCAAAAGAGACAATCTTTGACTTTTTCCTATTTTTAGGGAGGTGGGAATCTAAAAGAGAAAAGGGGGAGGTGGACTCATGCAAAGTTAAATTGAAAGGTAGCATTTTCCCCTAGTGGGATTAGGGAAATTGAAATGGAGAACTATTGAGTGAATGTGCAATATTACATATGTGAAGGAGGACACATAGCATATGATGACAAGTTTGGTAGGTGGGAGAATATAAAATTAGAAAGAAAATGGTAATATAGATTTAAGGGGTGGCTCGTTAAGTAATTAATCTAGGATTAATTAATTAATGGTCTTAGAGGAATTAAAGGATGAGGCTAAGGTTAAATAAATGAATCTTGACCTTTTAGAAGAAAGGAGAAAACTAATTAAGTGACTATTAATTTAAAAATCATTTAACTAATATTTTAGTGGAAAGGGAATGATTAATTAATTAATTAATTACAAAAGGGTCATATTTGGGGTGTCTACATCACTAATTTTCTAGCCCTAACATCTATTTCATTTTATATTTTCAATTATTTATTTGTTCAAAAATTGAAAAACTTATATAAAAAAGAATATTACAAAAATACTTAAATGGGGATATTACATTGGTATAAAAGGAAGAAATCTTGCTAGCTTGTTTCAACAACTAATTATTAGATGCAAATATAATTTCATGCAAGGAGGTGATAGAAAAATCGAATATCAACAAAGGAAGAAAAGAAAAAAAGAACCATGAGTAACTAAGGTGATGAGGAAAATCTTTAGGACACCATTAGCCATGGAAATAGGGAATAGGCTAGAGAGTTTCAATCCTCCATGAGAGATTTCATGAAAAAATAGCTCAAATCTTGATGAAAATGAATCACTAATGGAATGTGTGTGTATGAATTTTAGATGCGTAAACAAATTAAAAATAACTGTTCAAACACACCAATAGGACATTATATCAAAACAGAATATAAAAAGTATAGAAATGCAAACTCAGTATTTAATGTGTGTATGAATTTTTAAGTGTTAAACCATGATTAAATAAATCAAACACACCAATATAACATTAACTCAAAGGAAACAGATAAACAAAACAAACTCTTATGCGAATGGCTCCTTCGAAAGCGTCATATTGTCCTCTATCTCTAGCGTTTCGTTGATTCAAGATGCTCTCAGATTTTGTATGCCAAGCTCAACGAAATGGACTACTAAAGAATGAGATTTAGAGAAATGTTGGTTGCTCACTTTGGCAGCATAACGATATGGTGAAGGTTCGAAAAAGGAGAATGATGGATGAAAGATGGAAGATTCCAGAATGATTTTGACATAGTGAGAATACTTAAGAATCAACCCCCTAAATGAATTGTGAGAGGTTGTATTTATAGAGTTTTCAAAAGCTTCTGATTGGTTGATATGATCAATGGCTATGATAATTCTTGACAGATCGAATGGCTGAAGAAGGATGAAATTGAAGAGAAAATAGAAGAAAACTTGAAACAAGATTTTTCTATTTTTATGAAAGAGGAAGAAGATAAGAAATCATCTTTCTTTAAAAGAATAAAAGAAAGATTTAAAGCTGATAAATAAATGAATTAAAAATTCAATTGTTTATTTGTGGATGACATTCAGCTTTTCTTAATTAAATAAAATATTTAATTAAGCTTTTAAAAGCATAAGAAAGTTGGTGATAAGAATAAAGCTTTAATCAGGATTTTTGAAGAAAGTAGAAGATCTCATAATTAAATAAAATATTTAATTATGAAATGAGAAGATTGCACAATTAAATAAAATACCTAATTGTGATTTGGAAAGAAAGCATAAGATATTTTTAATTAAATAAAATTTATTTAATTAAATCACTTTTATGAAATTAATCAAATGAAACATTTAATTAATTAGAAGAAGAATTTAAAATAGAAGAAAGAGAGATATTTAAACTTAATTAAATCAAAAGATTTAATTTAAATTCAAATAGTGATAATTAATTTAAATAAATAGAATGTATTTATTTAAATAATTAAGTGGATATATGAAAATAATTAAATAAAATAAATTTATTTAATTATGGAAGAGAAATAAGATGAATGAACAATATAATTAAATTAATTAAATTTAATCATATGTAGAGGACTTTAGAAAAATTAATTAAATAATAAATATTTAATTAATTGCCAGGATTATAGACATGACCATTTTTATGCGTACATTTTGCCCCTCTTTGAAGTGATGTGTGAAACACATTGCTTCAAAGAAAAGAAAAATTTTCCCCTGATATGTTTCTGATTTTTGATGTCGATGATGCCCCCTCGAGAGGATAGGTGGGTTGGACAAACACAGGTATTCTCTCGAAATGAAATGAAATGATAAAGGAGGGATAAGTTGAATGATGCAAGAGAGAATGTGGATGAAGGAGATGAAAGGATACGTTATGCTGCAATGAAAGTGAGCAACCATGATGTTTGATATAGCACTAGACGTTATGCACCAAGGTATAAGGACCAAGGTGACGATGTGTCTCATGCCCCAGTGTAATACAACCTTGTCTAGACGTATGAGGAAAGAGGCTTAGAGCATTAAAGTCCTAATGCACAAAAGGTATTATGTGACCTTAGATGCAAAGGATAATGCAAAAAGATATTCCAACACACACAAGATATGAATATTAGCTGGAATGATATGGATTTGATACAAATGCAAGATAAAATGATAACACACACAAGCAAGCAAGCAAGCATGCACAAATGATACAAAAACAAACAAGGAATTGCCCTCGTCAAGCTGTAAACCATTGATTGATTGATTGATTGATGATGTTGATAGTGTTGTCATTGTGGGGAAGCGATATATCCCTAGAGCAACACAAGGATGATGATAATTGATTGGTTGATTGGTTGATTTGGTTTACAACAAGATTAGGATCAAGACCAAAGGATGTGATTGGATAATTTGACAAGATTGATCGACTTGATTGGTATGGATTAAGGATTGACTTGCATTTGGATTATTGCGCATAATGATTGAAGATGATTTGATTGATTTGAAGAAACTGTTTGTAAGGATATGATGATTGATTGGGTGATAGGATGTGATGAATTGAATAGAAGAATTGATGTGATTGGAATGATTTAGGTTGAAGTGATTTGATTAGATAATCGACTGATTGAATTGAAGAATTGATTTGATTGGAATAATTGTGATTGAGGGGATTGGTTGCAATGGTTTTGATGAAGATGATTGATTTGGTGGAATGGTTGAATGATTTGATAAAAGAATTGATGTGTTTGGAATGATTTTATTGCTTGGATTTTTATTGGATATTTGATTTTTTTTTGTATTTTTTCTGGACTTTTTCTTAAAGATTTTTTTGTATTTTTGAAATGTTTTGATTTTTTTGGAGTTTTGAGATGTTTTGATTTTTTTGGATTTTTGAGATGTTTTGGAGGTGTCAAAGGATGAAAATTTGAGTAGCCTTTGTGCTAGATACCAATGACAAGGGGAAAACCGAGTCTAGGTGCAAGGGTGATGAGATTGATGGATGAAAAGGTGGGTGATGGGATAAGGGATAAAAGGCTCATGATATATGGATGGATGGAAAGGATAAGTCATAGTGAATGAAATGGATGTATGCATCATAAGAGAAAAAGGATGTGATTTCCAAAGACTATGTTGCATAGGAATAACATGCCCCATTCTAGGTACAAGACTTAGGATTTTCATGACAAAGCTTATGGCAATAGGATAATAATAGGTTTGTTTGGAAGGGTGAGGTATATCAAAAGATACCCAAAACATGTTTCAACATTTTGCCCCTATATCTTCATCAAGATCAAAAGAAGAAGGGTGGATGAATGGACTCAATATAATAGGTATGTGTGATGGCTAAAGATGGTAGGTAGGATGGAAATGACAAGACATGAAAATGATAGGTTGGCTAGATAAGACATTGTTCCCCCAAGTGTAAGTGACATAGAAGATCAACCTACACATGACGCCTATTTGCTAGGTTTTCATCATGGTATTTATCCAAGGCGCCTGTTTACCAGGTTTTCACCATTAGACGAAGGGATTTCTCTTTATTTTTTATTTTTTATTTTTTAAAAAATCTTTTTGGATAAGAGAAGGGGAATATGGATGGGAGGGACTCAAGTGTCTAATTCCGTGAAAGGTGATAGTCCCACTAGCTATGAATGTCATTGCATGGACCATGTCAAATGCTCATTATGCTCATAGATGTTGGTAAGAGATGACATGAAAGGGATGGATTAGGTAGATGACGGATTATGAAAGGCTTATGTAAGAATGGATGGGGAATAGTGGATTATGATGTGGATTGAATAGGACTTGTAAAAAAGGATGGATGAAAGGTTTATGCAAAAGCATGGACCATAGGAAGGTGGTTAGGAAGATATGTAGGATAGTAGTTGAAGGATGGGGAGATGGAGGTATGTGGGATTGTTGTGAAATGGAAGGGAACCATGACCAATGGTTGCACACACTGTGATAAACGTTGAAGCTTTTGATGTGGATGGGGTGTAGGAAGCAATGAAGATGTTTGCTTAAGAGGTGGAGGGTGAAGTGATTTAGGTACCCACATAGACTTAGTATTTTTATGATTTTTATTTTTCTTGTGGGTTTTAGGAATTTGAGACTTTTGAATGGAATGAGAATGTGGGATGGAAGTGGAGGGTTGGTATTTTTGTGATGTGGATGCCTCATTTAACTTAATTTCTTTTTTCTTAGGTACCCAAACCATTTTAGTTTTGGTCTTTACTTTTGGAGGTATGGGCTTATATACCTTTTTGGATGTATTTTGATTTGAATTTTTGTATTGATGTCCTAAGGCATGAGAACCCTTAGGATTTTTGACTTTATAGGTAGAGGCATTGAAATTATTTCTTTTGAATCCCATGGATATGGTGGAATGGGTGGAAGCTTCATGTTTATACAATGTGTGCATTTGTTGGTCATGATTAGGAATGTTAGGGTATTTATGGATGGAGGGATAAGGGGATTGGATAATGGGGATATTAGGTGTTGGGAGAAGTGGAGGTAGATTAGATGGAGGGATATTAGGAGTTGGAAGCAATGGTGGCAGATTTGATGGTGGAAGGTGTATAGTCACATGCTTTTGACATTTGTAGGATGATGGAGGGGGAATGGCAACATATGTTTTAGGGATACGATAGGTTGTATGATGGAAAGGGGTGGACTTAGGATGGATGGAGGAAGTACCAACATCTTTAGGTTTTTGTCCTTGGGGTGTAGGTCCAAGGTCATAAGAGCGTGGAGGGACTTTGACATGGACGGGCTCCAAAATATCTTGTTCATGAAGGTCTAGACCTTTATCTCGGTGGTTCATGTTTTGGAGTGTGCAATGGATAATGGGACTAGGTGCAGGTGGAACACTAGACACGAATTCCTTATTGGATGGAGAAGATGAAGCAAGGGAAGATAATGGTTTTTGTTGTTCTAAGGAGGAACATTCATGAATGAGGGTGGAAAGACCAATAGGATATGATGGAGGACTTACAATGGGGTCGATAGTGGGTGATGGAGGATCAGTAGGATCTTGATTAGAATTGTGTTCACTTAGATCCAAGGTGTTTGTTTAATCTTCTATGTCGGCTTGGGAAGAACTTATCTCATCATGGGAAGTGGATGTTGATGGAGTTTGGATGGGAGTATCCTTGAATGTTTTATCATAAATGGCATAAAAGTCAAGGAGTGGATCATTTTGGACTTCTTGGTCAAAGATGGGATTGTTGTGGATGATATAATTGGGATGGAAATCTTTGTCAAGGGGAGGTGTATTTTGGACCTCTTTCTCATGGATGGGTATAGGATCAAGTTGCTCATGGATAGGCTCTTCATCATTATGGATATCATCTTGATCATAAAAACGATATAGATTATGGATAGGTTGGATGAAAATGATTTGATCTTGATTAGGACTAGGGCTTGATGTTTCCACATGCTTGGGAGTAGACTCTTTACATACCTCTTGGGTTGCTTGAATGGAAGTGGATGGGGATTTCTCATGGAGAGACTTGGCATGTTCTTGATGGTCAACAACATAGGAGCATGGAAGAGGGTGACTTGAACTTATGACATGAGACTCTTGAATTGACTCAAGGGGTTGTGGATGACATGGTTGACTTGAAGGACTTGGCATGACATTTGAGGACTCTTTTGTTTGTTCAAGTATATGTGTTGGAGGACATGGTGATGTTTGATTCCTTGCTTGTAGCCCTTGGGTCACATCCTTTGGAGGTGTATGGGTGGAAGGTGTTGGCTTAGGTTTTTTATTTTTATTGTATATATACTTTGAGAGTATATAACCTATATCAGTATTCCCCTTGTGAATGGTTGCATGAGAACTTAAAGGCTCTTGATTTTGTTTCCCAGGTGGACTTAAATTCAGATGTGTTTTTTGTGATGTGGATTGATAGGTTGATGTGGTACTGACACATGAAGAAGTGGATGGATTAGATTGGTATGAGGTGGAAGGGGATGACACCTTAGGTTGAGGTGGAATTGGTTGATAATGAATGGATAGGGGATGATGTTGTGGTTGTTGGATTTGACATGTGGCTATGAGGTATTGGGCTTGAGCTAAGAGGTGTTGGATTTGAGGTGACTTGTTTTCTTGAATTTTTTGTATTATGTTATGGAAGTCGTGAATGACTTTTTTGAGCAAAGGTTTTTGAATTGTTTTAAGAGTGTGAAGCATGCGAACAACCTCTTGTTCCATGTCTTCCAATGTTTCCATGGTGTAAAATGATATTGATTGGATTAAAGGGATGATGATGATTAGGATATGATATGGAATGACAAGATTGTATGATTTGGATGATGTGGCAAGTTTTTATTGGAAGTTTGACTTGGCCACTATCAAACACGATATTTCACATGTAAATGCATGAACACACACACCAAACACAATGATAAATTTGTCTTTGAAGATTAAATGTTATGATTAAGCAAACACTCGAATACACAACAACAAGCCCTATGACTAGTCAAGTGGGGTATGGCCAATTAGGTCTCAAGTGAGTTTTCACAAGGTTGACTAGGTATGGATTTGGAAGCAAAATCTTGCCAATAAGCCAGGAGAAAGGGGTAACCCACCCTTCACCTTCACTTTCCAAAGGTATAAAGTTCTTTGGGGCTTAGCTCAGAGTGACAAGATTCCAACTTCCAAACAAGCGTGTCTTTCGATTCACACTTTGATTGAGGTCGTCCCTTGGAGGGGTGTGTGCTCCAAGCAGGCCTCCTAAAAAGGGTTTGACAAAAGTGAACCAAGTGAGGTGTTTTGGAAGACACACACACTTGATTCACGCTCACAGTGATTAATTTCCCTTAAGAAAATTGAAATGTTTAGAAGAAAACAATGAAGCACTCGTTCTTTTTAGATCCCAAATCAAGATGTGATGGAAGACAATGATTAATTTTAGACCTAATTTTTGAAATGTGATTGAAGACAAGATTATTTTTTAATCCAATTGCAATGATGTGATCAAACAAGATTTGATTTTATGTCCCAAATTGAAAGATGTGACAAACAAGATTAAGAGATGGATGAAATGAGTGCACCTGGTTATTTTTGCTTTCTAAATTTTTGATGTGAATGATATTGCTGCTACTAGAGCTCCTTATGATCACCTACAAGATAAAAAACAATATTATAATGCAGCCAAAGAAAAGAAAAAGACAAGTTCATCAGAAAATTTCAATTTCAGATACTTTTGACATAGCCGAATTATATTTTAGTATTTTGATGATTTTTTTGATCTGAAAAATGAAAAATCAAAGAAGAGACCCCTACTAATTTTCTAAGAGCTTTCCAGAAATGTAAAGAAGTAAGAAAAATTCCCTGTTTTGCTCTCAGAATCGCGGATTTATGAAAACCATATAGAAAATGAAGATCGAACTTTTTTGCATTGTATTTGACCTCCAAACTAAATCTATAAAACATAGACCCTTATTAGAATTTCATGAGCTTGCCAAAAATGTAAAAATTTCTGAAAAATTCATCGATTTGCATCTAGAAAATCAAATTTATGAAAATACTTAAAATCAAAATAACTTCCACAAAATTGATGATAAGCTCTCAATTTTTTTACTGTAGCCTCTTGAAATGATGTACAAGTTTTTGTAAAAATATTGTAAAAGAATTCGCAGCCGTGTAGAAGATATGAATAATTTTGTAAAACCTATTATTTTGTCCAAAAATTGGCAGATCTGCAAAACAAAGTCAATAAAACCTGGAAAAAAAACACCATTAAAATCCTTGTATGCACTACATAAACCCTTGTATGCACTACAGAAACCCTTGGATTCTCTAAAACGAGAATTTTTGTCAGAAAGCCGAAATCCAGAACGCGAAATCTTGTTAGAAAACCTGTAGATAAATCTTAAAAACGGGGCAAGGCCCCACGGTGGGCGCCATTTAATGTGTGTATGAATTTTAGATGCATAAACGAATTAAAAATAACTGTTCAAACACACCAATAAGACATTATATCAAAACAAAATATAAAAAGTATAGAAATGCAAACTCAGTATTCTGCTTCCATTGTCATCCTATTGTCCTCTATCTTTAGTGTTTTTGCCGATTCTAGCTTTTGTGTTCTCAGATTTATAGGCTAGGCTCAACAAACTGTCTTCCTAAAGAACGAGATTTTGATATGATGTATGATGCAAGATTAAACTATGATAATGATTTGAACTAAAAAGCTTGAAATAAACATGATGCTATGATAAATGAACTCTAAATGAATTAAGTGCATGAACTCTAATTAATTGCCTATTACCAATGTTTGGATTCACATAGGTATTTATAGAGTTTTTCGATTGATTTTGATTGGCTGTCTTGATTGATGGTTGTGATAATTCTTAGCAGATCGAATGGTTGAAGAAAGATGAAACTGAAGAAGAAAATAGAAGAACCCTAAAAACAAAATTTTTCTATTTTTATGAAAGAGGAAAAGAAGAGAAGATTAGAAATCATCTTTCTTTAAAAGAATAAAAGAAAGATTAAAAGCTGATAAATAATTAATTAAAAAAATTAATTATTTATTTGTGGATGACATTCAGCTTTTCTTAATTAAATAAAATATTTAATTAAGTTTTTAAAAGTAGAAGAAAGCTTGTGATAAGAAGAGAGCTTTAATCATGTTTTATTGAAAAAAGCAGAATATCTCATAATTAAATAAAATATTTAATTATGATATGAGAAGATTGCACAATTAAATAAAAATACCTAATTGTGAGTTGGAAAGAAAGCATAAGATATTTTTAATTAAATAAGATTTATTTAATTAAATCACTTTTATGAAATTAATTAAATGAAACATTTAATTAATTAGAAGAAGAATTAAAATAGAAGAAAGAGAAATATTTAAGCTTAATTAAATCAAAAGATTTAATTTTAAATTCAAACCGTGATAATTAATTTAAATAAATAGAATGTATTTATTTAATTAATTAAGTGGACATAGGAAAATAATTAAATAAAATAAATTTATTTAATTACGAAAGAAGAATAAGATGAATTAACAATATAATTAAATTAATTAAATTTAATCATATGTAGAGGATTTTAGAAAAATTAATTAAATAATAAATATTTAATTAATTGCCAGGATTATAGACATGACCATTTTTATGCGTATACAGAATGTATCTAGACCAAATCAAAATATGGTAAAAGGGAGCAATTCATCAAATGATAGGACCTTAATTAATACTCTGTGAACATATTTTAGATCATTTTTTTGCTAAAGGAAGAAGAAAATACACTTAAGGAGCAACAATTACTGCCTTTTCTAGAAGATTAAATGACAAGCTATCATGTAGAGTATAGTGCTCTAAGTCCAACAATCCATCATGACATGTCTTTCATTAAGTACTATAAAATAAAGACAAGGAAAGGGAATAGAAGAGAAAGAATATATCATTAAGATCATCCCAAAAAAGGAATACACCACTAATTGGGTAAGATCGTCATACCTATATTTGATGGAACTAGAAAATGTTCAACTAGGGCATGGTTGTAGAAGTTGGATGTATACTTTATTTTTAACCCTATGTATGATGAGGCAATTAAGTTTACTACTCTCCATTTGGAGGGTATGGCTCATGAGTGGTACTATCATGGCATGATTACATAAGGGCATACTCCATTACCACCTTAAAGTAATTTGACCAATAAATTGATCTAGAGATAATTGATTTAAGAGATCTAAACATTCATTTTAGAGAGTTGGATCAAATAAAGCAAGAAGGTACAATGGAACAATATTTGATAGAATTTCAAAGGTTATAAATGATGGTACCAAAAGTGATGGAAAAGAGACTCATTGTGCTATTTATGGAGGGTCTAATCGAACCTCTCAAGGGTTTTGTTAAGGATTTTGATCCCCCATTATTAGATTCCATTAGGAGAGCCCTAACTTTAGATATTTCTATTCCTCGTATAAAGGCACCACCTCTAATGTTGTAAAGGTTAAAAATTTAGAAAGAAATCCCTCCCCCACAAAACATGCCAAAGACTATCAGTAAAGAAGCCACAAAGAATGAACTTAAGAGGAAGAAATTGTGTTTCATTAGTAGGGATTCATGGGGATTAGAACATTGATGTTTTTCAGAATAGGGTAAATGTACAAGGATGGAGGGCCAAAAAGGGTTCTTAATTGGCCACCTTTTTTTGAAATCGAGAAATATTGACCTTGGATAAGAAATTGACGATAGTCACAATAAAAAAATAGATGCAACAAAAACAAGGGTCGTAGTGCTTTAAGTCTAGTTTCTAAACTACTTTTTTTTTTAAATGGTAGAGATTAAGGAGTTCAAAAATGGAAGCCATATAAATTGGTGTTAGTTTTGTCAAAAAAATATAACATAGCATCTATTGTGGCTCCCTCAAAAGGTTAACTTTTTTTTCTTGTGTTTTTAAAATTGTTTCAGTGATAAATTAGTTAACATGTAGTTTATGCCCAATTTTTTTGATAATTTTTTAATGAATATTTGTTTTTTTACTAATTTTCGAAGTGGACACATCCTGAAAACAAAATTTTGGCTATGCTACACCTATAATTTTTGAAAACTAATCAAAACTATTGTTTTTTAATGTGTAGAATGGAGTATAGTTTATTAAAATGTAATTTATTTAAAATTTAAAGGAACAGTTAAAAAATAAAGTAAAAAATACCAAACTTTGGTTTTTGGCGAAAATAAGACACAAACAAAAGAAATTAAAGTTAAAAGGCTTAACATTGCCAAAATGTGAAAAAAATTACATCATTAAATATCTAAGAGAGAGCCTAACATTACCCAAGCATTTGATTTACTCGACCTTGAAACACATGCAAACTTGTTAGTTAGCACGAACGAGATTATATGAAATTTTGTAGAATATGCAAAAACACGTCTTTGGATGTTGGGAAGGCACTAAATCCAAGCCAAATGCTTGGGGATTCCCAAAGAAAGACATAACATGAGTTTGTTATAACGTGCTCATGTTATGTCACAATTTTGACAATGCGCTCATGTTAAGCCTTTCCTTACATTTTCCTTCATTTTGTTTTATGTTTCCCAAAGCAAGGCATAATGCAAGTGTGTTATAATGTGCTTGTGTTATGTCTCACTTGAATTTTTTTATGTGCAAGTTTTTTAAATGTATGTTTGATGTGTGTATGTTTGCATATATATTTGTATGTATGTATGCATGCATACATGCATGCATGTATGTTTTTATGTATGTATGTATATATGCTTGTATGTATGTATGAATGTATTCTTGTATGTATATATGTATGTATGTATGCATTCTTTTATGTATGTATGCATGCTTGTATGTATAGATGTATGCTTGTATTTATTTATGTAAGGGTTTGGGGTTTAGGGTATATAATGAGGCTATGGGGTATATGGATGAGGGTTGAGGTTTTAGGGTACATAGGGTTTAAGCTATAGGATTGAGGGTTGAGAGATTAGGGTTTAAGGGTAGAGAGTTGAGGGATTAGGGTTCAAAGTATAGTGTCGAGGGTTTAGGGTTTAGGGATAGGGTTTAGAGTTTAAGTTTTAAGGGATGACGGTTGATGCTTTAGGGATAGGGTTTAGGGTCAAGGGTTAAGGGATTATGGTTAAGGGTTGAAGGTTTAAGGTTTTAGGGTTTGAGGGATTGGGGTTTAATGGTTGAGGCTTAAGAGATTAGGATTTAAGGTATAGGGTTGAGGGTTTAGTGTATAGGGTAGAGGGGTGAGGATTGAGGGTTTAAGGGTTGAGAGTTGATGGATTAGGGTTGAGGGTTGAGGGTTAAGGGTTTAACATATAGTGTTGAGGGATTAGGGTTGAGGGTATAATGTACAGGGTAGAGGTTTTACAATTGAGGTTTGAGGGTTGAGGGTTAAGCATATAAGGGTTGAGGGTTTAGGTTTTAGGGATGGGGATTAGGGTTGAGGGTTGAGTGATTAGGGCTAAGGGATTAATGTTTAAGGTATAGGGTTGATGGTTGAGAGTTGAGAGTTGAGGGTTTAAGGGTTGAGAGTTGAGGGTTGAGGGTTGAGGGTTGTGGGTTGAGGGTTTAAGGGTTGAGGGTTTAGGGTGTAAGGGTTGAGGATGTAAGGGTTAATGGTTTAGGGTTTAAGGTTTGTGGATTGAAGGATTAGGGTTAAGGGTTGAGAGTTTAAGGGATTAGGATTTAAGAGTTGAGGGTTTAATATATAGGGTAAACGGTTCAATGTTTAGGGTTCAGGGATTAGGGTTGAGGGTTGAGGGTATAAGGTTGAGGGTATAGAGATTAGGGCTGAGGGTTTAGGTATAAGGTTGAGGGTATAGAGATTAGGGTTGAGGGTTTAATGGTTGAGGGTTGAGGGATTAGAGTATAAGGGTTTAGGATTTAAGGGTTGAGGGTTGAGGAATTAGGTTCAAGAGTTGAGGGTTTAGGTTTAAGGTATAGGGTTAACAGATTAGAGTTGAGGGTCTAATGCATAGAGTAGATGGTTTACAGTTGAGGCTTGAGGGATTAAGGGTTTAAGGGTTGAAGGATTAAGGGTTTAATGTATAGGTTTTAGGGTTGAGGGTTGAGGGTTTAAGGTATAGGGTTGATGGATTAGGGTTGAGGGTCTAATGTATAGGGTAGAGGGTTTACAATTGAGGGTTGAGAGATTAAGGGTTTAAGGGTTAAGGGATTAAGGGCTTAAGGTATAGGGTTGAGGGGTTATAATTGAGGGTTTAATGTATAGGGTTGAGGGTTGAGGGATTAGGGTTGAGGGTTTAGTGTATAGGGTTGAGGGTTGAGGGTTTAGTATTGAGGGTTTAATGTATAGGGTAGAGGGTAGAGGACCATAAGGGTTAAGGGTTTAAGGGTTGAGGGTTGAGGATTGAGAGATGAAGGGTTTAAGGGTTGAGGGATTAATGTATTAAGGGTTTAAGGTATAGGGTTGGGGGATTAGGGATGAGGGTTGAGGGATTAGGGTTGAGGGTTTAGGGTATAGGAATTAGGGTTTAGGGTTCAGGGTTTAATGTATAGGGTAGATGGTTGAGGGTTGAGGGTATAAGGTTTAAGGGCTTAGGGTTTAAGGTTTTAAGGGTATAGGGTTTAAGGGTTGAGGGTTAAGTGATTAAGGGATTACTTGGGTTAAGGGTTGGGGATTTAAGTTATAGGTTTGAGGAAATAGGGTTTGTTATTCGTATGTATAGGGTAGAGGGTTTACAATTGAGGGTTGAGGGTTAAGGGATTATGGGTGTAAGGTATAGGGTCGAGGGATTAGGGTTGAGGGTTTATTGTGTAGGGTAGAGGGTTGAGGGTTGAATTGGGTATAGGGTTTAGTGTTTAAGGTTTAAGGGTTGATGGTTGAGGGTTTAAGGGTTTAAGGTATAGGGTTGAAGGATTAGGGTTAAGGGATTATGTATAGGGTAGAGGGTTAAGAGTTTAAGGGTTTAAGGGTTGAGGGTATGGGGTTTAGGGTTTAAGGATAGGGTTTAGGGTTGAGGGTTAAGGGATTAGAATTTAAGGGTTGAGGGTTCAAGGATCTAGGGTTTAAAGGGTTGACTGTTGAGGGATTAGGTTTGAGGGTTGAGGTTCTAGGGTCTAGGGTTAAAGTATAGGTTTGAGGTAAAATGAGGTTGTAGGGTTTAGGGTTTAAGGTATAGGGTTGAAGGTTGAGGTTGTAGGGTACATGGTATAGTTTTAAGGTATAAGGTATATGGCTGAGGCTATAGTGTTTAGTGTTTACGGTTGAGGGTTTAGTGTATAGGGTAGAGGGATTAATTTATAGGATATTAGTTTTAAGGGTTTAGGGTTTAAGTAACATTGAGGGTATAGGGTTTAAGGGTTGTGGTTGAGGGATGAAGGGATGAAGGGTTGAGTGTTTAAGGGTTGAGGTTTGAGGATTTAGGGAATAAGCTTGAGGTATTAGGGTTTTTTATTCTTATGTATAGGGTAGATTGTTTATAGTTAAGGTTTGAGGGTTGAGGGACTAAGGGTTTATGGGTTGAGGGATTAAGGGTTTAAGGTATAAGGTCGAGGATTAGGATTGAGGGTTTAAGGGTTTAAGTGTCAAGGGTATAAGGTTTATGGTTTAAGGTTTATGGGTTTTCAATTGAGGGTTTAGGGATAAGGTTTAGGGTTGAGGTTTAAGGGATTAGGGTTTAGGGGTTGAGGGTTTAGGGTTTAAGATTTGAGGTTGAGGGATTAGGGTTGAGGGTTGAGGGTATATGGTTAAGGAATAGAGTTGAGGGTATAGGAAATTATGGTGAAACTTCATATCAAACACAGAAAAAGACAAACATAGAACTTACAAGATGTCATAATTGGTTAGAGGAAGTTTTGATAGATGTACCTCAACCCAACCCCCTATTGACACATGATAAGAGTTAGAAAGCCTTTACAAAATTAGCGAGCTTTGGAAAAATTGAAATTTGGTCATTTTAAGAGAAAGCCAAAACACACCCACATTATAATGCGAGAACATTTTGTGTTTCTCTAAAAATAGTAAAAAAGGCAAGGTACTGGTGATCCAAGCCCACATGCTATGTTATTCTCCTGTTTTTGCACACAACCTAACAAAAAAATGCTTTTTCATGCTATTAGGGAAAGCACATGCAATTTTTACACATTACACCACCTTTCCACTAGCTTTCCACCACCTTTTTCTAGTTTTCAAACTTAGGAAGGAGGAAATATATATTTTTTACATCAAATTTGATTATATGGTCTTAAATTTTCATGTTTGTAGTGTTGCAATGTTAATTATGATTGAATTGTTATAATTTAACATTATAAATTAGTTAATTATATAGTCTTTAGTAATTCTACTAGAGTTAAATATAGAATTGAATGTTAAAAGAAAGCATGTTCATGAAAAACTCAAATTATTGAGGAGTTTGATACAAGAAGAAAAATAGACTACACGTAATTGGGTAGTTTCTCCAATCAAATCTCTAATTTTAAGGTATGTCAATTCTTTATACATGTTCTTTACATTTTCATTCATTCTCTTATGTTTCCTTATCATGCTTCTTATCATACATGCTTAATACAATGCTTTGATTTTCTTATCATGTTGATTTTTGGATTAGTTTTTACTAAGTATTCAAAATTATGAGTGATCAACATGCATAGCCTTAATCAAATGCATTAGATTTTTCTAAGTTTGGATTAGATTATATTTTGTTAATATAATCAAATGTGTCATATTAACCATAGCTTTAACTTCATTAGGTCTTTCAAAATTTTCTTAAGACAACCATAGATTCATTCCAAGATTGTCATAATTTCATTATGGCAGTTATAATGAATCTATGGTATTCCTAATGAATCTATGAACTAAACATTCCTTCTAATTACAATATCTTATGTGATAGGATTATATAATTTTATGCCTTGGATTCTTTAGTGTAGTTTATTAAGATACACATTCTTCTTCGATCATCCAATTTATGCATTCTTTCCTTTGCCACAAATGCATATTCCATGTATCTTATAAAATTTGAAGTGCTTTATGCTCCATTTACAATTTTTCCATGCTTCTTGTGAAATCATGTCACACACTTCAATTTTTCCAAACTTATGGGGTTCACTTCAACTTCAAAATGAAACTAATCGATGAAAACTTGTTGTCAAACCTTTTATTCCTAGGAAGGGTATGTGCAAGATCATGATGGGCCAAAAAGTGGCAATATGATGGGTATTTGTAGGGTATGTGGCTGACGACTTTTTTTTACCCAAAATTGATGAAATAAAAAGGGTTTTTAAAGGAGATTCTCAATTTTCCACCAATATAAATTATACTTTACTTTGAATTTAATAAATAATTATTATTCATTTTCTATTTGAATTATGACTAAAGTCCTGATTGATAGGCTGATTGAAGAATATCTATAGCTTTCAAATGGTATCACATTTTTTAAATCTGAAACATGTGTCAGATTCTATGCTTCGCATACTATAGGATTAAAAAAAAAATTGAATTTCATGAAGTTTTGACCCAGTTAAGGTGGTCAGACATACGTTTTTTTATATTTTTTAAAAGTTGTAATAAAAATCATAATTAAATATTTACTTGAGAAAAATTACAAAAAAATATGCATCACACTAGACATGAGTCCTCTAATTATATCTAAAATATTATAAAAAAATTATCATTTTATTGTGGCTAGGATGGTAGACAGACACCTACTTATTTTTTCCCGAATTTAAGTAATGCATTGAAATTTCAAATTTCACCAAATAGATTTACTTTTTTAAAAATAAACCTAGTATTTTAGAAACTACATTAAATTTGCTACAGATTCTATTTTTACATATCTTTGAAATAATATAGATAACTTATTCAAATTTTTACGTCAAGTTGCCTAACTCTATTTTTTCTAAATTTTTTGCCACTTAAGGGCTTGTTTTTCCCATGATGAGCCTGCACATACATGAAAAGAACTTCAACTTCACCCCAAACTAGCAAAATTCACTTATAGATGACAAATAATCCAAATGAAAATGTTGGTTAAGGTCTCATATGAAATGTGCAGCCAATTTAACACCCTTTTATATGAAATTACACTTAGATCTGAGTAGTCAATGCTCACTAGGATCAAATAAAAATCTTGATAGGATTGGAAATAAGTGAATAAATCCTCCAATGCCAACAAATATTTAAAAATGAAGCCCCAAGGTATTGAAATTGTATGTATTTGAATTAGAGACCAATTTATCACCCTTAAAATGTCTTTATTTGATTTGCTACTTGCTAGAGTAGCTTAAATTGACCAATATGCACATTTTCAGACCTACAATATTTAAGTTTTATTTGGAAATAGTGAATGCATTGCTACCATATGTTGTAGGAATCTCGTATGGTGAATATCTAGCAAGTTTGGTAGCTAGAGATTAAAGGAAATATGCCACAACGACTGCACAATGCCCCATAATTGCTTAGAGTTGATTTGGTATTACCTTATAAATGATGATAGTTACCAACCATAAGAGATGAAAGATGACAACAATGAAGTCTTGGAAGGCTAGAATTGAAGGATGAACCATTGAAAATGCTAGTAAATGTCCAAAACCACCTCCAAACACAAATAAATTTAGATTAAACTTGCCCAAACTGAAGTTAAACTCTTCTCCAAGGCTAGTGAACCCAATTGACTTTGAAGGTTCCTTAGTCTTTTTAGGGTCAATGTTATTGTTCCAAATATTTCTATTAGTAGGATTTATTAAAACAATATAACGAGTAACTTATGCATCAGAAGAAATAGATTTGATAAATAGAGCCACAACATGACATGACATTGGGAACCATGAAAAAACCTACTAATGACTTATAATTTTAGCAAAAGTATTCCATACTTGGGGTTACCCTACATCAAAATGAAAAGATAAACGAGTGTGACAACCAAGCCCCCATACAATTTGGCCCAAGGTTCCAAAGCCATATAAGGACATGGCATGACTAATGGACCTAGATGGAATTTGTTGCTTTGTAATTTGTCTTTCTTAATTCTTCCTTTATGTTTGGAAGCGTTTTTAGCTTATGTGCCTTGAGAACCACATTTTTCAAAGAGGATGCACTTTTTTCTGTCAAACTTTATCAATGTCCACACCTTTTATGTTGGTTTGATCTTATGTTGGTTTGATCAATATCCTCATGCTCTTTGTTTCCCTCTTCATTCCCTTTGCTACCCCTCATCCTACCTCTTTTGGACTTGTTACCTATTTTTAGCTACAACCCTTGCAAGTGGAGCTGAATTGCATTCATCACAAGAAGGTACAAAAAAAATATGTTTAAGTGTTCATTATGTTCCAGAATTTGATTACTTGTGAATTTCAAGTGTTATTATGCAAATGTTTGTAACAAAGGAACTCATAAATTTTTATAATAATGCTTTTTATTCATTTTGAAAAAACTAAAATCCTGCACAAGCCATGGGAGTAACTGAATTTGATTGTCTTAATAAAATAATGAATACAAAATGGGATGGAATACTACACTACTGAAGATAATGTAAACAGAAAGGAGGGAAGAAATTCATCATTTCCTATGATGATGAACTACTTTTGCTTGGTGTCTTCATTTGTTGTGTCTCCAAGCTACAACAATCTCGATTCCACACTCCATGAACCTACAAGATTGTAAAAAGAATGATGTTAGAGTTTTACTCTAAGCGATGATAAATTGCATTCTACTTCATGTCTATGCTACCAACAAGAATGTAATATACATTCAATCAGGCATTCACCAGATGATTGAGTTACAAAGGTTGATAATCAAGGAAAACAAAATTCAATTGAAGCTTTCAAATTCGATTATTTTTACTAACTTGTTTGTTTAAATGTGCAGGAATAGGTTCATTATGTTCAAGATCAATTTCATCAGATATGTGGGGAAAAACGAGCTCCCACAAGGGTCGAGCACAACATATCAAGAAGGTAGTTTCTCATTCAACATTCATATATGACAATCATCAAGTAGGACTGTCATCAAATAGGACTGCTGTAATAAAAATTTCATAAGGCAGTCTCTAATTCGACATGGTGAAAATAGTTTGAGCAATCATTTGTAATGCTCACTATGCTAAAGAATGATCAAAATATATTGATGGATCATCAACCTCATTGCTATCATCAAAAAAGAAGTTCACAAAAGCTATAGGTGAACATTACAAACAATGATAAGACAACAACAACATTCATGGTAATGAGAGACGGTCACAAAATTCAAGTGAACAGTCATGAAAGAGATTGTAGTCCAATCGCACAAACATACAAATCTTTCATCAAGATTTAACCTACAATATCTAAAATAGAGCAAGTATTCATTCAAACAGAAATTCATGATAGCATATTATCTTAATAGGACAAATTTTTGATAGCTGTAGGTTATCAAAGGAATGTTTCCTTAATGTTCTTTTGGCACATGAATGATAAACATTGAACTCACAAGTTCAGGTAGTCACCATGTCAATAATGCATACATGTGCAATAAAAGTCATAAGCAGATTATAAAGATCAAATATTTGCAAGAGATAAGTTCAGTCGAGAGAGAGAAATTCTATAAAGGCATGAAGTATAATATTACACTCACAAATGAATTTCAAGAAAGAAATTTTCAAAGAAGCTGTGACAGAGAGGTCAAGTAAAAGATAGTCATCACACAATGTTATGACACTCCTCAAAAATAACATATTGGCTCTCATTCTGTCAATGTAAATAGAGACATCCATGATAATATGAATGGCAGATCCAAAAGGAAACAATAGTATGGAGTGTAATTTTATTCGCTTTAATATGACTTATTAGAAGCTTGGAGGGGACTAAGAAGCAAAGCATAATGTTATTTTCTAAGTAGAAGCTCGTGTTTTTGAAGGAAAATAAGACTATTGTCAAAATGTCTGCCAAAAATTCATCATGAGAATACAAAATCATGAATCGAAATAATTGATAAGTCTCTGACATAAGCAATGCAGTTAACAAAAATGAAGCATGGATAGTCAGTAAATTCACAAACATTGTGAGCAGCAAGGTGTATAATGAATATTCATGTTCATGCTCTTTTAAAGTTCTTTACATCTTCATGGATATAATGAACTTGTAGCAAAATTCTGCAAAGTGCTAATCTTGCTATTGAACACATGGCTTGACAAAGTCATGCAATGAAGCTCCAGAAATATAAAAGGTAGTTGTGTAACAAAAGAAAAGTGAGGATAGTTGTAAGAATTTATACAACACAACCATAATGGAGGTCCATCTATGACAACCTGCAGCTGAATGGAGACTTAGTTTTGGGGTTTAACATCAAGGGGCTTTATATTTTTTTTTACTCAGAAGCGCCAATCATGGTTGTAGCTTTCAAAAAGAAGAATGTATTTAGGTTTCTTTCATGGAAAACACAAAATATAATAAGTTATGCTTTATTTCTTCACAATAGTGGAAAAAATGATTGTGTGTGATTTTGAAGGTGTGAATGAAGTGAAACCAAAAGCATCGGGTATACTTACTAGCAATTTTCTATAGAAAAATACATTGCTATACCTGCATATATAACTTCATAAAATCTCCATTAACAGCCACAAAGTAAAAGATATCAACAGAATATGCAAAGATAAGAGGATATTAGAAGTAATGTGTTATGGTTGCAGCTATAAAAGCCTGAAAGTGCCCTCAAAACAAATAAAAAATGTTCAGAATGGTAGAAAAAGCGAACTTACCATGCACTGTTTCAAGGAATTCCTCTGGAAATCATCAAGAACATTGATGTATGGCGGATAAAAGTCTCAGAAAACTCATAGTTTCAAACCCTAATCTCTATGGTGGCAAAACAGAGAATGCCAGAAGTTTCACTAGAAGAAGTGAGTTGAAATGAGTGATGATTAGGGATCGTCATGAATTCACTTTGAGTTATGCATGATTAGGGCTTGTTCAAACTTGAGCCAACTTTATCACCATATGATTAGGGTTCCATAAGTCTTGTTTAGGCTTAGTAAAGGCTTGGTCAAGACTATTGTAAGTCTTGTTTTGTCCTTATTACTATTGTAAAAAGACTTTGCATAAAGTCTTTTTAATTAAAACCAAGCCTTAAAACATTAGCCAATATTTATTGCATGATTAATGATAAGTCTAATATATTAGATATTAATATTAAGGTGACATTTTATCACTATAAATATTAATATATGTAATATATTTGAGAGATCATTGTATTTTCAATATTAAAATGATCACCTCGATTATTTTTTATTTAAATATACTATCACCCTTTTTTTTTAAAAGAATGCAATAAACATAAGTCCAGTTTGGAGTATTTTGTCATGCAGAAATGGAGTTCTATTTTTGGAATCATTTGAACGTGCATTCTGAAGTGCAATTGGAGTTCTTTTCATGCATTATGGAGCTTATTCCACCTTATCTAGAATAAGCAATCAAGGGTAAATGTATTTCCTTGCATATATTAAATTCCCTATTTTATTATTTTAGACATTACCTAGGCCAAGACTTGGTTGTTAAATTTCCTATATCATAAGCCAAGCAAAAATCCCTTACAAAAGTTCCTTTGATTTGTTCTTGCAACACACTATTGTGCGAGACTTAGCCTTGCATTTAGGATTCTAGGGTCATATAGCCCATAAAAAAGAAGGTTACTCATGCCCAAGAAGGATCATAGCCTACCAAGGGAGTGGGAGTTGCTTAGTGATAGACTATTTATTTCTGAAATTGTTTCTATTCACACAGGTTGGTTCTGCTTCCCATTCCAAAAGATAACCTTTTATTTAGTACCAAACTCTATAGGTTGTGATCTACTAGAAAAATTAAGACTTATCATGTTTTCGTCCTACTTCCTCTTCTATAGAATTGAATATATCATTTTTTTTACATGAACTACTAGTACACTTTCCCGTTGAAAAGTGTTCTAATTAAAATGCATATTTGAGTGACCTTATTCAAGTTCTATGACCAAGAAGGGGTATGAGATAAATTTTTTTGGAGACAAAGACTCTAGTGTTACACTTTTCTGCAAGTGAATACTTGAAATCTTTGTCCATTTCTAAAAACTAAGAAAAACTAAATTTTTTAATGTTATATAATTTGAGTTCAAAGAGGGCCACAACAAAAGTTCTAGATGCTTTATTTTCACTCACTCAACTTAGTTCAAGTGTTCGCTTGGAGAGGTTGGTTAAACCCACTATTCCCAAACAAAGAAAAGTAATACAATACAATACTAATTAAAAGAGCTCTAGATGTTTTATCTTCACTCACTCAACTCAAAAGTGTTTGCTTGGAGAGTTCTTGTTTTGCACCCTAGCATGCCAAAATATTTCAGGCTACATTGCATTGTCGATACCTTTTAAGAGACCAAAGGGAAAAATGGTAGAAAACTTTGACAAGTTATTACTCAGAAACTATGGCACTTCGAAACATTTTTTCTAAAGTTACACAATCATGTAGGGCTCGTCTAAAATAACCTCTCTCAATTTTTCATATCTTTGATTCATTTGTCTATGGTGACAAGTTTTAGTTGATGGAAAAAATGTCAAATGCATGCAATGTAAAGTTGCAACCTGTGGTGTATTTTTGTTATGTTTGTTGTGCGACCAAATCGACAGTTCCAACATCTTTATATGGGTAGATTTATGCTAGGCAAGGCAAGGTCCTTTTTTGTGCCCCATCATGCCAAAACATTCTAGGCTACATTGCACCAATGATATCTCTTAAAAGACCTAAGTGCAAAAGGGAGAAAAAATTTGACGAGCTATTACTCAGAAATTGTGGCACTTAGAAACATTCCATCTAAAGGTATATGATCATGTCTAGGGATTGTCTATAATAACCTCTCTTGTTTTTTCATATCTCCGATCAATTTTCCCATGGTGACAAGTTTTTAGTTGATGGAAAAAACATCAAATGCATGCAACATAAAGTTACAAGGTGGTGTAATTTTCATTATATTTGTAGTGCAACCAAGTTGGATGTTCCAACATGTCCAAATGGGTATTTTTATGATAGGGAAGGTCTTTTTTTATGATAGCTTGCTAGAAGAGAGTAACATGTGTTTGGGGGAAAAACATAAGTCTTTTCTTTATCCTATTGAGTCAATCTCCTTTGGTCATCCAAAAAAAATATGTCTATTTTGTAGTCTCTAAACAAACTCCAAAAAGACATTTGAATGCTAAAAAAATCATGTCTTTCCTTTTGTATCATTAAAGCTCATAAAACAACTCCTAGATGCTTGCAAAAGGTTCAAACTACTCAAAACTACCTCTTAGATATGCTCCATTTATTTGCACAACCAAACAACTTGCCTTAGATGCTTGGAACTGCCCCCTAGATGCTTTCAACTATTGTCCCTTAACCGCTCATAGAAGCCAAAACTGCTCAACCTCTTCATAAATGCTATCATACTTATTCTTCATTTAAATCTTACTTAGTTCCAAAAATTCCAACGCATGGACTAGTGAAGTTTTTGGCATATGGATTGGTGAATTTTTCTCTCAAACCACAAACTGGGTTTTCATGAAGTTTAATGGGTTTTTTTCCTTCTTGTTTCCTAATTTCTATACAAAAATCTCAAGAACCCAGGTCATAATTTTTAAGATGTGACGAGATCTCAACTGCCAAAAATCCCTCACTTTCCTCATCATTACTAGACTCATAACTAGAGTGGGTGCTCCAAAATTTCAGGTTTATTACTAGGTGATCCCATAATAGTGGTTTACAATTTTTGGCCAAACTAGACACTAAAATAATTTTTTCTAACTAAATATTCACTTTCGGGCACCTATAGTGGCTAAACTATGAGGAATTTGAAGATGATGCAAACTAGAGTTTCACGATGTTTTGTCTATAGATTATATATTTTTTTTTCATAATTTTTGGAATCAGATTGCACCTCTTTTTCCATCTTCCTCAAAAACTAGTCTTTTTAGAAAACAACATTTTAAGGAGTGGCGCTCACCGTATAATGCATAACTTTTTTCCATGAAGGATAAAATTCTAATTTGTTCAAATTTAGATTTGTAACTTCGATATCTAGTGCTTCCACTTAGTTAGATAGGGTTTTATTAAATATTTTTTCCTGAATCAAGTTTCGAAGTCAAACCAATTACAATTCAGACATAGGCAGACCCTATAACGTGTAAATTTTTTTGTATGTATCAAAATTCAATTTTTTTAGTAGATCAAGGACTTCAATATCTGGTGCACTCATATTTTTCAAAAAAAAATGATAATCTTCTATTTTTCCACATGTGCAAAACAAAGAGCTTCATTTTCGATGAAAAACCTAAGTTTAATAAAACTAAAACAAAAATAGATAATAAAACTAAAACATATTAAAATTATAATCATTGGATAGCTCGTTCTGAGGACTACCTAATTCCAGTTTGGTTTGTGAAGTCTCCTCCATTTTCATCCTCAACTTGAGCTTCGAAGGGAAAAAAAATTGGTTTTTTTTTTGCTAGAGAGCACAAAGGTGGGAAAAGGAGGGTTCACTCAAACCAGGGAGGGTTCAAACGAACTAGGGTTCATTTGAACCCCCTTTCAAAAAGGAGTTTCATTGTTTTTTTTGGCGAGATGAGGTCCACCTTGCATTTAACTGGTTCACATGAACTAGGGTTCATTCGAACCCTTTTTTGGTTTTCTCGAACAAAAGGGTTCATTCGAACCCCAAAAACCAAATTTTTTGTATGGGGTCGTTTCTTGCCACTTTTCCTTCCTCACTCAAATTGTAAACCACTTTTGTGGGTTTCCCTACTTCTCCTTGACTGAAGAAAACACTAATTTAGCTAATAGATGAGACATTTTTTTGACATTTTTTTTGTCTCATCAATATATATATTTATTTTTATTTTTGTGATTATTATAAAGAGCTAAAATAAATTTCCTAACCCTCCTCTTAAGACTATTGTGGGAAGCTGTTTTGCTATCTTAGCTTCCTTACATTATCTACTATTGTGTTCTTTTTAATATTTATGTCAAGAGCATAATAGGTAAATTGACATTCAAATTTCTATTCTAAGTAACTACCTTATGATGGCCATTAACTATAGCCATGACAAATTGAAGACCCTTACTAGAAGTATGTAGGCATCATAATTCTTACCCTCTTTATGAGTAGAGGTGTTCTTAATCAATATATAGAAAATCTATTCTAGGATTTAGGGAGTTCTCATTATTTTTATTCATGTTTCATCTTTAAAGGAAGAGGAAGAATCTTCTATTACATGATATTTATCATATATATATTTTACTCTCCCCTCTTATCCTCCTATTATTGTGACTAAGGACTTCAGTGATGCACTTTTCAATCTACTTTAAGGGAGAATACTTCTAGCACTACAACTTGTCCACCCTATCTTCTATATAACCATTGATGTTGGGCCAAGGTCTCTTCATGAATATTGTTTTATAGTTGACTACCATCATAGAATTTTATAGATCTGTCACACATTTTCCAACATCTTCAATTTTTGATACATTAAGACCTTTGTTGCTACAAAATGTTTGAGGAGAATTTCCTCATATCCTTAGTCACTAGACTATATTCCTACATATGTTATTAGCTATTTCTTCCTATTTGACTATCCCAACATGGTAATCTTCTCATAATGTTCATTTATAGCTTCATTTTGCTTCTCTTCAACAAGCCTTTAAAATTTTTTAGACAACCCCTCATTCATACATAGGTTATTAGGATTTAATATATGTTTGAAAATGTTTTAAAAGAAATTCCACACATCTCTTTAGTAACAACAAAAACACTCTATAGGCTTGTGCATCAATGATAGAGATTGTTTTTCCTTTATGCTTTATGAAAACCATTGATATAGTTTTGGGCCCCCTCAAGATGATGGTACAAACCATTAGGGTTTCAAAGACTAAATAGGGTTTAAGAATTTCTCATGTACCTTATGACAAAGCCAATAATATTTGATAAACCTCAATCCATTGTTTGACAATCATTTCTTCATTTTCATTCAATGTTAGATGGAAGTCACTCAAAGACACTCTAATAGTAGGCCATAACTCCACATGAACCTCCTAGGGTTTGATATCCTTCAATGTTGAGAAAATGTGTCTCAACCTTGCAATTACATAAGGTAAATTGTTGATACATAATGTATTGTTCAACCAACAACGACTGAGGGGGGGAATGGGGGCATAGGGGGTTCTCTCCCGTACCCCCTTCCCCCACCCCCCCTCAATGGGGTTTGAGGGGATCATCTCCTAGACTAGGGTCCAAGGGTAGTGCACCCTCATGGGGGCTCAGGGGCAACACCCCCAAAAGGAAAATTTATTTATATTTTTTATTATTATAAATATGTACTGTTCATCATTATGTCTCATATATGATGGTTGATATTTTATTATCTTGAATTTTCATAGAAAGAAACCCTATATTATGAGGGAATTGTACTACGATTGTGTATTACGATGTATTTTGAGAGTTTGATAGCGTTCGTGTTGCCTCTAGATCTTTGAGTGGTGATACTCCTATGAGAAGCTTGCTCTGCAAGTATATTGTAATTTTTGTGATTTTTGAATAATATATTGGGTGGTTTTTGGAGAGTGGGGTTTTTCTCCTAAAAGGGTTTTCCCCATGTAAATCACTATGTTGTGGTATAAATGATATTTGTGTTTATTTGTGTTTAAATTTATATAACTACTAAAGATTTGTAAAAAAATTGCAAATTATTCTCCTCTCAAGATTAGTGTAGGAAGTTGTTTTGCTACCTTAGCTTCCTTACATTTCTAGGGTTTGAGAGGTTTAGGCTTTTCATTTTGATAACATAACTGTATTGGAGGGAATTTTTATACTTGATATACATTCATGGTTGAGTGAATATCAATCATTTGCATTCATCCTAGAACTTCTTGTTGTAACAAACGTTACATAGCCCTTATACTTTGATAAGAGTAAAAACAATGATGACTTAGCTATCCAACTGTGATTGAAGGTTTAAAATATACATGAAATTTATGAACTAGACTTTAGATGACACCATTTATCAATCCAAATCTAAATATAAGCATACCATTATACAACTTTCACAACCTAATCACCATCATGGATCATGAAACTACAACAAATTCTTAAAACAAGTAATGGATAGTTATATTATGACAACATTTCTCACTATTTTAGATAAAATTTTAGTGTTTAGTGTATAAAACTAACTTCCTTTCATAATGAGGATCTTTACACTAAAAAATCTTACTTATTCATAAACCTCTCATACTTGGTGAAGTAAAAAATGCATCCCATGTAGGACCTTCTTTCTAGAGACATTTGAATATGCAAAAATGAGTTCTTACTAGCTCTTGACATTCCTCCCTCTTCATAGAACATGTCATATACCCTTTTGTTTCTTCTACAACATGAAAGGTGTAGGGACAACAAGGTAGTTTCCAGACCTTCAATATAATTGGTTTATTCAACAAAACTAAAATAGGCTAAACCTAGAAACTTCCCTTTGAGAATTTTAACTTCTTTACAACAATTTTCCCTCCTATATATGAACATGATATTTTGAGACAATAAATGCTCTTATGTTGAGTGCTTAGGACTTTGAATTTTTTTTAATAAATCAAAACAACATATTTTTTTTTTCTGACATTATATAAGACCTTTCAATGCTCACTTGAAAACTTGTGAAATAAACACTGCATTCTCCTAAGAATAAAACATAATTATTTGAGTCAAAAGACCAAATAAAATCAAAACTATTCTTAATGTTCTTTCATGTCATTTTATACTTTTCTTATTTTGGAGGTATGTCTATGCTGAGTCATTCGCCTTCATATGCTTAAAATGCTAAACAATCAAATAGAATATTTGGATTGGCCTGATCACCTTTAGGGTGGGTGTACATACTTTGATAATGTTATCTAAATGTGGACTTCATGGCATGTTTATGTATCCAAGGTGTTCATATAATTAAAACTTTTCATGTTCCTTATTCCTAGTTTGGGCTTCATTATATTTTCATGGTGGCCTATGCATTAAACACCAAGCCCCAAGCCTTAATTCTATTTTCCTAAAAGCTAACTTTATAATTCATTCTCCTTTTCAAACGAATGTTGTTTTATCATATTTTGGTTCCCTTTTTCACACTTTTGTAGTTTTATTATAAAAACTAATGAATAATTCTTATTCTTTTGGTTCTTTTCAAGTTGTTTATTTTCTTTTTTCATTCTTTTCTCTCATCTACCTACCCTTTATTAGGCTGGATCTGCATCTCCAATTCATTTTCTCCTCTTCTTGATGATGGATCATTGAGTGTGATCTGAAACGTCTTTATATGATTGATAAAAAAATACACACAATTGAATCCAAAAGACAATAATTATAACTTATGGATTGTGGAAAACTCATGCCAACTAATTCATATGGTACCAAAATTCATAATGTATAGCCTGCACTTACACCTTTACACTTTATTTTTAAATCATTTAGTGATTGTCTATAGCTTGAAGACAAGTAACTCAACACACAAGATTAAAGCATCTAACACTATCCCCACAAAATTCTCCAACATTCTCTACCACTAGGTACCTATTTCCTCTACTAAACCTTTGCTACATGTAGCCCTTGGTTGCCTCATGACTACCATTCATCACTCACCACCACACTTACACTAGTTACCTTTTTCATGGTTATGCTACTATTGGAAATTCGCAATGGCCAAACATTATTAGTTTAGCTTCTCTTTGTCCCGTATACACATGACATTGGATAATTTCCCTATACACACCACTAATCCTCCTTTAAAATTTCTCACTACTTATCTCTTTGTTAGCAACCACTCCAACTCATAGCATGTATAGTAGTTATTGGATTGAGGATGCATTCATAATTGTTCAAATGCATTTGGTGTATGCTAGAAAATTTGTATACTATCACATTACATCTAATTGATGCCAACTATGGGTCACAAATGCTTTACCATGGGTGCATAATTATTCATTGAAATTGTATATATTAGGAAACAAATGATGTCCTACCACATTTTATCTTTGTGGTGGTAGTGGGCTTGATATTATGGATGTGGTTGTACTCTCTTCTAGTGACATATTGATAGGTGGTATATTTTACATGTGGCAATAAGCAACGATCCAACCATGCTTGGTTCTTTACTTGAAGACTTTTTAGCATATGCTTTAGCTCCAAACAATGAATGTGACCTATCAATATTTTATCAAATACTAACTAAAGTGTGACTGATAACTTTTTTTTAAAAATGATGTGCATCTATAATTATGTGTTGTGATCTAGCCATGGGATACAAAGGTGAGACATGTAAATGAAATAGATCAAATCAATGTTCAAACACATTAAATACATGCCCAACAACCATTCAAAATTGTGTGCTCCATGGCCTAAGTTTTTTTTTTCTACAACATCATGTAGTGGTATTTGGAGCTTCTAATAGTCTTAAATCCCTTTTGTAACATAAGCCTAACACTTATAACCTTTAATTTAATATTTTTGACTAAGTTATCCATTGAATTTTACTTCTAGGCTAGGCTCCATAGTTTAAATATGCATGGCATACTCAAAAACGTCCACCACATCCTTATTTTGGGTTAGATAAGGTAGAAAATAGGTCTCAAAGTTAACTTCTCATTGACATAGGCCACCAATTTCTATTAAGCTTGAGTGCACATAACAAGATTGCGAGAGGACAACACATCAATGAACTTCAAACTTGAAAGTTAAAGTTAATAGAAGTGGGGAAAATGATTAAATCAAACTTTAAATGGCATTGCTTGTCTAGGCACTTAATTTGAAAGGGATGTGAGGGCCCTAGTTAACTCTAGTTCAATAGCTTCATCAAGTTCAAGATGGAAACATTTCTTAACTAATGGATTGAGTGAGTGAATAAACTAAAAATAAAAAAGCTTCCAAATCCATAAGAACACCAAACACGACAATTTTAACATTATGGATGTGAGAGCTTGATTAAACTCAAAATTGAAAATGGCTTTGAGTCTACAAGGTGATCTCGAACATGACATGAGAGTTGAATTTGAATGTAAGGCCACTTGGTGAATTGTGTTATGTAAAGTCTCAGGTCTACTAAGATACATGAATTCTTCTAAATGTAAACGATTTAATCTTGAATGTAAAGTAAAAAATAAAATAAAATTTATAATAAACCGAGTCTAGAAAATATTTAAATATGATATATTTTATATAACCATACTAAAATGTCATAATAAGAAAGAGGCTAATAAGAAATAATTAATAGAAAAATATGTATTTTTTATAATTTAATTATGATTAAATTATTTTAAAACTTAATTGAAAGCCATTATCAAATTTCAAAATATAAAGGACCATTATAAAATTTGAACGAATCTTGTAAATTGCTGCTTGTGTTGTATTAAAGTTTCATCTCTTAGAGGGAAATTTTTGTATAGTAAAACGGAAAGAAAGTGACATTTCAATTTTATATTAAACTTATTATTTGTAAGAGATTATCTTTATTGAATATAAAAATTGGTCTCCATAGACTCTGATTTTCCAAGGGCTTTCTTAAACAAGTCTTTTAAGTGTCCGTAGATCCCAATAAATACCAGCCAGCTATTCCAGGAGTGCAAGAATTTTGTACAAGCAATCAACAACTTGCGCTTCTTCGCCTCTCACTACCTTTGCTTTGACATTAGGAAAAAATTGATATTCAGATCTCCTTCGGAAGCACTCACTACATAATCTGGAGCTTGCCTGAACACACCTATATGTACGTATGTCATCTCAGAATATTTTTCCTCTACTTTCAGCACCTCAAAATACAAGAAATTCGGGGAGTACCATACTTCCTCAAACTTCCATTCCTTTACCATAAGATCTGGAAACTCCAGAGAGTCTAAAATTGGCAGTACAAAAGCAGAGACCCTTCCTTCTATCTCCATTTGGCAGGGACATTCCTGCAAATAGTGTTTGTTGCAGAACGATCTGTTAATAAACATGAAAACTTCATTATAATAATAATAATTTTGAAAGCCTAATCAGGTGCACTTACCTTCAGAGACTGAACACAAGGCTTTATGACTAACATGTTGTGGCATTTGACACTCAATCTTTTCACCTTCTCCAAACTCTCTATTCCTGGAAACTCCCAACTGGTTTGTACTTCTAAGCTCTCCGATGATGTGTAATGTTGCAAACCTTCTATTCTGGAAACTTTGGGGCAATCAAACATTTCAAATTTTTCCAGGAGACTCAGACCTGCAAAAGTTGGGAGCTCGTCTAACTCCTCACAGGCAGATATACGCCGTTGACGAAGGTTTACCGCACCTCCAATACATCTAATGTTCTTCAGCATTTTACAGTCCAACAATGATAGATTGTTAATTGATGTCGGCAAGGTTCTGATCTCCATCAATTGGGCATTCTCAGAAATATCCAGATCCTTAAGATTGGGACAACAATCTTCAGATATGGATATTTCGAACAAACCTGTCTTAGTTAATTGTATAACTTCCAGTTTGTGAAGTGCATAATCCCCTGCTCCCATAGGCAACTCTCTGACGCCTGGACAATTTATTGCTACTTTCCCTAAGAGTTTAAGGCCCCAGATGCAGTGTGGTATATATTCCAATTTCTTGGAACTATAAATGCGGAAAGATGTCAAGCAGGACAAATTTCCAAGGGAAGCTGGTAAGTTAGTCAATAGTGGGCAATTAATAAAAAGATAGGTCAAACAGGACAAGTTTCCAAGAGAAGTTGGCAAGCTGGTCAACAGGTTGCTACCAATTGATAGGCTATTCAACTTGCGGAGAAGACCAATGTCATTTGGCAAATACTTTAAGCTGGTTTCCTCTGCAGAGAGACTTTTCAAAGACACCTGATTTGTAATTTGAGAAGGCAACTCGTCTACTTCCATGCAGTGTGAGAACTTTAAATATTCCAGCTTTGTTATGTGTTCCAACATGTCTGACCTAAGCTTGAGCTTCTTGCAATATGATACATCCAGAAATTCCAAATTTATCAGATGCTTAAAAGAAACTGGCAGTATCTTCAACTTTGAGCAAAATTCCAAGTTTATATAACGCAGATTTGTTAATTCTCCAAAACGATCTGGTAGTGAAGATAGGTTATAAAATGCTACTAACTCCAAGTACTCCAGAGATTGGAGATCACAAAACTCTTCTGGCAGGCTGCTAATCATAATACAGCAGAATCTGATTCTTTTCAAATGCTTAAGACGCCCTACTGAAGCTGGAAAACTTAGAAACTTGAAGGCAAAAGAAACATTCAGCTCTATCAACTTCAACGGAGGCTGCAGGCAACATATTTTATTTTAATTATAAATCCTTGAACAATAAATTTAAAGTGTTCTCTTAAAACAAAAACAAAGCAAGATACTTACGTCCACATTGTCTGCCCACAAGTATTCTATGTCTGCCTTAGAAATCTGTAATACAGTTAAACTTGAAAATGGAACCCATGAAGGAAGATTCCTGTGGGGAAGGCTATCCCAACGAAGCCACGCAAGGTCTTCTGATAGAAAGCCAATTTCTTCTGTAAGTTCATTTCCACTAACAAGAAGAACCTCTGAGCTAAGAGAAGATCTAGGCCGCTTAAACCCTCTCCTCGAAGTACCCACCGACCTCTTCAAAAACAATTGCGATTTCAAAGTTTCGGAACTTATCCCCCTAATCGGCGGTCTTTCCTGAATGGAATACCAACAATATAGAATGTTAAAAATAAATTTTACTCATTTATAAAAAAATTATAGACAGGCATACTAGTGTCCTACATCCATTGATATTAAATACTGCAGCCAAAGTGATAAAGTTGTTCTCTATCAAGCTAATTGATCATTTGCATATATCAATCCCTTTTACCCGAGAATGTTTGTGAATGTTGAGAATCTGCTGTTGAGACCAATAACGATATGGCGAGTGTGTAGTTGCAATCTCTCTCCTCATATCACGAAGATGATCGTGCATCCGTATTGTCTCTTCGTGCACTTTGTCATTGTAGATGAGCTCCACAAGACACTTATTCACAAGTGTTTCCAAACCATGCAGACCACTCCAACCAGATCCATCCCACAATGCAATGGCCACAGCTGTCTCTTCTCCAATGAGAAAACAAGCTACATCCAAAAACATCTCTTGCTCTTCCTTATCCAACACATCGAAGCTTACTTGGATTTATCTTATCCTCACAAACTCAAAAAAATTCTATTAAAGAATAAAAATCCTGTTGTTGCTAAAAATCCAACTCGAATTGTTTTAAAGCATATCTAACTCGAGTTGCTTTAAAGTGATTTAAAGCATATCCAACTCAAGTTGCTTTAAAAAAAAATCCACATCCCACCTTTCAAGCTACAAAAATCAACAATCCCTCTTAGCGAGGAAGGTGTTTTGCACTACACCTAATTTGTCCCTGAAGAATTCAAACTTTCTCTTCATCAAGGCCTTCGTCAGGATATCTGCTATTTGTTCGTCCGTAGGAATGTAATTGAGCTTCACTATCCCCTTCTCCACACAATCTTTGATGAAGTGGGACTTGATCTCAATGTGATTTAACTTGTCATGAAACACTGGATTCTCAGAGAGTTTGATACAACTCCGATTATCACAGTAAATGATTGTAGAATCTAACTCCTGATCAAAGAGCCCAGCTAGAAGTTTTTGAAGCAAGATAGCCTCACATGTAGCCATACTGGCCGCCATATACTCAGCCTCTACAAAACTCAACACAACTGACTTCTGTTTCCTGCTATACCAAGAGATTGCTCCTGATCCTAAACTGAACCTACACCATGAAGTGCTCTTCCGATCAACTTTATTGCCTACCCAATCTGCATCAGTAAACCCCTCAAGCTTCACTCTATCTTGCAGAACATACTTCAGCCCATAATCAACTGTTCCTCGAAGATATCTCAAAACATTCTTTATAGCTATCTAGTGCACATGTTTAGGTTCCACCATAAACTGATTGAGTGAATTCACTGCAAAACAAATGTCTTGCCTGGTGTTGACCAGATTCATAAGAGAGCCTATCAATTGTCTGTATAAAGTCGGGTCCACTGCTTCTAATCTAGAAGCATCAATCTTCTTCTAATTGGTCACAAGTGGCGTTGACATAGGTTTATAGTTTTCCATCTTGAATTGCTTCAAGATATCAATTAAGTACTTCCCTTGTCTAAGGAAGATCTCTCCCTCTTTCTGCCACAATTCCAATCCTAGAAAGTAGTGCATCAACCCCAAGTCCTTCATCTCAAACTCTCCTGCAAGATCTTGATTGCAATGTGCCATGAACTCCTTTGACCCTGTGAGAAATAGGTCATCAACATATAACAACAATATGAGAAGTTCGCCCTTCACCTGAACATAGTATAGGTTCGGATCCGCCTCACTCTCGATGAAGCCCACACTCTACAAGTAACTGTCAATATGTGAATACCACACCCTAGGAGCCTACTTGAGTCCATACAGTGCTCTTTTCAACTTGCATATATGAGAATCCCTCTCATGTGCTTCAAACCCTTCTGGTTGCTCTATGTAAATCTCTTCGTCAATCACCCCATTGAGGAAGGTTGTCTTTACATCTATTTGATGAATCCCTCCAACCCTTTTGTGTTGCTACAAAAATGATAGCTCTTATGATGAGTACCTGGCTACTGGAGTGAAAGTCTCGTCATAGTCGACTCCTTCCTTCTGAGAAAACCCCTTAGCCACAAATTGGGCTTTGAACTTTTCCACACTACCATCTGCAACATGCTTAATCTTATACAACCATCTCGAGCCCACCACAAACTTATTTTCTAGTCGTGGTACTACCTCCCACACACTATTCTTCATGATGGAAGAATACTCTTCCACCATAGCATCCCTCCATACTTGGTGTTTGAACGTCTCTTGAAAGCTGGAAGGCTCTACTTCAATTAATTCACTCATAAGTGCCACATACTCAGAATAATGTCTGGGAGCCCGTCTTTGTCTGAATGAATCTTGAGGATCACCTACATATTCTTGAGCCTCTCTCAGTGTCTGCCTAGCTGCCCTATTTCTCCTCTTCTCAGTAATAGGAATCTGAGGCTGAGGAATTATTTGTTCCTCTATCTGATCACCTTGCTCGGCCTGCTTGCTCTACTCTCCAGCTTGCATAACTAAAGTTTGAGGAATTTGTGCTCCCTCAACTGTGGATGGCTGTTCCTCCTCGTTCATCAAGTTGCTTGAATTTTGAAGAACCCTCTCTTCCTCAAACTTCACATCTCTGCGAACCACTATTTTCTTGAGAGTAGGAATGTAAACCCGATAAGCCTTAGAAGTTTCACTATACCCAACAAGGATACCCTTCTCTGCAGTAGGTTCCAACTTGGTTCTCTTCTCAACAAGAATGTGACAATACACAAGGCATCCAAAGATGCGAATGTGCCCCAAATCTAGTTTCTTACCAGTGAACGCCTCTTCTGGAGTCAACTTTTCCAACACTTTGTGAGGGCTCCTATTCTACAAATACACAGCTGCATTGGAAGCTTTTGCCCATAAGAACCAAGGAAGATCCTGATCATGAAGCATGGCCTTAGCTGCTCCAATTACAACCCTATTCTTCCATTCAGCAACCCCATTCTGCTGCGGGTTGTACAAAACTGTCAACTCTTTCTTGATACCTTCTTGAGCACAAAATTCTTTGAAGGCATTCAAGGTATACTCGCCTCCATTATCAAACCTCAGTATCTTGATCTTCTTCCCAGTTTGGTTCTCCACAAGAGCCTTAACCTCTTTGAACCTACTGAAGACCTCATCTTTATTGTTCATGAAATATATCCACGTCTTTCTGGAGAAATCATCAATGAAGGTAACATAATACTTATATCCATTCAAGGATGTTGTTGACATAGGTCCACACACATATGAGTGTACAAGATCCAAAATCCCTTTAGATCTAGTGTCACTATTTGGAAAATTGGTCTTGGCATATTTCCCAAGAGCACAACCCTTGCACACCTCATGCTTTTTTGTCTTCATCTTAGACAGCCCCGTCACTATTTTCTTAAGAATATTAAGTGCTCCATGGTGAAGGTGAGCCATCTTCCGGTGCCACAATTCTCTTATTCCTTTACAACTACTAACCAATGCATGTGCTGGCTCAAGCTATAACCGAAACAAGCTGCCATGCTTGACTCCAATCACTTTTGCATCCTTGGAATCTTTGGGACGAATATAGACTTTTCCCCTCTCAAAAGTCATGATGTAACCCTTGTCTTCCAAAGCAGAAACCGAGATTAAATTCTTTGTCATGCCAAGGACATACAACACATCCTCCACTAACAAAGGTTTGCCAGACTCTCTCTGAAACTTAACAGTGCTAATACCAGATGCATGGTACTTGGCATTGTCTCCAAGCTCAATATAGAAATCCAACTTCTTCTCCTCCAACTTAGTGAAACATTCTCTGATTCTTGTCATGTGGTGAGAAACCCCACGTCAATATACCATACTCTGTTGGCAATTGAACTTGAGAGACAGGTGATGGGTGAAAACTTATTCTCAAATCGTGATGCAAACTCGTCCACCTCAGCTATAGCAGCAAATTGCTTCTTCTACTTGTCCTTATTTTTCTTATTCGGACATTGACTGGCATAGTGACCCATCTAATGGTAGCAAAAATATTTAATCTTTCTTAGATCTTTCTTCTTCCCACTCTTGGAAGAAGAACCTTCCGATTTCTCTTTATTGGACTTCTTCTTACCCTTGCTAGCAAGAGCAAGATTTTCTTCATCTTGACCCTTCTTCATTTGATCTCCTTGATGAGCACCTTCATGGATCTCCTACTAAACAAAATCATCCCATAGTCTTGTCCAATCAGGTAGCCGATTTCTGCTGACAACACACTTGACAAACACTTCCCAGTGCTTCGAAAAACCATTCAAGGCTATACGTACCAACTCATCTTCATGAATCATCTCTCCAATAACAACAAGCTCATCCCCAACCTGTGTCAGCTTGGACAAGTAAGAGGTCGCACTCTTGCCTTTGGATATCTTGGTATTATGCAATTTGTCCTTGAGCATCATCTTACGACTCTAATAGTCGCTTTGATAAAGTTTTGTTAGCGTATCCCACATCTCCTTGGCGGTGTCTTTCCCCAATAAATGAGGAATTAAATGATCTCTTACTCTATCTAGGATAATCCTTTGGGCCTTGGCCTCTTTGACTTCATGCGAATCTAAGGCAGCAGGATCATTTGTTGGTGGTCACTTTTGTACTAGCATAGATCCATAGCATGTTCTCCTTGAGAACAACTGTAATCCGAACCTTCCACTACAAGAAGTTAGATGCACCCTCAAGCCTGTCCTTGTATCGAATGATGGTTGCTATAGCCACAAAAATAATTGGAGACGAAAATCTTTTTTTTTTCTTGAAATCTACATAACAAATCTTGGCTTCATATTCAGAGTTTAGAGCTTTGATACCATGCTAATTTCTATAACCCAGCAACAGATTAATTGCACAATAAATTCACAGAAAGAATTTTGATTTATAACAATTAATACAATTGGGTTAATTAACAACTAATAACAGCGGAAACAAAAATAACAATAAGCCAATCACAAAAAACAATAACACAAAATTACCTAGGAAACCCCAATGCGGGGAAAAACTTGCAAATGTTGGATCTTCTATTCAGCCTAGCAACAAACTTTTCTTTCGAAAATACAATATGAGTTTGCTACAACAATCTTACATTTATAGAGCCTAGCTGCTTTACTTAGCGTGCAAGGAAAGAATCTTTCGTTGCTTTCTTTGGCTTTAATTACACATAAAATCACTCTTGGATTTATCTTATCCTCACAAACTCGAAAGCATTTTATTAAAGAATAAAAATCCTGTTGTTGCTCAAAATCCAACTCGAATTGTTTTAAAGCATATCTAACTCGAGTTGCTTTAAAATGATTTAAAGCATATCCAACTCAAGTTGCTTTAAAAACAAATCCACATTCCACTTTCGAACTACAAAAATCAACATCTACTACATTGTCAAATGACAAATAGAGACATTGAGGTCCTGGAGAAGTTTTTTATGCTTGTTGTGCAAATCATTTTGGGCTGCTGCTCGCACGTCAAAAATAAAACTACTCCTTTCAAACGATGGGCATTTCCTATTGAACAACTCTTTCGCCAACGAGGTTTTGCCACTGCCTCCCATGCCCACAATCCCCTCAAATTTTACATTCTGGTACTTCTGCGCAGATTGGAGTGCATTTCTCTCAAAGTTGCTCACAATCCCATCCATTCCAACAGGATGTTTGGCTACATCTAATGGAACCTTTTTCATGGCTTTTACCACACAATTGACGACATTCTTCAAAACCCTTTCCTCATCCCTAAGCATTTGCAAAACAAAAATAAATACTTGAACGGAATAAGGATTACTCACTCAACTGCAATAATGATTGAAGGAATAGAGGTATGCCTTGCAATGTAAGATTTGATTAGAGAGGAAACAGAGTATTTAATACTTACCTGCTATCATGATTAATCATATAACCCGAGAGAAATGAAACATCGTGGAGCGCTTTCATCCACTCCTGAAGCTTCAGTGAGCTGTATCTTCCCTTCTCTTGATGTTGAGAGAATGCATCAGCATAAATTCCTTTCTTTTGAACAACCCATCTGCGGTCGGAGGGATCAACATAATAGAAAATTGGAATGATTTTTATGCCCGTTTTGAGCATGAAGGATAGCTCAGCCAAGCACCAAGGGGATTGGCCATAGTTTGGAGAAAAGATAGCGATATGAAGGGATGCACGATTCATTGCTTTTTGTTTTCAGTTATGAATTTTGCCGTAACATAGAGTAAGCAGTAGTTTTATGTAATCTGATATTCCAAGTGGCTCTGTTCACATTAGACATGTATTTCATGATGTAGAAGGACATGTTCTTGTACTTTGCCTCAGTATATTAAGGGAAAGGATCTAGTACTTGAGAATGTTTCAATAGTTGTAATAGTATTTGCTTATAAAATGTTTAATATTGGACTAATTTAAAGTTGTTAGTGTTAATGATAACTACTCATAATTAAATAAAATGTATCATTTAGATCTAAAAAGTAACCAATCATGTGATGCCACATTAGTGCCCAATAAAACATGATGTAATTGTACAAGTATTGGTCTCACTTTTTTTTGGGCCTTTTTGGACACTTAGCCAAAATGCATCATATTTGATGATGTGGCCATGAAACCTTAGTTATAAGTAGGGGACTTACCAAATAAGCTACTGCAAAAAATTGTGAGTGATTTTGAAATTTCCATGTAAGATTTTAAAAAGTGTGAAGTTATGGTGCTCAACTATTGAGTCCTCTCCTCTATATAGTACAATTTTTCTTACATACACAAGGTTACAAATTAAATCTATAATTATTTTCTTTCACACCTTAATGTTCAGAGGTTTAAAGTCTTAACGATATATCAGTTTTCTTCATTCAAGAGAAGATCTGATTAGTCAATTGTGATTATTCATAAAGTAGCCAATTATAGATTGGAGCACACCAAATGAAGCTTAAACCCAGGTCATCATTAAGCAATTGGTCTGCAATATTAGTAGTTCGGGCACTTTGGATGTTGCCTCGGTTAGAAAGAACAATACAAGTACTTTCCTAGACATGATTTAAAGCCCTGTAGTATTAGGGGGAAGGGGCCCATAGTGGGCCAAGGTTCAATAGTGGGGATAGAAGTAGTTTTCAGTGGGCCTCATAGTGGAGCACCTTAATATCCAATTGCAAAACACTTTTTGTCCATAAAATACACAAACTAACAAATCATGTGATACCACATCAACGAACCAATAAAACATGACTTAGTGCACCACTATGATTTAAAGCCCTGTAGTATTAGGGGAAAGGGGCCCATAGTGGGCCAAGGTTCAATAGTGGGGATAGAAGTAGTTTTCAGTGGGCCTCATAGTGGAGCACCTTAATATCCAATTGCAAAACATTTTTTGTCCATAAAATACACAAACTAACAAATCATGTGATACCACATCAACGAACCAATAAAACATGACTTAGTGCACCACTATCGGTCTCACTTTTTTTGGGGGGCCTTTTTGGATACCTCGACAAAAAGCATGTTGATGTGGCATCATATTTGATGATGTAGTCCTAAAACGAAATATAGAAGCACATGAGTTACCAAATAAACTATTGTACAAAATTGAGAGTCATTTGACATTTCATAAAATTAAAGTGATCCACTATGAGCCCCTCTCCCCTAGCCTATACAATCTTCAAAAGAGAAAAAAAATATTAATAGTAACCACCAGACAGAACCTTTGACTAGAACTTGTTTGCATTCACTAGAACTTGTTCGCATTCACTATCACAACTTCGCATTCACTATCACAACTACACAGTTTTTTTTGGTCTCCGAGAGAAGAACTAGTTAAATGAAACTTCAATGTGAGACAGGAAAATGGACCGCACCTAAACTTAGGAGAAATCATGCATTAAAAATGTAGGGGCCCTTGTTACATTTTTCACAGGTAATGTAACACAACTAATTACAGCTATTTCTTTTTTGTCCTTCCGACATGGCTCAGCAATGAAACCTATGGCCTTCGATCAACACACTGTAGGATGTTGTATCACTAAACAAGGGCCTCAGCCTGCAGAATCACAAGGAAAAATCAGTCTAGGAATGTTACCTTTCTGCATCCCCCCATCTCCGAGTGATCATATTAATGGATAATAAAGTTACACCTGTATTCGTGTTTTCCTACACCCTGATTTGACATGCCACCTTAGTCGTCATATCCATACCACATCTTCAGGTGACTAAGGCAACAGGCCCTTCACATCTTCTGGCTTTGCCAGAGTGAAATCGAACTCCTAAATAGCTTTCACCAAGACGACCAATCATGGAGGTACACACCACTCTTTCTGTATTCATTTCTTAAAACTTGAAGCTTTGTCTTATAAAATTTGTCTGTCAATTAACAAAATAAGTGACATATTGTAGCAATTACCTTAATATTAAACACACCTTGTTTCTGAAGAGAAACAGGGTTAAGATTCAGGTTATAATTTTAGGGTATAGTAGTCACCTAGTATTTCACAGGAAAAAGACCAGCGTTCGAACCTGACTACGCATAGAAAGAAATAGAAAAGAGGTATGCTTTTAGACTAGTTTGAAACCTTAACTATCTTATGAGATTTACAGCTTAGCGAGAGGATTTTCAGCAATGTCTTGTTTCCTATCTCGCTTTTTTCTATCGTTTTGGCAAGTTATGCCCACTGGCCGGTTAGTTTGGTTAATTCTAATTTTCAGTCACAACTGTTCACCCTTGGCTGCCTTTGAGTGTTGGAGCATAACTTTATCCCTAGTTAAGATTAGGAAAATATTTAGAGTTTACATAGCATATTCAAGATAAACACACAGAATTTATATTTATGCTAGATTTTACGGCATTGATGGTTCTGTTTTTGTTTTTGGATTTATGTGTACTTCGATTGATTAATTTTTATTTTTTAATTGTCAATGTTTTCTACAGTGAACTTTAGCCCCTGCTTAATAGACCAATGTGTAATTATAATATTCATTCTGGTGATGTCTATCTCTGTCACTTGTCCACCCTTCTCTAGCATCTCTCATAGACTCTCTAGGATCATGACCCCATTTCCCTTGCCTCTTATCCCACTCCTCTCCTACTAGATTCTCTAGTTCTTTCACTGCTTTTCACATCTCTGCTACTGTCCCTTCTATCTCTTACATGTCTGCTAGATTCCTTCCTTTCTCCTCTATATCTATCACTCTTACTAATTCTATCATTCTTCATATCACTATAAGATTTCCTTCTTTCACTGTTGTATCTTTCTTGGTCACCATTTCAATCATTACTTCTATCTCTACCATATACCCTGCTTTGATCTCCTCCTCTGTAAGGACTTCTACTCGATAGGCTTGAATCTTTTGAAACAAGAAAGTAGACAACTATACAAATTACAAAATAAAAATATAAAAAACAGTTTAAATTTTGAAAACCAAGTTTTAAAACTCATTTATAAACCTCCAAGAACAATTGAACTCCAGACTCTTTCCAAAATTCATAAATCTTCCTTCAAGATTAAAAAAAAATTAAATGGTAACCAATAAACATCTGAGAAAGAAAGTTCCACATACTTCAGCTGATTCTTTATCCTACAACTGTTCTGAATCAGTAGCATTTATTTCACCTGTCAATCCACTTCTTAAATTTTAGTAATGATAATTATACAATATTTAAACTTTTGGATTTAACTGTGTCAATTTTTTTGTCGACGTTTCGGATCACACTCAGTAATCCATCATCAGGAAGAGGATGACTAATGATAATTATGTTATAAAGATTGAGATGTTAGAAAAAGATGACTAGAACATTTCCTTCATGCTATAGAAGAACATAATTCTCATATATTTCCTTGCAACTTTTGACTTGAATAAATGTGACGAATGGTCCAACTCCACTCCTTCATAATGAATTAATAATCATTTCTGCTAATATCTTAAGCAAATCAATTTAAAGAATATGCCCTGTTACGATTACACCACTATCCATTGGATTTAAGTTTGTCATATTTTCATTAGTTTTGCTCTATTGTTTGCCCTTGGCTGGATTGAATGCTGGATTTTAATAAGTGTATAAAAATCTTTAAAATTAAGATATATAATTCTAGATGAAACATAGAGAAATATGTATATTCAGTCACGTTTTATTGTGATCTTGTTTTGTTTTTGTTTATTAATTTATTTATAGTTCTTTGAACAATTTTTTTTTTTTAATTGAAAATACTGCTGATTACAAAAGGTATGCAGTATAAAATTGCAGAAAAAAACTAACTATTACTATTACAAGGCAAAACAGCAACAAGAGCTGTAGCAGATTTCAGAAAATAGAACCAGCAACAAGAGCTGTAGCAGATTTCAGAAAATAGAACCAAAACATAACAGCTGTAGGAAAAAGTGCCAATCAACAGCAAACTACAAAGGAAATGAATGAAAATTACATGGCAATATGCAGCTAAACAGAACGATAAGATGAGCAGTCTCAAACATAGAGCAGCAGCTGGAATGTGCAATGTCAATCTTGAAAATAAAACCTTAGGCTTTGAGCAATGATGACCTCCCTTTTGCTGACCAGTTGAGTAGCTTGGAGTTTGATCTGTTGTATTTGAAAGTCAACCTATAAATTCTTCTCTGCCTCCATCTTGTAGAAGAGAAAAGAGTGATATCAGACAATAAAAAATGTTCAAGTAAAGCCCTAGAAATGCAGCTCCTTGATGATTATTTGGGTTATTAAAAATAGCTTTACACCTGTGTCTCTTTGATTTTTACTTGACATTGTTAATCATTGTTAATCATTGTTTGGATACATTGTCACCGTCCAACTTTACCCCTTGTTATTAAACACAACAAAATATTTTATATTATTATAATTTATTTTAGATTAAGAAAAGATTAAAATGAATATATCTATAAAGATTCTAGGAAAATTCAATGTCAAAAATTCATTTCTAGAAAATTCACCATCAACAATTCACCGCCAGAAAATTATTGGTGGTGAATTTTCCATGAGGTGAATTTATCATGGCAGTGAATTTTCCAATAAATTTTGTTGGCTTTGAATTCACTAGAAACCATCTATAAAATTTTATGACATACCTCATTATTTTAGAAAATATATAAATAACTTTGTTTAATTTTAAAATTTTCCAACACTAATTTCAATTATATTTGATTGAATTGTAGAGTTTATCTTTAGCTCTAACTTAAGAGAAGAAAAATATGCAGGAATAACATAGCTGAATAATATTTTTCTGCTATGTTTTATTTCACATATTTATGTTTGTTTGCTTTATGTATAATTTTTTGGGTCAATAAACTGTAGTCCTGGGGACTGCTCCCTGTATATTATTTATCAATATATTTACATAGGTATTGTTCATCATAACAACATCAAGCTAGGGCTAGCAAAATTTGCTGATACATTACTTATATTGCTACAATCTTCCATTTAAAGTATAAAAAACATGTCTTTGTAAACCCTAAATCAAACACATACCAAAAATTGTGCTCCACGATTTGAGCATTTTGTTCACCTAGGACCATATAGTGACTCGTCTGGCTGTCTTTAATATGCTTGGCCAAGCAGCTCAACCCCTCTAGGTACACAATCCTCAAGATTTTTTTCTCCAGTAAGAAAGCAAGAAAAATACATTAATTCCTCTGACTTACTCACTACTTGATAAGTAGGAGGTATTTTCCATAGCGTGTCAAATTGTAATATTGCTATCAGGGTTCAAACGTGTAGTTTTTGAGTCAAACTCATTGACCCATGTTTCATGAGTAGTAGATCATAAGAACCCATCTCTCATGACAATGAATGGTCCACTTAGCACTCATTGCATCTAGGTGATGCTCACAGAGGTGAAGCACTGGGCCTTCCAGGGAGGTCACCTATCCCAGTACTACTCCAGCTCAAGCACGCTTAACCATAAAGTTTCCCCCAAGGTTAAGCCCACTTAGCTTAAGGTTTTGCAAATGGGGTTGCAAGCTAAGTGGGCTTAACC